>CM038143.1:149641675-150241675 GCA_021437245.1 Aegilops speltoides | reverse complement strand
TGGTCAAAGGGCTGCTTGCCTTGATTGGCTTGTTCTTCGCGGTCTTCAAATCCTTCTCCTCCTTCTTCTTCAGCAACTTTGTCAAATACAGGATCTAAACGTTGCAAGAAAATAGCGAAAAAATAAGACAATAATAAAAATAGAAAAGTCAAAGTGCTCAGAAAAATGTCAACTTATTTTTGTAAAATACTAGGGTGAAAACTAAGAAGGGAAAAATTCTTAGTTTTGGATTTGGAGTAGCAGAATAGGAGAAATGGATTTGCAAAGGTATATTTAAATGCTTAAAATCACATTTAAATATTTACAGTGAAGAAAAGGTTGTTGGATTTGAATGAAAGTTGCACCATTAAATAGGTGGGATTTTTACAAGAATTTAGGAACTGGAATTATTTCATTTGGATTAATATTTAGTCCAGAGGAATTTTTGCAAGTCTGACAAAAAATAAAAGGGAAGAACCTTTGTGCTACTCGGCTGGGCTGTAACACTGCAGGCGCGCCCAAAGAAGCGACGCTGCCTAGCTGAGCCGACGCTGCTGTGCTGATTTTTAAACCTGACGGGCGGGCCCCAGCTGCCAGTGGGAGAGAGGGGGGCAAGAGAGAGGTGAGGATGACAGGTGGGGCCCGCCTGTCATCTCTGACCTCGCGACCAGAGGGCCGGCATGCTCACCGGCGGCGATGCAGGGCACGGCGGGTCGAGCTGACGGCTCGGTTGGACTCAGCGTCGAGTCGCCGTTTGAGTGGAGGTGGTTGCGGTCGCCGGGGAGGCCTGGTTCACCGGCGACGAGTTCTCACGATGGAGGAGCTTCGGACGTCGTCGGTTCCGGCCGTTTCCGGCTGCAAAAGAAGCGGGGGAGAAAGGGGGAATGGTCAGTGAGCCGCGGTGGTTCCAGATCGAGGAAGAGGAGCGGCGGAGAGGGCCTGTACCCTGAGATCGACGGCGACCCGAGGCGGCGGAGCTCGAGCTCGATCTCGAGCTCTGGCTCGTCTGGTGAGGAACTGGGGGTGCAGGGGGATGATATGGTGGTGCAGAGGGCGAGTGGTGAGGAGAGGAGAGCTCGGGGGGCTTAAATAGAAGGGGGCAAGGTGCACCGTGGCTCGTGTGCCAGCGAGCTTCTAGCCGTTGCTGGAGGCCACGGGGGCGCGCGTGGGCGTGTCTGGGGTGCTCGTGGGGTTGGTCTAGGGCGAGGGAAGAGAGGAGAGGGAAAGCAGGGGGCTGGGCACACTGCAGTGTGGCAGGCCACTGGTGGCTTCAGGCTGCCAAGGCAAGGCGTAGCCGGGGCGAGAGGAGGGAGAGGGAGGAGGGGGACAGAGGCGTGGCATGATGTGGACGTCGAGGAGCATCGGCTGGCGTGAGGGGCAGAGCCGAGGTGGCCGGAGGTGCTTGGTGGGGCGGCTAGTCAAGGGAGCAAGATCAGAAGGCAGCCAGAAGCGTGCAAATGGCCGGCATGCCATTTTTTGGCAAAGTGGGCACGGCCAAGCATGTTTGGTAGCTCTAGGGAGGAGTAAAGAATGAGGGAGGAGCATTGGATGCCATGGATGGCCAGTAGGAGAGGATTGGGGTTGAGAGAGGGGGGGAAATGGGCTGTCCAGAGAGAGAAAGTGGGATTTTACCCATCCAATAATTGAGTTGTGGATTTTCCATTGTTACTAGAGGTGCAAGGGGACTAGGAGGGGCTGTGGTAAAAAGTGGGGGCCATGGAGAAGAGTGGAAGTGGTCAAAACAGGGGTTTTAGTAAAATGGCAGAAGGTGTTTGTTGTTGATTTGGGAAAGAAAATGAACTCCTCTTGCCATGAGGCTTGACAGGGTAAAATGGAATGAGAAAATAAGAGGTTCCACCAAGATTGAGTTTATTTGGGCAAAGTTTCCAATGCAACTTTTGTAAACCCTAGAAATTAGCAGAAATGAACTTGTGTAGATCTAGTTGAGAAAATCACTTCTCCTTGATGGACCACTTGGTGTAGTGACCTCATTTGGTCATGTGAACATGCTCACAAAAGTTGAGAGCAAAATGAGAAAGTTGACAATGTAAAGTTGTTCAAATTTGATTCTGGACAGAGAGGGTTTTGGGGCACTTTGATCAAGATATCATTTTCTCCAACTTGTTCCATTTGGTCTAGATACATAATTAGACCATTGGAGCATGTGCACCAAGTTTGAGAACATTTGGACATGTTTGGCAGTGTAGAGTTTCTCAAACTTCAAAATGGACAGAAATGGTTTTGAGGGGATTTGATGATGTTATCTTCTTCTCCAAGACATGAGACTTGTCAAGATCATCAAACATGTCATATGTGATATGCTAGAATTTCTTGAAATTGTTGGGGCATATTTCCTTTGTAAATATTTCAAAAGCTTGAAATATCCAGAAAGGGTTTTTGAGGGATTTGACCAATATTTTGAATATGACCATGTGCTGAAACTCATATATATAGACAATATATGTCCACTGAGTTTCCCTAATTTTTCACAAATATTTTTAAAAAATTAAAATAATTTTAACCTATTAAAGACCATTTCTGTCCTAAAGAAAAAACCTTTAAATAAAACAGGAAAATAACTTTTAAAATTATATTTTTGTGGTTTATGGAAGTCCTATATCTAATAGGTTTCAAATATACTCTTTGAAATATTTTTCATATCCCAAATCAAGTACTTGCAGTGCAAACCTCAATTCAGGGGTTTTTGGAAAACTAATTTTTGGAAATACTTTTTGGCCAAATTATTTTTGTAAGAAAATACTATATTGCTCTATACACATGGCATGATCATTGGGCAGAAGTTTGGGGCAAGGAGATGAAGTATAGAAGGTGGAGTTGTGTTGACTTTAAAGAGCACTTGAAAAACACAGAGAGAAAACCAACACCAAATAAAAGCCAATTGATGCAAAAGTTTTTGTCAAACCACACTTTATCATGATTTATTAGCTCAAGTGTTGTGGCATGAAAATCAGGGTGTGACAGACCTACCCCCCTTACAAGAATCTCGTCCCCGAGATTCCCAAACTAGGCGCGGAAAGGGATACAGAAACTTGGATCTGGGGTAGTCTTCAAGTCCCCATGTTGCTTCTGCTTCCGTGTAGTGCTCCATTGAGCTTGAAGTACTTGATGGTGTGGCTTCGTGTATGACACTCTTCTTGATCCAGGTTGCTAATGGGTAGCTCACGGTAGGTTAGATTGGGTTAGGAGTCGATGGCTCGGTGGTCAATGTCCTTATCAGTGCTCAGGCTAGCTAGGAAGTCGAAAACACTCCCGGAGTTGTGTCATGTGGGAACATTACACACAGTGGGTAACTCAGGTGGTAACTCTAGCTGGTACTTGTCTGCCCTTCATCTTGGAATGATCTTGGAGGGGGTTGTTAAATCTTGGTGTGAGCTTCCCTTTGACATGGAAATGCTTGGTTCCTTTGAGAGAAGTGGCTTGTAGATACACCTGGTCTTCGACGCGGATGTTTACTTCTTGATGATGGTGGTTTGTGTAGTTCTTCCTCCTTGAGATGGCGGTCTTCAGATGTTCCTTAACCAGCTGAACGACCCTTCTTCCATCTTCGGGTAGTAAAGTAGGTTACTGAATATAGATGACAACTATCTTGTCTAAGCACTCCATGAAGACTTTGTTCACGGGGTACATAAAGTAGGCTGGGGAATTAGTGGTGGTCTTGTTGAGTGTGGGCTAAGGTGGTTCTAGATCTAGTGTCAAGGCCCTAAGGTCGTGATCCGACCATGTTGTAGCTTGGTAGGGCTTAAGGGTTTCAAGGGTTCTAGTGTGCGGGGGAACATTTATCATCTTATCCTTAAGCACAGTTTCTGAGATGCCAATAGCTCTATCTAGTACTCCAAACGAATAACCTTATACACTAAAAGCATCCTCTCGTATAGACCAACTTCAATCATTACTCATGCTATTTATATCCTCATAGCTCCTGAGAAGAGGCCTAACAAAATCTTACATGTGAACTATCCCCAAACTCTTATGTATGGCTATCTCTATGCAAAAATCCATGGGTAGAGCATACCAGCTTCCAAGCTTGAATTAAACATGACAATCCAGGTGCTCAACTTATTCTTCCTAGGTTCAAGATAGTGCATCTCTATCCCAAGGAAACTCGTCGTATGCCACTCCAAGATCTTGTTTCCTTCCTATGAATCAACCCCAACAGTCCATTAACTTCCATCACCAACTACCTAATCCATTAATTCTACAAATCCAAGGTCCATGGTGTTTCACACGATCTTCTAATGTCCTATAATCCCCAAATACTTGAAAGAGCTATATTTACTTATAGTCAGTCCACCAATTCCCATCTTCGGGGTCAAGTAACTTCCAACCTCAAGCTTATATAGATCCCTAAATCAACTCCGACAATTAATCCAATCTCCTAGTTTATTATCCACCGAGAAACATGGTATCATAATTGAGCTCATTAGTATAAATATAATTTAATCCGAACCATGTAGACTTACTCAGCATCTACACTCCATTAGGTTCACCTATTTAATCCAAATATCATGGTCAGCTATCTTCTATCAATATCTCCTGGCTAAGTCAAATCCTTATACCTTCAAGATTTTCATCGTGCGATCATAATTGTCCTACAAAATCCAATTTACTCCACGGGAAATGAATGCTATGCTACTCTATTAACATGATCCCACCAAGTTCATCAACTAACATGAAAACCATATAATCCACCAAGAAGTCTCGGATGATATAAACTCATCAAGTCATTTGCCCTATTTCGATATCCTCGAATAGGTCTACCCTATGGCATCGTCAGTTCTGGTGCTATCTTGGGATGATAATGTGCTCGTTCACTATATCCACTAGTTCCCCAATGAACCAGTGCGAGGTTACGGAGGCTTAGCTGGTTCTCTTGCAATTTTGTGGGTTAAGCACTTGGTTAGGGATTCGAGCTGGGTTATATCATGAAGTCTCGAAGGGTCTAGGGATGGGTTTCTAATCTTGAGAGGTAAACATAACTCTACTGGGCTGCTCTTGGTCGAGGAGGCTGCAGCAAAAGTCTCCAGTGCTAGTTGGTCGCCGAAGTAGAATCCTTGGTGTACCTTGTCTTGCCAGTCTTTAGTTGAGGAGAGAGGGATGAGAGGGAAAAGTAGTATAGATGGGGATGCCTAAAGGGGGTTCTATAGTGCAGGTGCAAACAAACAAGTGCCAAAAGGCCACACACAATTTCATTAAGATAAGATAGGTGATATAGTCGCATACATGATGCCTAAGGCAAAAGTGCAACTTATATCAAAACACAAACATATAAGAACAAGCAACACTCAACATGGTTTCATTTGAACCATCATATGGACTCAATTGAGCACAGGGGGTACACGACTCATCCTACCCTAGGGGTCCTCGGATTCAGTAGTCGTGCTTGCTTCATCACTTTGAGATAAAGACGTTCGATCTTCAGCTTCTAGGTTCTCCTGGGTGCCAATGGACATGCGACAGTCGGCTGCTTGTTGGGACACATCCTGTTAATATGCCCGAGTTCACCACACCCGTGACATGTGACGGAAGCAAAAGGGTTGCTATTCAGTCTTGGGTATTGCCGTCGGGGGCCTGACGATGATCCTCTATGAGGTGGATATGGTAATCCATTCCTATGCCTTTTGCGTGGGTTTTGGTTGCGACCTTTCTGAAGTTCCTTGATTTGCTACTCCTGATTAGAAATGTGGGCTTCTAGGGCAGTGATTTGTTGTTCTTGCTTGACCACCTTCTTCTTCTCGAGGCAGTGGAGGTGCAAAAGTGAAGGGAGATCTTGGCGAGCCCTAAGAAATGCTTCGGTGAGGTGGCGTAGAAGGTAGTCTCCTGCGTTGACGAAACGGATCTGGTACTTGAGGGTTGGATCCTCGTCTTATGGAGAAATCATCACTTGAGTCGGAGCTCCAAATCCGCTCTTGCCAGGTAGGTAGCGAGTGGCATGTTCTTCTTTCATTTCTGGAAGGATATCTCGAAGACGGAGGAGTGATTCGT
This sequence comes from Aegilops speltoides, assembly GCA_021437245.1. Lineage (NCBI taxonomy): Eukaryota > Viridiplantae > Streptophyta > Magnoliopsida > Poales > Poaceae > Aegilops > Aegilops speltoides. The sequence goes on along the minus strand of CM038143.1, from coordinate 150,235,693 downwards.
ATGCCACTTGTTGAATGGCTAGATCTCTTGTTGGCATAGGTGGTCCAACGAAGAACCACCCCTGAGGTGAGGTCTTGGCAGGCACAAAAACCTTGGCGTAGAACTCCTTCTCGAACACATCATTTTCCAGTTCATGCAGGGTGTATATGGGCAGCAAGGGATAGTGGCATTGTTGGAGGCAATCTCTTAGGAGTGATGGAAATCCTGTCGTAAGAAGTCTCAAGGGAGCGACGGCCATCTACAAAGGTTGAATGGGATAGGTCTATAAGGGAAATATACTTTGGGTTGGGTATGCTTTAGAAAAGAAGAGAAGTTTAGATGGTCTCAAGCTAACTAACGTCCATGCTAACTAAGGCTTCCTACAGTCAGGATGGCTCTGATACCAGCTTTGTGGGGACCCCGACTCATAAGTCAAGATCACCGAGTGCACGAGTACAGTGATCCCAGAGATCAATGCTCACTGAACACACAGAAGCTGAATAACAAGAGTCTTACATCCATACGTACCGTCTTACACAAATTATGACCATTATGGTCAAGTCTTACATTGATAAAGCCTTAAGGGCTGAACATCAAATGAAACATAAGCAGCGGAACTCTTTGTCGATAAGTAGAACCCATGCCATCTGCCTTAACCCTATAGGCATTCTGATTGGGAAACGTCCTAGTTCGCATGATCTTCTCCAAAGAACTCTTCTTCAAACTCCGGTTCTTCCATGCCTGATTAAATAACCAGTGGCAAGCCAATGAGTACTTTGAATGTACTCACAAGCAACCGATGATTTGGTTCAAAGTAACAATGCAGTTGTACAACAAGTAAGTAGCCTAGCTTCAAGCTAGTTGAGATGTCCTATCAACTTGTGAGATATGCATCAATGAACATGGGTAACCTTGAGAACAGGCTACAGATATCAACACAAATAGGGTTTGGATAAATGCCATTTCATTCAACATGTCAAGTCACCACCTTGACACAAATAGATCTCTTCCACACATGCACAGAGATTGTAAAATTTCTGGACATAGTTTAAGTAGCACCTCCCAACTGTCCATGACCATGGACACGGCTATTCGAATAGTTTGACACTCTCCAAAGGTTGCGCACTTTACCCACAAGATCCGGGAAGCTTTCGTGTCATCCACAATCCCGCAGTACCTCAAGTACTCGGGGGAAGCACCCGATCATTACCTTTCCCTAGACGACACTAACATAGGGTCCACTCGTTGATACACGGCCCTCGTGTATAAGCAAAAGATCGTGGGACTCTGCCCTTTTCACATTATTACGCATACACGAAGGGACCAACGGTGTGTCCGGTGCCCTATGAAAACAATCACGGCCACCTATCCAAGCACGACCCCGTCCCGAGAGTGACCTCAAGTCACCCCCGTCACTAGTAATGTGGGCACCATGCTAGTATCAGCCTAAGTAATCAATAATGCCCCGTCCCATAAAGGGGTAGAGTGGTTGCACATGTTTGGTTGGCACGGTAGTCACACATAAATCTAATCCATCATTTTACACACACCTACCAAAAGTTCTCTTTGGTACACCACTTCTTCCTCAAGTGGTGACCTTAGTTCAACATCTCCCAAGGGCATTAGGGGCACCCGATGGGGTTTTCGAAAGAATGTAACCATGAAGAGTTCATGGTACACATGCATCATTATGCATCAACTAGTCTCTTGAAAATGCAATCATGAACAAGGTAAGGTCATGAGTAGGGGTATGCATCATGGGGTGGTTCACAACAAGTTTTACCACCGTCATATTTCATCATCATGCAATCAAAAAAAGGGTACCGATGAACAAGAGGGGTGACATGGTCAAAGGGCTACTTGCCTTGATTGGCTCGTTCTCCGCGGTCTTCAAATCCTTCTCCTCCTTCTTCTTCAGCAACTTTGTCAAATACGGATCTAAACGTCGCAAGAAATAGCGGAAAAATAAGACAATAATAAAAACAGAAAAGTCAAAGTGCTCAGAAAAATGTCAACTTATGTTTGTAAAATACTAGGGTGAAAACTAAGAAGGGAAAAATTCTTAGTTTTGGATTTGGAGTAGCACAATAGGAGAAATTGATTTACAAAGGTATATTTAAATGCTTAAAATCACATTTAAATATTTACAGTGAAGAAAAGGTTGTTGGATTTGAATGAAAGTTGCACCATTAAATAGGTGGGATTTTTACAAGAATTTAGGAACTGGAATTATTTCATTTGGATTAATATTTAGTCCAGAGGAAGTTTTGCAAGTCTAACAGAAAAGAAAAAGGGGAAGGGGCACTGTGCTTGCTGGGCCAGAACAGCCGCAGGGCAGCAGCCCAGCCGAGCCGACGTGCGCACGCGCCAGATTTTTAAACCTGACGGGCGGGCCCCAGCTGCCAGTGGGAGAGAGAGGGGGCGAGAGAGAGGTGAGGATGACAGGCGGGGCCCGCCTGTCATCTCTGACCTCGTGACCAGAGGGCCGGCGTGCTCACCAGCGGCGATGCAGGGCACGGCGGGTCGAGCTGACGGCACGGTTGGACTCAGCGTCGAGTCGCCGTTCGAGTGGAGGTGGTTGTGGTCGCCGGGGTGGCCTGGTTCGCCGGCGACGAGGTCTCGCGGTGGAGGAGATTCGGACGTCGTCGGTTCGGGTCGTTTCCGGACGCAAAAGAAGCGGGGGAGAAAGGGGGAATGGTCAGTGAGCCGCGGCGGTTCCAGATCGAGGAAGAGGAGCGGCGGAGAGGGCCTGTACCCTGAGATCGATGGCGACCCGAGGCGGCGGAACTCGAGCCCGATCTCGAGCTCGGGCTCGTCTGGAGAGGAATTGGGGGTGCAGGGGGATTATATGGTGGTGCAGAGGGCGAGTGGTGAGGAGAGGAGAGCTCAGGGGCTTAAATAGAAGGGGGGCGAGGTGCACCGTGGCTCGTGCGCCGGCGAGCTTCTAGCCGTTGCTGGAGGCCACGGGGGCGCGCGTGGGCGTGTCTGGGGTGCTCATGGGGTTGGTCTAGGGCGAGGGGACAGAGCAGAGGGAAAGCAGGGGGGCCAGGGCACCGCGCATGTGAGCGCGCTCACTGGTGCGCTCGGGCGGCCGACGCGCGTGCGAGCTGGGGCGAGAGGAGGGAGAGGGAGGAGGGGGACAGAGGCGTGGCGTGCTGCGGACTTCGAGGAGCATCGGCTGGCGTGAGGGGGAGGGCCGAGGTGGCCGGAGGTGCTTGGCAGGGTGTGACTACAGCGCGGGAGCGCACTATAGCGCACTCCAGAGCATACAAATGGCCGGCATGCCATTTTTTTGGCAAAGTGGGCACGGCCAAGCATGTCTAGTAGCTCTAGGGAGGAGTAAAGAATGAGGGAGGAGCATTGGATGCCACGGATGGCCAGTAGGAGAGGAGTGGGGTTGAGAGAGAGAGGGGGAAATGGGCTGTCCAGAGAGAGAAAGTGGGGTTTTACCCATCCAATAAATGAGCTGTGGATTTGCCATTGTTACTGGAGGTGCAAGGGCACTAGGAGGGGTTGTGGTAAAAAGTGGGGGCCATGGAGAAGAGTGGAAGTGGTCAAAACAGGGGTTTTAGTAAAATGGCAGAAGGTGTTTGTTGTTGATTTGGGAAAGAAGATGAACTCCTCTTGCCATGAGGCTTGACAGGGTAAAATGGAATGAGAAAATAAGAGGTTCCACCAAGATTGAGTTTATTTGGGCAAAGTTGCCAATGCAACTTTTGTAAACCCTAGAAATTAGCAGAAATGAACTTGTGTAGATCTAGTTAAGCAAATCACTTCTCCTTGATGCACCACTTGGTGTAGTGGTCTGATTTGGTCATGTGAACATGCTCACAAAAGTTGAGAGCAAAATGAGAAAGTTGACAATGTAAAGTTGTTCAAATTTGATTCTGGACAGAGAGGGTTTTGGGGCACTTTGATCAAGATATCATTTTCTCCAACTTGTGCCATTTGGTCTAGATACATAATTAGACCATTGGAGCATGTGCACCAAGTTTGAGAACATTTGGACATGTTTGGCAATGTAGAGTTGCTCAAATTTCAAAATAGACAGAAATGGTTTTGAGGGGATTTGATGATGTTATCTTGTTCTCCAAGACATCAGACTTGTCAAGATCATCAAACATGTCATATGTGATATGCTAGAATTTCTTGAAGTTGTTGGGGCATATTTCCTTTGTAAATATTTCAAAAGCTTGAAATATCCAGAAAGGGTTTTTGAGGGATTTGACCAATATTTTGAATATGACCATGTGCTGAAACTCATATATATAGACAATATATGTCCACTGAGTTTCCCTAATTTTTCACAAATATTTTTAAAAAATTAAAATAATTTTAACCTATTAAAGACCATTTCTGTCCTAAAGAAAAAACCTTTAAATAAAATAGGAAAATAACTTTTAAAATTATATTTTTGTGGTTTGTGGAAGTCCTATATCTAATAGGTTTCAAATATACTCTTTGAAATATTTTTCATACCCCAAATCAAGTACTTGCAGTGCAAACCTCAATTCAGGGGTTTTTGGAAAACAATTTTTTGGAAATACTTTTTGGCCAAATTATTTTTGTAAGGAAATACTATACTGCTCTATACACATGGCATGATTATTGGGCAGAATTTTGGGGCAAGGAGATAAAGTATAGAAGGTGGAGTTGTGTTGACTTTAAAGAGCACTTGAAAAACACAGAGAGAAAACCAACTCCTAATAAAAGCCAATTGATGCAAAAGTTTTTGTCAAACCACACTTTATCATGATTTATAAGCTCAAGTGTTGTGGCCTGAAAATTAGGGTGTGACAGGTGAGTACTTTGAATGTACTCGCAAGACAGTTCGGACATAAGATATAACAAATGCAAACATGATGCACATGAGCAGTTTAGTAATGCACACTCAGATAACAAATTTGCACGGCATGTTAAATGAAAAGGAAGTCAGGCGGTAGTCCTCTCGAAATCCCAATAAAATAACTGAAGACCGATCGGGTGTCTGAAGCGACGCATCGAAAGGTAAAAATAAATTAACATGCTGCAGTCGGGCGTCAAGGCGACACCACATAAAGGGCTTATATTGAAAGTAAATGATAGAACGTGCCTCAGTCGGACATCGAGGCGACATCTCGAAAAGGGCTTATAATGAAAGTAAATGACAGGGATGCCACAATCGGATGTCTAAGCGACATCACATAAAGGGCTTATATTGAAAATAACTAACAAGGATGCCACAGTCGGACGTCTAAGCGACATCACATAAAGGGCTTATATTGAGAGTAAATAACAAGGATGCCACAGTCGGACATCTGAGCGACATCACATAAAGGGCTTATATCGAAAGTAAGTAACAAGAATGCCACAGTCGGACGTCTGAGCGACATCACATAAAGGGCTTATATTTCATTACTCGAATTCAAGTAGTCCACGAATTTAAATCATTCCAAGGAGATACTCCGTACATAATAATAAACGGGTTAGTCCATCCACAGGAATAACCTTCAGCCGGGTTTAACACTCATGTTTATTCACCGTAGATTTGTCAATGGGATTGACACTGAGACGGACGTTGAGACTGACCCTGACACTGACATAGATAAGTGATCACAGTCTTTGACCATAGATACGGTTACTCGAATGGTTTTGACTCTACAGAGTTTGTACTCTTTAACCACAGCCAACGGATTTCAATAGTCACAAAGGACTAGTTCCGTTTATGGTATTTTAGAAGAAACACATCTAACCAGTACACACCCATTCCACATCCCGTTGCCAGGGATCACCCTAGGCAACGTTCAAGAAAAACTTTAAGGCAGGGAGGCCACAACCTCGAATAGCATGGGATCAAATTTATACCAAGCGCTCTAAGGGGTGCCCCTCTCTCGGTCCCAACCGAAAACACCCATGCCCCCTGACCGGATGACGGGCTTTAATCCAGGGCCATGGAACCCTCATCATGGCCCCTCTATTTGGTGTGTACGTGGAAAGAGGTTTGCAACTTACTAAACCGTATTCTTTACAGAAAACATGTGGCAGCACGGAAAGGGGACGGACGGTAACGTGACATGATCCACGTTAACACTGGAGTTAAATGGTTTGACATAAGACTGGGATGCTTCAACAACACCATCTTACCACCTTTCATGTCACCACATGATCTTGTTATCTCCCATCAAATGACACATCAAGTTTTGAAGCTCACTTGTAGTTGCCTTGCATGCAATATAACACTCACTGATGCTTATATTAAACATGCCATGAAATAACTACTTAAGTAAACATGCAAGACACTCATCATATCAAAGTTTCAAACATGCTTGCCTGGTTCGGAGTAGTCGGAGTCCAGCTCGGCGAAGTTTGCGGTTCCGTCACCTCCTCCGGTATCTACGGTATAAAGAAATCGCAAACTAATGTAAATACCGTGTGTGCATAGCACTTGTCACAAATATTTTTCAAATAAATATGATTAAAAACTAGACAGAAAAATAAAGATGACAGAAAAAGAATCAATTCAAAATCATCTTTTGTTTAAAAGTTATTAAGGTTTTGGTCCAGGGACTCATTTGTAATGAAACAGAAAGTTTCCAGGGGGTAGTTTATAAAAAGACAGAAAACGTTTCAGTTAGAAAGCGTATTTTGCCCGAAGGCGTTTTCAGAAAATGGTTCGAAAAAAGAAAAAGCCGACGAGGGGGTCCCACCCGTCAGGTTCGAATTTCCAAAACAGAGCTCACCGGCGCCCGAGGGCTGCGGTGGTCGCCGGCGTCGATCCACGGCGAGGTAGGGGGAAAGGAGGGTACCTGCAGACTCACGGTGCTCTTCCGCGTCTGTGGGTGGTGGAGTTGGTCGTCGGCGAGCACCACATCGACGGCGGCCTTTACTCCAGCGGACGACGGTTCGGGTGGTGGTGGATCTCGCCGGGGAGAGCTGCAGGCGCCAAATTGAGGCTAGGGTCAGAAGAGTGGGTGCACTAGAAGGTTGCTGACGCGGTTTGGGAGGCGGAGATGCCCTCACCGGAGAGAATCGTGCCGGAGCCCGAAGCGGATCGGGGCGGCCGGAGTCGGGGAAGAAGACCTCCTCGAGGCCCTCCTAGTAGCTGGGCGTGGTTCTGGTGAGGTGGAGGGGTGATGCCTGGTCGAAGGCGAGCTCGGGGCGCTATTTATAGGCGGCCCGAGGCGGTTGCCGAGAACTGGATAACTCCGGCGAGTGATTACGGCGAGGCAGTTGCTACGTCTCGAGTTTGCGTTGGTTTTCCCCAAAGAGGAGGGGGTGATGCAGCATAGCAGCGTAAGTATTTCCCTCAGTTTTTGAGAACCAAGGTATCAATCCAGTAGGAGGTCACGCGCAAGTCCCTTGTACCTGCACAACACTATAGCAACTCGCAACCAACGCTTAGGGGTTGTCAATCCCTTCACGGTCGCTTACGAGAGTGAGATCTGATAGAGATAATATTTTTGGTATTTTTGATAGATAGATGCAAAGTAAAAAGTAAAGGCAAAGTAAAAACAAAGCAAGTAAATAAAGTGATATAGATTGATATGATGAGAATAGACTCGGGGGCCATAGGTTTCACTAGTGGCTTCTCTCAAGAGCATAAGTATTCTACGGTGGGTGAACAAATTATGTTGAGCAATTGATGAATTGAGCATAGTTATGAGTATATCTAGGCAATGATCATTTATATAGGCATCACGTCTGTGACAAGTAGATCAAACGATTCTCGCATCTACTACTATTACTCCACTCATCGACCGCTATCCAAAGATGCATCTAGAGTATTAAGTTAAAAACAGAGTAACGCTTTAAGCAAGATGACATGATGTAGAGGATAAATTCATGCAATATGATAAAAACCCCATCTTGTTATCCTCGATGGCAACAATACAATACGTGCCTTGCAACTCTTTTCACATCGAGTAAGGACACCGCAAGATTGAACCCAAAGCCATGCACTTCTCCCATTGCAAGAACTACCAATCTAGTTGGCCAAACCAAACGGATAATTCAAGAGACTTGCAAAGATAACTCAATCATACATAAAAGAATTCAGAGAAGAATCAAATATTTTCCATAGATAATCTTGGATCATAAACCCACAATTCATCGGTCTCAACAAACACACTGTAAAAAGAAGATTACATCGAATAGATCTCCACGAGAGAGGGGGAGAACATTGTATTGAGATCCAAAAATAGAAAAGAAGCCATCTAGCTACTAGCTATGGACCCGAAGGTCTGAAGTAAACTACTCACACTTCATCGGAGGGGCTATGGTGATGATGTAGAAGCCCTCCGTGGTGGATGCCCCCCCCGTGAGCTCCTAACAGGCCCCAAGATGGGATCTCATGGATACAGAAGGTTGCGGCGGTGGAATTAGGTTTTTGGCTCCTGTTCTGATCGTTTGGGGATACGTAGGTATATATAGGAGGAAGGAGTACGTCGGTGGAGCTTTGAGGGGCCCACGAGGCAGGGGGGCACGCCCAGGGGAGAGGGCGCGCCCTCCACCCTCGTGACCGCCTCGTGGCTTTCTTGACGGAGGGTCCAAGTCTCCTGGATATTATCTGATGAGAAAATCACGTTCCCGAAGGTTTCATTCCGTTTGGACTCCATTTGATATTCTGTTTCTTCGAAATACTGAAAAAGGCAAAAAAACAGCAATTCTGGGCTGGGCCTCTGGTTAATAGGTTAGTCCCGAAAATAATATAAAATTGGAAACTAAAGCCCATTATAGTCCAAAACAATAGATAAAGTAGCATGGAGCAATCAAAAATTATAGATACGTTGGAGACGTATCAAGCATCCCCAAGCTTAATTCCCGCTCGTCCTCGAGTTGGTAAATGATAAAAAAGAATTTTTGATGTGGAGTGATACTTTGGCATAATTTCAATGTAAATCTTCTTAATCATGGTATGAATATTCAGATCCGAAAGATTCAAGACAAAAGTTCATATTGACACAAAAATAATAATACTTCAAGCATACTAATCAAAGCAATTATGTCTTCTCAAAATAACATGGCAAAAGAAAGTTCATCCCTACAAAATCATATAGTTAGGCTATGCTTCATTTTCGTCACACAAAGATGTTCCCAACTTCTATACCCCCGATGACAAGCCAAGCAATTGTTTCATACTTAAATAATCTCAAACTTTTTCAACCTTCACGCAATACATGAGCGTGAGCCATGGATATAGCACTTTGGGTGGAATAGAATATGATGATGGGGATTGTGTGTAGAAGACAAAAAAGGAGAAAGTCTCACATCAACGAGGCTAATCAATGAGCTATGGAGATGCCCATCGATTGATGTTAATGCAAGGAGTAGGGATTGCCATGCAACGGATGCACTAGAGCTATGAATGCTCAACAAAAGAAAACTAGTGGGTGTGCATCCAACTTGCTTGCTCACGAAGACCTAGGGCATTTGAGGAAGCCCATCATAGGAATATACAAGCCAAGTTCTATAATGAAAAATTCCCAGTAGTATAAAAAGACAACTTATGAGACTCACTACATGAAGAACAAGGTGCTACTTTGAAGCACAATATATGAGACTCACTATATGAAGAACAAGGTGCTACTTTGAAGCACAAGTGTGGAAAAGAGATAGTAGCATTGCCCCTTTTTTTATATTTTTTATATATTTTTTTTGGGCCTTTTTTTTTGGGGGCCTTCCTTTTTTTTGGCCTTTCTCTTTTTTTTGGGCAATGCTCTAATAATGATGATCATCACACTTCTATTGATTACAACATAAGGATTACAACTCGAAACTTAGAACAAGATATGACTCTATATGAATGCCTTCGGCGGTGTACCGGGATGGTGCAATGAATCAAGAGTGACATGTATGGAAAATAATGCATGGTGGCTTTGCCACAAATATGATGTCAACTACAAGATCATGCAATGGCAATATGACAAAAGTAATGTATGTCATGATGATGATGATGATGGAAGTTGCATGGCAATATATCTTGGAATGGCTATGGAAATGCCATGATAGGTAGGTATGGTGTCTATTTTGAGGAAGATATAAGGAGGTTTATGTGTGATAGAGCGTATCGTATCACGGGGTTTGGATGCACCGGCGAAGTTTGCGCCAACTCTCACGGTGAGAAAGGGCAATGCACGGTACCGAAGAGGCTAGCAAAGGCGGAAAGATGACAGTGTGTATAATCCATGGACTCAACATTAGTCAAAAGAACTCATATACTTATTGCAAAAATTTAGAAGTCATCAAAAATCAAGTACTACGCGCATGCTCCTAGGGGGATGATTTCCAACAAATCAGTTGCTCGCTCCATAGTTCCGGAGAACGGCGTTTTAGTCATCTTGCCCATGAGGCACGGTTCGCAAGTACCAAGTGATTCATAATCAAGTGATTCCAAAAGTCCATCAGTATGGAGTTTCTTCATGCGCTTTATACCGATATGACCTAAACGGCAGAGCCACAAATAAGTTGCACTATCATTATCAACTCTGCATCTTTTGGCTTCAACACTATGAATATGTGTATCACTACTATCGAGATTCAATAAAATAGACCACTCTTCAAGGGTGCATGACCATAAAAGATATTACTCATATAAATAGAACAACCATTATTCTCTCGATTTAAATGAATAACCGTCTCGCATCAAACAAGATCCAGATATAATGTTCATGCTCAACGCCGCACCAAATAACAATTATTTAGGTCTAAAACTAATCCCGATGGTAGATGTAGAGGTAGCGTGCCGACCGCGATCACATCGACTTTGGAACCATTTCCCACGCCAAGATCGTCACCTTGTCCTTAGCCAATCTTCGCTAATCAGTAGTCCCTGTTTCAAGTTGCAAATATTAGCAATGTAACCAAGATCAAATACCGTGTACTCTCGTGAGCATTAGTAAGGTACACATCAATAACATGTATATCACATATACCTTTGTTCAGTTTGCCATCCTTCTTATCCGCCAAATACTTGGGGCAGTTCCGCTTCAAATGTCCACCGCTTGCAAGAGAAGCACTCGCCTCGTGTTTAGGTCCAGACTTGGGTTTCTTCTCTTGAGCAGCAACTTGTTTGCTGTTCTTCTTGAAGTTCCTTCTTCTTCCCTTTGCCCTTTTTCTTGAAATCTGGTGGTCTTGTTGACCATCAACACTTGATGCTCTTTCTTGATTTCTACCTCCGCGGCTTTTAGCATTGCGAAGAGCTCGGGAATAGTCTTGTCCATCCCTTGCATATTATAGTTCATCATGAAGCTCTTGTAGCTTGGTGGCGTGATTGAAGAATTTCATCAATGACACTATCATCGTGAAGATAAACTCCCAGTTGAATCAAGTGATTATTATACCTAGACATTTTGAGTATGTGTTCACCGTGTAACTATTCTCCTCCATCTTACAGCTATAGAACTTATTGGAGACTTCATATCTCTCAATCCGGGCATTTGCTTGAAATATTAACTTCAACTCTTGGAACATCTCATATGCTCCATGATGTTCAAAACGTCGTTGAAGACCCGCTTATAAGCCGTAAAGCATGGCACACTGAACTATCGAGTAGTCATCAGCTTTGCTCGCCAGACGTTCTTAACATCGTCGATTGCATCAAGCGCTGGTTCGGCACCAGCGGTGCTTCCAGGCGTAATTCTTACGTGCAGCAATGAGGATAATCTCAAAGTTACGGACCCAATTCCGTAATTGCTACCATCATCTTTCAACTTTGCCTTCTCAAGGAACGCATTAAAATTTAACGGAACAACAGCATGAGCCATCTATCTACAACAAACATAGACAAGCAAAATACTATCAGGTAATAAGTTCTTGACAAATTTAAGTTCAATTAATCATATTACTTAAGAACTCCCACTTAGACAGACATCTCTCTAGTCATCTAAGTGATCACGTGATTCAAATCAACTAACCATGTCTGATCATCACGTGAGATGGAGTAGTTTCAATGGTGAACATCACTATGTTGATCATATCTACTATATGATTCACGTTCGACCTTTCGGTCTCCGTGTTCCGAGGCCATATCTGTTATATGTTAGGCTCGTCAAGTTTAACCTGAGTATTCCGCGTGTGCAACTGTTTTGCACCCGTTGTATTTGAACGTAGAGCCTATCACACCGGATCATCACGTGGTGTCTCAGTACGAAGAACTTTCGCAACGGTGCATACTCAGGGAGAACACTTCTTGATAATTTTTAGTGAGAGATCATCTTAAAATGCTACCGTCAATCAAAGCAAGATAAGATGCATAAAGGATAAACATCACATGCAATCAATATAAGTGATATGATATGGCCATCATCATCTTGTGCTTGTGATCTCCATCTCCGAAGAACCGTCGTGATCACCATCGTCACCGGCGCGACACCTTGATCTCCATCGATGCGTTGTCGTTACGCCAACTATTGCTTCTACGACTATCGCTACCGCTTAGTGATAAAGTAAAGCAATTACAGGGCATTTGCATTTCATACAATAAAGCGACAACCATATGGCTCCTGCCAGTTGCTAATAACTTCGGTTACAAAACATGATCATCTCATACAATAAAATATAGCATCACGTCTTGACCATATCACATCACAGCATGCCCTGCAAAAACAAGTTAGATGTCCTCTACTTTGTTGTTGCAAATTTTACGTGGCTGCTACGGGCTGAGCAAGAACCGTTCTTACCTACGCATCAAAACCACAACGATAGTTCGTCAAGTTAGTGTTGTTTTAACCTTCGCAAGGACCGGGCGTAGCCACACTCGGTTCAACTAAAGTTGGAGAAACAGACACCCGCTAGTCACCGTGTGCAAAGCACGACGGTAAAACCAGTCTCGCCAGAAGCGTCACGCGTAATGCCGGTCCGGCCGCTTCATCCAACAATACCGCTGAACCAAAGTATGACATGCTGGTAAGCAAGATGACTTGTATCGCCCACAACTCACTTGTGTTCTACTCGTGAATATAACATCAACGATAAAACCTAGGCTCGGATGCCTTTGTTGGGGAACGAGTAATTTCAAAAATTCCTACGCACACGCAAGATCATGGTGATGCATAGCAACGAGAGGGGAGAGTGTTGTCAACGCACTCGAGACCGTAAGCGAAGCGTTATGACAATGCGGTTGATGTAGTCGACGCCTTCACGATCCGACCGATCCAAGTACCGAACGCACGGCACCTCCGAGTTCAGCACACGCTCAGCTCGATGACGATCCCGGACCGATCCAGCAGGTGTCGGGATGAGTTCCACAAGACGACGGCGTGGTGACGATGATGATGTTCTACCGACGCAGGGCTTCGCCTAAGCACCGCAACGATATGACCGAGGTGGAATATGGTGGAGGGGGGCACCGCACACAGCTAAGGAACGATCACGAAGATCAACTTGTGTGTCTAGAGGTGCCCCCTGCCCCCGTATATAAAGGAGCCAAGGGGGAGGGGGCGGCCGGCCAAGGAGGGTGCGCCAAGGGGAGTCCTACTCCCACCGGGAGTAGGACTCCCTTCTTTCCTAGTTGGAGAAGGAGAAGGGGGAAGGAGGAGGAAGAGGGGAAGGAAAGGGGGGCGCCGCCCTCCTCTCCTTGTCCTATACGGACTAGGGAGGGGAGGGGGCACAGCCCACCTCTTGCCTCCTCTCCTCTTCTCCCTTAGGGCCCATGAAGGCCCAATAACCCCCGGGAGGGTTTCGGTAACCCCCCGGTGCTCCGGTAAAATCCTGATTTCACCCGGAACCATTCCGATATCCAAATATAGGCTTCCAATATATCAATCTTTATGTCTCGACCATTTCGAGACTCCTCGTCATGTCCGTGATCACATCCGGGACTCCGAACAACCTTCGGTACATCAAAACTTATAAACTCATAATAAAACTGTCATCGTAATGTTAAGCGTGCGGACCCTACGGGTTCGAGAACTATGTAGACATGACCTAGAACTATTCTCGGTCAATAACCAATAGCGGAACCTAGATGCTCATATTGGCTCCTACATATTCTACGAAGATCTTTATCGGTCAAACCGCATAACAACATACTTTGTTCCCTTTGTCATCGGTATGTTACTTGCCCGAGATTTGATCGTCGGTATCCAATACCTAGTTCAATCTCGTTACCGGCAAGTCTCTTTACTCGTTACGTAATGCATCATTCCGTAACTAACTCACTAGCTACATTGCTTGCAAGGCTTATAGTGATGTGCATTACCAAGAGGGCCCAGAGATACCTCCCCGACAATCGGAGTGACAAAACCTAATCTCGAAATACGCCAACCCAATATGTACCTTCGGAGACACCAGAGAGCTCCTTTATAATCACCCGACGCGTTGACGCGTTTGGTAGCACACAAAGTGTTCCTCCGGTAAACGGGAGTTGCATAATCTCATAGTTATAGGAACATGTATAAGTCATGAAGAAAGCAATAGCAACATACTAAACGATCAAGTGCTAGGCTAACGGAATGGGTCATGTCAATCACATCATTCTCCTAATGATGTGATCCCGTTAATCAAATAAAAACACATGTCTATGGTTAGGAAACATAACCATCTTTGATTAATGAGCTAGTCAAGTAGAGGCATACTAGTGACGTTATGATTGTCTATGTATTCACACATGTATCATGTTTCCGGTTAATACAATTCTAGCATGAATAATAAACATTTATCATGATATGAGGAAATAATTAATAACTTTATTATTGCCTCTAGGGCATATTTCCTTCAGTGTCGGCGCGGGCGTCAGGCCCTCGGCCCCTTCCCCTTCGGAAGGAGGAACTGGCATCGTCGAGGGCCTTGGGGGCTCAAGTGCAGACGGCTGAGGAGGTTCGGATGGTCCGGACTCCCCTCCCGCATTCACCAGGGGGGCCTCACCCTCCTGGTCCTTGGTGACCGAGGTGTCAGCCTCGGCATGACCATGTCGTCCTCCTTCCCCGTGTTCGGACAGGGAAGGGTCCTTCGGGATAGCACCTCCCCGATTTCTTCGGGGATCAGGGGAGGTGCAGAGCGCGACGCCGATCCGTTGTCCGCCAGCTCGGCGGGCGGAGATGCCCCCTCTGAGGTCTGCTTAGCGGGGTGACCACGTGGCAGGCTGCATCACCAGACAGTTGGTCTCCATTTGTAAGGGAGAAAAACTCAATCACTGCTGATCCTGCTCGATCGACCAACGCAGCATCAAAAACTTACCCAGGGCTTCCCGGATTAGTTTTGCACAGGGACATTTGAACAGAGCGTGCATAATATCTTTCGCCCCCGATGAACATACTGGGCACTGCGAAATATTACCAATGTGTCAATTTGCAAGAACAGAGAAACACGGGGAATGGCATTGTGCAAACAGTGCCACAAAAAGATTTTTTATCTTCCCTGGTAACTTGAGATTCCACAGATTTTTCCACACTGGATGAGATGAAGATCCACCATAACTAATAGCGTCCGGATCAGCAGCATAGTACTCCTGCCACTGTTTATAGTATGCCGAACGAACAGAGAAAACACCACTCTTCGTTGAGTGACTTATCAAAAAAGACATGATTTCATATGATAAACTAATAAGACGTGTGCGGTTCTCAATGAAAATCAGTTGGAAAAAACCAAAGGTGGGAGGAAAAAAAAAATCAAAACTGAGAGGGAGAGATGGAGAGGACATACATAGTGAGGGTTAGACAAATGTGAAGAGCCAAACACTAGTGGGTGAAATAGGGAACCTTACTCTTTTAGATAATAGAGACACTTTGCAGGGAATCATGCATTTTGAAAGGCAGATAATTTTACATTAGATTGAGAGAAGAATAAAGACATAAGAGGAAAATGCGGGGCAACCTTGCCTCTCAAAGAACGACAAAATGATTCGTGTCCTCCATGAGCAGCAATTCGTATTCTCACGACAGTATAATGCCCCCGGACAGACAGTTCATCCATCAACAGAGACCGGCCGGAAATCCATGTGAATCATTTCCCACGCCATTCTAATATTCATAACTTACAATATCACTAACTAACCTAGAGATTATCTTCCAAATTATATTTCCTCAAGTTAATCTCTGGCCATATTTTTTTAGGGAGTGAACTCCTTTTTAGGAGGAAACATAAGGGAGTATGTATATATAGTCCAAAAGCTAGTGCACATTCTGTACGACTGTTACGTTCGCCACCTGTTACTGTTAGGTACACGTCAGCATGCATGCGCATGACTTGTTTTTCATGGTCGCTGCAGTAAACAGAGTAATTCAACACGAATTTTGTAAAAAGTAGATAATTAGTTAGCTTTAGCACTAGATATGGTACTTAAACAAGACTAGACTTGTACTCTACCAGGCCCTGCATATTTTACTTATCTTTAAAGAGGAAAAGGTGCATGCATGGCCTCTTTATCCTCCACTGGCAGCTCCAGTTGTCTTCATCTACCATCCCTAATCCGAATTAAAGAGCATAATATTCATAAGACAATAAAGCAGCTCCCCACTAGCAAAGGTGCGCATCTCCTTTGATCACATTGTCTATGTAAAGCCTCTGCATTTGGATTACTTTATGCCCATAGCCCATAAGGTTGACTGTGAAGCGGTAGCTGAATTGATAGTTTTCTTCATACATTGCCCCTACATGCCTTCCACTGCACATATAATTGCGTGCACTCCCAAAAACATCTAACCCTAATACTACTATATGCATCAACAAACTATACAAAGTAGTAATACCTCCTTTCTGCCAAAAAAAAAAAGAAATTCAAATAGTTCGTTCAGAAGTACTCCGTCCGCTCCAAAATAGATGACTCAACTTTGTGCTAACTCTAGTACAAAGTTAATACAAAGATGGGTCATCTATTTTAGAACGGAGGGAGTACAATATAAGATCTACAATAGCTTAAAAAACGATCTTATATTGTGGAAGGGGGCGAGTAGAAGATGAGGTCGTAATTAAAATGAGTTCACTCAGACCCGCCTGACTATAATTGTTAGCATACAAAATGTTGTTTGAATTGGTCAAGCAAAACCACTAGTCCCGGCCCTCTGTACGCTTCTAGATACACACATTTCAGTGACAGTTAATTCCAAACAGAGGTAATATTTTTCATGAACTTCATTTTGACTGTGTCATAATTTCCCCCTTTTTTGACATGCATATTCATTTGAAATGATGTTTCAAATATGTGCAACTGCACCATGGAGACCGGCCATGTCAAGAGCTAAGACGACAGAGACTGTCAAACAAAGGGACCACTACACATGGTATGTAGCTAAAAATGCAAGGATATAAGTAGTGAAAGTAAAATAGAGATAGCATAATTCTATGTCTGCATGCCGGAAAAGTAATTAGCCAGCGGCTTTTAACCCTCTGCAGCTCATCATAGTTTCAACCTCAAGTAAACTAGGACAGTTCCGGCCCGTTGGTGGTCACCATGTTGCGTGCATGGCTGTCGCTGGTACTCCCTCCGTTCCTAAATACTTGTCTTTCTAGAGATTTCAACAAGTGACTACATACGGCGCAAAGTGAATGAATCTGCACTTTAAAATATGTCTACATACATCCATATGTTGAGTCCATTTGAAATGCCTAGAAAGACAAGTATTTGGGAACGGAGGGAGTATATGGCATCTAACACCACTACTGCAGAACTCTGACCAATGTCCACCGCTCTTGTGAAACCACTATATATAATCATAATACACAAAAATTATCCAGAGTTAATTAAAGATATTCCAACCTCTTAACTTGTGGCACCTACCAGCACCAGCACAGAGCCGAGCAACAACCAGTCTCAGCTGGATCTCGTTTTCACAGGATGACATTATTCAAAAGAAAGACAAATACGGTATGCCGTCATTGCACTCCAAGAATGAAAATGGTATATATGCTAGATTATATATTTGCATGGTCAGTTGCTTTAGCTTCTGGGGCTAGTTAATCAAACAGGCTGCACCAGCAAGTCTAGTGTGATGATGACTACAGGGCCCTGAAAAACTCCATAGGGAAAGCTCTGACCCATCCCTTTAATCTCCACTTTTGGTTTTAATAAGCAGCACACTCCACTGAGATTCACATCCCCATCATGCTGCCCCAGAGAAATAGTTGTATAGTTATCAATACTAAATCCATTCTGTTCTTTCGGACAACTCACATCTGCAGGGTGTTGGTTCCTTTGTGTCCAAACCAAGGAAAGGCTCCCCTCCTCTCTCCCCCGCCATTACCTTCTGTCTGTCTCTGTCTCTCTCTTGAAGCTGAGGAAAGGTAGCTGCATGCTCTCCTTGCCTGCAGGCCGGCGCCATGGAGGCCAACAAGCCTAGCTACTATCTCTTCGTCTTCGTCTTCGCGGCGCTCCTCTTGTCCTCCATGGCTGGTTAGCTATAGCTCCACATGGTCATTGCATTTATTCCCTTTTTAGCTAGGTCATGTATGTGCTTTTCTCTTCTGTGCCTTTGTTAGTTCTTGTGCATCCGAGAATGTTGGTTCTATCGCTTTGCTTCGGTTCTGATTTTTTGGAGTTCGTTTGAGTCAGGAGCGCAGAGGAAGTTGCTGATGAATGAAGATGATGCAGGATCGATGATGGTATATAAAATGACCCAGCTAGCTAGTGATGCATACATCTATTTTTTGGATTCTCATATTTGTGTCGTTATATTAGATTCCCTTTTAGCTAGCTAGCAAGCTAGCAAGAAGTTCTTAGTAAACAAGGAACTAACAATTAGTTAACACGTGAGAAATTTGGAGAGATATACTCCTATGGAGTCATATTTATTAATGCCTTCAAATATTGGACAAATTTTATTTCAAAAGAAGAAGAATAAGTTTGGTAAATCAATTCCTTAATTAACTTGTCTCCCATCTCCTCTTGGTCTGGAGAGCACATAAATAGGACATGCAACACAAGTTGACTAGCTACGCATAAGACTGATCGATGCAGTTTCTCCCGACTAGAACACGGTTTTTTTTCTATGCAGCAAACTCTGGATTATTTCGTATATATAAATATATGACGAACTGCAGACCCTGTGGTGAACAAAACGATTCGAAACAAGTCATCCATTATCATTTGGATAAAACCAAAATCAGAAATCATTTGAATCAAACTAGCACAAGCAGCAAGATGTACACTGCATGCGTCTTGTAACATGTCGGATCAAATTAGCACTAGCATATCACCTCAGACCCTGGCACCCTGCTGCTTTGCATGGATACACGCATATGGTCATCCGTTTGTAGTTGTAAATGATTACATGTATTGCCCTTGTATTGTTTGTTAGCCAGTAGCTCGCTAATTGTTTGTACCGCTCGTTAACTCTTGTGCATGCATGCGTGCATGGAATCATCCGTGCAGCAGCAGGAAGACGACGAGGTGTTGGTGGTGGTGCACGGCGGGAGAATCCTCAGGCAGGTGAAGACGAGCGACTACGGGAACTATGACCCAACTCCGACCATGGCCAAGCCTCACTTCAAGGACATACCTAACTAACTGACCATCTACATATATATCTGAGATCAACGGCTGGATATATATATATATACTGCCGCTACGTGCTTCAAAGATCAAGATCTCAACACCGATGGCAGGGTTAATGCTTTCATATACATATATATGCGAGAGTATGATGTGTGCTACATATTATTTGTCCCCGAATAAATCGTATCTCATGTATCAATGCACGACACCCGTGTGGAACTTATATATGTCTATATGTATGTACACTAGCTTTGTGTGGATATATATACCTGGTGTACGTGTGCATCCTTGTTTGGTACTCATGCATGTTCGTTGATTACTCCTGCATATTTGATTATCACGTTTGGATGTACAAAAAAGTTTGGTAGTGGTTGTATGCTCTTAGTTGATATATGTTTAGGAAAAAAAACTTGAAATTGTGTCATGGCTAACACAAAAGTATAAAAGATACTCCCTCCGTCCCAAAATTCTTGTCTTAGATTTGTCTAAATACGGATGTATCTAGTTACGCTTTAATATCAGATACATCCGTATCTGGACAAATCTAAGACAAGATTTCTTTTTTCTCGAATATGCACGAGTGTGCATATCATATATTAAAGAAGAAATGCATAGAAAGCCTCCACCACAATTACACGGTTTTAGTTACATGTTACTCCTCACTAACCTCCCACCTCTCCACCCTAGTAAAGAAGGGATTCACATTCCCTTTCATTAGCCCGGCCGATGCCCACAGTTGGCCATCATGCCTCACTCGTCCTAATAGATATTCCAAGCAAGGGCGCGCTCCATAAAAAACAATAGCATTCCTATGCTTCCACAACTCCCACCGGACTAGAGCAATAATAGTTCTAAGGTCCTTGATGCTCATGCCTTCCAACTGGTGCTTGTCCACAGCCCAATCCGCCAACTTATCCTGCTGAGTGGGTGTCCAATCCGGCTTACCCAAGGCCTCACAGATCCTTGCCCAAGCCATCCTAGCAAAAACACAGGTGAGTAGAATGTGGTTAATGGTTTCATCCTCCTGGTCACAAAACGGGCATGCGTCCTGGTGTGGTAACCCTCTTCTCGCTAGCCGGTCCGACGTCCAACACCGGTCCTTGAGGGCCAACCACGTGAAGAACCTGCACCATGAGGGTGCACGTGATTTCCAAGTTAGATCTGCCGTCAGGCTTCCTTCTCGACCCCAAAAACAAGCCGCATAGGCAGATCTCACGGAGAACTGTCCGGTGGCCTCCCATGACCAGACCACCTTATCAGGCACATCCACCCTTGGATCCCAAGCTGAAACCCTATGCCAAACCAAAAGGAACTCCTGCAGCACGGCCGGTGTAATATCCGGGCCAACGTCCAATGCCCAACTCTCATTCTCCACCACTGGACCAACAAACCTTGAATCTCTGACGTGCTTAGGAACCAAACTGTAGAGAAGCGGTGCAACCTCCTGTATCCTGTTACCATCAAGCCAACGGTCCTCCCAAAAGCGTGTTGTGAGCCCAGAGTTGGCCACACTCCTCATAGCCGCCATGAAAATCCCCAAGGACTCCTTCGGGACCTTTATCTTGAACTCTCTCCATGGCCTCGTCTCGTCAGTCCTCGCAAGCCACGGCCATCCCACTTGCATAGCTATGTTCATCCAACGTAAGTTCGGCAAGCCAAGGCCGCCAGCCCACTACGGCGCGCACACCACGTCCCAAGCCACCGCACAATTTCCACCATTAGCCTCCGCGCGTGTACACCACAAGAAACCTCTGCAAATATTTTTCATTGCATTGAGTGTTTTCGACGGTAGATCCAACGCCATCATTGCATGGATTGGCATGGCACAAAGCACTGATTGAACCAAGGTCAGTCTGCCACTCTTCGGCATAAGAGATGCCTTCCATTTTGGAAGTTTATTGGCCATTTTATCCACCAAATACTTCAACTGACTCGCTGATGGCCGCCTTAACGAGAGCGGCAGCCCCAAATATTTGATCAGGAAGGCTCCCAAGGGACATTGGACCTCAGCACTTGCCATGGTAATTTGCTCCTCCGAGCATCTAATAGGAATAGTGGCCGATTTTTGCATGTTGATCCTCAATCCCAAAGCTTCGCCGAAAAGCTCCAAAATACACTTGCATGCCGCAAGGTCCACCTTATTTGGCTTGACAAAAAGGACAACATCATCCGCAAAGAATGATAGTCGCTTCTCCATCCCCACAGGCGCCAATGGCTCCATCACTCCACGGGTCACGGCTAGTTGCATCATCCTTTGCATTGGCTCCATAATGAGAATAAAGAGCATTGGGGAGATCGGGTCCCCTTGCCGTAGCCCCTTGCAGTTATAGATTGTGTCTCCCGGCGCACCATTGACCATTACTTTTGTGGTTGAGGTTCAAAGTATCCCACAAATCCAAGACCTCCACCTTGGCCCGAAGCCATATGCTGCAACACCTCCACCAAGAAGGGCCATTGCACCGAGTCGAAAGCTTTCGAGATGTCTAGCTTGAACAAAATCACCGAGCTCTTCCGGGCATGAAGCCGTCTTGCAGTACTTTGCACAAGCATGAAATTGTCATGTAAGGATCCTCCACAAGTCTACACGCAAGCACCTTCTCGAAGATTTTCACAGCCCCATGCACAAGGTTTATGGGTCTGAAATCACACACCTCCAGGGCACCATCCTTCTTGGGCAAAAGAGAAACTAGGGACTTGTTGATGGTCGCCAAGCCCCTCATGTCACCATTGTAGAAGCAGCCCATTGCTCTCATGAAATCCACCTTGATTATACTCCAGCAAGTCGCATAGAATCTGCTCGTGAAACCATCTGGACCCGGCGCTTTATCCCGAGGCATCGTCTTGATCACTCCTTCCACCTCCTCCTCCATAAACGGTCGCTCAAGATGCTCCAGATTCAGGCGTGGAAGACCCAGCTCGTCCATGTTCAGCGCATGTCTACGAGGGCATGCACCCCCAAAGGCCGCTCCAAAGTATGCATCCACGGCCGAAGCCACCTCATCCTGGCCAGAGTATAAATGATCATTGTACTTGACCATCCTCAGTACATTCTTTCTTTGTCTATGACCCGCTTGTTGATGGAATAACCTAGTGTTCCAGTCTCCCTCCCGCAGATGCAACAATCTGGATCTCTGCCTAGCAATTGTTCGCTCCAGAGAGCTCAACCCTAGAAGCTTCCTCTTTAAACACTTGCGCAATTCGCTCTCTGCATCTGAAAGCATCCTTGCCTCCATAGCCAAGTCAAGCTGCTTAATGACCTCGATGGCAATGGCAATTTGAAGTTTCACGTTGCCGATCCAACGATCACTCCACTTTTGTAGACACGTAGCCGTAGCCCTTAGCTTGCTTTGCAAGGTAAGGTAGTCATTAGAGGCCACGGGAGTCATGGACCATGCCATCTTGACCACATCGAAAACGGGTCCAAAATGCCTCAAACTTGAACCTCTTCTTTGTGCAGATGGAGGCATTCATATCCAACATCAGGGGGCAATGGTCGGAGACCGCAGTACCAAGAGCCGAAAGGAAACACGTCGGGTATGCCTCATCCCACTCGTTCGACACGAACACATGGTCAATCTTCTCCAAAGTAGCCATCTGCCTTTCATTCGACCACGTATAGCGTCTCCCATTCAGATAGAGCTCATTCAGCTCAAGCAAGTTCAGCTTAGCTCTGAACCTTCCCATCATCCTACGGTTGATCAACGCATTGCTTTTGTCCTCCTCCCGGGCAATAAGATTGAAGTCCCCCGCTACCAACCAAGGTCCAGCGTGCAAGTCACGGATGTCAACAAGGTCTTGCAAGAAGGCCACCTTGTCCACCTCATCTTGTGGTCCGTAGACAGAAGTCAGCCACCATGGCCTTTCGTCCTCCGGGCACATCACAAGCACTGTCAACGTATGATCCGTGTAGTGCGTATTCGAAAGCCGTGTAACGGCGGCATCCCAAGCCACCAAGATCCCACCTCGCGTGCCCACAGCAGGCAAGTAAAAAAAGTTTTCATATTTAGCGCCAAGACACTAGCGTACAATGTTCACGGGTACATCATGCAGTTTTGTTTCTTGGAGGCATACGATAGCCGGTCCTGCCGAGTTAACCACCTGAAAAACTGCATTTCTGCGCGCCGGGGCATTTAGCCCGTGGACATTCCACACAATCATCCTCAATGGTTGCGCATTCATGATCAACACCAACCGTGACCACCAGCCGAACAGCTAGTGCACCTCCACACCTGCCAGCGGCATTGCCGGCGACTCCCATCCAAACAAAGCTAGTATCGCAGCAATGTGGGCATCCGAAAGTGTCCGGGAGAACAGGTCCACGTACATCTTTAGTGCCTCCTCCGAGATTACCTTGCCTTCATGCGCCAAACACAACCTTCTAATGAGAACTTGGTGCGGCTTGGAAGCTCCCAACTTTGCCAAACGCACATTTCTCCTTGGGGTGACATCCACCTTCTATTTCTTCCTTGGGTTCCTGGCTTGATTTCCACCTGCACGACTTGGCGGGCGCAGCAAAATCGGCGTAATGGACCGGCACATCTGCTCCCGCATGGCATCAACATCCTGTAGCAAGGGGCTCCCTCCATCCGCATGGTGCGGTGCTACCATATCCTGCACAGGGCTGATCTGCACGGCCGCATCATCCTGGTGCAGCAACCCCACCGTATGTAGCGACGTCGGGGGGGAGTGCATGGCGCATGCGTGGTGCTGCCCGATGATAGGCTCACGCAGAACGTGTCACCAGCCGCCACCTGGCCACGCAGCATGCGCAGCCCTCCACTGGACGAATCTTCCTCAAAAAGCGAGTCCAGACCATCCCATCTGTCCCCGCATGCAGAGCCGTCCCTATCCATCAGCGGGCCCCGCAGGGGGATGGAGTAATCTCCAATTTGGACGGAACCGACCCCAAGCAACGCGCCAACCAGCTCCCGATCCGAGAGCCAATCCACCTCGGTCTCCTGCACCACTCATCGCCGCTACCGCCGACAGGCGGTTGCACCGAGGCAGCGACGAACGGAAACTGCGCCTCGCTTCGCAGCAATGCAGCGTGACGACCCACCGAACTTTCTTTTTGACCAGACCCCACCTGCACAGATTTGTCGCCCTCCACCATTGGCTGGTTGCCCGCACCGCCAGCCTGCTGCCCCACCGAATCACTACTAGCCTGCGGCCCCACCGAATCGCTGCAAAGCGATCCCGTGACGATCGCCATGCAGCTGTCGCTGACCGAGCCGCATCATGTCGTACCCGCGCCGGCCTGAACGCCACGCGTCGCCGGCGGCGGCGGCGCCGTCGACGACTCCACCGTGCTGGCCGAAGGCCCATGCACCACAGGACCGCGAGCATCCCTCCTGGGTGGCCCCGGCAGCAGATCATCACTACCAGAAGGTGGCGACGGCGGCGGCGGCGGAGGCGGGGGAGGCCGCCGACCACCATCATCCACACCATCCACGATCCGCGGCTCCTCCAGAACACGAATGTCGATTGGATACCAGAGCGTGCTGGCACGCCGACCAGTAGAAGGACGCCGACTCTCCTCCTCGGCCCAAAGGTTCCGCCGGGGCTCATCAATGAACAGTAACCGGCGACGGGGAATCTGATTAGGCCGGTCCGTGCGCAGCCACAGCCGGAAATCAGCCATGTCGAGCCGGCGAGCAGTGGAATCATCCACCCCCACGACATACCCGAGGCCACGCAGAATCACACTCGCAGTTCTCTGGTTCCATGCATGCGCGGGCACTCCCCTCAACGAGATCAGCACCAGGTAGGGGAGCGAAGCCGCCGTCGCCTGCGCTTGCCGATTCCATGGCCGTAGGTTGAGCTCGAACCAAGACGAGCTAGCACGGCCAGCGTGCACCATCCGGTCCTGGACCTCCCCATTGCGACACAGGACAAGGAAATCATCGGGGAAGAAGGCTCGAATCGACATATCCTCCGGACCAATGCCGAACGACGCGTGCAGCGCCTCCGCCACGGAGGCCAAATCAACCGAGGCCCTGTTGCCGGTGACCGTGGCCAGCACCGCCCGGGCCAGCTCAGCCTCCAACTGCCATGTGTCATTACCCGCCTCCAAGAAACAAACTTCCACCGGCGCATCCAGAACGGCGGCAGGCCCAGGAGGCGCAGGCTCCAGATGACCGAACGGCACGGAGAACTGCGGGCCGGCAGCATCCCGCACCTCCCGGGACGCGCCCGCACCACCTCGCTCTAGAGCCTGACCGCGCCAGGCGGCGAGGGGCCTGGCGGCGGAGGCGGCAGGGGAGAAGCAGAGCGCCGAGGCAATGCAGGAACGGGCGCCACCACCGGATGACGCAGAGCAGGAGGCAGGCGCGCAGATTGCTCCACCGGAGACGGACTGCGCGGCCTGGTGCAGCCACGGGAGATGTGCCCCGCACCACGGCATCGGACGCAGAACGTCGGGTTGGGACAGTCCACCGAGATGGGACCATCGCACCCGCAGTTGTAGCAGCAACCATATAGCTCGGCCGGCAGGCGCGAAGACGGCGGCGGGCGAGTAGCCGACAGCACGCGGGGCCGACCAGCGGGAGCACGACGCCGAGGGCGCTGCACAGCCCGAGGACGGCGGCTGGACTTGGTCTGCCAACCACCCCCAACCCGCAGCGGCGCCGGCGTGCGCGACGGACCACCCTCGGCCCCTCCTCCCTGGACGATAGGGCCGAAGGCCGTGCCCAGGACCGGCGGCACGATGATGGAGCGCAGCAGGGGCCGCGGCTACGCCGGTGCCGGGGCAGAGGGCTCGGCACGCGGAGGGGGCGAGATTGAGCCCGCCACAATGAACTGCAGCTGCATTGATTTTGCACAAATGCTTACTACACTACTTATGCACACACACAAAATCGATTGACGGGGGCCTCGCCTCCGCCTAAATTTTTATTGAAAACAAAACCAAACATTAAAAGTTCCACCAAATTCCAAGGGTTAGACCAGCCCAACTTCACACGTCTATCACACAAGAAGAAAGTGCACTGGGCAAAAACTTCATCCATAGGGACAAAGAATTAGGTCCAGAACGACACAGACTACTCATGCATGTTCATTGATTACTCTTGTTAGAGCAACTCTAGCAGACCCCGCATCCGTCCCCGACCCGCAAAATAATTGTCAAAAATGCGGGTATGGGCCGGAAAGCCTGCCCGACCAGACCCCGCCCCGCCCCGGTCCATAAAAAAGTTTGGGGGGCGCGGCAAATTCCCCACCCCAACCCGGGAAAACGCGGGTTTCCCCCTCGCGGCTGCGGTGTCCTGCATCGGAGAGAAGCAGTTGGCGGGAGGGACATTTCAGCCCGCGCGCTTTCCCCCTCCTTCCGCCGCCCCCCGCCCTTTGCTTCCGCCTGCCCGCCGCTGGCGATTCCGGCCATATCTGCAGGCGGAATCGCACCCCAGGGCCGCCCCACACCCTCCCGCCGAGACGCTGCACCGCCCCTCCGGATCCGGCGAGAAGAGCCGCCCCTCATCGCCGCCGCCGCCGGGGATCGACCACCGTCGAGCGCACCCCCTCGTCGCCGCCCAGGATCACCCGCCACCGGTTAGTCCCTTTTTTGTGATTTTTGCGAGCTGCGTAGTAGATTGACGCGCCGGTGTGCGTGTAGATGGAGTTGACCTCGTGCGAGAAGTTCTTGCTATCCGATTCGGATGTTGAGAGCATGCTTGCGAACTTCCGGCAGCAAACATTAGTCACGGCGCTTGTCGTGAAGGAGCATGAAGACGAGCACCGGAAGAGGAGGCGGGATCGACTGTCGGGCGTTTGTGCATTCCTCGAAATCGCCATCTTGGGAACGAGATGTTGACGCAAGACTATTTCGCGGAGAATCCTACATATCCTCCGCACCTCTTCCAGAGAAGGTACCGAATGCGCCGATCCCTATTTGTGAAAATTGTTGAAGCTTGCGAGGAAAATTGCCGGTATTTTACTCAAAGAAAGAATGTCGCGGGCTTAAAGGGATTTAGTGCATATCAAAAAATCTCCGCAGCTATGCGGGTGATTGCATATGGCGTTCCGGCTGACTAGGCCGATGAGTATCTTCGCATTGGTGAAGATAGCACAATTGAGTCTGTGTGTAGATTTACGAAAGTGATCATCCGTGTCTTCGGTCCTGAATATCTTCGTGCACCCAATGAAGATGACACAAAGAAATTAATGGCATCTAATGAGAGGAGAGGTTGGCCTAGCATGCTAGGTAGCATTGATTGTATGCATCAGAATTGGAAAAATTGCCCCAAGGCTTGGCAAGGAATGTATTGTGGCAAGTCTCGTGATGCAACAATTGTGCTAGAGGCCATAGCATCCGAGGATTTATGGATTTGGCATTGCTTTTTTGGTATGTCGGGCACTCTCAATGATATCAATGTGTTGCAACGGTCTCATTTGTTTGCTAGGCTTGCTAGTGGTGATGCTCAGGGGTACTATCTTGCAGATGGTATATACCCTCCTTGGTGCACATTTGTCAAAAGCATCAAAGAACAAAAAAACAATGTGAATTTGCAAGGATGCAAGAGGCAGCCCAAAAAGACATTGGAAGAGCATTCGGTGTTTTGCAATATAGGTTTGCCATTGTCCGTGGTCCTGCTCGTTTTGGGGATAAGAAAACCTTGAAGAACATAATGACATGTTGTGTTATCCTGCACAATATGATTCTTGAAGATGAGAGAGGATTGAACTTAGAATTCTTTTACGACAATGTGGGTAGCCGTGTCAAACCAGCTAGAGACCCAAACCGCATTAGAGCTTTTCTTCAGACATACAAGGAGATTGAAAATGCAGACACCCACTTTCAACTTCAGGAAGATCTCATTGAGCACCATTGGCAAAGGGCTGGACAGTGACTTATTTTTGTATTCATTTGTATTTGTATTCATGACAAATTTTGTATTGCACTATTTAAGTTTGCTACTGTTATTTCTAATGCGGATGATTATTGTATTATGTTTGATTGAAATAATTTAGTTTGTTTTGGATTGTTGAATTATGTTGTATTTGATATTTGCGGGCTGATGATATGCGGAATGTAGCAGTGCAAAGAGCAGACCCCCCAAAGCCGACCCGTAAAAAAGTATATTCCGCGAATATACTTTTTTACGGATCCGTTTGGGGTTCAGATCTGTCTCAACCATAAAAAGCTGTTTTCTTGTGAATCGCAAACGTGTTTTGCGGGCGTGGGTCTTGGTCTGCTAGAGTTGCTCTTAGACTGGTGGGAGCACATGTGAAGCTTTATTAGTGTAGCTGAACTTGTTATTGGTGTATAATACCTTTATGAATTCATACCTTGGTTCTCACCGAGGGAAACTTCCTACTTGCTACAAACTCCTTCCCTTGGAGCCTTGAAAGCATTTGATGATTTGCGTGAAGAATTATCAGAATCTTGTTCAATGCATTTTAAGTAAGGAGGAACAAATTCTTCTTGAGAAATTTACAAGGACGGTAGGAAACTCTCCTACGGTCATTCACAGCTCAAAAAAATAATTCTTCTTGAGAAGCTCTGATTTGCTAAGCATCAGAATGTGGCCAGATTCTTCGGCTCCCGAGTCCATTTCCTTATTATGAAGGTACGCATGAGCCTTGCGCTAGTTTTTATTTGTGTGAGGAGGACTTGGACTTGAAACTTGAGGATCTCATTTTCTTCTTGGACTTTTGCTTCTTTTTTAATTGTCGGAGTGGACAATCAATGTAGAAGCAAGTGGTCGGAGTTGGGTTGATTTTCCAAAGTCCAAGCTCTTGATGTCTCCAGGAGGGGGTATTGTCATGACCCACTACGCTGCACTAACCACACCGGCACTTAGCCCGATCTAATAAGTTACATATCTTTCCTTCATTTCTTCTTTCCTTTTTTCTTTTTTTCTTTTTCATTTTCTGTTTTACTTTTTCCCTTTTTTTCTTCTTTCTTATTCACTGAAAAAAAAATCAAATTCATGTTTTTTCCAAATCGATGAACTTTTTTTTATGAACTTTTCAAAATCGATGAATTCTTTTCTTCAAATCAATTAACATTTTCATTTTTCGATGAACTTATTTTCAAAAAAAATCAAATTTGACTCACTTCTTTTTCCAAATCCATTCACTTTTTTCAACATTGATGGTTTTTCAAATCTGTCAACTTTTTTAAGTTTGTGAACATTTTTTCAAAATCCATGAACATTTTTTATTTCACGATTTTTTTCATTTTTGCGATTTTTTTGTTTTTTCTTTTTTTTCGAAAGTTCACATTTAACCTGTCAATGGTTGAATGGTTTTTTTTTTTTTGAGAATCTCACAAAGCTTTATTACTGAATCATAATGTTCATAGGTACAAAAAAAAGATGGCCGGGTTGTCCTAGCCAAGTGTGTCGGCCAAACCCTAAAGATAACGCATGCTTTGCGAGATTATGGGCCTCCGTATTGGAGGTCCTATACTCATGGTTGACTGGAGAACCGTGGCGAGTCACTAGCGAACCCATCTACCAACAGCAAATGATAGATGATGTGTGGAGCGAGAGCACCCGCGTTGGGCCGGCCCAAATTCGCAGCTGTGACTGGGTATCGAGAATGTAACGAGACTCTGTCTCATTTCTTCCTTGCTCTTGCTCCAAGGACTCGAGCTCGAGTTTCTCCTCCAAATCCCAGCGTGACTCAGTCAGAATTGTATCTAGTTATTCAAATTCAGTCCTGGTTCGTGACAACGGATGCCGGGGAGGAAGCTACCTGCGGCCGTGGGCGGGGTGGTAGCCACCAGCGGACGCTCAGGCTATCTCTGCCCGCCTCAGTGCATGTGAGGTGTTTGAGAGAATGCCTCTAAAGTTCACGTAACGTCCGTCCTCTGTCGGCTATCATCCCATGCCACATCGGCCTGATGAGTGGGATTCAGCATGTCATAAAAGGTGCTCAAATTTAACCAACTATGTCAATATTGTTTTTTGCGAAAAAAATAGCATAATACCCATGGTTTTTGGAATGAAGTCGATATGTGGTAGTAGTTTTTTTTAACCTAACCAAAAATATGGTTGGTTTTTGCTATTTATTGTACTCTTGTAATATTTAAATGCTCTGTTCACATTGAGGAAACCAGAATCCGAGTACCATTTTACAGCTTTCTGGGATTATTTCAGTTTGTCAGGTTGACGTAGAAAACACTTTGTAGACCACTCAAAGCATCCATATTCCCCATGTATCATACACAACAAAAATTCGTAGTAACCCTTACTTGATCATTGCAATATTGTCCTCAATATGACAAGAATCGTTCAAATTATTTCAGTAAATAGATTTGTCATGGTCTGGAAGATACAACGTGGGAACACCAGTTATGTTTTGTATTTAGCTGGCAACATCGACGGACTCAAATCCGTTGTCAATAGAAGCCTTCACTGCATCCACGACAATCTGTGTCTTCCGGGTGATGCCCGGCCACTTCCCCTCAGGCTTGACACCGGCATCTCTGATTCCCTGCACCAGCCTACAGAACTCCTGGACCATGAGCCCCTCCTGGGGTAGGTCCGTGGTGACAACATGCTTGCTCGGATGTGGATCCCATCCGGTAGAGAGTTCGGCGAAGTTCGTCTTGGAGTCGACGCTGAACGGAGCAGACTTCTCTTCGTACGGGATGACCAAGTCGGTGACATGAATAGTACCATTGGTGCCGACGACGGTGAGGTCCATGGTCAGGTTGGTAAGGAAAGAACAGTGGAAGGTGGCGACCTTGCCGTCGGCCCAGTAGAGCGACGCGCCGCAAGCAAGGAGCACGCCGGCTTGGTTCTTGATGGGGTGACGGAGAGCAACCACATTCTTGGGCAGCTCATAGTCAACAGCCCACAAGATTCCACGGATGCAGTACCACCCTATATCACCAAGCACACCCAGGCCATCAAGGTCTGGCTTTACCCTGATGTCATTC
Source organism: Aegilops speltoides (assembly GCA_021437245.1). NCBI lineage: Eukaryota > Viridiplantae > Streptophyta > Magnoliopsida > Poales > Poaceae > Aegilops > Aegilops speltoides. Next base: position 150,204,425 of record CM038143.1, on the reverse strand, counting down.
TGGAGGAAATCTTCGTTTGCTAGAAAGCTGACCATGGTGTTTATCTGAAGCAGCATAAAAGAGAAGAAAAACAGTTATTTACCTTCACAGCTGAACGGTGGCAATTGTATAAGTTTCAAAGTAAGTTGACACCAACGGCTGTGAGATTATGTCAGGAAATAGATCATCACACTTACTTGGGGAACACTTGACGCATACAGTACGGGAATAGATCATCTCAGAAACATTCAGAATCCACATATGTGCTATAGGTTCCAGAGTTTAGGTATTAACAGGCAGCAATTTGAATCTGATGTATCCATTGTCTTCTCTATCCCGGACCCAACTCATACATGAGAGGTTTTAGCCACTGTGAGACAAAGTTAACCTCAGTTTCACCTTTTAGTGCCTGTTTCAACATTTCCAACAGTATCAACAGAGAGGTGGTAGCATTTTGGTGCGTGATAAGTTATTAAGTCGTATCCATCTAGGCTAGAACAAATACGTCATGGGTTGCATCGACAATTAAATATTTTTATACCACAAGAAAGCACAATTATAATTTACGTCCACGAAATGGGGATTGAGATGGGATTAATAAAAGCGTGCAACAGGGAACCTTTTGACGCTTAGAATTAATTATATGTTTGGATGGTTATGAGGATAGTTATACTTCCAACACATCAGGAATCAAACCACATGTTTAACACATGTGTGGCTCATAAAGGTGGAATATTTCTTCGGAGGGGACGTTTTCGTAAACAGAGAGGTGGTGGCATTTTAGCGTGTGATAAGTTCTTAAGTCGTATCCATCTAGGCTAGAACAAATACGTCATGGGTTGCATCGACAATTAAATATTTTTGTACCACAAGACATCACAATTATAATTTAAATCCACGAAATGGGGACTGGGATGGGATTAATAAAAGCGTGCCACAGGGAATCTTTTGACGCTTAGAATTAGAGGGTGTTTGGATACTCTCTAGTCATGTAACTAGTAGTAGTCAGACTAGAAGTTTTTAGTCAGGCCCTGTTTGGAAGGTGACTACTACTAGTCAGCATTAAATGTCCCAGTATTAAATGTCCCTTGTGCAACACCAATTAGAGGAGAGAGAGGGGGACTTTAGTCAATAAAAGTCAGGGGTGTTTGGAGGTTTACTGACTAAAGGTGACTATTACTAGTCTCTAGTCAGTAAAAGTTGGGGGTGGGGTGACTAGGGACTAAACTAGTTTTAGTCACCCACTTGTCAGGGGTATTTGGAGGTTTACTGACTAAAGGTGACTACTACTAGTCTCTAGTCTCTAGTCTCTAGTGATCCAAACACCCTCTTAATTATGTGTTTGGATGGTTAGGAGGGTAGTTATACTTTCAAGTTCCAACACATCAGGAATCAAACCACATGTTTAACACATGTGTGTCTCATAAAGGTGGAATATTCTTTCGGAGGCGACGTTTTCGTCAACAAAGAGGTGGTAGCATTTTGGTGTATGATAAGTTATTAAGTCCTATCCATCTAGGCTAGAACAAATACGTCATGGGTTGCATCAACGATTAAATATTTTTGTACCACAAGAAAGTACAATTATAATTTACATCCACGAAATGGGGACTGGGATGGATTAATAAAAGCGTGCAACATGATTCGAAGGGCATATGCTACTACGTCAAGATCCTAAAGAAAACTGGATTAAAAAAAATTGATGACAGTTTCAACATAATAATGTGGTGTTTCGTGCACTTACAAATCTGACGTCTCCGATTGTGTCCTGATCGGCCACGAGCTGACGCATCTTGGCAGTGCGGGGGTGGTGCATCCACATGGTGGAGTCCATGAACTGCACGCCGTTGGCCTCGCAGGCGGCGAGGATGGGCTCGAGGTCGGCGGCGCAGGGCGCGGTGGGCTTCTCGAGGAGCAGGTGCTTGCCCCGCTCGGCGGCGGCGGTCGCCCACTTGACGTGGAGGCTGGTGGGGAGCGGCATGTAGACGGCGTCGACGTCCGGGTCGTCGAGGAGCGCCTCGTAGGAGCCGTGGATGCGCGTGCCGCTCCGGAGGCCGTTGTCCGCGGCGAAGAGGCGCGCCTTGCCCTCGGAGCGGCTGGCGACGGCGGCCACGTCGGCGGCGGGGACGAGCAGCATTGAGCGCGCGACCTTGCGCGCGATGGAGCCGCAGCCCATGATGCCCAGGCGCACCGGGCGCGGCTCCTCCGGCGCGGCGGCGGACGACACGGCGAGCGGCGCGTCGGGGCCCGATCTGCAGGCCCGCATTTGGAGCGAGGATCGACGCGATTTGAGGAACGTTTTGGGGTGGTTGGACGACAAGGCACCGGTACAGTTTGCTGCGGCGGCGAGGACCATCTCCATTGTTGAGATGAATCAAAGACAGGCAGGCTCTAGATCCAGCGCAAAATTTAACTAGTCGAGAAGGGAGTATAGAGCCTATGGAGTGGAAGTGGAGCCCCCCGCGTCGATTAAAAAACTGAAGCCACTCACAACCCAGCGCACGCTCGCTCATCGTCTCGCTCACCCACGTACCCACGAGCAACAGCTCTTCCACGCCCATGGCAGCTTCTCTCACGCCTCCACTTGTATAACAAACGCTTCTTCTTCACTACAACCCCTAAATACAACAACGGCTGAGATCGCTCCGTACCCCTTCATTAAAAAGGGTAGGATCATCCCATCACATAAAAAGAAGCCGCCCGCGACGGGGCCGTACCCGCCCGCGCGACGGGGCTGTACGTCGACTGCCCGTACACGCGGGCGTCTGCGTACATACGATGACGACCAGTCGTGGTCAAAGAAAAAAAGACGACGCGACCTGTCGAGCGACGTATGCGTGGCGGCATGGTGTCGGCTAGAGAGAAAAAAAAAAGAAAAATGAAAAAATTACGACGCGACGTGTGGACGGCGGTTGCGTGCCGTCTAGGCGTCGGTCAAGGGCGGTTCCCGAGGCGGCCGCCACCCCCGATGCGCCATTAATGCCGGTGTTAAGTGTAAGTGCATCTAGTGCCCCTTAGTGATTTTGTGTATTGAAGACTTATAGGTTAAGGGACTGATGCGTTTGTGAGTATACACAGGTCTATAAGTCTATTAAGAGTTTGATGATTACAGAGAAAGTCGACCCCTAAAAATGAAGTTCTTCGACTGAAGACTTTGGATTTCTGAAGACTTTCTGAAGACTTTGAAAGTGAAGAAATTGGTGTGACCTTGATGACTTGGCATTCATTCGAGGAACATGAAGCGTGAAGACCTTTGTTTTCGTAGTTTCATTTTCTCTTTCTTGAGTCATAGAAAACACCGTACTGTTAAAGGGGGTCGAGGAAATACTAAGGAAAATTTTCCATGTGATGCTCAACTCAAAATCCTACACCTACAAATCCCTTCGAGTGAAGCCATTGGAAATCTCATACAGTTCAGTCAATTTCTTTAGTGACAGAGACGAAGTTCTTCTGGTCACTGAGGAATTTGTTCTGACTGAGGAGTTAGAAATTCGCCAGTGCGGATTGCCTACACAGTGAGGAACATGATAGCCATGAGGAATTTGAGAATCAAATTTTCGACCGTTGATGTGCTATGCGCCAGCTGTCTCAAAATATCTACCCACCTAACGGTCATATCATTGAAGGGCATTTATGTCTTATCATGTCGGGCTGTTCCCTAGGCTATAAATAGCCACCCCCTACAACCACTAGCTGGTTGGTTGCTCCGAGAGAAAGTGACACTTGTCATTTGAGAGCATCCCATCCTCCAAGGACTTTGAGCGAAAATCATCAAGTGAGGAAAACCCAAACCCAAACACCTTCAAACCCAAAGTGATTGAGCATCACTGAAGAGATTGATCCTGCGTGGATCCGACGCTTATTACCTTTGAAGAATGTGCTTCTTCCAGACGGTTAGGCGTCATGGTCTAGAGCATCCAAGAGGAATTGTGGATTGCCGAGTGACCGAGTCTGTGAAGGTTTGGAAGTCACCTGAAGACTTACCACGAGTGTTTGGGCGAGGTCTGTGTGACCTTGTCTCAAGGAGAATACGGTGAGGACTGTGTGTCCTTAGGTTTAAATACCTAGCCGCTCCAATCAGATGTACAACTGAGACAGCAGTTGGAACTGGTCTACCAAATCATTGTCTTCACCAAGCTTACTGGTTCTATTTCCTCAACTCTTTCATTTCCTCATTTAAGTTGTTGTGTGCTTGTTTATATCTGTTTGAAGACATTGACTGAAGACTTTCTCAATCTCCTCAGTTCAATTTCTTCAGTCTATCTGTCTTCATCCTGTGTTATCCTGTGTTTACGCTTTCTGTACTCTGTGCTTGTCTTCATTTCATCATGATGACTATGCTTGTGTTCTGTTATGTTTACTTTTGAGTACTTATTCCGCTGCAAGTAGTTCTTCGCTAAGGAATTTCCTCACCAGCAAATTCCTCAGTGAAGAATTCATAAAAATCGCCTATTCACCCCCCCTCTAGTCGATATAACGCACTTTCATTAAGCCGGGGCGTCGGTCACCTACCCGTCTGCATCCCCCACCCACCGACGCCCGTTCTTAAACGCGCCGCTCCTCTCCCGTCTGCCTCCCCCACCCCACTCGGCGCGCCTCACCCCACTCACCTCACCCACCGACGCACTCCACCGACGACGCGCTCCCTTCCTGGCGGCCTCCATGGAGTCTGACGGCCGTGGCGGCTCATGGCCGACGAGCCTGAGCACGCCGGAGACCGACGAGCTCATCCGGCTCGGGCTGATGGTGCCACCGGGCTGCCGTCTGCCGCACACCTTCCGCATGACCGCTGACGGGTACCCGACGAGGGGACCCGGCGCGTCGCGGGATGAGCTCTGCCAGCACGAGGGCGGCCGCTGGAACATCGTCGGCCGCGGCAAGTTCTGGAAGGGGAAGGACTACTGGAGAGTCGTCGCGCAGGCTCGTCGGGAGTCGCGGACGGGCGGCTCGTCGTTGGCCCCGGGTGGCTCGTCCTCTGCCCCGCGTCGGCCCCGCCGTCCCCCTCCGGCGGCCACGCCGTCTCCAAGCTCGTCCCGCCGTCCGGTACCAACCCTCGCCGGGCCCGCCTCCCCTTTTACCGTCGAGATCCCGCCGGAGCAATTCGCGCTGCACCGAGGACGGCGACCCCGACGACTGCCCCGGCTACCTCATCACACTGCGGGCGTCATAGGCAGAAGCGGCGGCCGCAGAGGCGAGAGGGGCCACCGAGCTGCAGGCCGCACTCGACGCCACGACGGCTATGGCGGCGGCAGCAGAGGTCGCCGAGCTGCAGGCCGTACTGGATGCGGCGGCGGGCATCGGTGCGGTGCAGGCGCATGCGGCTCCGGTGGAGGACGACGCCGGTGACTGGTATGACGGCGGCAAGAGCAGCGACGACGACGACGGTGACGATGGTGACGGCGGTGCGGGTGAGATCGCGGACCTCGCCGCCTCTGACGGCGAGTAGATTAGGTTTAAATTAGGTCCTGTTATGTTTAATTAATTTAGCTTAGGTCCTGTTTAATTAAGTTTTTTTATGTTCTAATGTAAAATGAACCGTCGTAAGGTTTAATGAACTATCGTTATGTTGGAATGAAAGTTAGATGAAAATTATTATGAAATATTATGAAAAAAATAAATTTTGAATCATTTTATAAAATAAAAGTCAGCCGAAAGAAATTAAAATTTAATAATTTACCGGGAAATTGAAAGAAGAATAAAAATGACATAAAAGAAAAGAAAAAGAGAGGAAGAAAGGAAGAGGGAAAAAACGAAATTAGAAGAGAGAATTCGTAATTATTTTGAAAACGTTAGTATGAAATAATTTTGATCAATAATAGTTTTTTCGGACTGTCGACGCCAAAAAGCATAGGAAATGCAAACAGTCCCAAAATGCACAGCAAATTGGCCCGCATGATTCTCATGTAGATACAATGCGATACAAAAATTTGGGCATGTTTGAAGGGTACAGGAAAAAAACGGTGTGTCAGACACACCTTTCCACACCGAAACCACCGCCTTCCACACCAAGTACCTAGGTGGTTTCACGGAATGCACCAACCTTTTGACAGCGCGTGTGTGGCCCCGCCCGGGTACCGCACGCCAGAGATGAACGAAATCCCACAACGAACGCATGTTGCGTCACGTCCGGGCAGTATTTTAAGGGTTTTTGGCCCGGAAAATCATAAAAAATCCATAGAGCCTCGAAACGCGAAATTTTTTGGCGTGCGTGTCCTGCATGGTCACTGTGTCAGGTGAAAAAAAATGAGCCAGTTTGGCGGATGCGACGAAGAGACGTACGACCGAGGGTCCCATCCGCCCATACCGAAACCACCGCCTTCCACACCAAGTGCCTGGGCGGTTTCACGGAATGCACCCAACTTTTGCCAGCGCGGGTGGGGCCCTGCCCTGGTACCGCACGCCGGAGATGAACGAAATCTGACAACGAACGCACGTTGCATCATGTCCGAGCGGTATTTTAGGGGTTTCGGCCCGGAAAATCATAGAAAATCTGTAGAACCTTGAAACGCGACAAATTTTGGCGTGCGTGTCCTGCATGGTCACAGTGGCCCGTGGAAAAAAAATGAGCCAGTTTGGCGGATGCGACGGAGAGACGAGGGACCGAGGGTCCCCTCCACCCATACCGAAACCACCGCCTTCCACACCAAGTGCCTGGGCGGTTTCACGGAATGCACCCAACTTTTGCAAGCGCGTGTGGGGCCCTGCCAGGCTACAGCACACCAGAGATGAACGAAATCCGACAACGAACGCATGTTGCGTCACGTCCGGGCAGTATTTTAGGGGTTTTAGGCCCGGAAAATCATAGAAAATCCGTAGAGCCTCGAAACGCGACAAATTTAGGCGTTGTGTCCTGCATGGTCACTGTGGCCCGTGGAAAAAAATGAACCAGTTTGGCGGTGCGACGGAGAGACGTATGACCGAGGGTCTCCTCCCGCCATATCGAAATCACCGCCTTCCACACCAAGTGCCTGGGCAGTTTCATGGAATGCACCCAACTTTTGACAGCGCGTGTGGGGCCCCGCCCGGGTACCGCACGCTAGAGCTGAACGAAATCCGACAACGACGCACGTTGCGTCACGTCCGGGCAGTATTTTAGGGGTTTCAGCCCGGAAAATCATAGAAAATCCATAGAGCCTCGAAACGCAACAAATTTTGGTGTGTGTGCCCTGCATGGTCACTGTGTCAGGTGAAAAAAAGAGCCAGTTTGGCGGATGCGACGGAGAGACGTACGACCGAGGGTCCCCTCCCCCCATACCGAAACCACCGCCTTCCACACCAAGTGCCTGCGCGGTTTCACGGAATGCACCCAACTTTTGCCAGCGCATGTGGGGCCCCGCCCGGGTACCGCACGCCAGAGATGAACGAAATTCAACAACGAACGCACATTGCGTCACGTCCGGGCAGTATTTTAGGGGTTTTCGGCCCGGAAAATCATAGAAAATCCGTCGAGCCTCGAAACGCGACAAATTTTGGCGTGTGTGCCCTGCATGGTCACTGTGGCCCGTGGAAAAAAAGAGCCAGTTTGGCGGATGCGATGGAGAGACGTACGACCGAGGGTCCCCTCCACCCATACCGAAACCACCGCATTCCACACCAAGTGCCTCTGCGGTTTCGCGGAATGCACCCAACTTTTGCCAGCGCGTGTGGGGCCCCACACGGGTACCCCACGCCAAAGATGAATGAAATCCGACAACGAACATACGTTGTGTCACGTCCGGGCAGTATTTTAGGGTTTTCGGCCCGAAAAATCATAGAAAATCTGTAGAGCATCGAAACGCGACAAATTTTGGGGTGCGTGCCCTGCATGGTCACTGTGTCAGGTAAAATAAATGAGCCAGTTTGGCGGATGCGATGGAGAGACGTACGACCGAGTGTCCCCTCCGCCCATACCGAAACCACCGCCTTCCACACCAAGTGCCTGGGCGGTTTCATGGAATGCACCCAACTTTTGACAGCGCGTGTGGGGCCCTGCCCGGGTACCGCACGCCAGAGATGAATGAAATCCGACAACGAAAGCACGTGGCGTCACGTCTGGCAGTATTTTAGGGGTTTTTGGCTCGGAAAATCATAGAAAATCTGTAGAGCATCGAAACGCGGCAAATCTTGGCGTGCGTGCCCTGCATGGTCACGTGTCAGGTGGAATAAATGAGCCAGTTTGGCGGATGCGATGGAGAGACGTACGACCGAGTGTCCCCTCCGCCCATACCAAAACCATCGCCTTCCACACCAAGTGCCTGGGCGGTTTCATGGAATGCACCCAACTTTTGACAGCGCGTGTGGGGCCCCGCCGGGTACCGCACGCCAGAGATGAACGAAATCCGACAACGAACGCACGTTGCGTCACGTCAGGGCAGTATTTTAGGGGTTTTCGGCCCAAAAAATCATAGAAAATCCGTAGAGCCTCGAAATGCGACAAGTTTTGGCGTGCGTGTCTTCCATGGTCACCGTGGCACATGGAAAAAATGATCCAGTTTGGCGGATGCGACGGAGAGACGTAAAACCGAGGGTCCCCTCCACCCATACCGAAACCACCGCCTTCCACACCATGTGCCTGGGCGGTTTCATGGAATGCACCCAACTTTTGACAGCGCGTGTGGGGCCCCGCCGGGTACCGCACACCAGAGATGAACGAAATCCGCCAATAAACGCACGTTGCGTCACGTTCGGGCAGTATTTTAATGGTTTTCGGCCCGGAAAATCATAGAAAATCCTTAGAGCCTCGAAACGCAACGAATTTTGGCGTGCGTGCCCTGCATGGTCACTGTGGCTCGTGGAAAAAATGAGCCAGTTTGGCGGATGCGACGGAGAGACGTACGACCGAGGGTCCCCTCCACCCATACCGAAACCACCTCCTTCCACACCAAGTGCCTCGGCGGTTTCACGGAATGCACCCAACTTTTGCCAGCGCGTGTGGGGCCCCGCCAGGGTACCGCACGCCAGAGATGAACGAAATCCGACAACGAACACACGTTGCGTCATGTCTGGGCAGTATTTTAGGGGTTTTCGGCCCGGGAATTCATATAAAATCCGTAGAGCCTCGAAACGCGACAAATTTTGGCGTGCGTGCCCTGCATGGTCACTGTGCCAGGTGGAAAAAATGAGCCAGTTTGGCGGATGCGACGGAGAGATGTACGACCGAGGGTCCCCTCCGCCCATACCGAAACCACCGCCTTCCACAGCAAGTGCCTGGGCGGTTTCATGGAATGCAACCAACTTTTGACAGCGCGTGTGGGGCCCTGCCCGGGTACCGCACGCCAGAAATGAACGAAATCCGACAACGAACGCACATTGCGTCACATCCAGGCAGTATTTTAGGGGTTTTCGGCCTGGAAAATCATAGAAAATCCGTAGAGCCTCGAAACGCGACAAATTTTGGCGTGCGTGCCCTGCATGGTCACTGTGTCAGGTGGAAAAAAATGAGTCAGTTTGGCGGATGCGACGGAGAGACGTACGACCGAGGGTCCCCTCCGCCCATACCGAAACAACCGCCTTCCACACCAAGTGCCTGGGCGGTTTCACGGAATGCACCCAACTTTTGCCAGCGCATGTGGGGCCCCACACGGGTACCGCACGCCAGAGATGAATGAAATCCGACAACGAACGCACGTTGCATCACATCCAGGCTGTATTTTAGGGATTTTTGGCCCGGAAAATCATAGAAAATCCATAGAGCCTCAAAACACGACAAGTTTTGGCATGCGTGCCCTGCATGGTCACTGTTGCACGTGGAAAAAAATGAGCCAGTTTGGCGGTAGCGACGAAGAGACGTACGACCGAGGGTCTCCTCCGCCCATACCGAAACCACCGCCTTCACACCAAGTTCCTGGGCGGTTTCACGGAATGCACCCAACTTTTGCCAGCGTGTGTGGGGCCCTGCCTGGGTACCGCACACCAGAGATGAACGAAATCCAACAACGAACTCATGTTGTGTCACGTCCGGGCAGTATTTTAGGGGTTTTCGCCTGGAAAATCATAGAAAATTCATAGAGCCTCGAAACGCGACAAATTTTGACGTGCGTGTCCTGCATGGTCACTGTGGCCCGTGGAAAAAATGAGCCAGTTTGGCGGATGCGACGGAGACACGTACGACCGAGGGTCCCCTCTACCCATACCGAAACCACCGCCTTCCACACCAACTGCCTAGGCGGTTTCACGGAATGCACCCAACTTTTGCCAGCTTGTGTGGGGCCCCGTCCGGGTACCGCACGCCAAAGATGAACGAAATCCGACAACGAACACACGTTGTGTCACATCCGGGCAGAATTTTAGGGGTTTTCGGCCAGGAAAATCATAGAAAATCCGTAGAGCCTCGAAATGCGACAAATTTTGGCGTGCGTGCCCTGCATGGTCATTGCGTCAGGTGGAAAAAATGAGCCAGTTTGGCGGAAGCGACGGAGAGATGTACGACCGAGGGTCCCCTCCGCCCATACCGAAACCACCGCCTTCCACACCAAGTGCCTGGGCGGTTTCACGGAATGCACCCAACTTTTGCCAACATGTGTGGGGCCCTGCTCAGGTACCGCACGCCAAAGATGAATGAAATCCGACAAGGAACGCATGTTGTGTCACGTCCGGGCAGTATTTTAGGAGTTTTCGGCCTGGAAAATCATAGAAAATCCATAGAGCCTCGAAACGCGACAAATTTTGGCGTGCGTGTCCTGCATGGTCACTGTGTCAGGTGGAAAAATAATGAGCCAGTTTGGCGGATGCGACGGAGAGACGTACGACCGAGGGTCCCTGATACGTCTCCAACGTATCAATTTTTTCAAACACTTTTGCCGTTGTTTTGGACTCTAACTTGCATGATTTGAATGAAACTAACCCAGACTGACGCTGTTTTCAACAGAACTGCCATGATCTTGTTTTATGTGTAGAAAAGAAAAGTTCTCAGAATGTCTTGGAAATCCACGGAGGCACTTTTTGGAATTAATAAGAATTTTTGGTGAAAGAAATAATGCCAAGGGGCCCACAGCCTGTCCACGAGACAGGGGGCGCCCCCCCTCCCCTAGGGCGCGGCCTCTTATCTCGTGGGCCCCCTGGACCTCCACCAACGCCAACTCCAACTCCATATATTCATGTTTGGGGAGAAAAAAAATCAGAGAGAAAGTTTCATCGCGTTTTTCGACACGGAGCCGCTGCCAAGCCCTAATCTCTCTTGGGAGGGCTGATCTGGAGTCCGTTCGGGGCTCCGGAGAGGGGGATTCGTCGCCGTCGTCATCATCAACCATCCTCCATCACCAATTTCATGATGCTCACCGCCGTGCGTAAGTAATTCCTTCGTAGGCTTACTGGACGATGATGGGTTGGATGAGATTTACCATGTAATCAAGTTAGTTTTGTTAGGGTTTGATCACTAGTATCCACTATGTTTTGACATTGATGTTGCTACGACTTTGCTATCCTTAATGCTTGTCACTAGGGCCCGAGTGCCATGATTTCAGATCTAAACCTATTATGTTTTCATAAATATATGTGCGTTCTTGATCCTATCTTGCAAGTCTATAGTCACCTATTATGTGTTATGATCCGACAACCCCGAAGTGACAATAATCGGGATACTTCTCGGTGATGACCGTAATTTGAGGAGTTCATGTATTCACTATGTGCTAATGCTTTGTTCCGGTTCTCTATTAAAAGGAGGCCTTAATATCCCTTAGTTTCCGCTAGGACCCCGCTTCAACGGGAGGGTAGGACAAAAGATGTCATGCAAGTTCTTTTCCATAAGCACGTATGACTATTTACGGAATACATGCCTACATTACATTGATGAATTGGAGCTAGTTCTATATCACCCTATGTTATAACTATTGCATGAGGAATCACATCCGGCATAATTATCCATCACTGGTCCATTGCCTACGAGCTTTTCATATATTGTTTTTCGCTTATTTACTTTTCCGTTGCTACTGTTACAACTACTACAAAAACCCAAAAACATTTATCTTTACTTTTGCTACAGTTACCTTTATTATCATATCGCTTTTGCTACTAAACACTTTGCTGCAGATACTAAGTTATCCAGGTGTGGTCGAATTGACAACTCAACTGCTAATACTCAAGAATATTCTTTGGCTCTCCTTGTGTCGAATCAATAAATTTGGGTTGAATACTCTACCCTCGAAAGCTGTTGCGATCCCCTATACTTGTGGGTTATCAAGACTAATTCCTGGCGCCGTTGCCGGGGAGCATAGCTCAATTCTCTGAGTCACTTGGGATTTATATATGTTGATCACTATGAAGAACTTGAAAGACGATCGAACTACTATTTTGCCCTCAACTACGAGGGGAGGTAAGGAACTGCCATCTAGCTCTGCAGTAGATTCTCCTTCCGTTATTAGTAGGCTTGCGACACCTAAACCTGCTACTGCTATGAATTCTGATATGTCGCACGTTATTGATGATGCCACTTCTGTTATGCATGATGAAACTACTTCTGTGCGTGATACTACTTTGCCATTAGGTGAATTTCTAGATGAACAACTTGCTTGAGTTAGGGGGAATGAAAATATTGAAGAACCTATTATTGATGATAGTGATGATGAAGGTTTCCCCAATGATTATGTATTACCTGTTGTTCCTAAGGGTTATGTTATGAATGAAACAGCTGCTATGGAAATCCTTGCTTGCAATGATAGAAATGATCTTAATAATTTTTTAGCTAAATGGAAGCAGCAGTCTCTTAATGCTAGAATGAAACCCGATCCTGCTTTTGCTACTTCACCTATCTGTGTTCAGGCAAGATCCTAGCTATGGCGAAGATGTTCACACGTGGTTTACGAGTTCAGGCCCTTCTCGGAGGAAGTAACGGCCCTACGTCTCGGTGCCCGGAGGCGGTCGATTGGTTTATGTGTGTTGTGTTACAGGGGGTGCGAACCCTTGTCCCAGAGGAGGGGGTGGCTTATATAGAGTGCGCCAGGACCCCAGCTCACCTCCATTACAAGGAGCTTAATGTACATAAAATAAGGGTGTTACTGGTAACGACAGTCTTAAATACTCTTAATGCTCATGAAGACTAAGGAGTGAATGCCCGGCCGTTGTGCGTTCTTCCGACTCCTGGTCTTAGATATAGTCGAGTCACTCCCCATACGGTCGAGTGAAAGTGGGGAATGACGGTTGAGTGATTATACCGTCGAGTGGATTCTTGGTCTTCTTATCTTCTAGGGTAGTGACCTTGGGTAGGACGTATAGGTCAGGCCTATGACCCTACCCCAGGTCTATATCCTCATCAGTAGCCCCCGAATGGATTAAGGTGCAAGTGCAAATAGGTTGAAATTGAACTTGTCCTGAGCTTTGGGATCTCGCGAGTGCTTTCTGCAGAAGTCTGAGCACCCGCACTGATGTTCGGTGTCGACTCAGTCGCATTGATCCATTCAGAGGACAGTCGAGTGAATTGTTGATCTTATGTGCTGAGTGTCGCGTTGGAGCGCGGGATCCTGGGCGCGATTGCCTGCAGTGTATCCCGGTTTCCGCGGGATACGAAATTTCGGGGAAGCGCGCCAGACGAGGAGGGCCGAAGCGGGCGGAGCGGATAAACAGTGATTCCTCGATTCCCGCGCCGCCTTTTTCGCCACGTACGCTGTGCATGACTGCTATGGATTTGACAGATCGCTCGTCCCACACGCTACCACTGAAACAATCTCTTATAAGGTGGCCGAACCAAGGCGTTTGTACTGTGCACATCTCCTGTTCCTTCTTCTTTCTCCGCTTCTCCGCCGCACCTTACTCTTCCACTCCGACGCCGCTGCCTTGTCGCCATGGTGAAGGACAAGATGGCGGTGCTAGTGCGCGCAAAGAAGATGAAGGAGGTTGCGAACGGCAGGAAGCAGCAGCGCGGGTCGTCGTCGCATGCGAGGCTGCCACCAGGCTGGATCCAGGGCGATTGGATCCAGTCTTCGATTCGGCAGGCAGACCTGGACGAGCTGGCGGAGTCGGGGTTAATCGCCAAGGGAGCGGCAACGCTGCCGGAGGGGGAGATGAGCCCTCTGCCTCAACCGGGTGAGTGCGTTCTGCTCGCCACCCACGTCGACCGCGGCTTCTCGCTCCCCCCGCACCCTTTCTTCCAGGGGTTTCTAAACTTTTTTGGTGCTCAACTCCACCATTTCTCCCCCAACACTATCACGTATTTAGCTGCCTTCGTGTCCATGTGCGAGAACTTCTTGCGGTGTCGGCCGCACTAGGGTCTTTTCAAGCACATCTTCACCATTTGTTCCCAATCAGTAAAAAAGGCGAAGTCGAGTGACTCGAAAACCCATGTCATCCAAATGTGTGGGGGTTTAGGTATCCAAAAGAGGAAAGGGAGTGCCTTTCCTGCTATGTCCGTTAGAGGCTGGCAGTTGACTTGGTTCTATTGCCAGATGCATGCGCCCTGTGTCGGTCGACCGCCTCCCCACTTCTCGCTTGACCGAGTCGCACTCTGCCCCATTGAAAGTGACGACTAGCGAGACCATGGTGATGAGGATGTTGGTGGATAGGGTGGTTCAGCTTATCAATGATGGTGATACGGGTGGATCTGTTGGAGGTGTTCCTCAGTCGACGCATCCAGCCTCTCCAGGGCCGCGATCACCCGATGTGGTTGTATTCCGGCCCGGACGACACCGCTCGGGTTCATCCAGAAGAAGTACCGTTTGCAACAGTAGCTTTGTGGCTGACGAGCATCACAGGCAATCAGGACAATCCCAGAGGGTCTAGGCGGGTCGTTCCCTTTAGCAGCAACAACCCACCCGACAAGGTACACCTTTTGCTCCGAATGCTTCTAATTCATGCTCCGACTGCACTTGAGATTGACCAACTCTCGTTCGACCAATCTGTTCTGTAGGTGTTCACTGAGATGCACACGATGCCCAATGGTGAGCAGACTTTGGAGCAGGCCCAGGAGGGGAGGACAGCGCAGAAGATAGTGACGAGTGGGATTCTCAGGAAGACGACGACGAGGAGGAGCAGAGAGAGGAGTCGGACGAGGAGGAGGAAGTCGACTCGCCGCCGCGCTCCGAACGTCGATCTAAACAGCAGCATGACCCGGCTGGCGGGCGCGGGAAAGGTGTGGGTCCGAGTGCCAATATCCAGAAGCGCACTCGGACGTCGACCCCGGAGCCGACGGAGAAGGTGGCCAAGCAGCCTAAAGTTGCTCCCTCCAAGGCTCGGAAGACACTGCCGCGCATCAAGATGGACGTCCCCATTGCCTCAGGGTGGGTATCTTGTTCGTGTTTCCGTAAGTCGACTGAAGATTTTCTTGATCTGACCGACCAATCCTTGTGTCTTTCCAGCCCCACCTCTCGCCGCCATCGACATGGACGCCGACAAGGCACCAGAGATTTAAGAGGCCACCTCCCGAGCTGGTAAGTTCGCTCGACCAAGTTCTGCTTAGTCGAGTGGATGGCCAATTGATGAAAACTTGACATTTCTCTTCCGATGTAGCTCCACAAGATATCGTTGAAGCTTCCCGATGACGACGAAGAAGAAGTGCCTCTACAGAGAGGAAGAAGAAGAGTGGAAGCTCAAGCAGGAAGAAGCTTGAACTCCGTGTCCCTCACGACATCGGCGCTCGGGCGATAGTTCGGACCAACGTCACATTCGCTAACCCGTTGACGATTGATCGTCCATCGGGGTCGACTGCGCAGACACCTGCTACACCGGTGCAGCTCCACTCATCTGACCCGACAGCTACTTCGGCCCCTCTGGAGCCATCTCTCTTTGCTACATATCAAACTCCAGATGACTCGCCGAGTGCTACTAGGGAAGCTCTTCGCCAGGCAAACCTTGTCATGGAGCAGGTGAAAGTGATGCATGAAGCCAGTCAGATAGCTTACAACGCCAGCACTGCTCTTCAGACCAATGTTCAGGTCAGCAAAATTCTGACTGAAATTTTTGAATGTTGCTTTATATCTGATCACCCACTGGGTGTTCCTTCGTTCAGAACTCAGGAATTCTTCAATTCTGCACTTTTCGAATCAGTGGGGGGCACGTCGAGTGCACCCACTGGGTGTAGTCCCCGAGATCATGGTCGGCTGCTGGCAGTCGACCGAGGTCTAATGATGCATCTCTCTTTCTTCCTTTTTTTTGAACTCATGCTGAGTATTGATCTGATCCATTGGGGGCATGCTAAGTGCACCCAGTGGGTGTAGTCCCCGAGACTACTGTTGAATATTTGATTCGGCAGTAGTCTTAGAGTAATTCTTTGCTTTCACTCGGTGCTTCGATCCGTCGACTGACATGTCTGTCTTTCTGGCTGCAGAGGTCTTGCGATCTTGGAGCTCGACTCACTGAGTTAAAGAAGAAGCATATCAGCATTGAACTTGACCTCGAACTTGCGAAAAAGAATCTGAAGACTGCCCAACAAGAAACGGCCATCATGGGAGGTAACCACTCGACCATCCTGTCTGTTTTGTAGCTTCATACTTCGCGCTAGTTTTTCCTTCAGTCTCTTTTAACCGAGTGATTTCACACGAGCAGATGTGCATAGTGAAAGTCGTCAACTTCAGTCTCGTCTGAAGAGTGTTGTTTCTTTAGAGAGGATGAAGGAGGCTTTGGAGTAGAAGGATCTGGATCTGGCAGCCGCTCAGAAGGAAGCACGCGAGAAGACGAAGCTTTCGGACCAGAAGCTGGCTTTGGTCAGCAAACTGGAGGAGGAGAACGTGAAGCTGAAGGTTGCCATCTCAGACGCCAATCAGGAAGTCGAGCAACTGAAGAAGGACAAGGAAAATCTGACCACTGAAGTTGCAGGCCTTAAGACCAAGACCGACAAGCTAGAGTCCTATCTGGAGCAACTTTCTGCCAAACTTGTTCTGAAGCTTGAAGGTATGATCAGTCGACTCATCACTTTGTTGCTGATTGAACTTTGTTGTCTCGTTGTCGATTCATCACTTTTTGCAATGGGACAGAACTCTGTCAGGACTTTGAGGCTGAAACTGGGCGGGTAGAGATAGGTTTCGACCCCATCAACAGTCCCATGAAAGATGAAGTTGCAATGAAAGTGCTTCGACTGGAATCGCGCTTGGACGGTGCGGTCGACTATCTGGCTCGGCTGAAGGCGGCAATGGCCCGAGTGGAAGCTGAACTCTGGCCTCGGGAGGAAATGTCTCAAGACCTCGAGTCCTTGATGACTCGGTTAAACTAGATTCCAGGTCGAGTGCAAGAGTGGAAGAAATCTTCTGCCCGCTGTGGTGCTGATGTCGCTTTGTCTCTGGTCCGAGTGCACTGCAAGGAAGCTAAGGAAGACAAGTTGGCAGCTCTCAAAGTGGCAAACACTAAGAAGCACTCCTTCCAGGACTTCATGGACACCTTCCTCGAGGCAGCCACTCGCATCACCGACAGCATCGACCTCGACAGCTTCTGCGACCCGGCCAGTCCTTCTCCCGCCGAGTGACAAAAAACATTATGCTATCACTTTTATTTGCCTCGGAATGCCGAGTGAAGTTGTAACCGCTAAAACTCCTTCGGGCCTGACGCCCGAGCACTTTATTTTGCGGTCAAGAAACTTTGGATTTGTCACCTCATAAATTGCGTCTGTCTTCGAACGAAAATCGTTTTTCCCTCGAATTGTTGTCTGTTTGCTTGATGCAGCTTCTGGAGAAGGATGGCCAGTCGACTGATCGGGCGGTCCTTGAGCAACCTTGATCAGCTCATCAGCGAGGCGTTCAGCAATGATCTTAGCGTTCCAATCGACTGATCGGGTGATCTTCGAGGAGCATTGATCATCTCATCAACAAGGCACTCAGCAATGGTCTTGACGTTCCAGTCGGCCGATCAGGTGACCCTTGAGTAGCATTGATCAGCTCATCAGCAAGGCATTCAGCAATGGTCTTGACGTTCCTGTCAACCGACTGGGTGATCTTTGAGTAGCATTGATCAGCTCATCAGCAAGGCACTCAGCAATGGTCTTGACGTTCCTGTCAACTGATTGGGTGATCCTTGAGGAGCATTGATCAGCTCATCAGCAAGGCACTCAGCAATGGTCTTGACGCTCCTGTCAACCACCCGGTAAGGTTTTTCAAACTTAGGCGAGCACCGGGCTGCAGCTAAGCCTCCGAGTGGGAGGATTGCTCACCACTCGGTAGGATTTTTCAAACTTAGGCGAGTACGGGACTGCAGCTAAGCCCCCGAGTGGGAGGTTTGCTCTCCACTTGGTAGGATTTTTCAAACTTAGGCGAGTACTGGACTGCAGCTAAGCCCCCGAGTGGGAGGTTTGCTCTCCGCTCGGTAGGATTTTTCAAACTTAGGCGAGCGCTGGGCTGCAGCTAAGCCCCCGAGTGGGAGGTTTGCTCTCCACTCGGTAGGATTTTTTGAACTTAGGCGAGTACGGGACTGCAGCTAAGCCCCCGAGTGGGAGGTTTGCTCTCCACTCGGTAGGATTTTTTGAACTTAGGCGAGTACGGGACTACAGCTAAGCCCCCGAGTGGGAGGCAGACTCATCACTCGGTAGGATTTTTATCACTTCGGCGAGCACTGGGCTGCAGCTAAGCCCCATAGTGAGAGGCAGACTCATCACTCGGTAGGATTTTTATCACTTAGGCGAGCACTGGGCTGTAGCTAAGCCCCCGAGTGAGAGGCAGACTCATCACTCGATAGGATTTTTAGCACTTAGGCGAGCACTAGGCTGCAGCTAAGCCCCCGAGTGGGAGGCAGACTCATCACTCGGTAGGATTTTTATCACTTAGGCGTGCACTAGGCTGCAGCTAAGCCCCCGAGTGAGAGGCAGACTCATCACTCGGTAGGATTTTTATCACTTAGGCAAGCACTGGGCTGTAGCTAAGCCCCCGAGTGAGAGGCACACTCATCACTCAGTAGGATTTTTATCACTTAGGCAAGCACTGGGCTGCAGCTAAGCCCCCGAGTAAGAGGCAGACTCATCACTCGGTAGGATTTTTATCACTTCGTCTTAGGCGAAACAGATTCGCAGCTAAGGTAACTTGTCACGCCCAAGATGCGACCCTATCCTAAAGGAACTCGAAGGTCCCACCAAGGATAGAAGCGCATCTTGAAGACGCTTTTGCAAGGTGGATATCAGTACATCAACATTACGTAATAGTGGGGATACATCCAATACATACAATGTCACATGAATACAACATACAAGAACAACATCCCACTACGATGAATCATAAGCGTAAACTCAAACAATATCCACACCGCTAGCCAAAGCTGCCGACCGAACCTATCCCCGATCAAGAAGCGAAGAAGAACTCAACGCAAGCAAGCATCACTCTCGCGCCATGAAAATCGCTAACCTGTACCTGCAATCGTTGTTGTAGTAATCAGGAGCCACGAGGACTCAGCAATCCCATTACCATGGGTATCAAGACTAGCAAAGCTTAATGGGAAAGAAAGGGGTAAAGTGGTGAGGTTGCTGCAGCGACTAAGCATATATGGTGGCTAACATACGCAAATGAGAGCGAGAAGAGAAACAAAGGAACGGTCGTGAAGCTAGCAATGATCAAGAGGTGATCCGAACACCTACTTATGTAAAACATAACACGAAACCGTGTTCACTTCCGGACTCACGAGAAGAGACCATCACGGCTACACACGCGTTGATGCGTTTTAATTCAGATCCGTGTCAAGTTATCTACAACCGACATTAACAAATTCCCATCTGCCACATAACCGCGGGCACGGCTATCGAAAAGTTTATACCTCGCAGGTGTGCCAACTTAGCCCATGACAAGCTCTCGCGATCAACGGCGAATATACCTTCTCCCAGAAGACCCGATCAGTCTCGGAATCCCGGTTTACAAGACATTTCGACAATGGTAAAACAAGACCAGCAAAGCCGCCCGATGCGCCGACAATCCCGATAGGAGCTGCAAATATCTCGTTCTCAGGGCAACACCGGATGAGACATCCTACGAGTAAAACCAGACCTCGAGTTGCCCCGAGGGGGCCCCGCAGTCTACTCGGTTCAGACCAGCACTTAGACAAGCACTGGCCCGAGGGGTGGCTAAAATAAAGATGACCCTCGAGAGAGCGACTTCCAAGGGAAAAAGTAGGTGGTGGTGAGGCAAATGGTAAAACCAAGGTTGGGCCTTCTTTGGACAAGTTTTATTCAAAGCTTAACTATCAAGGGGTCCCATAAATCACCCGACCGCGTTAGGAACGCAAAATCCGGGAACATAACACCGGTATGACGGAAACTAGGGCGGCAAGAGTGGAACAAAACACCAGGCATAAGGCCGAGCCTTCCACCCTTTACCAAATATACAGATGCATTAATAATATAAGAGATATTGTGATATCCCAACATAAACCCTGTCCACCATGGAGAAATCTTCAACTTCACCTGCAGCTAGCAACGCTATAAGAGGGGCTGAGCAAAAGCGGTAACATAGCCAAACAACGGTTTGCTAGGAAGGCTGTCAAAGGTTAGAGGTTCATGGCAATTTGGGAGGCTTGAAGAGCAAATGATAGGTAACGCAGCATAGCGATAGAACGAAGCAACTAGCATAGCAATGATAGTAGTGAGATCCAGGGTAGCGGTCATCTTGCCTGAAATCCCGCTAGGAAGAAGAATGAGTCCATGAAGAAGATGAAGCCACGAAGACGAACCACACGTAGACGAACGAATCCTCACGATCGCAACGAAATGGGAACTATCGAGAAGAAGCACACAACATGGTAAACACACCACACATGAACAAGGCATGATGCACAACAAGCATGATGCATGACAAGGCTACATGAAGCTACTCATGGCAAGAGATGATGCAAACAAGAACAACACATCAAGGCAAGTTTAAATGAGGCCGGAAACAACATATGACAATTCCGGTAAGTCCTCATATGCATACTTCGAAATTGGTCCAGATCTGAATAAACCTTAAGTTGAAGTTGTTAAACAGCAAGTTAAAGAGCACCAAGAGGATCTACACGAAATTCTAGTCAAGTTACATATAAAGTTCATTAGATTCGGAGCTACGGCCTAGGAGATATGAACAAAACAAGTTAACCATGGCATTGGTGCAAAATGCATACAAACATCAAGCAAACACACCAAAACAAGGATGCAACATGATAATATGAAGCTACATGCAAAATCAAGCAAGTTTCATATGGAGCACACTCAAAACGGAGCAACGGTTCAACACATGCACACTACACAAGTCATAGCAACAATCTGTCCATAACAGCAACTAGGCATATTGCAAGCATCAAAACAACAAGCTACAGCACCCCAACATAATAACAAGAGGCATGATCATGGAGTACAGGTAAAGCATAACAAAACATGAACACTGATCTATCTCCAGAAATCACTAGAACATGCTCCAAAACACATGGTAAGATTGCAAATAATAACAGTTTCAGACTTTAGCAGAAATAACATCAGGTTGCAATGTTTAGAGCAAGCAAACAACATGTTACAGGAACTTATCATGGAAAACAAAAGCATGGCATGAATCTACTAATTGCATAGATCAAAAGTCCCTTACTGACCATGAGCCAAAAGGGCACAGAAAATATAATGGCATCCATGTGAACATGGCAAGTTATATTACAGATTCATACATGGCAGGAACAACAATAAGTAGGCATGTTGGTGAGCTTGAACCACTCATCACAGAGCAATACATGGCATGGCAAGGCAACCAACAGTAAGAAGGCATGTTTGTGAAGCTATACATGGCAAGAGCAAGGTCATAGGGTGCATGAATCACTAGCAAACAATCATGGAAACATGGAACTTAATGTTAACAGGCTGACAGCAACATTACCAAGCAACTTTGGAGCAAGATATGAGCAATCTACAACAAGCTATAAATGCAACCAAGGGCATGAATGGATATATCATAACATGTATATCAAAACATGTTTATATGACATCTTCAGATTATGCATAGAATTATTAGTAGAAGCATCTTAACATGGCAACAAAATATAACAGAATCTGCCTAGCAAAACAGCAACAGCAAGTACCCTCCTTAACAAGCTCGATTCACTCACCACAAGTCATTGCATGACAAGATAAGCATAGCATCATCAAGAAGACATGTTTGTGAAACAAACCAAGGCAAGAACAAGTCCATAGCATGCAAGGATCAACTATAGCAAGCTTGGCCAAATTGAATAACACGTAAACAATCTGCCAGGAAACATTTTGAAGCAAAAGTAGAGCACTCAAATGACATGCTAGACTACTCCATAATTGCAAACAAGGGCATGAATGGATAGACAATAACCATATGTTCAAAACACCCTTATCAAGTATCTCAAAATATGCAGGATCTCTATAGCATCAAGTTTACATGGCATCAAAATAACAGCAGAACAGGGACTAAAATCAGCAATATCACGAAGCCTAGTTTGCATGCTTGTGCTAGTCACCACATTGATCACAAAAATACATGACATATACCAATGGAAAGATGGCATATCATAGATCAAAACACATGTAGACATCAACCTCATAGGATGCACACATCAATCATGGCAAAAATGATAAATGAGCATGTTATAACAGTTTCAGCAGATTAACATCAACATGCACTCTTCAAACAACATTTCGGGCATCAAGATGAGCTCAAATGAAAATGATGCAATGGAATGTAATGAAGTACTCGTCGTGACGAACAATTTGACATATTACACGCACGAAATGGAGCTACGGATGCAGAGATATAATAGGTCAAACATGGCATGATTATGCAAGATTCCAGGGACAGTGGAAATATCACCTCCGCGAAAAAAATCAACCCGGGACGGGACGGTGCAGGACGGAGGGATCGAGGGCGCGGGGGCGGCGCGTTTGGATTGGTGGTCGGGTGGATCTCATCCCACCCGACCGGATCCGAGGCGGGGCGGCGCCGACGTCCGGCGAGGTCGCCGGAGGGCGGCGATCGCGGCGGAAGGTCCGGCGAGGCCGGGACGGCCGCGCACCGGTCCGGTGGCGGAGGAGCCACGGGCGGCGAGGCAGCATCGGGCGGCGCGACCGCGAGGAGAGGCGGCGGGAGCTCGCGCGGCGCGGGCGGCGCTACGCCGGGCGGCGGAAGGCGACGCAGGCGGGCAGAGACGCGGCGCTGGGCGGCGCGGCCGGGCGCCGCCGAGGACGCGCGGCGGGCGGGCTGGGCTGCCGCGAGGAGGCGGAGGCGAGGGGCGAGGCGCTGGCTGCCGGCGGTGGCGGGACGCCGGCGAGGCGCTGGCGGCGGCGCTGCTGCGGCGCGACGCTGCTGGCCGGGGCGGCGGCGCGGATGGCCTCGCGGCCCCGTGACGGGCTCGCTGGCCTCGGGGCGCGGCGGGCGCGGGCAACGTGGCGCCAGGAGTGGTTGAGGGCGGCGGCGCGGACATGTCCGGCCGTCGGCGGACATGTCCGGCGGCGCGGAGGGGATGGATCTAGGGTTTCGGGGGGATCTCGGGGAAGAGGGCATATTTATAGGTAGAGGGAGCTAGAAGAGTCCAAATGAGGTGCGGTTTTCGGCCACGCGATCGTGATCGAACGGCCGAGAGCATGGAGGGGAGTTAGGTGGGTTTTGGGCCACTTTGAGAGGGGTGTTGGGCTGCAAAGAGAAAGGGGCTTTGCGGTTACCCGGTTAACCGTTGGAGTATCAAACGACCTCCAAATGGCACAAAACTTGACAGGCGGTCTACCGGTGCTATACCAAGACCGCTTGGCAAACCTCGGGCCATTCCGAGAAAGTTTAACACCCGCTCACAACGGAAGTCCAAAGGGGAATGCCGGAGGACATAGGAGTGCCGGATTGCAAAACGGACAACGGGGAAAATGCTCGGATGCATGAAACGAACATGTATGCAACATGAGATGCACATGATGACATGGCAAAATGCAACACGCAAGCAAATTACATGGCAACGAAGGCGAATAACTGGCAGAGACCTGGCGCATCGGATCCGGGGCGTTACATAACTTGTACAAAAGAAATAAACAACAATCATTCGGAAGAAGCAAATTATGTCTTTTGATAGTCAAACTAAAAGGGATTTCTTATTACATCTCATCATTCTAAATATTTAAGAATAGAAAGGGTGGAGCAGATCCGCATTCCAGGCGCGTGGCTCATCTTTATTATGTTCGACGTTGAAGAGACGGTATGCTCCGTTGTGGAGCACCCTGGTGATGACAAAAGGGCCTTCCCAAGCAGGAACAAGCTTGTGAGGTCTTTGCTGGTCCACTCGAAGAACCAGGTCTCCTTCTTGAATTGCTCGACCCCTCACGTTTCTTGCATGAAATCTACGCAAGTTTTGCTGATAGATGGTCAACCGGATCAAGGCAATCTCTCTTTCTTCTTCTAAGAGGTCGACTGCATCTTGCCGAGCTCGTTCTGCTTCTTCTTCTGAGAAGGGTTCGACTTGAGGTGCATTGTGGAGCAAATCACTGGGGAGCACGGCGTCAGCTCCATAGACTAAGAAGAATGGAGTCCTTCCAATCGACCGGTTAGGGGTTGTCCTCAACCCCCACAGCACGGATGGGAGCTCGTCGACCCAGGCTCCAGCCGCGTGTTTCAGGTCATGCATCAATCGAGGCTTCAATCCTTTGAGAATCAATCCATTCGCCCGCTCGGCCTGTCCATTCGACTGAGGATGAGCGACCGAAGCATAGTCGACTCTCGTGCCTTGAGAGGCACAAAAGGCTTTGAATTCTTCAGAATCGAAGTTCGAGCCATTATCCGTGATGATGCTGTGTGGAACGCCATATTTGAATATAAGTTCCCTCATGAAACTCACAGTCGTGCTTGCTTCAAGGCTTTTGATGGGCTTGGCTTCGATCCACTTGGTGAACTTGTCGACTGTTACCAGCACATGAGTAAATCCACTCCTGCATGTCCTCAAATGTCCAACCATGTCCAGTCCCCAAACGGCGAAGGGACAGACGAGTGGAATTGTTTTTAGAGCCGACGCAGGTTTATGAGACATGTTGGAGTAAAACTGGCAGCCTTCACACTTGTCCACTATTTCCTTAGCCATCTCGTTGGCCCGCGGCCAGTAAAATCCAGCTCGGTATGCTTTAGCCACGATGGTTCGAGAGGACGCGTGGTGACCACAGGTCCCCGAGTGAATATCATTGAGGATCACTCGACCTTCCTCTGGCGTGATACACTTCTGGCAAACTCCAGTTGCACTTTCTCTGAACAACTGCCCCTTTATCATAGTAAAGGCCTTGGATCGCTGGACGACCTGTCGAGCTTCTTCTTCTTCTTCCGGAAGTTCTTTCCTAAGAATGTATGTGATGTACGGCACTGCCCAGTCGGGAGTGATGACCAGAACCTCCATGACTAAGTCGACCACGGCTGGGATGTCAACTTCAGTTGGATCTGTAGCACTCTTGGGATGTGGCGACTCTTCTGTCAACGTCCCAAGAGTGTTACAGATCCAAAGGTGAATGAATATGTTCCAGAAGAGTCGCCACATCCCAAGAGTGCTACAGATGAAGGAATGGGATTCAATGAACCGAAGGTGAATGAATATGTTCCAGAAACACATTGCGGGGGATGGCCTCTCTCTTGGAACCTATCTTCGCCAACTCATCTGCATCTTGATTTTTCAATCGGGGCACATGGTGAAGTTCCAACCCTTCAAACTTCTTTTCCAGCTTTTGGACAGCGTTGCGAAGAAACACTCATGGCTGGACTTCTGACATCCCATTCCTTCATCACCTGGTTAACCACCAAATCTGAATCGCCATACACCATGAGGCGACGGACTCCGAGTGAGATGGCCATACGCAACCCATATAGAAGTGCTTCGTACTCTGCTTCATTATTGGAGGAATCAAAGTGAATCTGGAGAACATAATTGAGCTTGTCTCCACAGGGGGACACCAATAATACTCCAGCACCTGACCCATTTAGCATCTTGGAACCATCGAAGAACATAGTCCAATGTTCCGAGTGAACTTGAGTCGGTAGTTGCTGTTCAATCCACTCGGCAAGGAAATCCGCGATTGCTTGGGACTTGATAGCTTTCTTTGCCTCAAACTTGATGTCCAGTGGAAGGAGTTCAATCACCCATTTTGCTACTCGACCAGTTGCATCTCTGTTATTCAGATCTCGCATAACGTGTGTCACCGACGATCGTAATATAGTGATCGAGAAGTAATGCGAACCTTCTTCATGGTCATGTAAATTCCATAGACAAGCTTCTGATAATGAGGGTAGCGCTGCTTGGACAGAATCAAAACTTCAGAGAGATAATAAACTGGGCATTGAACCTTGTACGCTTTTCCTTCCTCTTCTCGCCGACCGTGAGTCTCAGATCGACAACTTGTCCAAAGGGCTGCAATGTAAAGCAGTAAAGGCTCTTTGCTGATTGGCGCAGCGAGCACCGGCTGGGTGGAAAGCAGGGCTTCTTCAAACGCTGCATCAGCTTCTTCCGACCACTCGAACTTATCAGACTTCTTCATCAATCGGTAAAGAGGCAAGGCCTTTTCACCGAGACGAGAGATGAATCGACTCAAGGTGGCCAAACAACCAGTCAGCTTCTAAACATCATGCACTCGCACGGGGTGTTTCATTCGGAGGATGGTATCAACTTTTTTTGGATTGGCGTCGATCCCTCGTTCGGAAATGAGAAAACCGATTAGTTTTCCTCCTAGAACTCCGAATGTGCACTTTGACGGGTTAAGCTTGATATCGTACCTTCTTAGGTTGGCAAAGGTTTCTGCGAGATCAGTCAATAGGTCGGAACCTTTGCGAGACTTGATCACGATGTCATCCATGTATGCCTCACATTCCGACTGATTTGGGTAAGCAGGCACTTCTGGATCATTCTCATGAACGTGGCTCCGGCGTTTTTAAGACCGAATGGCATGGTGACATAGCAAAAGCACCCGAATGGGGTGATGAAGGCTGTTTTTATTTCATCGGGACCATACAGTCGGATCTGATGATACCAGGAATAGGCATCTAAAAAAGACAAGCACTCACACCCCGCAGTAGAGTCAACAATCTGATCGATACGGGGGAGAGGGAAGTGATCTTTCGGGCAGGCCCGATTGATATTCTTGAAATCAATGCACATGCAAAGTGAATCGTCCTTCTTGGGGACAATGACGACATTGGCAAGCCACTCGGAGTGGTAGATTTCACGGATGAACTCTGCTGCCAACAGTCGAGCCACTTCCTCGCCGATTGCTTTTCTCTTCTGAACGGCGGACCGCCGAAGGTGCTCTTTGACGGGTTTTACCTTGGGGTCGACACGCAAACGGTGCTCAGCCAGTCCTCTGGGTACACCTAGCATGTCAGAGGGTTTCCATGCGAAGATGTCCTAGTTCTCACAGAGGAACTGGATGAGCGCTTCTTCCTATTTGCTGTCGAGCGTCGTTGACATATGAGTCGGTGCAGCATTGGGATCAGTCGGGTGAATATGAATCGGCTTTGTTTAACCACTCGACTGAAATGCAGAGTCCGTCGCAGGCTTCTTGGCTCGGAGCAAATCACTCGGATCCGCACTCTTCTGATACTCTTGGAATTCAACCGCCGCCATGTGTGCATCGGCGAGTTTGGAACCTTTCTGGAAACATTCTTCTGCTTTCTGCTGATTGCCAATGACCGTGATCACACCTTTGGGACCAGGCATCTTCATCTTGAGGTACACATAACACAGTCGTGCCATAAAACAAGCGTACGCCGGTCTCCCCAGGATGGCGTCATAAGCACTCTGGAAATCCACGACTTCAAATGTCAACTTTTCTTTTCGGTAATGCTTGGAGTCACCAAAAACCACGTCGAGAGTGATCTGGCCGAGTGACTCGGCCTTCTTTCCGGGAATAATGCCGTGAAAGCTCATGTTGCTCTCGCTAAGCTTGGACATCGGGATGCCCATCCCCTTCAAGGTTTCAGCATACAGGATATTCAGGCCGCTACCTCCATCCATCAGCACTTTAGTCAGCCGAGTGCCACCAACCACTGGGTCGACCACTAGTGCTTGCCTCCCGGGGGTGACTACGCGAGCAGGATGGTCTGACTGGTCGAATGTGATGGCTGTCTGAGACCACTTCAAGTACGTGGTTGTCGTCGCCGGAGCAACCATGTTCACTTCTCTATTGATGACCTTCAACCGACTCTTCCTTTCAACATCGGCAAAAATCATGAGGGTGGAATTGACCTTGGGGTAACCATCATCTTCCTCTTCCTCCTCATCTCTGTCCAACTCCTTGTCCTTCTCATTGGGTTATTTCTCCTGGAACTGTTGGATCAGGAGTCGACATTGTCGAGTGGTATGCTTTGGGTAAATCAGATTACCTTCCTCATCTTCCTTCGTGTGGATGTGACACGGCAAGTCCAGCACATCATATCCTACTTGATCTTTTACCTTATTAGGAGGCCAGGGCCCCTTAGGTTTTCCCTTAAACTTTCCTTGAGCTACTGCTGCAATCTCACCAAGTGCCGCTGGCTCGGCTTTACGCTTTTGTTTCCGACTGGAACCACCTCCTCCGGCCTCTTGACCGACCGGTTTACTCTTCCCGCTACGGAGTCGATCCTCTTCTTCTTCGTTAGCATACCGGGTGGCTATCTCCATCACCCGGGTCAGAGTCATATCCCCAGTCCGACCGAACTTCAGAACCAACTCTCGATACTTGACACCTTCCTTGAAAGCACACACTGCCTCATGCTCTGATACATTCTCCACGGTGTGATGCAAAGTGGTCCACCGCTGAATGAATTCCCTCAAAGTTTCATTCGGCTTCTGCACACAATGCTGCAACTCGGGAAGCCCTGCCGACCGCTTGCACGTGCCCTCAAAGGTCCTTACAAACACTCGAGATAGCTCCTCCCAACTGTGTATACTGTCCGGGGCCAACTGAGTCAACCATGCTCGGGCCGACCCTTCCAACATAAGAGGGAGATGCTTCATTGCTATCTCGTCGTTTCCGCCTCCAATCTGCACAGCCACTCGGTAATCCTCAAGCCAAGTTTCAGGCTTGGATTCTCAAGTGAACTTGCTGACTCCTATTGCTAATCTGAAGTTGGGGGAATGGCGCAGCCCCGATGGCTCGCTGAAACACTCTGGGCTCAAACATGTGACCCGCTGCCACTCGGACGGGTCTGTGCCTGTGTCTTCTATGTGCTCTATTCCGTCGACCTGGGCCTTGACGAGAATGGATCTCGATCAAGCCTGGCTCCCTTGGGTCGACCGGAGCTCAAGGCCATCCTCGCGGACGGTGCTCGCCATCGTGCTTGCCGAGGCACATACGACGACTCCTCGGAGGAGGCGTTGGCTCTCGACGACGATTGTCGCGGTCGAACTGACGACCGTACTGCCCACGACCCTCACGCCGCGGGGGCGATCTTGGGCTATGGGCCGACTGAACTGTATCCGCTGCCACGGATCTGCTGTGTATCCTATTCCGCGACTGAGACACCGCAGAATTCTGCTCTCCTGCTGCTCTGAGTAGGGCCCAGATCTGTTCCAACCCTCGGCCAGCCTCTGATTGGGACGGTTGAATCGACTCTGCAATTCGGGCCGCAGTAGTGAGGTTCTGAATCGGAGTACGGTATATCTTAGGTGGAGGCGGGAAAAGCTGCCGCCAACTGGACTCATGAACTCGTTCTCGGGCTCGCTCGTTGAGAGCATGCTGTAAGTTCTCCAGTCGAGTGTGCTCAGCCAGATTATCCAAGCGCGCTTCCTCCAAGGCCCGAGCCTCTGGAGTTTCTCCAACGATGGGCGTGTGAAGTGCGTCCATGTTGCAACGACGAAGATCCTCTCTCTGCTGCGAAGAGAGAGGTTCGGGATGGTACTCCTCGTGGACCCGTGATGGATCGTCGCCAGCCTCTTCGCTGTCCTCGCAACGAAAGCCAGGTGGGCCACGCGGACCATCGACCATCAAGACTTCAGCAGTAGGATCGCTGCTATCGCACTCGAACGCCGTTTCCACGGAGCCAGTTGACAGATCGAACAGGTCGTGGAGAGTTTTGTCGGGCTCGATTGCCGCGACTTGATGAGTGGCCGAACGTCGAGCCACCGCATGTCTCACCCACCGCTGAAGCCGCGACCGACCGGATCGCTTGCAGCGACAGACAGCAGGGAGGGAGCCGACTGATACTGGGTCGAGGCTGCCGAAGAAGGACGCCACGAACACACGTGCGAAAGTGCGTCGCTCCTCGGATGGGGAGCGCCTCGACATCGAGCGAAGCTTCCTAGAGCCACGCCGAGTCGTCGGCCACGAAAACGAGCGCGCCGAGATTGATCTCGCGGCCCTCAACCATCTCGCCGTCGGAAACCATGATGATGATTGGAAAACAAACTTGCAACTTCACCAACAAGTCGCTAAGACACCGGCCCCACGGTGGGTGCCAACTGTCGTGGTTCTAAGTCTGACAGTAGAAAGGAGGGTAGGTATGGAGAGGCAAGATCTTAGCTATGGCAAAGATGTACACACGAGGTTTATGAGTTCAGGCCCTTCTCGGAGGAAGTAACAGCCCTACGTCTCGGTGCCCAGAGGCGGTCGATTGGTTTATGTGTGTTGTGTTACAGGGGGTGCGAACCCTTGTCCCAGAGGAGGGGGTGGCTTATATAGAGTGCGCCAGGACCCCAGCTCACCTCCATTACAAGGAGCTTAATGTACATAAAGTAAGGGTGTTACTGGTAATGGTAGTCTTAAATATTCTTAATGCTCATGAAGACTAAGCAGTGAATGCCCGGCCGTTGTGCGTTCTTCCGACTCCTGGTCTTCGATATAGTCGAGTCATTCCCCACACGATCGAGTGAAAGTGGGTGAATGACGGTCGAGTGATTATACCGTCGAGTGGATTCTTGGTCTTCTTATCTTCTGGGGTAGTGACCTTGGGTAGGATGTATAGGTCAGGCCTATGACCCTACCAATGATTATTACTTTAGTTGAATCTGATCCTTTTTATGGCCTTGAATCTAAAACTGTTGTGGCACATCTTACCAAGTTGAATGATATAGCCACCCTGTTTACCAATGATGAGAAGTCTCGCTATTTATATATCCGCAAGATATTTCCGTTCTCATTAAAGGGTGATGCTAAGACTTGGTATAATTCTCTTGCTCTTGGTTGTGTGCGTAGTCCCCAGGATATGATTTATTACTTCTCTGCTAACTATTTCCCTGCTCATAAGAAACAAGCTGCCTAGCGGGAAATATATAATTTTGTGCAAATCAAAGAAGAGAGTCTCCCACAAGCTTGGGGGAGGCTTCTCCGGTTACTTAATGCTTTGCCTGATCATCCTCTTAAGAAAAATGAAATACTTGATATCTTTTATAATGGGCTAACCGATGCTTCCAAGGACTACTTGGATAGTTGTGCTGGTTGTGTTTTTAGGGAAAGAATAGTCGACGAAGGTGAAATACTATTGAATAATATGTTGACTAATGAAAATAATTGGACTCTTCCCGAGCCAATTCCTGAAGTAATTCCTAAACCAATTGAGCCAACTCCTGAGCCTATTCCTCAACCCACTCCGAAGAACAGAGGTGTTTTATTTCTCAGTCCTGAAGATATGCAAGAGGCAAAGAAATCAATGAAAGAAAAAGGTATTAAAGCTGAAGATGTTAAGAATTTACCTCCTATTGAAGAAATACATGGTCTTAATTTATCATCAAGAACCACATTGTCTTGATAACCCGACACGGTAGTAAAGGTAAATTCTCTCTATAGATATGATAGTTGAAATTCCTCTACTAAATTTCATAGCCCATGCTTAGATGAATTTGATGACTTTATGGCTAGACAAGAAAGTTTTAATGCTTATGTTGGTAGAGAGTTAAAGAATAATGTTTTTTAGATAGGACGATAGGTGATAATCGGCTAGAGTTAAAGATGAACTTCACGCGTTAGCAAATATGCTTCTATGGTTGCTACTCAAGCTGAGCAAGTACTTAAAGCTCAAAATGATTTGCTAGATGAATTAAATAATAAAAATGACTTTGCTATTAGAGTGGCTACTAGAACTGGTAGAATGACTCAGGAACCTTTGTATCCTGAAGGCCACCCTAAGAGAATCGAGCAAGATTCTCAGAGAAATAATTTAGAGGCACCTAGTTCTTCTAAAAAGAAGAAAAAGAAAGATGATAGGACTTTGCATGCTTCTAGTCAACCTACTGTAGAAACACCTGAGAACCCCAATGATATTTCTATTTCTGATGCTGAAACTCAATCAGGTGATGAACATGAACCTAGTGATAATGTTAATGATAGTGTAAATGTTGATGCTCAACCTGGCAAAGACAATGATGTAGAGATTGAACCTACTGTTGATCTTGATAACCCACAATCAAAGAATCAACGATATGATAAGAGAGATTTTGTTGCTAGGAAGCACGGTAAAGAAAGAGAACCATGGGTCCAAAAACCCATGCCCTTTCCTCCTAAACCATCCAAGTCAAAGGATGATGAGGATTTTGAGCGCTTTGCTGAAATGATTAGACCTATTTTCTTACGTATGCGCTTAACTGATATGCTTAAAGTAAATCCTTATGCTAAGTATATGAAGGATATCATCACAAATATAAGAAAGATACCGGAAGCTGAAATTTCCACCATGCTTGCCAATTACACCTTTAAAGGTGGAATACCAAAGAAACTTGGAGATCCAGGTGTACCAACTATACCATGCTCTATTCAAAGAAATTATGTTTGAACTGCTTTATGTGATCTTGGAGCCGGTGTTAGTGTTATGCCTCTCTCTTTATATCATAGACTTGAATTGAATAAGTTGACACCTACTGAAATATCTTTGCAAATGGCCAATAAATCAACTGCTATACCTGTCGGTATTTGTGAGGATGTGCCTGTTGTGGTTGCAAATGTCACTATCTTAACGGACTTTGTTATTCTTGATATTCCTGAGGATGATAGTATGTCTATTATCCTTGGTAGACCTTTTCTTAATACTGCAGGGGCTGTTATCGATTGCAACAAAGGCAATGTCACTTTTCATGTTAATGGTAATGATCATACGGTACACTTTCCGAGGAAACAATCTCAAGTTCATAGCATCAATTCTATTGAAAAAGTTCCAACTATCATTTTTGGAGGTTTTGAATTTTCGCTTCCTACTGTCAAGAAAAAGTATGATATTCTTATTGTTGGGGATTTTCATATCCCCGTTGAGGTAACTTAGTGTTATTCGAATTTTCTCCGGTTCCGTGTTATTCGGAATGAGTTTGTTAACAAGACTTGATCAACCTTGTTATTGGATTCATTTTGATGATCACGAGAAGGATGAAACTAGAAGGCACAACCTTTTGTACCCTCTTTTTACTTTCTGTTATTTAGAATAAATAAAGCAAAAATAGTATTATCTGTCTATTTTCTGAATTATCCGTGCATTAAAAAATAGTCCGAAAATAGAAGTGCTCCAAATGCCCTACAAATTTAGTATGATTTTTTCTGGAATATTTGAGGATTTTAGGCACTGAAAACACTGCAGGAGGGGCAAGCACTAGGCCACGAGAGAGGAGGGTGCCCCTCCTGTAGGGCGCGCCCCTGTCTCGTGGGCCCCTGTGGCTCCCCTTCACTTATGCCAGCACCCACACACTTCATCTTCCACCCAAAAAATTTCCCATTCAGCTCAAGCACGAGTTCTAGCTCATTTTGCTGTGATTTTCAATCTCTTAGCTCAAAGCTCCATTCGCAAAACTGCTTTGGGAGATGGTTGCTTGGTATGTGACTCCTCCATTGGTCCAATTAGTTTTTGTTCTAGTGCTTTATTCTTTGCAAATTTTTGCTGCATAGGTGACCATGTTCTTGAGCTTGCATGTTAAAATTTTGAGGTCCCAAGCAATTCCAATGCATGATATAGGCTCTAGGAACTTGTAGGAGTAGTTGCTATGAATCTTGTTTAATTTTATTCACTTTTGTTTTGAAGTTACTAAAATTTCAGAAATTTTCAGAAAATGTTAAAGAGGCTCTTTAAAGGCTCTTCTAGTCAAAGCTCGAAGCAAAAACAAGACAAAGAGAAAGAAAAAGCCAAGTATAATCTTCCTCGCTTAGCGGAAGTACGGTCGTGTGAATGGCCATGCGAGGATTTCTTGAAAGAAGCCGGAATTCATGAAGATTTTTATGCTTTAATCGAGACTGCAGGCCTCACTGGTTTCATCAACAACCGAATCGATCAGTATCTCTTACTTACTAATACTTTCGTGCAAAACTTTTATTTTTATCCTAAGAAGTCACCGCCTGCAGTATCATTTCATTCATATGATGAATTCAAAGAAATGTATTTACGTCATTTTTGTGCGGTATGTAGGATACCTTATGAGGGAGAATTAGAGGAAACCCATCGTGAAGATGTGGGTGGCTTCGTTAAAACTATTGCTGTGGAAGAGCCAAAGAAGGGCTCTGAGGCAAAAGTCTCTAGCATACACTTTCCTGTTTTACGCTACTTTGCCATATTTGCTAGTAGATGCTTGATTGGTCGTGGAAATAGTGGAAATTTGAGCGTTCCAGATATTATTATTCTTCAACATGCTTTGCTGGGAGACAACACTTTTAGTATGGGTGTCGTCGTTGCTAAATGGCTAGCCCTGAATCATACAAAAGGCCCCATATTTGGAGGTATCTATGCTGCACGTCTTGCTGAACATTTTCAGATACCCATTAGGCACTATGAGGAGGATGAGATAAAATTGCATCCTCACATCTTAGATTACAAGAGCATGGTAGCACACAAGTTTATTGTTGACAACGAAGAAAAGATGCTCTTGTATAAAATTAGATTTAATAAGAAACACATTGAGATTATTATTTTGCCTGCGCCTCTGTTGTTTGATTTGCTTGCAGAAAATCGTCTTGTCACGCCGGAAGCGGTGAACAATCACCAAGATCAAGCTTTTACCCGAACTCGAACTCGAGCGGAACCCGAGCTGGACCCTTATCGCATCATCTGTCGATGGGATCCGGAGATGACCATGAGTGGTATCTGATTACACCTCCCATCATACCGGGGAGAGTAGCGGCGGTCCTTGGTATTAGACCAACTTAGGCCAAAAGCCTAAGCTTGGGGGAGTACGTATTTCTCACCGACTTTACATTCATGTTCACACACTAGTCGTCGGTGCTCATACTCTTTCATTGTATTATCCACGCTAGTTTAAATTTCTTTTTCTAGTTTTCTTCTTGTGTGTTTGATAAACCTTAAGAAAAACCAAAAAAATTAGTTAGTTTAATTTCCATGCTTGTAGTAGAAATTAAAATGAAAACCCAAAAAGATTTCTCGTTCTTCTTTTACTTTGGGAGCTTTCCCGTGTAAATAGTTTTATTTTCTTTTCTTTCTTTTGGGGGTCGAGAAGACTATATTGAAAATGCTTAGTGGCTCTCATATGCATGATTGTTTATTTAACTTAGAGCCCATATTATCTTGTCTTCTCTCTTGAGTTGAATGCTTGCAGATTCTAGCTAAGTCCAATGCACGTGCACTCTATTTATTATACACATCGTTTGGTCGTGCGAGTGAAAGGCAATAATGACGATATATGATGGACTTATTGGGATGAGAAAAGCTGG
This sequence comes from Aegilops speltoides, assembly GCA_021437245.1. Lineage (NCBI taxonomy): Eukaryota > Viridiplantae > Streptophyta > Magnoliopsida > Poales > Poaceae > Aegilops > Aegilops speltoides. The sequence goes on along the minus strand of CM038143.1, from coordinate 150,169,033 downwards.
TATGAACTCGACCTCTCTTGTTTTTGTAAATATGATGAGTTCATCGTTCCTGAGTCAGCTATTATGAAGTAAACATATTTGCAATGACATTTAGAGATTGTAGTTGCTTGTGCCATGCTTGATTAGCTATGAGTTATAATGGTTTACCTTGCGTGCCAACATGCTATTAGAACGATTATGATGTGGTATGATGGGATGGTATCCTCCTTTGAATGAACTGAGTGACTCGACTTGGCACATGTTCACGCATGTAGTTGAATCAAATCAACATAGCCTTCATGATATTTATGTTCATGGTGGATTATATCCTACTCATGCTTGTACTCGGTGTGAATTAATTTTAATGCATGTTTACGACCGTTGTCGCTCTCTCGATTGGTCGCTTCCCGCCTTTTGCTAGCCTTCACTGCACTAAGCAGAATACTGCTTGTGCATCCAAACTCCTTAAACCCCAAAGTTGTTCCATATGAGTCCACTATACCTTCCTATATGCGGTATTTACCTGCCGTTCCAAGTAAATTTGTATGTGCCAAACTCCAAACCTTCAAATGAAATTCTGTTTTGTATGCTCGAGCAGCTCATGTTACAACTAGGGCTACCTATATCTTCCATGCTAGGTGGGTTATTCTCAAGAGGAGTGGACTCCGCTCCTCATTCACGAGAAAGGGCCGGTAACCGGGATGCCCAGTCCCATGATCCAAAAAGATCAAAGCAAATCAAAATAATTAAACAAAACTTCCCCAGGGCTGTTGTATGTTGGAGGCACTCGTTGTTTCGAGCAAGCCATGGATTGATGCTTGTTGGTGGTTGGGGGAGTATAAACCTTTACCATTCTGTTTGGGAACTGCATATAATGCATGTAGTATGGAAGATACAGCCATCTCATAGTTGTTGCGTTGACAACAAAAGTATGCCGCTCAAAATGTTATTCAATCTCTATTTTAAAATCGAGCTCCGACACCTCTACAAATCCCTGCTTCCCTCTGTGAAGGGCCTATCTATTTACTTTTATGCTGAGTCATCACCCTTCTTATTAAAAGCACCCGCTGGAGAGCGCACTGTCATTTGCATTCATTATTATTGGTTTATATTGGGTATGACTTGACTGGATCTCTCTCACCATGAATTACAATGTTTAGTCAGTCCTTGATCTTTAAGGGTGCTCTGCTTTTATGTTTTGCGGTCTCAGAAAGGGCTAGCGAGATACCATTTTGAGAAAGTGTTGTCATCCGAGTTTTATTATTATGGCTCGCTAGCTGATTATACTATTGATATGAGTAATTGTGAGACCTATGTGTTATTGTGAGTATGGTTAGTTCATAATATTTGCTAAAACTTGAATGCTGGCTTTTCATGTTACAACAACAAGAGCAAACAGAGTTTGTAAAAGTTTTTCTTTATCACTTTCAGTTTATCAACTGAATTGCTTGAGGACAAGCAAAGGAATAAGCTTGGGGGAGTTGATACGTCTCCAACGTATCTACTTTTCCAAACACTTTTGCCCTTGTTTTGGACTCTAACTTGCATGATTTGAATGAAACTAACTCGGACTAACGTTGTTTTCAGTAGAACTGCCATGATGTTGTTTTATGTGTAGAAAAGAAAAGTTCTCGGAATGTCCTGGACATCCACGGAGGCACTTTTTGGAATTAATAAGAATTTTTGGTGAAAGAAATAATGCCAAGGGGCCCACAGCCTGTCCACGAGACAGGGGGGCGCCCGCCTCCCCTAGGGCACGACCTCCTATCTCGTGGGCCCCCTGGACCTCCACCGATGCCAACTCCAACTCCATATATTCACGTTCCGGGAGAAAAAAATCAGAGAGAAAGTTTCATCGCGTTTTACGACAAGGAGCCGCCGCCAAGCCCTAATCTCTCTTGGGAGGGCTGATCTGGAGTCCGTTCGGGGCTCCGGAGAGGGGGATTCGTCGCCGTCGTCATCATCAACCATCCTCCATCACCAATTTCATGATGCTCACCACCGTGTGTGAGTAATTCCATCGCAGGCTTGCTGGACGGTGATGGGTTGGATGAGATTTACCATGTAATCAAGTTAGTTTTGTTAGGGTTTGATCCCTAGTATCCACTATGTTCTGAGATTGATGTTGCTATGACTTTGCTATGCTTAATGCTTGTCACTAGGGCCCGAGTGCCATGATTTCACATCTGAACCTATTATGTTTTCATGAATATATGTGTGTTCTTGATCCTATCTTGCAAGTCTATAGTCACCTATTATGTGTTATGATCCAACAACCCCGAATTGACAATAATCGGGATACTTCTCGGTGATGACCGTAGTTTGAGGTGTTCATGTATTCACTATGTGCTAATGCTTTGTTCCGGTTCTCTATTAAAAGGAGGCCTTAATATCCCTTAGTTTCCGCTAGGACCCCGCTTCAATGGGAGGGTAGGTGTCGGTGTCAAAACCGGCGGATATCGGGTAGGGGGTCCCAAACTGTGCGTCTAGGCGGATGGTAACAGCAGACAAGGGACACGATGTTTTTACCCAGGTTTGGGCCCTCTCGATGGAGGTAAAACCCTACTCCTGCTTGATTGATATTGATGATATGGGTAGTACAAGAGTGGATCTACCACGAGATCAAGGAGGCTAAACCCTAGAAGCTAGCCTATGGTATGATTGTTGTCATGGTTGTGTCCTACGGACTAAAACCCTCCGGTTTATATAGACACCGGAGAGGGCTAGGGTTACACAGAGTCGGTTACAATGGTAGGAGATCTACATATCCGTATCGCCAAGCTTGCCTTCCACGCCAAGGAAAGTCCCATCCGGACACGGACAAAGTCTTCAATCTTGTATCTTCATAGTCTTGGAGTCGCCGATGATGATAGTCCGCTATCCGGACACCCCTAGTCCAGACTCCTCAAGAGCCCCTTTAACCAGGCTTCAATGACGAGCGAGTCCAAGCAGATATTTTGTCTTCGGCGTTGGAAGGCGGGTTCTCCTTCAAATTCCATGTGATTGCCGAATAGTGTCCGGCTCCCTTAAAGATGTTGCGCTCCTTGGCTTCCACGCCCAGTAATGGCCCTCTTCCACGCGTCGCATGAATGCGAAAAGCCAGGGTATCTTTTATATTTTACCCCTTGGCTGTGCAAATAATCTGCCTATAAGAGAGGCAAGAATCCAGATCCAAATCACACCATCCTCCTTCTGCGAGTACTCATCGGAGCGCTTCTGACCAAAAACCCATTCCATCATGGACCTTCGACGCGGCTCCTCCTCTCGCGCTCCCAGCCCTTCGCCAGGAGATTGGAGGAGATGTTCAGTTCCGCACAACGAGCTGGTGACGCTTCAAGCAGAGGGATATCTTCCCCCGGCCTTTATGGTCCCGGTCCGAGCCGGGCTGGCCACCTACAAAGGTGGGAAGCAAGCGGAGGCCACCCCTAGCCCCTCTAAAGGAGAGTGGGTGTGCTTCGTCCCCTATCTAATAAGGGGGCTTGGATTTCTCGTACATCCGTTCCTCCGCGGGCTTCTGGAGTTCTACGGACTCCAGCTCCATCACCTCACGCCCGCCTCTATTCTGCACATCGCGGGTTTCGTAGCTCTTTGCGAGCTATTCCTGGGCATCGAGACCCATTTTAATTGTGGAAGAGGCTATTTCGCCTCGCACTCGCTCTCACGAGGGGTCAATATATCAAGTGGGCGGTGCCGAAATATGGCGCATCGCCGGGACCAGATATCCATCCGGAACCCCAGAGAAGGCGTCCGAAGACTGGCCTTCGGAATGGTTTTATGTAGAAGACACTCCACTGCCGGACCCAGTTCGGATCGGCCTCCCGAAGTTCAGCAAGGCTCCTCTGAAGAAACGCCTAAGTTGGCGCCCGCGGAGCCCTCAACTGGAGGAAGACAGGAGCGTCCATTATTTGATGGGCCGGATAAGATTGCTGGCCCATTCTGGATTGACCATGATTGGAGTCATGGCCACGTGCATCATGCGGGGGGTGCAGCCGCTGCAATATAGGGGCCACCCCATGTGGGATTTCAACGGGGAGAATGATGCCACCCGTCATGGCCGCAAAGGGCCGGGATCGGCCGAAGATCTGGTGAAGATTCTGTCCAGCCTATAGAAGGGGGAGAAGGAGGACTTCCTCCAGACGAGCCCATTGGATGGATTCTCCGTGAATAACCCTTGGCGCTGGGTAAGCGGACGTTTTATTTATCCGACCCATGCTTTCAAAGTTAAGTACCTTACTTTACGATTTCGACGCAGGAACTGCGTCGGGATGTGGAGGGCATACATAGTCCGCTCCACAACCCGAGGATCCGGAAGATCCTTGATCCGCCTCCAAGAGGATCCGACATAAAGGTGGAGCTAATCGACGGGGTGTTCCACCAACTCAGCATGGACAACGCTTTAGTCGCCATTACGGCTGACTACCCCGGCTTATCACCGGCTTCCCAGGTAATTACGACCGAAGTCCTGACACCATTACTTCATCCTTGCGCATTCTTGACAACCGTATACAACGGTGTCTTGCAGGAGGTGCCTTCAAGGCGGGAAGCCGAACCCGCGGCGGCTGACCAACAAGGGTCAGTCCGGCCCCGCAGGCGGAAGAGGGGTCCGGTGCGAATTGAAACGACACCGCAACGGTATAGCTCGCGACCGTTATTTAGGAAAAGATTCCTAGGAGGTGTATTAATGCTCATGACTTTTTCAGGAGAAAGAGCGCTCGCCGGACTGTGCCCGGAGAGGTTGCCAACAAAGCCTCCGCCAACCAGGCTCCAACACCTGGTCCGGAGGGGGAGGCGAGTGCAAGGCGCGAGCCGGATACTCCTCCAACGGAGGATGCCGACAGGCTGTCCGCCACCAGGTCTGAGGTGGAGAGCACCATGAACCATAGGCGCCGCCGGATAGTTTTTCGTGACGCGTGTTTCTCCCCTGAGGCGTTGAATGCCTTTAACGCGGGAGATGCGCACCTCCGTGCTGCTCAAGATGGTTTGACCAGAGCCACGGAGCAGTATGTAAAAGACATACGGGTAAGGGATTATAATGGTGGTATATGCCAGTAGCCCCCGAGACTTAAAGTAGCTAAAATAACTGATTTAAGGATCATTTAATGTGCAGGATCTTACAGAGAAGAATACCCAATTGTCCCAGGAGCTACAAGAGTGCAAGGCCCAACTTGAGGCTGCACTAGCTGCCGCAGGAGGAGACACAGAGACCCCCCTGGTAACACATTATTTCAAAAAGATAAGCGGTGTGCGGCATGCATGTAAGTCTGACAATGATATTGTAGATGTTGCCGGACTGGATCCGGACAAGAAACACCTACTGCGCCAGCTGAAGGCCGGCGAGAGGGTGCTTATGAAGGTGCAGCAGGAGAGGAACAAACTCCAGGATGCCCACACCCAGCTTGGGGAAGAGCTGAAAGGTGTTCGGACCGAGATGTCTGGCTCCGTGAAGGAGCATCAGTGGCTTCGTCGCGGCATCTATGGTAAGTGCTTGAGCGAATTCTTTTGAAAAGAAGAGTTCGGCGAGGAAGCCAATTGACAGAAATATGTCTGTAGGTCTGCTCACAGGTCGCCCTGCGGATGAAATGCCCGGTTCAACAGGTGACCAACTTCCCGAGCTGGTGCAACTGCTCGAACGTGTTCGGCAGGCGATGAGTGGCGTCGTCCAGGCCCTATGGCCGTCCGTCTCCCTACCCGAGGGCCTTGGAGAGCTTGCGGAGAAGCTTGTGAGCGCGCAGCGCCTGCTTATGGAAGATATCGGCTGCCGTCAAGGTGCCGAGGAGGCTGGGCCATGGTGAAGACGCGGTACAAGAAGGCGGATCCAAACCACATGGCCGAGGTCGACTGTGGGGCCCGATGGGAAGGAGATCCTGTGAGTTTAGTGTACGGCCAAGTAGAGTTGGCCGCTAAGTATTCATGAACGGATCAGAATTAGACAGCCTGTTAGACGGGATTGAGGAGGAGAACAATATCAATTTGACGATGTATTTAAGATGACATGTAAAATGCCTTCTAGCCGGATTGTAGATCGCTTGTCTTTGCCGACCTTTTCGCTCGACCTCGGGACCCTAGAGTCCGGAGGTGTCGAATACCTTCTCGGTTATGAAAAACCGCGACATGCATGGAGACCAGCGTAGGGGTCATTAGTGCTTTATCGCATAAGTGCCCAACTAGTTATGTTATATTACATGGTTAGTAAGAAACATCTTCCAGGAGAATAGTTCCGTTAAGGGTTCCTTTCTCGGGAGGCATGCCCTAAAGTGCATGTCCGGACTGCGAAAAGAGCAGGAAAACATCTCGGGGCAGATCAATAAATAGGTAAAAATCATCTTTCAAATCACCGATCGAATATTCTCTTAAGAACGCTAGCTTTCGGCTTCACCCACCGAGGTACACATCCGGTGACCGGCAAGAATAATCGCAGAGGTGCTCCTTTACCTCCTAGCCGAACAATCGGGAACGTAGGGGTAAGCACAGGAGCCAGGCAACCCAGCTTGGCCAAAACTTAAGTCATATCGATGCATATGATGGTGAGTAAAAGGTACATGCGGAAGTTTGACACATGTTTTGGGCATGAAGCCCGTATAAGTAAGCTTCTATTAAAGAAGCCCCCATGTATAATGAGTGCGGTAGCACATCAAGTGTGTCACGAACAATGCGCGAATCGGCCCTTCAGGCTTTATATATAAAAAAGGTTGGATAAAAGAGAGACAAAAGGCAATCAAGTATAAAATGTGGGACGGGAAGGAGATGAACTCGAGTCCGGCGCTAAGCGAGAATCTTCTGGAGGCGGGCTGCATTCCACGGGTTCGGCTCGAGTCGGTTGTCCGGCGTTTTCAGAGACGGTATGCTCTGCCGGTCAGGACTTGGTCGATTATGAAGGGACCTTCCCATTTGGGCTTGAGTTTGTCCTTTTTCTTGTCTGGCAGGCGTAGAACCAGTTCGCCAATATTGTAAGTTTTAGCCCGTACTTCTCTGCTTTGGTATCTTCAAGCCTGCTGCTGATAGAATGCGGAACGAGCCTTTGCCACGTCGCGCTCCTCCTCTAATGCGTCCAAGCTGTCCTGCCGATCCAACTCGGCCTCTCTTTCTTCGTACATGCGCACTCGAGGTGAGTCATGAATTATATCGCAGGGCAAAACTGCATCTGCTCCGTATACCATAACGAATGGTGTGAATCCGGTATTACGGTTTGGCGTGGTCCGCAGCCCCCAGAGTACGGAGTCGAGCTCCTCTACCCAATGCGTATTAGATTCCGTGAGGGACCGCACTAGTCTGGGCTTGATGCCACTCATTATTAGACCATTTGCTCGTTCGACTTGTCCGTTGGTTTGAGGATGATATATTGAAGCGTAGTCGAGCTTAATGCCCATATTTTTGCACCAGAGTTTAACCTTGTCGGTCGTGAAGTTCGTGCCGTTATCGGTGATGATGCTGTGGGGGACGCCATAACGGTGTACTACCCCGGATATGAAGTCTATCACTGGTCCGGATTCAGCCGTTTTAACTGGCTTGGCCTCTATCCATTTGGTGAATTTGTCCACCATGACCAATGTGTACTTTTGCTTGTGGGTTCCCCCTTTAAGGGTCCAACCATGTCAAGCCCCTGCATCATGAGCGCCAGTGATGGGTATAGTTTTGAGGGCGGTGGGTGGCATGTGGCTCTGATTAGCAAAGAGCTGAGAACCGACGCATCGTTGGACTAAGTCCAGAGCATCTGCCCGGGCCGTCGGCCAATAGAATCCTGTACGGAAGGCCTTGCCTACGAGGGCCCGGGCTGCAGCGTGGTGTCCGCCTAGTCCGACGTGAATTTCAGCCAGAATGTTTCGCCATTCCTCTTCGGATATGCACCTTTGAAGGACTCCGATTGTGCTTTTCTTATAAAGTTCTCCCTCGTGGACCTTGTAGGCTTTAGATCGCCGAACTATGCAGCGGGCCTCATTTTGGTCTTCGGGAAGTTCCTGCCTAATTAAGTAGGCTAGGAATGGTTCTCGCCCACAGGCAATTACGCCATTATTTCGTGGGCTGAAGGTGTTATTTAAATCGGCTGGACCGCCGATTATGTCGATTGTTCGTGTTGGGTGGTGCGGTTGCTTCCGTGTTGTTATTTCCGGACTCCTCTTCCCATAGTACGGATGGCTTAAAGAGCCGCTCGGGAAGATGTTTGAGGACAGCGTCGCTTTCAGCGCCGATGCGTGCCAACACGTCGGCTGCTTGGTTATTATCCCGGGCTACGTGGTGGAATTCGAGTCCTTCGAACCGAGCTGACATTTTTAGGACAGCGTTACGATAGGCTGCCATTTTCGGATCCTTGGCATCAAAGTCTCCATTTACTTGGGATATTGCAACGTTTGAATCCCCGCGCACCTCTAAGCGCTGAATGCCCATGGAGATTGCCATCCGGAGACCATGTTGGAGGGCCTCGTATTTGGCTGCATTGTTGGAGTCCGTGTACATTATCTGAAGTACGTATTGGACTGTGTCTCCGGTTGGGGACGTCAATACGACGCCAGCCCCCAAGCCGGCCAACATTTTGGAGCCGTCGAAGTGCATAATCCAATTGGAGTATGCGCCGTACTCTTTAGGGAGTTCGGCTTCCGTCCATTCGGCGACGAAGTCAGCCAAGACTTGCGACTTTATAGCTCGCCGAGGTTTATAAGTTATGTTGAATGGTAAGAGCTCGATGGCCCATTTTGCAATCCTGCCCATCGCGTCGCGGTTGTTTATAATGTCGTTGAGGGGTACCTCGGAGGCTACTGTTATCAAACACTCTTGAAAGTAGTGTCGCAGCTTCCGGGACGCCATAAACACCGCGTACGCTATATTTTGATAATGCGGGTACCGGGACTTGCATGGAGTTAAGACAGTGGATACGTAGTACACTGGCTTTTGAAGAGGGAATTTGTGTCCATCTGTTTTTCGTTCGACGACGAGGACCGCGCTGACAACTTGATGTGTTGCCGCGATATATAATAACATGGGTTCGCCCAGGTTAGGCGCGCCAGACCAGATTTGTTGCCAAGATGGCCTTTATTTCTTCGAGTCCGCCATGGCGGCATCCGCCCACTCGAAGTGTTCAAGGCTACCGAGGAGGCGATAGAGGGCAAAGCCTTTTCTCCTAAACGGGAGATAAAGCGGCTTAGAGCTGCCGCATCCGATCAATTTTGTATTTGTTTGAGGTCTTTTGAATATCCAGCCAGACAGAGCTCGGATCTTGGCTCGGTTTGCTTCAACTCCTCTACCGGATACAATGAAGCCCGGGAGCTTTCCGGCTGGTACGCCGAAAACGCATTTTTTTCGAGTTCAGCTTTATGTCATATGCTCGGAGGTTATCGAATGTGAGCCTCAAGTCGTCTACTAGAGTTTCGACGTGTTTGGTCTTGACGACCACATCATCTACGTATGCCTCTACTATTTTGCCGATCTGGGTAGCCAGACATGTCTGAATCATGCGCTGATATGTTGCGCCGGCGTTTTTGAGTCTGAAGGGCATCGTGTTGAAGCAGAATGGTCCATATGGAGTAATGAATGCCGTTGCGGCTTGGTCCGCCTCCGCCATCTTGATCTGATGGTAGCCGGAGTATGCGTCGAGGAAGCACAATGAATCGTGCCCTGCAGTAGCATCGATTATTTGATCGATGTGGGGAAGGGGGGAAGGATCCTTTGGACAAGCCTTGTTGAGGTCTTTAAAATCGACACATAGGCGCCAAGATTTGTCCTTCTTTGGTACCATTACCAGGTTTGCTAGCCAGTCCGGATGTTTGATGTCTCTGATGAATCCGGCTTCCAATAGTTTGGCTAGCTCCTCTCCCATTGCCTGTCTTTTGGGTTCGGAAAATCGCCGAAGAGCCTGTTTGACTGGCTTGAATCCTTTTAGGATGTTTAGGCTGTGTTCTGCCAATCTGCGTGGGATTCCTGGCATATCTGAAGGGTGCTAGGCGAAGATGTCCAAATTCTCCCGAAGGAATTCTCGCAGTGCGGCGTCTACATCAGGGTTTAACTTTGCCCCAATGGAGGCCGTCTTTGTTGGGTCCGTTGGGTGGACTTGGAATTTGACTATTTCGTCCGCTGGTTTAAAAGAGGTGGACTTGGACCTCTTATCGAGTATCACATCGTCCCTGTTCACCGCGGAGCGCAGCGCCGTGAGCTCCTTTGCCGCTAAGGCTTCAGATAGTGCCTCTAGGGCTAGTGCGGCTGTCTTGTTTTCGGTGCGGAGTGCTGTGTCTGGATCACTGACAAGAGTAATTATTCCGCTGGGCCCGGGCATCTTAAGCTTCATGTACCCGTAATGGGGTATGGCTTGAAAAATTGTGAATGCCTCTCGTCGTAATATAGTGTGATATCCACTGCTGAACGGGGCCACTTGGAACGTGACTTCCTCGGACCTGTAATTGTCCGACGAGCCGAACACCACATCAAGTGTGATTTTTCCTGTGCAGCGTGCTTCCCGGCTAGGGATTATTCCTCTAAAGGTTGTGCTGCTTTGCTCAATGCGGCTCCAGTCTATTTCCATTTTTGAAGAGTTTTTGTAGATGAGGTTTAATCGCTGCCGCCATCCATGAGTACCTTGGTAAGACGAAGCCGCCCACTATTGGACCTGATGACCAATGCGGCTAGTGCTCGGGCTGTTCGAATTTAGGTTCGTCGCTGGCGTTGAAGGTGATGGCCGTGTCGCCCATGGATTTGTTGTTGCTACTTGCTAGACTTGGCGAGGTTATGGATTGTTCGCTTCGCATATTATTTGATGCGAAAGTCTCAAAGACTGCTGACACCGTCTTTGGTACTGTTGGAGTGGTTCTCGGGGCTAGAAGCTCTTCACCACTTTTGGCCACTGCCGCAAAGATTCAACATGCTCAAGGCTATGTGTTGGAGTGGCCTATCAGATCTTGGAATTTTACAGGGCCCGCTGAGCCATCCCTCCAGTACGGTTCCGTGCCCTTTATGGGGTTTTTGCTTTTTGGTTTTTGTACCTGTTGCCTGAGTATGATGCACCCTTTTGTTTCGGACTAGGTTTGTATTCGGGGCCGGATTGTCCCAAAACTTAGTTTCGTTTTTCCGGAAACTCTCTATCGCACAGTACTTTCGTACTATGGACGCCAAGTCGGCGAAGCGTGTAATTTCACGACGACTAACGGTGTTCAAGATTCCCTCGTCCGTGCAATTATTGCAGAAAATTGAAATTGCGTTTCCCCCACGGCAGTCTTTTATCCTGTCCATAACCAGGAGGAATCCGGCCCAGTAAAGATGTGCTGTTTCAGCGGGCTCTTGCCGGATTTGAGATAAATCGCATATGTCTGGGTGGGTGGGTGGAATTGAGTCCCGAACCCTACCCATCCCGAGGCTCAAGGGCCGGAAAGTTTCTGAATTTGGAAGCTTGGATTGCTGGACATTGTCCAACGAGTCTGGTCCGACGCCTGACTTCAAGTTCAGCGCTTGATCGACGTCCGTCCCTCCGCGGGAATCCGGCATGGAGGGTTCGGGAGTCCGGACATAACTAGTTTTTAGTACAAAAGAAGAGTCGCCGCTTTGTTCCTCAACCAACGCAATGTGGTGGGTAACCTGGGGAGAGTTAATCTCTCTCAGATCGGTTTAAGCCCAATCTGATTGTAGCCTGTGGCGACTCCCAGGGCGGCAATGCGATCCAAGATCTCGTTTATGGAAGAGAGCTCCATTGGATCCAGCTGCTCGGCGAATTCCGAGCTGACGTGAAGGTTGCCTTCGATGACCCGAGAGGTCATCGTCGGCGTGGCGGCCGAACAGGCGGTCATGAGAAAACCACCTAGCCGGATAGTTTGGCCGGCGGCCAAAGCTCCTTCGGTGATGGTTCCGTCTTTAAAGACGGGAAGAGGCATCCTTCCTAATCGCGACGGCACAGAGGAACTCTCAATGAAAGCACCAATGTCAGTGTCAAAATCGGCGGATCTCGGGTAGGGGGTCCCGAACTGTGCGTCTAGGCGGATGGTAACAGGAGACAAGGGACATGATGTTTTTACCCAGGTTCGGGCCCTCTCGATGGAGGTAAAACCCTACACCTGCTTGATTGATATTGATGATATGGGTAGTACAAGAGTGGATCTACCACGAGATCAAGGAGGATAAACCCTAGAAGCTAGCCTATGGTATGATTGTTGTAATGGTTGTCCATCCTACGGACTAAAACCCTCCGGTTTATATAGACATCAGAGAGGGCTAGGGTTACACAGAGTCGGTTACAATGGTAGGACATCTACATATCCGTATCGCCAAGCTTGCCTTCCACGCCAAGGAAAGTCCCATCCGGACACGGGACGAAGTCTTCAATCTTGTATCTTCATAGTCTTGGAGTCCGGCCGATGATGATAGTCCGGCTATCCGGACACCCCCTAGTCCAGGACTCCCTCAGTAGGACAAAAGATGTCATGCAAGTTCTTTTCCATAAGCATGTATGACTATTTACGGAATACATGCCTACATTACATTGGTGAATTGGAGCTAGTGCTATGTCACCCTATGTTATAACTATTGCATGAGGAATCGCATCCGGCATAATTATCCATCACTGATCCATTGCCTACGAGCTCTTCATATATTGTTCTTCGCTTATTTACTTTTCCGCTACTCTTTGTTACAACTACTACAAAAACCCAAAAACATTTATCTTTACTTTTGCTACCGTTACCTTTATTATCATACCGCTTTTGCTACTAAACACTTTGCTGCAGATACTAAGTTATCCAGGTGTGGTTGAACTGACAACTCACCTGCTAATACTCAAGAATATTCTTTGGCTCCCCTTGTGTCGAATCAATAAATTTGGGTTGAATACTCTACCCTCGAAAGCTGTTGCGATCCCCTATACTTGTGGGTTATCAGTCCCCTCCGCCCATACCGAAACCACCGCCTTCCACACCAACTGCCTGGGCGGTTTCACGGAATGCACCCAACTTTTGCCAGCGCGTGTGGGGCCCCTCCCGGGTACTGCACGCTAGAGATGAACGAAATCTGACAAGGAACGCACGTTGCGTCATGTCCGGGCAGTATTTTAGGGGTTATCGGCCTGGAAGATCATAGAAATTCTGTAGAGCCTCGAAATGCGACAAATTTAGGCGTGCGTGCCCTGCATGCTCACTGTGGCCCGTGGAAAAAATGAGCCAGTTTGGCGGATGCAACGGAGAGATGTACGACCGAGGGTCCCCTCCACCCATACCGAAACCACCGCCTTCCACACCAAGTGGCTGGGTGGTTTCACAGAATGCACCCAACTTTTGCCAGCGCGTGTGGGGCCCTACCCGGGTACCGCATGCCAGAGATGAACGAAATCCGACAACGAATGCAGGTTGCGTCACGTCCGGGCAGTATTTTAGGGGTTTTCGACGCGGAAAATCATAGAAAATCCATAGAGCCTCGAAACGCGACAAATTTTGTCGTGCGTGCCCTACATGGTCACTGTGGTATGTGGAAAAAAATTGAGCCAGCTTGGCGGGTGCGATGGAGAGACGTACGACTGAGGGTCCCCTCCGCCTATACTGAAACCACCGCCTTCCACACCAAGTATCTGGGCGGTTTCACGGAATGCACCCAACTTTTGCCAGAGTGTTTGGGGCCCCGCCTGGGTACCGCACGCCAGAGATGAACGAAATCCGGCAACGAACACACGTTGCGTCACGTCTGGACGGTATTTTAGGGGTTTTCGTCCCGGAAAATCATAGAAAATCCGTAGAGCCTCGAAACGCGACAAATTTTGGCGTGCGTGCCCTGCATGGTCACTATGGCATGTGGAAAAAAATGAGCCAGTTTGGCGAATGTGACGGAGAGACGTATGACCGAGGGTCCCCTCCGCCTATACTGAAACCACCGCCTTCCACACCAAGTGCATTGGCGGTTTCACGGAATGCACCCAACTTTTGCTAGCGCGTGTGGGGCCCCGCCTAGGTACCACACGGCATAGATAAACGAAATCCGACAACGAACGCACGTTGCGTCATGTCTGGGCAGTATTTTAGGGGTTTTCGGCCCAAAAAATCATAGAAAATCCGTAGAGCCTCGAAACACGACAAGTTTTGGCATGCGTGCCCTGCATGGTCACTGTGGCACGTGGAAAAAAAATGAGCTAGCTTGGCGGATGCGACGGTGAGACGTACGACCGAGGGTCCCCTCCACCCATACCAAAACCACCGCCTTCCACACCAAGTTCCTGGGCGGTTTCACGGAATGCACCCAACTTTTGCCAGTGCATGTGGGGCCCTGCCCGGGTACCGCACGCCAGAGATGAATGAAATCCGACAACGAACGCACGTTGCGTCATGTCTTGGCAGTATTTTAGGGGTGTTCGGCCCGGAAAATCATAGAAAATCCGTAGAGCCTCGAAACGCGACAAGTTTTGGCGTGCGTGCCCTGCATGGTCACTGTGGCACGTGGAAAAAATGAGCTAGTTTGGCGGATGCGATGGAGAGACGTACGACCGAGGGTCCCCTCCACCCATACCGTAACCACCGCCTTCCACACCAAGTTCCTGGGTGGTTTCACGGAATGCACCCAACTTTTTCCAGCGCGTGTGGGGCCCTGCCCGGGTACCGCACGCCAGAGATGAACGAAATCCCACAATGAACGCACGTTACGTCACGTCCGGGCAGTATTTTAGGGGTTTTTGGCTTGAAAAATCATAAAAAAATCCGTAGAGCCTCGAAATGTGACAAATTTTGGCGTGCGTGCCCTGCATATTCACTATGGCCCGTGGAAAAAAAATGAGCCAGTTTGGCGGATGCGACGGAGAGACGTACGACCGAGGGTCCCCTCCACCCATACCGAAACCACCGCTTTCCACACCAAGTGCCTGGCCGGTTTCACGGAATGCACCCAACTTTTGCCTGCGTGTCTGGGGCCCTGCCCAGGTACCGCACGCCAAAGATGAACGAAATCCGACAACGAACACACGTTAGGTCACGTCCGGGCAGTATTTTAGGGGTTTTCGGCCCGAAATATCATAGAAAATCCGTAGAGCCTCGAAACGTGACAAATTTTGGCGTGCGTGCCCTGCATGGTCACTGTGTCAGGTGAAAAAAATGAGCCAGTTTGGCGGATGCGACGAAGAGATGTACGACTGAGGGTACCCTCCGCCCATACCGAAACCACCGCCTTCCACACCAGGTGCGTGGGCGGTTTCATGGAATGCACCCAACTTTTGACAGTGTTTGTGGGGGCCTGCCCGGGTACCGCACGCCAGAGATGAACGAAATCCGACAATGAACGCACATTGCGTCACGTCCGGGTAGTATTTTAGGGGTTTTCGGCCCGAAAAATCATAGAAAATCCAAAGAGCCTCGAAACGCGACAAATTTTGGAGTGCGTGCCCTGCATGGTCACTGTGGCCCGTGGAAACAAAATGAGCCAGTTTGGCGGATGCGACGGAGAGACGTACGACCGAGGGTCCTCTCCAACCATACTGAAACCACCGCCTTCCAAACCAAGTGCTTGGGCGGTTTCACGGAATGCACACAACTTTTGCCAGCGCGTGTGGGGCCCTGCCCGGGAACCGCACGCCAAAGATGAATGAAATCCGACAATGAACACACGTTAAGTCATGTCCAGGCAGTATTTTAGGGTTTTTCGGCCCAGAAAATCATAGAAAATCCATAGAGCCTCGAAACGCGACAAAATTTGGCGTGCGTGTCCCGCATGGTCACTGTGTCACCTGGAATAAAATGAGCCAGTTTGGCGGATGCGGCGGAGAGACGTACGACCGAGGGTCCCTTCCGCCCATACCAAAACCACCGCCTTCCACACCAAGTGCCTGGGCGGTTTCACGGAATGCACCCAACTTTTGCCAGCGTGTGTAGGGCCCCGCCCGGGTACCGCACGCCAGAGATGAACGAAATCCAACAACGAACACATGTTACGTCATGTCCGGGCAATATTTTATTGGTTTTTGGCCCGGAAAATCATCGAAAATCCGTAGAGCCTCGAAACACAACAAATTTTGGCGTGTGTTCCCTGCATGGTCACTGTGTCAGGTGGAATAAAAATGAGCCTGTTTGGCGGATGCAACGGAGACACGTACGACCGAGGTCCCCTCCGCCCATACCAAAACCACAACCTTCCACACCAAATGCCTGGGTGGTTTCACGGAATGCACGCAACTATTCCCAGCGTGTGTGGGGCCCCGCCCGGTAACCGAACGCGGGAGATGAATGAAATCCGACAACGAACGCACGTTGCGTCACGTCCGGGCAGTATTTTAGGGGTTTTCGGCCCGGAAAATCATAGAAAATCCGTAGAGCCTCGACACGTGAGAAATTTTGGCGTGTGTGTCCTCCATGGTCACTGTGGCACGTGCAAAAAATGATCCAGTTTGGCAGATGGGACGGAGAGACTTACGATCGAGGGTCCCCTCCACCCATACCGAAACCACCGCCTTCCACACCAAGTGCCTAGGCGGTTTCACAGAATGCACCCAACTTTTGCCAGCGCGTGTGGGGCCCCGACCGGGTACCGCACGCCAGAGATGAACAAAATCCGACAATAAAAGCACGTTGTGGCGGGTTCAGGCAGTATTTTAGGGGTTTTCGGCCCGGAAAATCATAGAAAATCCGTAGAGCCTCAAAACGCGACAAATTTTTGCGTGCGTGTCCTGCATGGTCACTGTGGCCCGTGGAAAAAAATGAGCCAGTTTGGCGGATGCGACGGAGAGACGTACGATCGAGGGTCCCCTCCACCCATACCAAAACCACCGCCTTCCACACCAAGAGCCTGGGCGGTTTCGCGGAATGCACCCAACTTTTGTCAGCGCGTGTGGGGCCCCGCCCGGGTACCGCATATCAAAGATGAACGAAATCCGACAAGGAACGCACGTTGTGTCACGTCCGGGCAGTATTTTAGGGGTTTTCGGCCTGGAAAATCATAGAAAATTGAGAACAAAAAGTTTTCAAGCAATCTTAAAACAATGATTACACGTAAAATAAATAATCATACACTAACACAAGGGGGAATAGAAAAATCATGAATTTGACAAAAAGGAAAAAAAGTTCATTGGAGACATATGCTTATTAAAATTAGATTAGAAAAATATAAAAATAAGTCAACGAGCCGTCGCCCACACTGGTGTTGGACTAAATCAGGATCGACGGTTATATCACGTCGCGTGTATTGATTGGAAACTAATCGCCGCAGGCCCGATGCTAGAAGTATCTCCACAAGCCGTCGCTATCTGAGGGAATATTCACGACAATCGCGGATGTCGGTGGCCAATCACGTCGTGCATGCACTTTTGCCTCATACGTGCCGACGACGCGCTTGATCTGATCGGCATCGGCCGCCACCGCCCACACTGTCGTTCCCCACCCAACAGCATCGCCCGTCATCACCCACACTAGTCGACCTCACCACCCGCCATCAGCGCCGGCCGTCAGCGCCCGCCGTCAACCGCAGTGGTCGCCGTCAGCGGCTGCCGACAGCCACAGTGGTCGCCGTCGCCCACACTAGTCGTCGTCGGGTAGGTATTTCTTTTAATATTTTCATCATAATATAACATCTTAGCTGCATGCAACGTTGATACGTCTCCAACGTATCTATATTTTTTGATTGTTCCATGCTATTATATTACCCGTTCTAGATGTTTATGGGCTTTACTTTACACATTTATATCATTTTTGGGACTAACCTACTAATCGGAGGCCCAGCCCGTATTGTTGTTTTTTTGTCTATTTCAGTGTTTCGAAGAAAAGTAATATCAAACGGAGTCCAAACGGAATGAAACCTTCGGGAGCGTGATTTTTGGAACGAACGTGATCCAGAGGACTTGGAGTGCAAGTCAAGAAGCAGTCGAGGCGGCCACGAGGGTGGAGGGCGCCCCCCCCCCCTACTGGGCATGCCTCCCTATCTTGTGGGCCCCTCGGGCGGCCATCGACCTACTTCTTCCTCCTATATATACCTACGTACCCCAAGAACATCAGAACAAGCCACGAAAACCTAATTCCACCGTTGCAACCTTCTGTATCCGCGAGATCCCATCTTGGAGCCTTCGCCGGTGCTCCGCCAGAGGGGGAATCAACCACGGAGGGCTTCTACATCAACACCATAGCCTCCCCGATGAGTTGTGAGTAGTTTAGCACAGACCTTCGGGTCCATAGTTATTAGCTAGATGGCTTCTTCTCTCTTTTTGGATCTCAATACCATGTTCTCCTCGATCTTCTTGGAGATCTATTTGATGTAACTCTTTTTGCGGTGTGTTTGTCGAGATCCGATGAATTATGGGTTTATGATCAAGTTTATCTATGAGAAATATTTGAATCTCCTCTTAATTCTTTTATGTGTGATTAAGTTATCTTTGCAAGTCTCTTCGAATTATCAGTTTGGTATCGCCTACTAGATTGATCTTCCTTGCAATGGGAGAAGTGCTTAGCTTTGGGTTCAATCTTGCGGTGTCCTTTCCCAGTGACAGTAGGGGCAGCAAGGCACGTATTGCATTGTTGCCATCGAGGATAAAAAGATGGGGTTTATATCATATTGCATGAGTTTATCCCTCTACATCATGTCATCTTTCTTAATGCGTTACCCCGTTCTATATGAACTTAATACTCCAGATGCATGCTGGATAGCGGTCGATGTGTGGAGTAATAGTAGTAAATGCAGGCAGGAGTCAGTCTACTTGTCACGGACGTGATGCCTATTTACATGATCATGCCTAGATAATCTCATAATTATTCGCTTTTCTATCAATTGCTCGACAGTAATTTGTTCACCCATCGTAATACTTATGCTATCTTGAGAGAAGCCACTAGTGAAACCTATGGTCCCGGGTCTATCTTTTATCATATAAGCTTTCAATCTACTTTTATTTGCATCTTTACTTTTCCAATCTATATTATAAAATACCAAAAATATATTTATCTTATCATACTATCTCTATCAGATCTCAGTTTCACAAGTGGCCGTGAAGCGATTGACAACCCCTTTATTGCGTTGGTTGCAAGTTCTTTGTTTGTTTGTGTAGGTGCATGTGACTTTTGAGGAGCCTCCTACTGGATTGATACCTTGGTTCTCAAAAACTGAGGGAAATACTTACGCTACTATTGCTGCATGACCCTTTCCTCTTCAAGGAAAACCAACGCAAGCTCAAGACATAGCAAGAAGGATTTCTGGCGCCGTTGCCGGGGAGGTCTTCACTCAAGTCAAGACATACCAAGTACCCATCAAAAACTCATCTCCCTCGCATTTACATTATTTGCCATTTGCCTCTCGTTTTCCTCTCCCCCACTTCACCCTTGCCGTTTTATTTGCCCTCTCTTTCCCAATCTACTCTCTCTTTCGCTTGCCTTTTGTTTGCTTGTTTGTTGGATCTTGTCGCGATGGTGCAAGATAATACCAAATTCTGTGATTTCTCCAATACCAATAATAATTATTTCCTTAGTACTCTGATTGCTCCTCTTAATCTTGTTGAGTCTTGTGAAATCAATACTGCTTTGCTGAATCTTGTTATGAAAGATCAATTCGCCGGCCTTCCTAGTGAAGATGCCGCTACCCATCTAAACAACTTTGTTGATTTGTGTGAGATGCAAAATAAGAAAGATACGGATAATGATATTGTTAAATTGATGTTATTTCAATTTTCACTTAGAGATCGTGCCAAAGTTTAGTTTTCATCTCTGCCTAAGAATAGTATTGATTCATGGAACAAGTGCAAAGATGCTTTTATCTCTAAGTATTTTCCTCCCGCTAAGATCATCACTCTTAGGAACGATATTATGAATTTTAAACAACTTGATCATGAGCATGTTGCCCAATCTTGGGAAAGAATGAAATTGATGATTCGCAATTACCCTACCCATGGTTTTAATTTATGGATGATCATACAAAAATTTTATGCCGGATTGAATTTTGCTTCTACAAATCTTTTAGATTCGGCCGCGGGAGGCACGTTTATGGAAATCACCTTAGGAGAAGCTACAAAACTCCTTGATAATATTATGGCTAATTATTCTCAATGGCACACCAAAAGATCTACTAGTAAAATAGTGCATGCTATAGAAGAAATTAATGTTTTGAGTGGAAAGATGGATGAACTTATGAAATTGTTTGCTACTAAGAGTGCTCCTATTGATCCCAATGATATGCCCTTGTCTACTTTGATTGAGAATAATAAAGAATCTATGGATGTGAATTTTGTTGGTAGGAATAGTTTTGGAAACAATGCTTATAGAGGAAACTTTAATCCTGGTCAGTTCCCTAGTAATTCCTCTAATAATTATGGAAATTCCTACAATAATTCTTATGGTAATTTTAATAAGATGCCCTCTGATTTTGGGAATAGTGTGAAAGAATTTATGATCTCTCAAAAGAATTTTAATGCCTTGCTTGAATAAAAATTTCTCAAAGTTGATGATTTGGCTAGGAACGTTGATAGACTCTCGCTTGATGTTGATTCTTTGAAACTTAGATCTACTCCTCCTAAGCAAGATATCAATGAGTCTCTCGAAGCTATGAGAATTTCCATTGATGAATGCAAGGAAAGAACTGCTAGATTGCATGCTAAGAAATATTGCTTTGTAAAGGCGTGTTCTTCTAGTTTCCATGGAAATAATGATGAAGAACTTAAAGTTATTGATGTATCTCCTGTTAGATCTTTGTTTTGCAATATGAATCTTAGTAATGATGGGACTGGAGATGAGTCAACTTTAGTTAAAAGGTGTCCCAATGATTCGGAGTTTTTATATCTGGATGCTCAATTTGGTAAAAGTGGGATTGGAGAGGTCAAGACTTTAAATAGCATTGAACCCACTATCTTGGATTTCAAGGAATTTAATTATGATAATTGTTCTTTAGAAAGTTGTATTTCCTTGTTGCAATCCGTTGTAAATTCTCCTCATGCTTATAGTCAAAATAAAGCTTTTACCAAACATATTGTTGATGCCTTGATGCAATCTTATGATGAAAAACTTAATTTGTAAGTTTCTATACCTAGAAAACTTTATGATGAGTGGGAACCTACTATAAAGATTAAAAATTAAAGATGATGAAAGTTATGCTTTATGTGATTTGGGTGCTAGTGTTTCCACGATTCCGAAAACTTTATGTGATATTCTAGGTTTCCATCATTTTGATGATTGCTCTTTAAATTTGCACCTTGCGGATTCCACCATTAAAAAGCCAATGGGAAGGATCAATGATGTTCTCATTGTTGCAAATAGAAATTTGGTGCCCGTAGATTTTATCGTTCTTGATATAGATTGAAATCTTTCATGTCCTATTATTCTTGGTAGACCTTTCCTTAGAACGATTGGTGCGGTTGTTGATATGAAGGAAGGGAATATTAGATCCAATTTCCATTAAGGAAAGGCATGGAGAACTTTCCAAGAAAGAAAGTCAAATTACCTTATGAATCTGTCATGCGAGCTACTTATGAATTGAGTGACAAAGATGGCACTACTTAGATCTATCCTCGCTTTTATGCCTAGCTAGGGGCGTTAAACGATAGCGCTAGTTGGGAGGCAACCCAATTTTGTTTGTGATTTTTGTTTTTGTTTCTGTATAGTAATAAATATTGCATCTACCTTCTGTTTAGATGTGTTTTTATGTTTTAATTAGTGTTTGTGCCAAGTAGAACCTATAGGATAACCTATGGTGATAGTTAATTTGATTCTGCTAAAAAACAGAAACTTTGCGCGCACGAAAATAATTTTAGTAATTCACAGAAACGTTATTTTGCGTTTATTCATTTTTCTGTAAATCAATATCCAAATTTCCCAGGACTTCCTATTTTGTTAGGATTTTTAGAGTTCCAGATGTATTCGAGGGTTACAGATTGCTACAGACTGTTCTGTTTTTGACAGATTCTATTTTTCATGTGTTGTTTGCTTATTTTGATGCATCTACGGCTAGTATTAAGTGATATAAACCATACAGAACTTGAAATACAGTAGGTTTAACACCAATAAATAAAGAATGAGTTCTTTACAGTACCTTATGTGGTGGTTTTGCTTTCTTTCACTAACGGAGCTTATGAGATTTCCTGTTGAGTTTTGTGTTGTGAAGTTTTCAAGTTTTGGGTAAAGATTTGATGGACTATGGAATAAGGAGTGGCAAAAGCCTAATCTTGGGGATGCCCATGGCACCCCAAGATATTCAAGAATAGCCAAAAGCCTAAGCTTGGGGATGCCCCCGGAAGGCATCCCCTCTTTCGTCTTCGTTCATTGGTAACTTTACTTGGAGCTATATTTTTATTCGCCACATGATATGTGTTTTGCTTGGAGCGTCTTGTATGATATTAGTATTTGATTTTTAGTTTACCACAATCATCCTTGCTGTACACACCTTTTGGGAGAAGCCCACTTGATTAGAATTTATTAGTTTTTCTCTAGCGCTTCAGTTATATCTTTTAGAGCACAGCGGTGGCTTAATTTTAAAGAAATTGTTGATCTCTCATGCTTCACTTATATTATTTTGAGAGTCTCTTAGAACAGCATGGTATTTGCTATGGTTATAAAATTGGTCTTAGAATGATGGGCATCCAAGTTGGGTATAATAAAAACTATCATAGAAAGTGAATTGGATGCTCTTATCAATTTGATACTTGATAATTGTTTTGAGATATAGAGGTGGTAATATTAGAGTCATGCTAGTTGGGTGATTATGAACATAAAGAATACTTGTGTTGAAGTTTGTGATTCCCGTAGCATGCACGTATGGTGAACCGCTTTGCGATGAAGTTGGAGCATAATTTTATTTAATGATTGTCTTCCTTATGAGTGGCGGTCGGGGACGAGCGATGGTCTTTTCCTAACAATCTATACCCCTAGGAGCATGCACGTAGTACTTTGTTTTCAATGACTTGTAAATTTTCGCAATAAGTATATGAGTTCTTATGACTAATGTTGAATCCATGGATTATACGCACTCTCACCCTTCCACCATTGCTAGCCTCTCTTGTACCGCGCAACTTCCGTCGGTACCATACACCCACCATATACCTTCCTCAAATCAGCCACCATACCTACCTATTATAGCATTTCCATAGCCATTCCGAGATATATTGCCATGCAACTTTCCACCATTCCGTTTATATGACACGCATCATTATTGTCATATTGCTCTTTGCATGATCATGTAGTTGACGTCATATTTGTGGCAAGGCCACCTTCATAATTTTCATACATGTCACTCTTGATTCATTGCATATCCCGGTACACCGCCGGAGGCATTCATATAGAGTCACATCTTGTTCTAAGTATTGAGTTGTAATCTTGAGTTGTAAGTAAATAAAAGTGTGATGATCTTCATTATTAGAGCATTGTCCTAGTGAGGAAAGGATGATGGAGACTATGATTCCCCCACAAGTTGGGATGAGACTTCAGACTTAAAAAAAGGGAAAGGCCAAATAAAAAAAAGGCCAAATAAAAAATGAGA
This sequence comes from Aegilops speltoides, assembly GCA_021437245.1. Taxonomy (NCBI): domain Eukaryota; kingdom Viridiplantae; phylum Streptophyta; class Magnoliopsida; order Poales; family Poaceae; genus Aegilops; species Aegilops speltoides. The sequence goes on along the minus strand of CM038143.1, from coordinate 150,145,684 downwards.
GAAAAAGAGAGAAGGGACAATGCTACTATCCTTTTTACCACACTTGTGCTTCAAAGTAGCACCATGATCTTCATGATAGAGGGTCTCCTATGTTGTCACTTTCATATACTAGTGGGAATTTTTCATTATAGAACTTGGCTTGTATATTCCAATGATGGGCTTCCTCAAAATGCCCTTGGTCTTCATGAGCAAGCGAGTTGGATGCACACCCACTTAGTTTCTTTTGTTGAGCTTTCATACATTTATAGCTCTAGTGCATCCGTTGCATGGCAATCCCTACTCACTCACATTGATATCTATTAATGGGCATCTCCATATCTCGTTGATACGCCTAGTTGGTGTGAGATTATCTTCCTCCTTTTTGTCTTCTCCACAACCACCATTCCATTCTACATATTGTGTTATGTCCATGGCTCACGCTCATGTATGGCATGAAAGTTGAAAAAGTTTGAGATTACTAAAGTATGAAACAATTGCTTGGCTTTTCATCGGGGTTGTGCATGATTAAATACTTTGTGTGATGAAGATAGAGCAACGACCAAACTATATGATTTTGTAGGGATAACTTTCTTTGGCCATGTTATTTTGAGAAGACATGATTGCTTGATTTAGTATGCTTGAAGTATTATTATTTCTTATGTCAATATGAACTTTTATTTTGAATCATTTGGATCGGAACATTCATGCCACAATAAAGAAAATTACATTGAGAATTATGCTAGGTAGCATTCCACATCAAAAATTCTGCTTTTATCATTTACCTACTCGAGGACGAGCAGGAATTAAGCTTGGGGATGCTTGATACGTCTCCAACGTATCTATAATTTTTGATTGTTCCATGCTATTATATTACCCGTTCTGGATGTTTATGGGCTTTACTTTACACATTAATATCATTTTTGAGACTAACCTACTAACCGGAGGTCGAGCCCGTATTGTTGTTTTTATGTCTATTTCAGTGTTTCGAAGAAAAGGAATATCAAACGGAGTCCAAACGGAATGAAACCTTCGGGAGCGTGATTTTTGGAACGAACGTGATCCAGCGGACTTGGAGTGCGAGTCAAGAAGCAGTCAAGGCGGCCACGAGGGTGGAGGGCACCCCCCCTATGGGCGCGCCCCCTATCTCGTGGGCCCCTCGGGAGGCCACCAACCTACATCTTCCTCCTATATATACCCATGTACCCCGAGAACATTAGAACAAGCCACAAAAACCTAATTCCACCGCCGCAACCTTCTGTATCCGCGAGATCCCATCTTGGAGCCTTCGCCGGCGCTCCGCCGGAGGGGAATCAACCATGGAGGGCTTCTACATCAATACCATATCCTCTCCGATGAGTTGTGAGTAGTTTACCACAGACCTTCGGGTCCATAGTTATTAGCTAGATGGCTTTTTCTCTCTTTTTGGATCTCAATACCATGTTCTCCTCGATCTTCTTGAAGATCTATTTGATGTAACTCTTTTTGCGGTGTGTTTGTCGAGATCCGATGAATTGTGGGTTTATGATCAAGTTTATCTATGAGAAATATTTGGATCTCCTCTGAATTCTTTTATGTGTGATTAAGTTATCTTTGCAAGTCTCTTCGAATTATCAGTTTGGTTTGGCCTACTAGATTGATCTTTCTTGCAATGGGAGAAGTGCTTAGCTTTGGGTTCAACCTTGCGGTGTCCTTTCCCAGTGACAGCAGGGGTAGCAAGGCACGTATTGTATTGTTGCCATCGAGGATAAAAATAGGGGTTTATATCATATTGCATGAGTTTATCCCTCTACATCATGTCATCTTTCTTAATGCGTTACTCTGTTCTATATGAACTTAATACTCTAGATGCATGCTGGATAGCGGTCGATGTGTGGAGTAATAGTTGTAGATGCAGGCAGGAGTCGGTTTACTTGTCACGGACGTGATGCCTATATACATGATCATGCCTAGATAATCTCATAATTATTCACTTTCCTATCAATTGCTCGACAGTAATTTGTTCATCGACCATAATACTTATGTTATCTTGAGAGAAGCCACTAGTGAAACCTATGGCCCTGGGGTCTATCTTTTATCATATAAGCTTTCAGTCCAATTTTATTTGCATCTTTACTTTTCCAATCTATATTATAAAATACCAAAAATATATTTATCTTATCATACTATCTCTATCAGATCTCACTTTCGCAAGTGGTCGTGAAGGGATTGACAACCCCTTTCTTGCGTTGGTTGCGAGTTCTTTGTTTGTTTGTGTAGGTGTGTGGGACTTTTGAGGAGCCTCCTACTGGATTGATACCTTGGTTCTCAAAAACTAAGGGAAATACTTACGCTAATATTGCTGCATCACCCTTTCCTCTTCAAGGAAAACCAACGCAAGCTCAAGACGTAGCAAACGTCACATACATATTATTATATGCAGTATGGACATCGATGGTGTGATTGCATGTTCGGTAGAAAAGTGGGTTAGTCTTGTTAATAAGTTAACACCAAGTCAGCGATTTACATTTTACGAAACGGAGATGGAGGGCATGTTACGAATACCTTCGGTGAAGATGCGTGATAATTTGCTTGCGCTTATGATTCAAGGTTACAATCCTAGTAGTAAAAAATTCATGGTCCAAGAGGCAACCAGAAAAAAAGGGTTGATTTCACTGAGGCCTGATGATGTGTTCGCTATATTTGGTTTGAATAATGAAGGAGTGGATTGTTGGAAATATGCCCTAGAGGCAATAATAAAATGGTTATTATTATATTTCCTCGTTCGTGATAATTGTCTATTATTCATGCTATAATTGTGTTATCCGGAAATCGTAATACATGTGTGAATACATAGACCACAACATGTCCCTAGTGAGCCTCTAGTTGACTAGCTCGTTTATCAATAGATGGTCACGGTTTCCTGACCATGGACATTGGATGTCATTGATAACGGGATCACATCATTGGGAGAATGATGTGATGGACAAGACCAATCCTAAGCATAGCACAAGATCATGTAGTTCGTTTGCTAGAGCTTTTCCAATGTCAGTATCATTTCCTTAGAACATGAGATCATGTAATTCCCGGATACCGTAAGAGTGCTTTGGGTGTACCAAATGTCACAACGTAACTGGGTGGCTATAAAGGTATACTACAGGTATCTCCGAAAGTGTCTGTTGGGTTGACACGGATCGAGACTGGGATTTGTCACTCCGTATGACGGAGAGGTATCTCTGGGCCCACTCAGTAATGCATCATCATAATGAGCTTAATGTGACCAAGTGTTTGGTCACGGGATCATGCATTACGGTACGAGTAAAGTGACTTGCCGGTAACGAGATTGAACGAGGTATTGGGATATCGACGACCGAATCTCGGGCAAGTAACGTACCGATTGATAAAGGGAATTGTATATGGGATTACTTGAATCCTCGACATCGTGGTTCATTCGATGAGATCATCGTGGAACATGTGGGAGCCAACATGGGTATCCAAATCCCGCTGTTGGTTATTGGCAGGAGAGTCGTCTCTGTCATGTCTGCATGTCTCCCGAACCCATAGGGTCTACACACTTAAGGTTCGGTGACGCTAGGGTTGTAGAGATACTAGTATGCGGTAACTCGAAAGTTGTTCGGAGTCCCGGATGAGATCCCGGACGTCACGAGGAGTTCCGGAATGGTCCGGAGGTGAAGAATTATATAGGAAGTCCAGTTTCGGCCATCGGGAAAGTTTCGGGGGTCACCGGTATTGTACCGGGACCACCGGAAGGGTCCCGGGGGTCCACCGGGTGGGGCCACCTATCCCGGAGGGCCCCATGGGCTGAAGTGGGGAAGGGAACCAGCCCCTTGTGGGCTGGTGCGCCCCCTTGGGCATCCCTTGCGCCTAGGGTTGGAAACCCTAGGGGTGGGGGGCGCCCCACTAGACTTGGGGGGCAAGTCCCGCCCCCCTTGGCCGCCCCCCCCCCCTTGAGATGGGATCTCTAGGGGGCCGCCCCCCAGGGCCCCTATATAAAGAGGGGAGAGGGAGGGCTGCGCACCCCTGCTCCTGGCGCCTCCCTCTCCCTCCGCAACACCTCTCCCTGTCGTAGAGCTTGGCGAAGCCCAGCCGAGATCGCCGCTACTTCCACCACCACGCCGTCGTGCTGCTGGATCTCCATCAACCTCTCCCTCCCCCTTGCTGGATCAAGAAGGAGGAGACGTCTTCCCCAACCGTACGTGTGTTGAACACGGAGGTGTCGTCCGTTCGGCACTAGGATCTTCGGTGATTTGGATCTCGACGAGTACGACTCCCTCAACCCCGTTCTCTTGAACGCTTCCGCGCGTGATCTACAAGGGTATGTAGATGCACTCCTCTCTCTCGTTGCTAGATGACTCCATAGATTGATCTTGGTGAAGCATAGAAATGTTTTATTTTCTGCAACGTTCCCCAACAGTGGCATCATGAGCTAGGTCTATGCGTAGTTTCTATGCACGAGTAGAACACAATCTTGTTGTGGGCGTAGATGTTGTCAATTTTCTTGCCACTACTAGTCTTATCTTGTTTCGGCGGCATCGTGGAATGAAGCGCCCGGACCGACCTTACACGACGCTTACGTGAGACAAAGTTCCACCGATCGACATGCACTAGTTGCATAAGGTGGCTAGCGGTGTCTGTCTCTCCCACTTTAGTCGGATCGGATTCGACGAAAAGGGTCCTTATGAATGGTAAATAGAAATTGGCATATCACGTTGTGGTTTTACGTAGGTAAGAAACGTTCTTGCTAGAAACCTATAGAAGCCACGTAAAAACATGCAGCAACAATTAGAGGACGTCTAACTTGTTTTTGCAGCATATGCCTTGTAATGAGATATGGCCAAATGGATGTGATAAATGAAATATATGTGATGTATGAGATTGATCATGTTCTTGTAATAGGAATCATGACTTGCATGTCGATGAGTATGACAACCGGCAGGAGCCATAGGAGTTGTCTTTATTTTTTGTATGACCTGCGTGTCATTGAATAACGCCATGTATTACTTTACTTTATTGCTAAACACGTTAGCCATAGAAGTAGAAGTAATCGTTGGCATGACAACTTCATGAAGACACGATGATGGAGATCATGATGATGGAGATCATGGTGTCATGCCGGTGATGAAGATGATCATGGCGCCCCGAAGATGGAGATCAAAGGAGCAATATGATATTGGCCATATCATGTCACTATTTGGTTGCATGTGATGTTTACCATGTTTTGCTTCTTATTTGCTTAGTACGACGGTAGTAAATAAGATGATCCCTTATAATAATTTCAAGAAAGTGTTCCCCCTAACTGTGCGCCGTTGCGAAAGTTCGTTGTTTCGAAGCACCACGTGATAATCGGGTGTGATAGATTCTAACATTCACATACAACAGGTGTAAGACAGATTTACACATGCAAAACACTTAGGTTGACTTGACAAGCCTAGCATGTACAGACATGGCCTCGGAACACAAGAGACCGAAAGGTCGAACATGAGTCGTATCGAAGATACGATCAACATGGAGATGTTCACCGATGATGACTAGTCCGTCTCACGTAATGATCGGACACAGTCTAGTTGAGTCGGATCATGTATCACTTAGATGACTAGAGGGATGTCTAATCTGAGTGGGAGTTCATTAAATAATTTGATTAGATGAACTTAATTATCATGAACTTAGTCTAAAAACCTTTGCAAAATGTCTTGTAGATCAAATGGCCAACGCTCATGTCAACCTCAACTTCAACGCGTTCCTAGAGAAAACCAAGTGAAAGATGATGGCAGCAACTATTTGGATGGGTCCGAACACGAGGATCATCCTCATAGCTGCCAAGAAAGCATATGTCCTAGAAGGACCGCTAGGTGAAGCACCCATCCCGAGAGAACCAAGACATTATGAATGCTTTGCGATCACGTCGATGATTACTCCCTCGTTCGATTGCAGCATGCTTTACAGACTTAGAACCGGGCTCCAAAAGCGTTTTGAGCAACACAGAGCATATGAGATGTTCGAAGAGCTGAAAATGGTTTTTCAAGCTCATGCCCGGGTCGAGAGATATGAAGTCTCCGACAAGTTCTACAGTTGTAAGATGGAGGAAAATAGTTCTGTCAGTGAGCACATACTCAAAATGTCTGGGTTGCACAAGCGCTTGTCCCAGCTGGGCATTAACCTCCCAGATGAGGCGGTCATTGACAGAATCCTTCAGTCGCTCCCACCTAGCTACAAGAGCTTTGTGATGAACTACAATATGCAGGGGATGGTGAAAACTATTCCTGAAGTATTTTCAATGCTGAAATCAGCAGAGGTGGAAATCAAAAAGGAACATCAAGTGTTGATGGTCAATAAAACCACTAGTTTCAAGAAAGGCAAGGGTAAGAAGAACTTCAAGAAGGACGGCAAGGAGTTGCCGCACCGATAAGCAAGTTGCGGGAAGAAGCCAAAGAATGGACCCAAACACGAGATCGAAAGTGCTTTTATTGCAAGGAAAGGGACACCGAAGCGGAACTGCCCCAAATACTTAGCGGACAAGAAGGCCGGCAACACTAAAGGTATATGTGATATACAAGTAATTGATGTGTACCTTACCAAGACTCGTAGTAGCTCCCGGTATTTGATACGGTGCGGTTGCTCATATTTGTAACTCAAAACAGAGCTGTGGAATAAGCGGAGATGGCGAAGGACGAGGTGACGATCTTGGCGTCGGGAATGGTTCCAAGGTCGATGTGATCGCCGTCGGCACGCTACCTCTACATTTACCTACGGGATTAGTTTTAAACCTCAATAATTGTTATTTAGTGCCAACTTTGAGCATGAACATTGTATCTGGATCTCGTTTAATGCGAGATGGCTACTCATTTAAATCCAAGAATAATGGTTGTTCTATTTATATGAGAGATATGTTTTATGGTCATGCCCCGCTGGTCAATGGTTTATTCTTAATGAATCTCGAACGTGGTGTTACACATATTCATAGTGTGAATACCAAAAGATGTAAAGTTGATACGATAGTCCCACATACTTGTGGCACTGCCGCCTTGGTCACATTGGTGTCAAACGCATGAAGAAGCTCCATGCTGATGGACTTTTGGAGTCTCTTGATTACGAATCATTTGACACGTGCAAACCATGCCTTATGGGCAAAATGACCAAGACTCCGTTCTCCGAAACAATGGAGCAAGCAACCAACTTATTGGAAATCATACATACTGATGTGTGCGGTCCAATGAGCGTTGAGGCTCGTGGAGGATATCGTTATGTTCTCACTCTCACTGATGACTTGAGTAGATATGGGTATGTCTACTTGATGAAACACAAGTCTGAGACCTTTGAAAAGTTCAAGGAATTTCAGAATGAGGTAGAGAATCAACGTGACCGAAAGATAAAGTTCTTACAATCAGATCGTGGGGGAGAATATTTAAGTCACGAATTTGGTACGCACTTATGGAAATGTGGAATCGTTTCACAACTCACGCCGCTTGGAACACCTCGGCGTAACGGTGTGTCCGAACATCGTAATCGTACTCTATTGGATATGGTGCGATCTATGATGTCACTCACCGATTTACCACTATCATTTTGGGGATACGCTCTAGAGACAGCTACATTCACTTTAAATAGGGCACCGTCTAAATCCGTTGAGATGACACCGTATGAATTAGGGTTTGGGAAGAAACCTAAGCTGTCATTTCTAAAAGTTTGGGGATGCGATGCTTATGTCAAGAAACTTCAACCTGAAAAGCTCAAACCCAAGTCGGAAAAATGCGTCTTCATAGGATACCCTAAGGAAACCATTGGGTATACCTTCTACCTCATATCCAAAGGCAAGATCTTTGGTGCCAAGAACGGGTCCTTTCTGGAGAAAGAGTTTCTCTCGAAAGAAGTAAGTGGGAGGAAAGTGGAACTTGATGAAGTACTACCTCTTGAACCAGAAAGTAGCGCAGCTCAGGAAGATGTTCCTGTGGTGCCTGCACTGACTAGAGAGGAAGCTAATGATGACGATCAAGGTACTTCGGATCAAGTTACTACTGAACTTCGTAGGTCCACGAGGACACGTTCCACACCAGAGTGGTATGGCAACCCTGTCCTAGAAATCATGGTGTTAGACAACGGTGAACCTTCGAACTATGAAGAAGCAATGGCGGGCCCAGATTCCAACAAATGGCTTGAAGCCATGCAATCCAAGATAGGATCCATGTACGAAAACAAAGTGTGGACTTTGACAGACTTGCCCGATGATCGGAGAGCAATAGAAAACAAATGGATCTTTAAGAAGAAGACGGACGCGGATGGTAATGTTACCATCTATAAAGCTCGACTTGTCGCTAAGGGCTATCGACAAGTTCAAGGGGTTGACTACGATGAGACTTTCTCTCCCGTAGAGAAGCTGAAGTCCGTCCGAATCATGTTAGCAATTGCCGCATAGTGTGATTATGAGATATGGCAAATGGATGTCAAAACGGCAATGCTTAACGGCCATCTTAAGGAAGAACTGTATATGATGCAGCCGGAAGGTTTTGTCGATTCTAAGAATGCTAACAAGGTATGCAAGCTCTAGTGTTCCATCTATGGGCTGGTGCAAGCATCTCGGAGTTGGAACATTTGCTTTAATGAAATGATCAAAGCGTTTGGGTTTATGCAGACTTATGGAGAAGACTGTGTTTACAAGAAAGTGAGTGGGAGCTCTGTAGCATTTCTCATATTGTATGTGGATGACATACTTTTGATGGGAAATGATATAGAACTTTTGGATAGCATTAAGGCCTACTTGAATAAGTGTTTTTCAATGAAGGACCTTGGAGAAGCTGCTTACATATTAGGCATCAAGATCTATAGAGATAGATCGAGACGCCTCATAGGTCTTTCACAAAGCACATACCTTGATAAGATATTGAAGAAGTTCAATATGGATCAGTCCAAGAAGGGGTTCTTGCCATTGTTGCAAGGTGTGAAATTGAGCTCGGCTCAATGTCCGACCATGGCAGAAGATAGAGAAAAGATGAGTGTCGCCCCTATGCCTCGCCATAGGGTCTATCATGTATGCCATCTTGTGTACCGCACTGATGTAAACCTTGCCGTAAGTTTGGTAGGAAGGTACCAAAGTAATCCCGACATGGAACACTGGACAGCGGTCAAGAATATCCTGAAGTACCTGAAAAGGACTAAGGATATGTTTCTCATATATGGAGGTGACGAAGAGCTCGTCGTAAAGGGTTACGTCGACGCTAGCTTCGACACAGATCTGGATGACTCTAAGTCACAAACCGGATACGTGTATATTTTGAATGGTGGGGCAGTAAGCCGGTGCAGTTGCAAACAAAGCGTCGTGGCGGGATCTACATGTGAAGCGGAGTACATGGCAGCCTCGGAGGCAGCGCATGAAGCAATCTGGATGAAGGAGTTCATCACTGACCTAGGAGTAATACCCAATGCGTCGGGGCCAATCACCCTCTTCTGTGACAACACTGGAGCTATTGCCCTTGCCAAGGAGCCCAGGTTTCACAAGAAGACCAGGCACATCAAGCGTCGCTTCAACTCAATTCGTGAAAATGTTCAAGATGGAGACATAGATATTTGCAAAGTGCATACGGATCTGAATGTCGCAGATCCATTGACTAAACCTCTTCCACGACCAAAACATGATCAACACCAGAACTCTATGGGTGTTCGATTCATCACAATGTAACTAGATTATTGACTCTAGTGCAAGTGGCGGACTTTTGGAAATATGCCCTAGAGGCAATAATAAAATGGTTATTATTATATTTCCTCGTTCGTGATAATTGTCTATTATTCATGCTATAATTGTGTTATCCGGAAATCGTAATACATGTGTGAATACATAGACCACAACATGTCCCTAGTGAGCCTCTTGTTGACTAGCTCGTTTATCAATAGATGGTCACGTTTTCCTGACCATGGACATTGGATGTCATTGATAACGGGATCACATCATTGGGAGAATGATGTGATGGACAAGACCCAATCCTAAGCATAGCACAAGATCGTGTAGTTCTTTTGCTAGAGCTTTTCCAATGTCAGTATCATTTCCTTAGACCATGAGATCATGTAACTCCCGGATACTGTAAGAGTGCTTTGTGTGTACCAAACGTCACAATGTAACTGGGTGGCTATAAAGGTATACTACAGGTATCTCGGAAAGTGTCTGTTGGGTTGACACGGATCGAGACTGGGATTTGTCACTCCATATGACGAAGAGGTATCTCTGGGCCCACTCTGTAATGCATCATCATAATGAGCTCAATGTGACCAAGTGTGTGGTCACGGGATCATGCATTATGGTATGAGTAAAGTGACTTGCCGGTAACGAGATTGAACGAGGTATTGGGATACCGACGATCAAATCTCGGGCAAGTAACGTACCGATTGACAAAGGGAATTGTATACGGGATTACTTGAATCCTCGACATCGTGGTTCATTCGATGAGATCATCATGGAACATGTGGGAGCCAACATGGGTATCCAGATCCCGCTGTTGGTTATTGGCCGGAGAGTCGTCTCGGTCATGTCTGCATGTCTCCCGAACCCGTAGGGTCTACACACTTAAGGTTGTAGATATACTAGTATGCGGTAACCTGAAAGTTGTTCGGAGTCTCGGATGAGATCCCGGACGTCACGAGGAGTTCCGGAGGTGAAGAAATATATATAGGAAGTCCAGTTTCGGCCATCGAGAAAGTTTCGGGGGTCACCAGTATTGTACCGGGACCACCGGAAGGGTCCCGGGGGTCCACCGGGTGGGGTCACCTATCCCGGAGGGCCCCATGGGCTGAGTGGGGAATGGAACCAGCCCCTGGTGGGCTGGTGCGCCCCCCTTGGGCCTCCGTTGGGCCTAGGGTTGGAAACCCTAGGGGTGGGGGGCGCCCCACTTGACTTGGGGGGCAAGTCCCCCCCCCCTTGGCCGCCCCCCCTTGAGATGGGATCTCTAGGGGGGCGGCGCCCCCCAAGGACCCTATATAAAGAGGGGAGAGGGAGGGCTGCACACCCCTGCTCCTGGCGCCTCCCTCTCCCTCCGCAACACCTCTCCCTCTCGTAGAGCTTGGCGAAGCCCTGCCGAGATCGCCGCTACTTCCACCACCACGCCGTCGTGCTGCTGGATCTCCATCAACCTCTCCCTCCCCCTTGCTGGATCAAGAAGGAGGAGACCTCTTCCCCAACCGTACGTGTGTTGAACGCGGAGGTGTCGTCCGTTCGGCACTAGGATCTTCGGTGATTTGGATCACGACGAGTACGACTCCCTCAACCCCGTTCTCTTGAACGCTTTCCCGCGCGATCTACAAGGGTATGTAGATGCACTCCTCTCTCTCGTTGCTAGACGACTCCATAGATTGATCTTGGTGAAGCGTAGAAATTTTTTATTTTCTGCAACATTCCCCAACATGGATGTTTCTAGTTTTTTGAGTATGGACCAAGGCAAAACAATAAAAAAAATCTAGCTAGTTTTATTAACAAGAAGAATGGTAAAATATTGATTGATGGTCTTATTGAGGAGATTGTGAGAAATAAAAACACGGAAGATGAATTTGTTCGGATGGCGTTTCTCGTCCTGTTAGGGACTATAATTGCACCAGTGTCTGATGAGTACATTCCAAAGAATTATTATGCACTAGTGCAAGATATCAGGTTGATAAAAAAGTTCAAGTAGAACGCATTCACTTTGCAGTTTTGTTTGTCGGAGATTCGTATGGTCTTGCAGCCCGGACGTGTTAGGGAATGGCCACGTGGCAACCTAGCACTTTTGCAGGTATGATTTAGTTATTAAATTGAATATTTGTATTATGTAATAATTGTGTAACACATGCTAAATGGTTGTTTTTTTGTTTTGCAGTATCCATATTGGGAGAAGGTGCAGCCAAGCACCGGTCCGCGGTATGATCCGTTAGTGTTGTTGAGCCCCTTGATGAGGAACTGGAAAGAAGAGGTAGCGGAGAAAAGAGACAAATACGACTTTCAATATGGTCGTGGTGTTGGGATGGTAATATGTTAAATATATTTTTTCATTCAAAGGCTGCAATTAATTATTAATTAAATATGAATGTACGATTCCTTATGTTGTAGATTGATGACACCATTACTGAAGAGTACCGATTAAACAAAATTAGAGTGGAACAGGCTGGAAAAAAATAAGAAAAAGAAAGTCTAACATTGTAGAAAGGAGAACATGTGTGAGTACATCTGAGGCTTCTGCTACCCAGAACCCTATTATGGATCGGATTTTGACTGAGCTAAAGCACATTAGTAAGGACATGCTTCGTATGCCAGAGCTATGCACACAGGTACAAGTTTTGTTATTTTTCCGTTCACTTTGTTTTTTGATGTGTCACATAAGTAACTACAACTAATTTGTAATCACAGAGGGTCATAGAGAAATTGAACAAAAGCGCCATCTTCTACAAAGCCGGTGATATTGAAAAAGAAGAAGAGAATGAGTATGGTGATAATAGTGAAACTAGAAACTATGGTGGAAAACCTCGTAAAGAATGGGTATATAATCCTGATATGGACAATTTCAAAACACCAGCAAAAAAGAATGTGCAAGAGGATGATGAAGATGATCTTAATGATTCTGAAGAGAAGAGACCTTATTATTGCACACCTGAATATTGGGATAGTTTCAAGGGTGATAAAGAAGATCCTATCGAAGTTCATGAGGTATCTGATGAGAAATCCGTTACATCTTTAGGAACAGATGAAATCGCATCACGTGGATCTGTAGATTCTATTGGAGAAGATGAGGTACTGGAGGAGGTTGTAGGGAAACGGAAGCGCAAGGTATCAGACCTTATGAAGTCTCCTTATGTGCAAGCTATACCAAAAAAGCGTGCAAAACGTTCTGCAAAAGCAAGTTAGTTTTATAATATTGTTTTCGAGCTGAACTTACTACTTATCATTGATTTATTAACATATTACCGTTATGTGTTGCAGAACTATTTGAGAAAGAAGTCTTTCAAGATGAATACGATGTGATTAAAGCTAGTGTTAAGTTTGTCCGTGCTTATGAACAGTTGCTACCTCTTGAGCACTGCGTTGGTTTTCTTGAAGAGGAAAGGGTGATGCAGCAAACTAGCGTAAGTATTTCCCTCAGTTTTTGAGAACCAAGGTATCAATCCAGTAGGAGGCTCCTCAAAAGGCCCACGCACCTACACAAACAAACAAGAACCTCGCAACCAACGCAATAAAGGGGTTGTCAATCCCTTCACGGTAACTTGCGAAAGTGAGATCTGATAGAGGTAATATGATAAGAGAAATATTTTTGGTATTTTTATGATATAGTTTGGAAAATAAAAGATGCAAATAAAAGTAGATGGAAAACTCATATGATAAAAGATAGACCCGGGGGGCATAGTTTTCACTAGTGGCTTCTCTCAAGATAGCATAAAATTACGGTGGGTGAACAAATTACTGTCGAGCAATTGATAGAAAAGCGAATAATTATGAGATTATCTAGGCATGATCATGTATATAGGCATCACGTCCGTGACAAGTAGACCGACTCCTGCCTGCATCTACTACTATTACTCCACACATCGACCGCTATCCAGCATGCATCTAGAGTATTAAGTTCATATAGAACGGAGTAACGCATTAAGAAAGATGACATGATGTAGAGGGATAAACTCATGCAATATGATATAAACCCCATCTTTTTATCCTTGATGGCAACAATGCAATAGGTGTTTTGCTGCCCCTGCTGTCACTGGGAAAGGACACCGCAAGATTGAACCCAAAGCTAAGCACTTCTCCCATTGCAAGGAAGATCAATCTAGTAGGCGATACCAAACTGATAATTCGAAGAGACTTGCAAAGATAACTTAATCACACATAAAAGAATTAAGAGGATATTAAAATATTTCTTATAGATAAACTTGATCATAAACCCACAATTCATCGGATCTCGATAAACACACCGCAAAAGTTACATCGAATAGATCTCCAAGAAGATCGAGGAGAACTTTGTATTGAGATTCAAAGAGAGAGAAGAAGCCATCTAGCTAATGACTATGGAACCGAACGTCTGTGGTAAACTACTCACAACTCATAGGAGAGGCCTTGGAGATGATCTAGAGGCCCTCCGTGGTCGATTCCCCCTCCGGCAGAGCGCCGACGAAGGCTCCAAGATGGGACCTCGCGACACAGAAGGTTGCGGCGGTTGAATTAGGTTTTCATGGTGCTCCCTAATGTTTTCAGGGTATGGGAGTATATATAGGCGAAGGAGGTAGGTCAGTTGAGCAACGAGGGGCCCACGAGGGTGGGGGCGCGCCCACCCCCAGGGGGCGCGTCGGGCACCCTCGTGGCCACCTCGTCTATAGCTTGACGTCCACTCCAAGTCTCCTGGTAGGCATTTGTTCCGAAAAGATTGCTCCCGAAGGTTTCATTCCGTTTGGACTCCATTTGATATTCCTTTTCTTCGAAACACTGAAATAGGCAAAAAAACAGCAATTCGGGCTGGGCCTCTGGTTAGTAGGTTAGTCCCAAAAATGATATAAAAGTGTAAGGTAAAGCCCATAAACATCCAAAACGGGTAATATAATAGAATGGAACAATCAAAATTATAGATACATTGGAGATGTATCAAGCATCCCCAAGCTTAATTCCTGCTCGTCCTCGAGTAGGTAAATGATAAAAACAGAATTTTTGATATGGAATGTTACCTAGTATAATTCTCAATATAATTTTCTTTATTGTGGCATGAATGTTCAGATCGAAATGATTCAAGATAAAAGTTCATATTGACATAAGAAATAGTAATACTTCAAGCATACTAACAAAGCAATCATGTCTTCTCAAAATAACATGGCTAAAGAAAGTTCATCCCTACAAAATCATATAGTTTGGTCATGCTCCATCTTCGTCACACAAGAATGCTCTCATCTTTCACACCCCCGATGACAGGCCAAGCAATTGTTTCATACTTAAGTAATCTCAAACTTTTTCAACTTTCACGCAATACATGAGCGTGAGCCATGGATATAGCACTATGGGTGGAATAGAATATGATGATGGAGGTTATGTGGAGAAGACAAAAAAGGAGAAAGTCTCATGTTAACGAGGCTAATCAACGGGCTATGGAGATGCCCATCAATTGGTGTCAACATGAGGAGTAGGGATTGCCATGCAACGGATGCACTAGAGCTATAAATGTATGAAAGCTCAACAAAAGAAACTAGTGGGTGTGCATCCAACTTGCTTGCTCACGAAGACCTAGGGCATTTTGAGGAAGCCCATCGTTGGAATATACAAGCCAAGTTCTATAATGAAAAAATCCCACTAGTATATTAAAGTGACAACATATGAGACTCTCTATATGAAGAACATGGTGCTACTTTGAAGCACAAGTGTGGAAAAAGATAGTAACATTGTCCCCCTTTTTTCTTTTTTTTTCTTTTTTTCTTCCTTTTTGTTTTTTATTTTGGGCCTTTTTTGGCCTTTCCTTTTTTTTCTTTTTGGCCTTTCTTATTTTTTTATAAGGGACAATGCTCTAATAATGATGATCATCACACTTCTATTTATTTACAACTCATGAATTACAACTCAAAACTAGAACAAGATATGATTCTATATGAATGCCTCCGGCAGTGTACCGGGATGGGCAATGAAACAAGAGTGACATGTATGAAATTATGAAGGTGGCTTTGCCACAAATACGATGTCAACTAGATGATCATGCAAGGCAATATGACAATGATGATGCATGTCATGATGAACGGAACGGTGGAAAGTTGCATGGCAATATATCTCGGAATGGCTATGGAAATGCCATAATAGTTAGGTATGGTGGCTGTTTTGAGGAAGATATAAGAGGTTTATGTGTGATAGAGCGTATCATATCACGGGGTTTGGATCCACCAGCGAAGTTTGCATCAACTCTCAAGGTGAGAAAGGGCAATGCACGGTACCGAAGAGGCTAGCAATGGTGGAAAGGTGAGAGTGCGTATAATCCATGGACTCACATTAGTCATAAACAACTCATATACTTATTGCAAAAATCTACAAGTCATCAAAAACCAAGCATTACGCGTATGCTCCTAGGAGGATAGATTGGTAGGAAAATACCATCGCTCATCCCCGACCGCCACTCATAAGGATGCACAATCTAAGAACACCTCATGTTTCAAATTTGTTACACAACTTTTATCATACGTGGATGCTACGGGACTTGCCAACTTCAACACAAGCATTCTTTAAATTCATAATCACCCAACTAGCATGACTCTAATATCACTACCTCCATATCTCAAAACAATTATCAAGTATCAAATTGATCATAGCATCCAATTCACTTCCTATGATAGTTTTTATTATACCCAACTTGGATGCCCATCATTCTAGGAACAATTTTATAACCATAGCAAATACCATGCTGTTCTAAGAGACTCTCAAAATAATATCAGTGAAGCATGAGAGATTAACAATTTCTACAAAATTAAGCCACCGCCATGCTCTAAAAGATATAAGTGAAGCACTAGAGCAAAAACTATCTAGCTCAAAAGATATAAGTGAAGCACATAGAGTATTCTAAATAATTCCAAATCAAGTGGGTTCCTCCAAAAAGGTGTGTACAGAAAGGATGATTGTGGTAATCTAAAAAGCAAAGACTCGTATCATACAAGATGCTCCAAGCAAAACACATATCATGTGCCAAATAAAAATATAGCTCCAAGTAAAGTTACCGATAGACGAAGACGAAAGAGGGGATGCCTTCCGGGGCATCCCCAAGCTTAGGCTTTTGGTTATCCTTGAATATCTTGGGGTGCCATGGTCATCCCCAAGCTTAGGCTCTTGCCACTCCTTATTCCATAGTCCATCAAATCTTTACCCAAAACTTGAAAACTTCACAACACAAAACTCAACAGGAAATCTCATAAGCTCCGTTAGTGCAAGAAAGAAAAACCACCACATAAAGTACTGTAATGAACTCACTCTTTATTTATATTGGTGTTAAACCTACTGTATTCCAACTTCTCTATGGTTCATACCCCCCGATACTAGCCATAGATGCATCAAAATAAGCAAACAGCACACGAAAAACTGAATCTGTCAAAAACAGATTAGTCTGTAACAATCTGTAACTTTCGAATACTTCTGGAACTTTAAAAATCCTACCAAAATAGGAAGTCCTGGGAAATTTGTCTATTGATCTACAGCAAAAAGAATCAACGCAAACTCACGATTCTGTGATTTACTAAAATTATTTCTGTGCATGCAAAAGTTTCTGTTTTTCAGCAGAATCAAATTGACTATCACCGTAGGTTATCCTATAGGTTCTACTTGGCACAAACACTAATTAAAACATGAAAAAATATCTAAACAGAAGCTAGATGAAATATTTATTACTAAACAGAAGCAAAAAGTAATAAACAAAAATAAAATTGGGTTGCCTCCCAACTAGCGCTATCGTTTAACGCCCCTAGCTAGGCATAAAAGCGAGAATAGATCTAAGTAGTGTCATCTTTGGCATTCAATTCATAAGTAGCTCGCATGATAGATTCATAAGGTAATTTAACTTTCTTTCTTGTAAAGTGTTCCATTATTTTCCTTAATGGAAATTGGAATCTAATATTCACTTCCTTCATATAAATAATTGCACCAATCGTTCTAAGAAAAGGTCTACCAAGAATAATAGGACACGAAAGATTGCAATCTATATCAAGAACGATAAAAATCTACGGGAACATAATTCCTATTTGCAACAATAAGAACCTAATTGATCCTTCCCATAGGTTTCTTAATGGTGGAATCCGCAAGGTGCAAGTTTAAAGAGCAATCATCAAAATCATGGAAACCAAGAATATCACATAAAGTTCTCGGAATCGTGGAAACACTAGCACCCAAATCACATAAAGCATAGCACTCATGATCTTTAATTTTAATCTTTATAGTAGGTTCCCAGTCATCATAAAGTTTTCAAGGTATAGAAACTTCCATATTAAGTTTTTACTCATAAGATTGCATTAAGGCATCAACAATATGTTTGCTCAAAGCTTTATTTTGACTATAAGCATGACGAGAATTCAACACGGATTGCAACAAGGAAATACAATCTATTAAAGAACAATTATCATAATTAAATTCATTGAAATCCATAATAGTGGATTCATTGCTATGTAAAGTCTTGACCTCTCCAATCCCACTCTTACCAAATTTAGTATCAAGATCTAAAACTCCGAATTATTGGGACGCCTTTTAACTAAAGTTGACTCATCTCCAGTCCCATCATTATCAAGATTCATATTGCAAAACAAATATTTAATAGGGGACACATCAATAACTTTTAGATCTTCATTATTATTTTCATGGAAACTAGAAGAACACGCTTTTACAAAGAAATCTTTCTTAGCACGCAACCTAGTGGTTCTTTCTTTGCACTCATCAATGGAAATTCTCATAGCTTTGAGAGACTCATTGATAAATTCTTAGGTGGGATAGATCTAAGTTTCAAAGAATCAACATCAAGTGAAAGTCTATCAACGTTCCTAGCCAATTCATCAACTTTAAGCAATTTTTGTTCAAGCAAAGCATTAAAATTCTTTTGAGAGATCATAAATTCTTTAACGCTATTCTCAAAATCAGAGGGCATCTTATTAAAATTTCCATAAGAGTTGTTGTTGTTGGAATTACCATAATTATTATAGGAATTACTAGGAAACGGTCTAGGATTAAAGTTTCCTCTATAAGCATTGTTACCAAAATTATTCCTATCAACAAAATTCACATCCATACATTCATTATTATTATCAATCAAAGTAGACAAAGGCATATCATTAGGATCAATAGGAGCACTCTTAGTAGCAAACAATTTCATAAGTTCATCCATCTTTCCACTCAAAACATTAATTTCTTCTATAGCATGCACTTTTTTACTAGTAGATCTTTCGGTGTGCCATTGAGAATAATTAGCCATAATGTTATCAAGGAGTTTAGTAGCTTCTCCTAAGGTGATTTCCATAAAAGTGCCTCCCACAGCCGAATATAAAAGATTTCTAGAAGCAAAATTCAATCCAGCGTAAAAGTTTTGTATGATCATCCATAAGTTCAAACCATGAGTAGGGCAATCGCGAACCATTAATTTCATTCTTTCCCAAGATTGGGTAACATGCTCATTATCAAGTTGTTTAAAATTCATAATATCGTCCCTAAGAGAGATGATCTTAGCGGGAGGGAAATATTTAGAAATAAAAGCATCTTTGCACTTATTCCATGAATCAATACTATTCTAAGGCAAAGACAAAAACCAAGTTTTAGCACGATCTCTAAGTGAAAACGGAAATAACTTCAATTTAACAATTTCATTATCCGTATCTTTCTTCTTTTGCATATCACACAAATCAACAAAATTGTTTAGATGAGTAGCGGCATCTTCACTAGGAAGTCTAGAGAATTGATCTTTCATAACAACATTCAACAAAGCAGCATTGATTTCACAAGATTCAACATCATTAAGAGGAGCAATCAGAGTGCTAAGGAAATCATTATTATTGGTATTGGAAAAGTCGCACAATTTGGTATTATCTTGCACCATCGTGACAAGCAATCCAACACACAAGCAAACAAAAAGGCAAGCGAAAGAAAGAGGAGATTGGGAAAGAGAGGGCAAGTAAAACGGAAAGGGTGAAGTGGGGGAGAGGAAAACGAGAGGCAAATGGCAAGTAATGTAATGCGAGGGAGATGAGTTTGTGATGGCTACTTGGTACGTCTTGACTTGAGCGAAGACCTCCCCGGCAACGGCGCCAGAAATTTTTCTTGCTACCTCTTGAGCACTGCGTTGGTTTTCCTTGAAGAGGAAAGGTGATGCAGCAAAGTAGCGTAAGTATTTCCCTCAGTTT
This sequence comes from Aegilops speltoides, assembly GCA_021437245.1. Classification (NCBI taxonomy): domain Eukaryota; kingdom Viridiplantae; phylum Streptophyta; class Magnoliopsida; order Poales; family Poaceae; genus Aegilops; species Aegilops speltoides. The sequence goes on along the minus strand of CM038143.1, from coordinate 150,125,881 downwards.
TTTAGAACAAGGTATCAATCCAGTAGGAGGCTCCTCAAAAGTCCCACGCACCTACACATACAAACAAGAACCTCGCAACCAACACAATAAAGGGGTTGTCAATCCCTTCACAGTAACTTGCGAAAGTCAGATCTGATAGAGATAATATAATAACAGAAATATTTTTGGTATTTTTATGATATAGTTTGGAAAATAAAAGATGCAAATAAAAGTAGATGGAAAACTTATATGATAAAAGATAGACCCGGGGGCCATAGGTTTCACTAGTGGCTTCTCTCAAGATAGCATGAGTATTATGGTGGGTGAACAAATTACTGTCGAGCAATTGATAGAAAAGCGCATAGTTATGAGAATATCTAGGCATGATCATGTATATAGGCATCACGTCCGTGACAAGTAGACCGACTCCTGCCTGCATCTACTACTATTACTCCACACATCGACCGACTCCTGCCTGCATCTACTACTATTACTCCACACATCGACCGACTCCTGACTGCATCTAGAGTATTAAGTTCATAAGAACAGAGTAACGCATTAAGAAAGATGACATGATCTAGAGGGATAAACTCATGCAATATGATATAAACCCCATATTTTTATCCTCGATGGCAACAATAGAATACGTGCCTTGCTGCCCCTGCTGTCACTGGGAAAGGACACCGCAAGATTGAACCCAAAGCTAAGCACTTCTCCCATTGCAAGAAAGATCAATCTAGTAGGCCTAACCAAACTGATAATTCGAAGAGACTTGCAAAGATAACCAATCATACATAAAAGAATTCAGAGGAGATTCAAATATTTCTTATAGATAAACTTGATCATAAACCCACAATTCATCGGATCTCGATAAACACACCGCAAAAAGAGTTACATCGAATAGATCTCCAAGAAGATCGAGGAGAACTTTGTATTGAGATTCAAAGAGAGAGAAGAAGCCATCTAGCTAATAACTATGGACCCGAACGTCTGTGGTAAACTACTCACAACTCATAGGAGAGGCCTTGGAGATGATGTAGAGGCCCTCCATGGTCGATTCCCCCTCCGGCGGAGCGCCGACGAAGGCTCCAAGATGGGACCTCGCAACACAGAAGGTTGCGGCGGTTGAATTAGGTTTTCATGGTGCTCCCTGATGTTTTCAGGGTATGGGAGTATATATAGGCGAAGGAGGTAGGTCAGTTGAGCAACGAGGGGCCCACGAGGGTGGGGGCGCGCCGGGCACCCTCGTGGCCGCCTCATCTGCAGCTTGACGTCCACTCCAAGTCTCCTGGTTGGCATTTGTTCCGAAAAGATCGCTCCCGAAGGTTTCATTCCGTTTGGACTCCGTTTGATATTCCTTTTATTCGAAACACTGAAATAGGCAAAAAAACAGCAATTCGGGCTGGGCCTCCGGTTAGTAGGTTAGTCCCAAAAATGATATAAATTGTAAAGTAAAGCCCATAAACATCCAAAACGGGTAATATAATAGCATGGAACAATCAAAAATTATATATACATTGGAGACGTATCAGCAGTCAGCGAAACATAGAAAGAAGGAAATATTCAATGATGGCATGCACGAAGGTCTTAGTGCAGAGAGGGCTTGTAAGATTCTTGACCATCAATGGCTAACCAGTGATGTAAGTTATTGTTGTGTTTTCTATTAGCGTTCAATGCAAATTGGAATTGTTATACATCATTTAAATTATTTTCAGGTTATCAATGCTTATTCGTCGTATCTGTTGGGAGTTGTTGGTGATGATCGTCATATAATGCCGACCTGGCTGGTCAATTGGTTACTTGAATTTAGACCGGACACCGAGCCAGGATAAATGACAACAAAGTTGTGGCAAAGAAGAATGGACCCGTGAATAGATGCACCGATGAGTATTTTAAAAAAGATAAGGTAAGTTCGACTGGCTTAATGTATGCATATACGGGATATAAATAATATGACAGTATGTGTTGATTACATCATATTTTCGTTGTCATGCAGACTTATATTCCTCTTAATAAGGGAAATACCCACTGGGTTTCGGTCGTCATGCATCGCCTGAAGAAAGAGTTCCAGGTTCTTGATTCTTTGATGGGACCCGAACTTGACAGTGAAATTAAAGACAAAGTTGAGGAGCTGGTATGGCATAAATTTATATGAGCATATTGAAACTATCATTTAGTAACTGAACTATGTTAAATCCTTTCCATGCTATCATTTATATGAACAGAGAAAACAACTTGGATATGACATACGTGATGCGAATGCGAGCGGTACTGTGAATTATCCAGATGTGTCTACCTGGCCCATCAAAACGTATAAGATACTCACCCTCATATTATTTTAATATCTTACCTGAAATGCGAACTTATGAACTGTTGTTTGTATGGACCAGCAATTCATGTGGAATATTTGTTCTTCGATGCTTCCAATATTGGAACGGTGAAAAATGAACAAGCCGTTTTTCGCAAGTCTGGTTTTATTTCAAATGCTTATATTTAATTGATTTCATTATGTAATACTATTTGGATTGTACTAATATGAAGTTGTAACAAGGGTCAATTGATAAATCGAGGGACTTAATGATTGTGCAGCTTATTTTTTTCGGAGAAAAATACGCTGTCGGCGTTCTGGGAACGGGGTCCCAGACTTGCTCGCTCATGCCTGCTGGCGTGGCTCAAAGGAGGCCCAGCACAGCCCATCTTCATCAACACAAGCTCAAGACCCTCGCGAGGGGCCAAGCCTCGCGGGGAGGACGACAAGGAGCTTAATCAGGCACGGCCTCGTCAGGCTGGCTCGCGAGGAGGCGGAGAGTTCAAGGCGGGGTACCTCACGAGGTGCCCATGACGCAAGCCATGACAACCAAGGGCGCCAGTCGGGCGCCAGCCCGCGCAGTGTCCTCCTTTCCTCTTTGGTGCAAAGGGAGCAAGCGCAGGCGAGAGCATCAAGCAAAGGCGTCCATTTCGGTGCAACAAGACCAAGACCAGCCCAACGGCCGGAAGGAAGTCATTGTGGAGCCCAAGCCGGCGTCACCACCAGAGCCTTTGACAGGCGAGGACCAACTTTAGTCAGGATAAGTGTACCCGCTATTCCCTTCAAAATGGCCAATTGTTGGCGCCCTTCCCGCTCAATATTTGGGAAGAGGCCCAGGGCCTTTGCCTATAAAAAGGGCTAGCCACCCACAGGGTAGGGGCATCGAAAGAACAAGGATAGAAAGACACAGAGAGAGAGAGAGGCGACTGAACTCCCCCTAGCAGTTCATCGCGCCAGCCAAGAACAGACCCTCGCGAGGCTGTTCTTCCATTGTACTGTTCCTCATCCGCCCAAGAGGCAATCCACCACACCACACACTGGAGTAGGGTATTACACCACAATGGTGGCCTGAACCAGTATAAATCTTGTGTCTCTTGTGCTAATCCGTTTGGTAGTTTAGGTCTTAGCGATTCGGTGAGGAGCGAGCCGGTAGAGGGTTGAATCTCCGCTCGCACCCCAGTGTTCGAACCTCAAGGGTCTGCCGGAACCTGAAATCCATGTCTGACGCTCGTCGGGCTCGCGCCGAGCGCCGAGCTGCCCTCGCTTCCCATGTCGCCCAGACGGCTCCCATCGGCGGGCGCCCTCGTCGTTCCCCGTCACCTGCCGTCAACGCCGCCACCGGCCCGGCGGGGAACGAACAACAAGCATCGTCCCAGCATCCATCCATGAGGCGGGACGGCCGCACTGCCACGCCCTCGCTCACCCCCGCTGGTTCTTCGTCACGTGCGCCCCGCATGGCCATGGAGGCCCGAGCTGCGCTCATCGCGGCAAACGAGCTTCTGCGTTACCGCCCCATCAACGACGTCTACGAAGAATGGCTCGACCGAGTCGCCGAGCTCATCCGCGCTGCCGGAGGTGCCCCGCGCCATCCTTCTCGCTGCACCGCACCCTGCCCTGCGCGGGCAATGAAGCTCCTGGGGCGCCTCAGCCGCCTCCCCCTCAAGAAGGCGCCCTGGCCCCAAGGCGCGTGGCCCCTGGGCAGAACCCGCTCCGTCAGGCGCCAGCGCGGCAAGAGCAGAGCTGCCAAGAAGTCCCTCGCCCTCGGGAAGCTGCCCGAGCGCTCCTGCTCCAAAGACGTCAAGACCTGGCTGCCCCACCGCAGATGCATGGGGACCCGTGAGGACCAAGCTCTCCGTCGCCCAAGGCCCCTCAGGCCACGGCGGGCTGCCGCGCCTTCACCTCCGAGTTCGCAGCGTCGCGTGGCCGGCAAGTTCAAGCCGACCTGCCTCCCGATGCAGCGGCATGGCTGACCTGCGAGTTCCTCCAACTCTACGAGTTGGGCATCGAGGCTGCCAGCGGAGACGAAAAGGTCATGGTGAACTGGTTTCCCATGGCGCTCAAGGACGGAGCCCGCACCTGGCTCCTGAATCTGGCCCCAGGCATGATCTTCTCCTGGGACGAGATGCGCACCCGCTTCATCGCCAACTACCAGGTACTCGCGACCGCCACCGCCGTGGCGACATGCGCCGTATCAAGTAGCAACCTGGGAAACCTGCGAAGTACATCCAGCGCTTCAACAACGCGCCTCAAGATCCCCAAGGTAACGGAGGAGGCCATCATCTCTGCCTTCTCCGACAGCGTGCGCGACGTCAAGATGAAGGAGGAGCTGGCGATGCATGAAGACCTGTGCACCTCCTTGGAGCTGTTCAACTTGGCGACCAAGTGCGCCAGGGCTGAGGAGGGGCGCCTCTCCCTCCTCGAGCTGCCTACCGCGGACCCCGAAGAGAAGAAGCCCAAGGCCAAGGACATGAAGCGCAAGGGGGCTGCCGTACTCGCGGCCGAGCCAGACACCAAGCGGGGCAGAGATTAGCCCGAACCCTCCAAGGGCAGTTGGTACTGCATGTACCACGACCTCCACATCCACAACACCAATGAATGCCAAGAGCTCCGAGCCGTGCGTGAAGGAAGGGTCGGCAGACGTCCCGACCGCAGCGACCGGGGCTACGGCCGAGGAGAAGGAAGGAATGGAGGACGTTGGGAAGACCGCGGTCGGTGCCAAGGGTGGCGCGACCAACCTCGCGAGTATCGCTGGCAGGACCCGCCTCGCGAGGGAGGCTGGAGGGATCAGCCTCGCGAGGATCGCCCGCAAGGGAACGCGGGCCTCCCTCCGCTGTCGCCGCAACCAAGGAGAAATGAAGACCGTCATCAGGACGAGGGGGCTGGGGGCTTCCAGGAACCACGCGCAATCACCTGCATCCTGGGCGGAGCTCAAGCCCTAGCCTCTCAGCGCATCTTCAAGCAGTTCGCCCTTGAAGTGAATGCAATCCTCCCAAGCTCGAGGCCACGCGCCCTCTCAGGTGGTCAGCATGCGCCATCACGTTCAGCTCAGCGGATCAGCTCAAGTGCGCGGCCACAGTGTAATAGCCTGGCTTATTAGGGATGATAGACTACTCATATCAATAAGGAATTCCTTCTTTTCCGGGAGCCCATTCGGAAAGAACTCCAAAGTTAAGCGTGCTCAGCTTGGAGTAGTTTCAGGATGGGTGACCGACCGGGAAGTTGCTCTCGGGTATGCATGAGTGAGGACAAAGTGCGCAGAAAAGACTAGTATTGATCTGTGAGGCCAGTCTAGATCCCGTCAGGAGTAATGACCACCGGCGGGTGTGTCCAGGGCGTTACAAGTTGGTATCAAAGCCTTCCCCGACCTTAGGAGCCCCACTTCTTGATCGTTTTTAGCGGCCGAGTTGTGTCTAGAAAAAAATGTTTTGAGTCATTTAGGATTATATATATCGGAGAGATAGGAATTCTTTTTACTCCTCAGTCCCTTCGTCGCTCTGGTGAGGTCTCCTGACGTAGAAGTTTTAACTCTTCTCTTCTCAAATTTGACTAAAAAAAATTTTAGGATCACGCGGGTATCTTGGAATCGTTCCGATGGCTTTATGATGACAACATTGTCTTGGTGCCTCCTGTCAGGGGTTTAGTGGAAGTGTCCCGGGGAGTTGAGCTCGAGGTGTTGTCGTCATAATTTTATCGTTGCAGTTCGAATACCGAGTTTAATCGCCGACATCGAAAATCTCTTTTATGCAGCTTGTTGGTGAGATAACCCGATAACCCAAGATCGAGGTGAGTACGGAGTATTGCCATGACTCGTGATAATGATGCTTTTCAAGGTTGAGGTACATGATTTCGAAGGTTTCTTGGTTATGTGTTGACGGATGGATACTGGTGGATGTAGGGATTGTTAGTTTGGGTGAGATATATTGCTTCCTGTATCCCCAACACCAGATTGCATAACCAGAAAGTTTCGGGAGTTTATAGGTGGGAATTCAAGTAGCTCCTAGAATATCTTTTCGACAGATGCATGATATGGGATTGGGTAAATCCCTATCATATGTATTTGCTCCGGCTTATTCTGCAAGCCAAATCCTTTGTTTTGTTTTATTTGTGGTATTCGAGTTGCTTCGATGTCAAATGTTGAATCTATACCTTTCCTAAACGGTGTTCTCATATTGCTATGTGAATACTAATCCTTTTGATCATTGATTTTGTCATGTCAACTCCTTTCCAACCGGTGTGCTTCTCTTCAAGTGGATCCCATCATTTTTCCCATCCGCAAGAACAAATCTAAGTTTTCTCAACGGTGTTTGTTTCATCCATCCCAAGTTGCCTTTGTTTTACCGCCCTCCCATCCTTTTTCTTCAAGGACACAGATTTCTTAATCAAGTATCCATTTATTCATGTGAAGTTTCTCCATTCTTTTCCGTCAATGTTCTTACCCGGTGGTTCTCAAGAAGATGTTCTACTAGTTCGTCACTCCTCATTCCTTTCTCTTCTCCGGTGGATTCAAGTCAAGTTTTGTTGATCATACCTTTTTCCTCATTTCAATGTCTTCTCATACCGGTGCACCTCATTATCATTCTACTTCTCGCTATTTGTTATTCCGAGTGCTCAAGATATCTCAAGATTCGTGTTTCCACTCTGCATTCGTTCAAGCTCTTTCGAGATTGGTATCTCATTCAAGTCATTTAATTCAACCGTGCAACATCTCTTTTAAATCTTTTCAACGGTGTTCTTTTGAGTGGGCCCTAACCCACGTGTCTTTTCGAGGATCTTACGACTCTTCTATTTTCCCGAGCTATCCTAAATTCTTCTCCAAGTTTGACGTAAGAATGAGTTATCATCAGTCAAATGTTTTTCTCCAAGATCTTTCAAATTCTTTTCATAGTTGGCTCAACCTCTTCGCTTTTGATTCTTCCGGTGTGCCTCAATAATTCTTGGTGATGCTTCTCGTTGTCATTCTCATCATGTGAAGACCGAAGAAGAGTTTCTCTTTAATCTTGCTCTATTCTCTTCAAGATTCATGGTGCTAGCTTGTTGCCATCCTCTCATAATTGTTTTCGATTGTGAGAATCTTTTTCACCCATCCGGAGCATTTTAGGAGTCTTTTCAGTTTCATTCTCCGGAGCCAATCATCTCAGAATTATTCATTCTCATCTTTCAGCTCTCGTTCTCAAATTCTTCCGGTGCATCGTTCAAATACCCTCTAATCAGTTCATGATCTCTTCGTTCTCATGTATCTAAATCCCCTCAAGTATCTTCATTCATTTTCCAATTCTTCCTGGTGAATTGTGCCTTTGCTATGTTCATTTTCAATTTTTTACGGTGGTCCGTTCAAGATTCCTCTCCCTTTATTACCATATCATTTCATTCGTCCTTTCCAATCCTCTCGGTGATTCATCGAAGACTTCTTCAAGTTGGCGCTATATCCCTCTTCAATCCTTGCAAAAGAATAAGTAGTGTGCCAAATCCGTTGCTTATCATCAATTAAATTGGTGAAGGGTACGCATAACTTAATTCTTATTATTGTTTCATCCAAGTTGATTAATCTCTTCTTTTCGGTGTTTGTTCATCATATCACATTCTCGGTTCTAAGATGATCATCTTTCTTTTCGGAGTTCCAAGCTCTCTCAATTATCTCGTCGCGAAGCTCCATCTAAATCATTGCAAGGATTCACCTTGTGTTTTCAACTTCTCTTTCTTTGTATCATCCTTTTATTACCGGAGTTCTTCATGGAGGCTCTATATGGTGGTTCGTCAAGGATTCCTTTCATTCTTCAATTGTTCTTCAAGTTTTCTCTCGAAGTTATGACCCGCCAAGCTATACTCTAAAATAAACATGGTGCTCAACACATGTTTTGTTTTGAGGAGCTCAAGTATTCTTCATCTTGCATTCCAAAGTGCAATTCTTTCTACCTTATCTTTTGAGGTGGTGTTATGTCACTCTTGACAATTTCCATTCATGTTTCATGATTTATATGTTGTCAAGAATGAGGTATTCTAAATCCATCTTTTTCTCTTCGTTCAAGAGATCTTTTCGACCAATCAACTTCTTCGTTGGAGTTATCTTGTGTCATATTTCACCTAAAGCCTTTCCTTAAGGGTTGTTGCTATTTGTGGTGATTATGCATGACCCAAGCTTGCTCTCTATTCACTTGGTGGAAGAAGTTTCTCTTATCTTCATTGATCTCAACCAATCAATTGTTTCCATTAGTGGCCGGTTGTCACCTCATCATTTTGAGATGTTTGCCATAAGCCCACAACAAGCTTGTGCTTCTCGTTGTTGATTTTCCAACAACTCCGTTCGATTCTTCTTTGCAAGGATGCTTTCCAAATTCAATTGTGGTAGAAGTTGGCATTTTCTTCTCCATTCTTTTATTCCAATGATTTATCTTCTATTCTTTCTTCCGAAGACATTGTGATGTTGCTCTCTTCACTCATCATCTCGAATTGTTAAGATCGTGTTCTTTTCGTGCTTATCCATTTAACCGGAGTGTTGTATCATCTCTTCAATATCTTTTCATCTCATCAAGTTTTCTTCTCTTTTCTACCGGAGAGCTGTCCAAATTCAGCCATTCTTGTTCCTTGGCTATCTCATTATACCGATGTGGTCATATTCTTTTCGTTCGTGAAGCTCTTATTTCCATGTCTTTCAACCTTCAAATTCTCGTAATACTCCTTGTTCATCTTTTCTAACGGATTGTTTGCAATCTCGTTCATCTCTGTTGTACTCTTTCTTTTAAATAGCTCAACATCTCAAGGTTCATGGTTTCACTCGTTTGTCGAAGAAGCAACTTAGTTTTACCTCTCCTCTTCCTCTTCCTTTTCCCTCCGGTGCCATCCTAGATCTCGGGACGAGATCCTCTCGTAGTGGTGGAGTGTTGTAACGCCCCGGATTCGATGCGCCAGCTGTTTGCCAGTTATTCGCCGTCGTTGCCATGTCATTTGCTTGCGTGTTGCATTTTGCCATGTCATCATCTGCATTTTATCATGTCATCATGTGCATTTCATTTTGCATACATGTCCGTCTCATGCATCCGAGCCTTTTCCCCGTTGTCCGTTTTGCAATCCGGCGCTCCTATGTCACCCGGCGTCCCCTTCTTATCTCTTCTGTTGTGCGGGTGTTAAACTTTCTCGGAATGGCCCGAGGTTTGCCAAGCGGCCTTGGTATAGCACCGGTAGACCGCCTGTCAAGTTTCGTGCCATTTGGAGGTCGTTTGATACTCCAACGGTTAACCGGGTAACCGTAAAGGCCTCTTTTGTTGCAGCCCAACACCCCTTCCAAAGTGGCCCAAAACCCAGAAAACTCCCCTCCATGCTCTCGGTCGTTCGATCACGATCGCGTGGCCGAAAACCGCACCTCATTTGGACTCTCCTAGCTCCCTCTATCTATAAATAAGCCCTCCCCTCCATTTTTCGCGGATGAATCCCCAAACCCTAGATCAAATCGCCCCTTGCGCCGGACATGTCCGCGCCACGGGACAATCGCGCCGCCGCCCGCAGCCGCGGCCGCCGCCATGTGGCGCTCCCGCCGCCAGCTGCCGCCCGCCCGCCCCCGCCGCCTCGCCCACGCGACCCAAGGCGTGGCGTCCGCGCCTCGGCCGTCGCCGCCGCCATGGATCTCGCCGCCGCCATGCCATGTTCTCGCGCCCGGCCGATCAGCGCCATCACCGGCGCCGCCGCCTTCTCCACCCAGCGCCGCTGGCTCCTCCTGAAGGCCAGCGCCGTCGTCGGCCCCGCCTTGCTTGCTGGCCGCCGTCTCCCCATCGGCCGAGCCGCCGCCACCGCGCCCTCAGCGCCGCCATGGATCCGGATCCGCCCGTCCGCCCGCACCGGTGCCGCCCCGGCCCCTCTCCGGCCAGATCCGGTGATCCCGCGCCCGGATCCGCCTCTCCGGCCCTCTTCCTTGTCCTCTCCGGCGAGACTCCGGCGAGCTCTCCGTCGCCGCATCAAAAACCGTGCAGACCCGAGGTTGCCCCATTTTCACTAAGTCCCTGAAATCTTACATAATCATGCCATGTTCATGCCATCACATCTCTCCATCCGTAGCTCCGTTTCGTGCGTGTAATATGTCAAATTGTTCGTCTCGACGAGTACTTCATTTTATTCCATTGCATCATTTTCATTTGAGCTCATCTTGATGCCCGAAATGCTGTTGGAAGAGTGCATGTTGATGTTAATCTGCTGAAACTGTTATAACTTGCTCATTTATCATTTTTGCCATGATTGATGTGTGCATCCTATGAGGTTGAGCTCTACATGAATGTTGATCTATGCCATGCCATCTTTCCAGGGGTGCCAACCATGTATTTTTGTGAGTTGTGTGCTGAGTGTATCAAGCTTGTTAAGTAGGGTAGTTCTTTGTTCTTTTTTTTCCATGATTCTGTTATATTTTGTTGCTATATTAACATGCTTCTACTAATCATTCTATGCATAATCTGGAGATGATCTATAAATATGTTTTGATCTACATGTCATGCTCTATCCATTCATGCCCTTGGTTGCATTTATAGCTTGCTATAGATTGTTCATATCTTGCTCCAAAGTTGCTTGAAAATGTTGCTGTCAGCCTGTTAACATTAAGTTCACTTGTTCCCATGTGTTTTCCTAGTGATCCATGCATCCTATGAACTTGCTCTTGACATGATTAGCTTCATAAACATGCCTTCTTACTGTTGGTTGCCTTGCCATGCCATGTATTGCTCTGTGGTGAGTGATTCAAGCTCACCAACATGCCTACTTATTGTTGTTCCTGCCATGTATGAATCTGTAATATAACTTGCTATGTTTAGATGGGTGCCATCATATTTTCTATGCCTTTTTGGCTCTTGGTCAGTAAGGGACTTTTGATCTATGCTATTAGTAGATTCATGCCATGCCTTTGTTTGTCATGATAAGTTCCTGTAACATGTTGTTTGATAGCTCTAAACATTGCAACCTGATGTTATTTCTGCTAAAGTCTGAAACTGTTATTATTTGCAATATCTCCATGCCTTTTTGAGCATGTTCTAGTTGTTTCTGGAGATAGCTCAGTGTTCATGTCTTGTTATGCTTTACCTGTACTTCATGCCCATGCCTTTTGTTATTATGTTGGGGTGCTGTAGCATATTGTTTTGATGCTTGTAAGATGCCTAGTTCTTTGTTATGGATGATTGTTGCTATGACTTGTATAGTGTGCATGTGTTGAACCGTTGCTCCGTTTTGAGTGTGCTCTATATGAAACTTGCTTGATTTTGCATGTAGCTTCATATTATCATGTTGGATCCTTGTTTTGGTGTGTTTTCTTGATGTTTGGGTGCATTTTGCATCAATGCCATGCTTAACTTGTTTCGCTCATATCTTCTAGGCCGTAGCTCCGAATCTAATGAACTTTATATGTAACTTGACTAGAATTTCGTGTAGATCATCTTGGTGCATCTTAACTTGCTGTTTAACAACTTGAACATAAGGTATATTCAGTTCTGGACCAATTTCGAAATTTGCATATGAGGACTTACCGGAATTGTTATATGTTGTTTCCGGCCTCATTTAAACTTGCTTTGATGTGTTGTTCTTGTTTGCATCATCTCTTGCCATGAGTAGCTTCATGTAGCTTTGTCATGCATCATGCTTGTTGTGCATCATGTCTTGTCCATGTGTGGTGTGTTTACCATGTTGTGTGCTTCTTCTCGATAGTTCCCGTTTCGTTGCGATCGTGAGGATGCGTTCGCTCACGTGTGGTTCGCCGTGGCTTCATCTTCTTCTTGGACTCGTTCTTCTTCCTTTGCGGATTTTGGGCAAGATGACCGCTACCCTGGATCTCACTACTATCATTGCTATGCTAGTTGCTTCGTTCTATCGCTATGCTGCGCTACCTATTACCTGTTTATCAAGCCATCCCATATTGCCATGAACCTCTAACCTTTGACACCTTTCCTATGCAAACCGTTGTTTGGCTATGTTACCGCTTTGCTCAGCCCCTCTTATAGCGTTGCTAGCTGCAGGTGAAGTTGAAGATTTCTCCATGGTGGACAGGGTTATGTTTGGGATATCACAATATCTCTTATATTATTAATGCATCTATATACTTGGTAAAGGGTGGAAGGCTCGGCCTTATGCCTGGTGTTTTGTTCCACTCTTGCCGCCCTAGTTTCCGTCATACCGGTGTTATGTTCCCGGATTTTGTGTTCCTAACGCGGTCGGGTGATTTATGGGACCCCCGACGGTTCGCTTTGAATAAAACTTGTCCAAAGAAGGCCCAACATTGGTTTTACCATTTGCCTCACCACCACCTATATTTCCTTGGGAGTAATTAACCCAAGGGTCATCTTTATTATAGCCCCCGGCCAATGCTTATCTAAGTGTTGGTCCAAACCAGAGCCACTTTATGTGCCGCCCTAGGCAACTTGGGGTATCATCGGTTGCCGACGTAGTGTTCATCCGGTCGTGGCTCGAGACGAGATCTGTGCGACTACTATCGGGATGTCGGCATGCCGGAGGTCTTGCTGGTCTTGTTTTACCATTGTCGAAATGTCTTGTAAACCGGATTCCGAGACCGATCGGGTCTTCCCGGAGAAGGTCTATTCTTCGTTGATCGCGAGAGCTTGTCGTGGGCTTGTTGGGACACCCTGCAGGGTTTAAACTTTCAAGAGCCGTGCCTGCGGTTATGTGGCGATGGGAATTTGTTAATGTCCGGTTGTAGATAACTTGACACCAGATCCGAATTAAAACGCATCAACCGTGTGTGTAGCCGTGATGGTCTCTTCTCGCGGAGTCCGGAAGTGAACACGGTTTCGTGTTATGTTTGACGAAGTAGGTGTTCGGGATCACCTCTTGATCATTGCTAGCTTCACGACCGTTCCGCTTGTTTCTCTTCTCGCTCTCTTCTGCGTATGATAGCCACCATACTTGCTTAGCCCCTGCTACAACCTCACCACTTTACCCCTTCCTTTCCCATTAAGCTTTGCTAGTCTTGATACCCATGGTAATGGGATTTTTGAGTCCTCGTGGCTCACGGATACTTCAAAACCAGTTTGCGGTGCCTTGGTTACCGAAAGCGGTGACGCAACCAAGCTCAAGGAGGAGCTTGATGAAGATCTTGCCCTTTGTGTTGTTTCGTTCTAGTTGATCAGTAGTGGAGCCCAGTTGGGGTCGATCGGGGACCTTTGTCGCTTTTGGGGTTATTCTTTTATTTTGGTTCCATAGTCGGACCTTGATTGTATCTGGATGATGTAATGCTTTATTCATGTAATTGAGTGAAGTGGCGATTGTAAGCCAACTATGTATCTCTTTCCCTTATGTATTACATGGGGTGTGTGAAGATTACCTCACTTGCGACATTGCTTTCAATGCGGTTATGCCTCTAAGTCGTGCTTCGACACGTGGGAGATATAGCCGCATCGAGGGTGTTACAAGTTGGTATCAGAGCCGACCCTCGCGGTTACACGGATGGTTGCAGACAGGTGCGCGGTCATGTTGTTCATGACGTTCGTGACCCGTCGTGGCACACGGCATGGCACATGTACCGGATCGATGCACGAGACGGTTGTGCCAAGAGGAACGTTCGTGGCCCGACGAGGACGTCGGTTCCTCTGAGTGGGGGTGTATGTAATAGCCTGGCTTATTAGGGATGATAGACTACTCATATCAATAAGGAATTCCTTCTTTTCCGGGAGCCCATTCGGAAAGAACTCCAAAGTTAAGCGTGCTCAGCTTGGAGTAGTTTCAGGATGGGTGACCGACCGGGAAGTTGCTCTCGGGTGCGCATGAGTGAGGACAAAGTGCGCAGAAAAGACTAGTATTGATCTGTGAGGCCAGTCTAGATCCCGTCAGGAGTAACGACCACCGGCGGGTGTGTCCAGGGCGTTACACACAGCCAGGGTCCTCCCGATGCTTTGCTCCCCAATCATCAGCAACGTGCTAGTCACCAAGACCCTCATCGTCAGCGGGGCAGGGCTCAACGTCCTGTCTGTGAAAACGTTCAACAATCTTCAAGTGCCCTACAGTCAGCTTCAGCCAACCAAGCCCTTCTTCGGAGTCACCGACGGCTCCACGATCCCGATCGGGCAGGTCTGCTTTCCTGTCACCTTCGGGGCACGCGACAACTACCGCACCGAGCTCATCGACTTCGACGTCGCCCACATTCGCCTGCCATACAATGCCATCCTCTGGTACCTGGCACTGGCCAAGTTCATGGCCGTGACCCACCACGGCTACAATGTCCTCAAGATGCCAGGAAGCAGCGGGGTCATCATGGTGCCCTGCGAAGAGAGAGACGCAGTGTGCTCCCTGGAATGAGTCTTTCAGGCTGCATCACTGGAAGACCCAGACCGCAGCAGCAGGAGTCATCCCGAGGCCGCCCCCAAGAAGAAGAAGACATCGTCCGGCCCAGCCCCTCAGGAGGCAGGCCCCTCAGGGCCCACGCCTGCCCAGGGGGAGCCTCCTTCCATCGCATAGGGAAGCGCGCCTGGTGTCCTCCTCAGGCAGGGCTCGGGGGCTCTCCCCTGGAGGACCGCCGACCTCGCCAAGGTCACGAGGGAGGCGCTGGGGCACCACGTGGAGGCGTGCTTCGGAGCACGTTTCCCTCAAGAAGGAGCAAGGCAAGGAAGGCCAAACCCTCAGGAGTTCGTCAGCAAGGCCATTCAGGAGTTACAGGAGTCAAGGGTCATGGGAGGCAGCCGCCGCCTACCCGTTGTGGCCCCCCATCCAGGCGAGGATGGTGGTCTACGCGTCTGCATCGACATACCGGGGCTCAACCGAGCCGCGTCTCAAGAGCGCCTCTGGCCCTCGCGAGTGGGACGTTGCGAGGGTCCGCCCCACACCTACGTGCGCATGCCTTACGGCTTGCCGAACGTGGCTGCTACGCACCAGCGCCTCATGAGGGCCATCTTGGAGGCTCAAGAGGTCAGGCGTGCCGCAGCCCTGGTGGAGATGGAGATGGCCCGCGAGGAGCCGTCAGCACCTCCGGAGCCTCCTGAGGCCCCTGGGCCTGGGGGCTTGTGAGGATCGGCTCCCGCAGCCCACCGGGTCTACTACAGCGACACCCCTTCGTCCCCAATGTCATCAGGTGACATCTTTTAAGTTTCATTTCTGGCTGGGAGCGCCCTCAGGGCCGCATTATTCCCAGGCTGCGTGGGTCCGTCCCTGCGGCATGTATCCCTTTTATTTCATGTTCTGGCTTACCTTATTGGGGGTGCCCCTCGGGCTGCATCATCCCCAAGCCGCTCGGGCCTAACCTAGCGGCATGTACCCTTCTTGCGTTTATCTTAGGGCTATGCTTTCGATCCACCATGCTTGTTATTTGGTGCCTTTTTCTCCTGGGTGTCGGAATCTTGGGCGTTAAAGGGGGGTGCCTGAGCATCGCGACTCAGGGCTCCTTCCGGCTCTCCGGCCCTCACCCTCTGGTCTTGTCCATGGCATCGCGACCTGGCATGCCAGCGACGGCTGAGACTAGCCCGAGATCAGGGACCCGAGGACGTAGAGTTTCGACATCTAATCCAGCTTGCGCGTTAAAGGGGGTGCCCGAGCATCGCGACTCGTGGCTCCTACGGCTCCTCGCCCTCACCCTCTGGTCTTGTCCATGGCATCGCGACCGGCATGCCGGCCGACGGCCGAGACCAGCCCGAGAGCCGACCCGAGGACGAGAGTTTCAACATCTAACCCAGCTTGCGCGTTAAAGGGTTGGTGCTCGAGCATCGTGACTCGTGGCTCCTACCGGCTCTCCGCCCTCACCCTCTGGTCTTGTCCATGGCATCGCGACCGGCATGCCACTGACGGCCGAGACCAGCCCGAGAGCCGGGACCAAGACGTGAGCACCGCATCCGCCAAATTTGCAGAACACACTCCAAGATAAGGCCCAGAGCCAGCGAACCCGCCTTGAGGTAGGGGCCCGTGAGTCCTGGCTGGCTCATGGGTGCCAGATACACCTTGTCAAGCCCTACCGTGCCAGCCACGTGTCGGTGGGGCAGAGACGCCCGGGCTCCTCCCAAAGGGGAGCCCCTCCCATGCACTGATGGAAGCACCATGCTCCTTGTTGGCCGACGACATCGCCGAGGAGCGGCTATGCCCAGACTGATACTGAAGCGCTATGCTCGCGCTGGTGATAAACAAGCTGGGGTGGCCTCCGGCCAGATCAACCTCGTGGAGCCCAGAGCTCGGTGTCCGCCTTGTCGCAACGCCTCCCTCGGGAGTGCCGCTGCTGGGGCTGAGCACGGGGGCGCCTGGTCACGCCAGACGACGCCACTGGCCAGCCCCGGGCCTGGTTCGTCGACGCCCTCCCCGAGCGGAGCCAAGGTACAAGGCCGCTTGAGCGTCAAGGGGACTCCCGAGCATCGCGACTCAGAGCCTAATGGTCACGTAGCCCCTCACTCCTTAGTTCAGAAGGCTAATGGCGGTTGAGGTATGCGCGGGGCCGGGCTTTGCAGACATAGAACGGCGGGTCCACCTGCATCTCACCTCCCTATGGAGTCACCCCCACGTCTCACCTCCCTACTTGTTGTTCGAGCGCCAAGGGGGACTCCTGAGCATCGCGACTCAGGAGCCTAACTTGTCACGTAGCCCCTCACTCCTTGGTCCCGGCCCTGGTTTCGGTGGGGCCAATGGCGGCAGAGGTATCTTGTGGGGCGGGCTCGACGGCGAGAACATAAGCAAGTAGGAAGGAATAATGCAAATTTCAGGAATTCAAAAGCAAATATTACAGTCCATACTGTTATCATAGCATCAAGCATAAGTTTTAACGCCTCCCTGAGGCATGGTACATGTGCAGGAATTAAAAGCAGACGGAGCCACGACGGAGTCACTTGTCGGCGGGGAGCTGCTGGAGCAGAGTTCGCCTTTGTGGAGCAGAGGGCTAGCGCGCCCGCTTGGCTTGGTATCAAGGCCTGAACTTCCCAGCAGAGCCTCCACACAACCCTTCACGGCCTCGGCGGCGGCAGCTGCGCACGCCGCCACCGGCTCCAAAGAAAATCGAGGTCGATGTTGGGGTCACGAAGATAGATGTGGGTGAAGACCCGCGTCAGTGCTGCAGAAGACAAGACGCGTGCCTCGGCCTCAGCCATAGGGCCAAGGCCGAGGATGATGTCTTGAAGGGCGCGAACCAGGAAGGGAAGCAGCTTGGCGGGGCCATCCTCCTTGCCGGCCAGCGGGCTCTCAAGGCCGCTGTCATAAAGCGTCTTCAACGAAGTGCGAGCCTTCTCTTCCATATCCGCGAAGGCCACGCAATCCTCGACGAGAACCCGGGCCTTGCCGTCTAGCTCAACCTTCCTCACCTCCAGCTCTTGCTCCAGCACGCCTAGGCGGCCACGAAGCCTCTTGAGCTTGGCCTCCAGGTCCTTGACGGCCGCCTCGCGAGCCTTCATGCTTTCCTCCTGCTCTTGGCGAAGGTGGGCCTCCTCGGCAAGCTGGTTCTGCAGGACCTTCAGCTTGCTCTCCAGCGTCTCACAGCGACCTTGGATGCTAGCTGCCTCCCCCAGGGCAGCCTCGCGGGTAACCTTCGCCTCAAGGACGGCCTGTTTCTCCTCGTCGCAAGCCGTCGAAGCCTGGACCAGCGCCGCCCGTATCGAAGCATCGGAGCGAATCCAGCCAGAAGCCAGCTCCAAGCGCCCAGCCACTAGACGAGGGTCGGCGCCCAGAAGATCCTGCCGCAGACGGTCCAGACCGGCAATGGCGCGATCCAGAACAGTATTCGGGGAAGCCGCAGTCGGTGGAGTAGGAGGAGAAGACGGCCACGTGACCACAATATTCTGCGACGGAACCTGTTGCGCCACGACGGCTGTGGTGGCGGCGTCAGGCAAGGGCACCTCGGGAGTCGCCTGGGTCAAGGGGCTGAGCTTCGCCCAAAGAGGCTCGGCTGGCCTCGCGAGATGCCCGGCAGAGAGGCTGCAGCGTCGCGATCACCTTCTTTCTCGGGCAGAGGCACTGCCACGGATGGGACCTCTGGAGCTCCCTTCGGCTTCTTTGCCGCGGGTGCCAGCCTGGTCGGAAGATACGAGCATCAAGTCTCGGCAACAGAACAATAATTAAGACAGGAATCAAGCACTTACAGGTCGTTGCTGGTGGGCTCAAGCAGCCTCCGGCCGTACTTGAAGCCTGAGAGCCGGCTCCTGGGATCAGCTTCAAGGAGCTCGGGAGCAAGAGGGGCGCCGCGGATCGCCTCGGGGCCGGGGCAGACCCGCAGGGGATCAGCCCAGTCCAGTCCTTCTTCGGGATCGGAGGCAGGCTCCCGCCGCCCTGCTCATCCTCGTCCTCGTCATCGTCACTCTGGGGGAGGCGGAGAGTGCGGGACCTGCGCCGAAGGGGAGGAGCCCTTGACTCCGCCTCTGAGTCAACCCCCTCTTCCCGCTCCCCTTCTTCCTTCTCTTTGCTGGAGTCGTCGGAGGACACGTCCACCAGGTCCCCTGGAGCCTCCACAGGCATGGGCCCGTCCCCGTTGAAGACGGGCATGGACCCCACTACCTACTCCCAATCCTCGCGAAGGAACAGGGGCGTGGGAGCGCCCTCCAGCCTCGCCACGTCGCCCCCAACTAAGGACTGGAGGACCGCAGCCAGATCCTCGTCGGCCAAGACCACGGGGCTCGGGTGAGGCCTCCACATCGGAAGCAAGCATTGACGGAGCGGAGCCAGCTGATGCTCTAGGAACTCCCTCAGCAGGACAAGACTGGTCGGCTGGCCGCGCCACCACGCTGGCCGGCCTCAGATCTGTGTCCATCTTCTCCAACACCAGCGGCGGGGATCCAAGCTCCACTCGGGACCGGTCGCCGAGCTCATGGGGTGCTCCGTGGGCAGGATCAGCCGAGGATGGATGCGCCCAAAGATCCACCAAAACCCACTTGTTCCTGAAGCCCTCAATCCTCTTCCTGTGGTTGAAATGGCGATAGAGCCGCCAGATCTGACGAAGCTCAAGACGCCTGAGGCGGAACCACGGGAGGTCTGGAGGGAGAAGTAGTGGCGTAGCAAGGCCACCTAGGGTTTCACCCCTACGTGAGCCTCACAATAGTAGGCGAAGATCGCCAGAAGAAGGACGGAGTTGGGATGGAGGTGCAGAGCTTGAATATTATAGTGGCGGAGGACAGAAAAGAAGAACTCAGAAAAGGGAGGCACCAGGCCGGCGACGATGGCGCTCACGAAGAGCGGATAGAAGGTGCTCCCTCGACCTTCAGGGACGGCAGAGTCGGCCTTGAACGCCTTCGTCCTGTCGATGCCCTGCGCCTCCGCCATCTGGCGCGACTGGCAAGGCTCGCCTCGACACATTTTCATGAGTCCAAAGGCGAGTACCAAGCTCCGGCCGGGCTTGGCGAGGCGCCATGACTGGTTAGGGCGCCGAGAGGGAGTAGATCTCAAGATTTGAAGCAGGAGGAGAGGCGCAAGAAAGGGATCGGCAAAGAATCGGAGGAAGTAAAGGAGGCAAGGGACATGCCGCTCCTTTATCAACTCGCGCGGTTGCAGAGGCGCCCACGTCCAATCAACCGCCACGCGGCGCCCAAGGCCGCAGGCTGTTAGGGCCCATGACGCTTCGCACTTGCCCTTTCGCCTCTCTGCTCGGCCAAGTTCGGGCGCGCCGTGGGCCCGGGGGCTATTGTCGGCGTTCTGGGAACGGGGGTCCCCAGACTTGCCTGCCTGCGGCCTGCGGCATGGCTCAAAGGAGGCCCAGCACAGCCCATCTTCATCAACACAAGCTCAAGACCCTCACGAGGGGCCAAGCCACGCGGGGAGGACGACAAGGAGCTTCCCCAGGCACGGCCTCGTCAGGCTGGCTCGCGAGGAGGCGGAGAGTTCAAGGCGGGGTACCTCACGAGGTGCCCATGACGCAAGCCATGATGACCAAGGGCGCCAGTCGGGCGCCAGCCCGCGCAGTGTCCTCCTTTCCTCTTTGGTGCAAAGGGAGCAAGCGCAGCGAGAGCATCAAGCAAAGGCGCCCATTTCGTGCAACAAGACCAAGACCGCCCAACGGCTGGAAGGAAGTCATTATGGAGCCCAAGCCAAGGCGTCACCACAGAGCCTTTGACAAAGCGAGGACCAACTTTAGTCAGGATAAGTGTACCCGCTGTTCCCCTTCAAAATGGACAATTGTTGGCGCCCTTCCCGCTCAATATTTGGGAAGAGGCCCAGGGCCTTTGCCTATAAAAAGGGCTAGCCACCCACAGGGTAGGGGCATCGAAAGAACAAGGATAGAAAGACACACACAGAGAGAGAGAGGCGACTGAACTCCCCCTAGCAATTCATTGCGCCAGCCAAGAACAGACCCTCGCGAGGCTGTTCTTCCATTGTACTGTTCCTCATCCGCCCAAGAGGCAATCCACCACACCACACACTGGAGTAGGGTATTACACCACAATGGTGGTATGAACCAGTATAAATCTTGTGTCTCTTGTGCTGTTCTGTTTGGTAGTTTAGGTCTTAGCGATTCGGTGAGGAGCGAGCCGGTAGAGGGTTCGATCTCCGCGCACACCCCAGTGTTCGAACCTCAAGGGTCTGCTGGAACCCGAAATCCGACATACGCTCAACGATGTGAAGAACAAAGTTACCTAGCTCAAATGAAGTTTTCATTTATTTCGACTCTGATATCTTGTGACGAAGAAGGCACTACTATTCTGAATATTTAAGTCAAGAATGTCATTTGGATTATTATTTTGTCTTCATGTCGTGGTCTTTAAATTCGAATTATTCATATTCATACTTCTGCCGTCATCAACTTGTTTGAATATAACAGTCCATGTTTTCCTATAGTTATAAGTGTTAAAATAATGCATGTCTGGTGAATATTTTTGTATGGGTGTATTCATTATGCATTGTACTGCTGTCATTGTTTACTGTTGCTGTTCTATACTGTCGTCGTCCCTTATTATGCCGTCGTTTTACTTCTTTATAAAAAATAAAAAAAACCGATAGTGCGCCGGCGATGCGACATTACATGATCCGACCGACGCAATCGCTTATCCAGGCAGCGTCGAGCGGTGGTACCAGCGAATAAACGGAGAATGCGACTACATGTGTGTCGACGGGTATATAAGCCGGTCGACGCGCCATCCGTCGGGCGAGGTGGGACTAAACATTCCATTGCCGCCGCCGTGTCGGCAGCGACGCGCGTGACTGCGTGGGCCGGCCCAATAAGGCTTTCCAGCCTGACAGATGACGGCCCAAGTACCCCGCGGGGCGATGGCAACCTAAGCGCATATATTTAGTCCCACCTCGGCCGACGGAGGGCGCGACGACCAGCTTAAATACCTGTCGCCACACATGTCGTCGTACCCCTGTGGTTTATTCGCTAAGCTGCCGCCGTCCGACGCTGCCCTGTGGGACAGTGCCGTCTCTGCCGTCTCTGTAATGTCAGACCGGCCGTCGCACTGTCGGGCTTTTTTATTTTAGAAAAAAACTAAAAACGACGGCATAATAAGCGACGGCGACAGTGTACAACAGCAGCAGTAAACAACGACGGCACTACAGTGCATCATGAACACAACCATATAATTAGAGTAAAAATATTTATTGCATAACATAGACTGGCAGCACAATAGTTAAGTGGGTATCTTAGCACATTGTCTGAAATCAACAAAGTAACATAAGTCTCATATAACATAATCTAACAATTGAAAATGATCTCGTAGATAGAAGCAATCCATCAAGAAACTGTCTTCAATCAAAGGGCAAAGTAATCTTCCAAACTCCGAAATTCAAGCAAAGTTCCTACATACAAAAACAGTATGATATGTGTTAATTCACAAAAAAACACATAAATTTAGAGGACAACATGATTTACAAGAACATACGAAAATCATACTTAGGATTTTGAGGGATGTGGACTTATAATGACACGTAAGACCACACTGTCCACATTGACGTTTGCTTTTCTCATCAAAAGCTTTATGTCGCCCATTTTTAGTGACATCAGGACCATCCTTACCGTGGCCTTTAACATTCTGTTTTGGTGCGTCTTTGGTGTTACCTTTTGCGGGATCACGAACAAGACCATGATCTTGATTAGACTCAAATGCATCGTCGTTCACAAACTTTTTCTCCGCACCAGGCTCATCCTCCTCAGTGTAATCATTATCTATTGTGTCCCTCAGAGCCGCCTTCAACTTGTCGAATAAAAATGGTTTATGGCATGCTTTATGAGTTTCTTCGGCAGATAAGATAGTCAACTCGTTGTACCTAGCTCTGCCCCCTGCACCTGCCCATCCCCACGCAAACAGATCGCTAGTGCGCTTCACGGGAAGTCTACCCCTTGCAACTTGGCCCAACCTCCGCAGTACTAAACACTTAGGTATCTCACGTAAGCGTACCTGAATCAGAACGTGAAGAATATGTTTGCAAGGAAGTCCTTTGCGATCCATACTTCTGCAACTGCACTTCACGGTTTCTTCAGAGTTACCTGGGGTGTAGTCCACAGTGAATCTGACATCCCTATTTTCCTTCCATGTTAGTATGAATCTATGAGTGCCTGCTCCTCTCAGTCTCTCAAGGACCTCAAGCTCCTGTGCTTTCTTCATATCTTCCTGTAAGATATAAAAGTTTGCCGCAGTGAACTCACGGGCAGCTGATTTCTCAATATCTTTACACTTGTCCAATACTAGTACTGGGACTGCCTGTGAGTTTGTGTAATCGTCATGCGCCTCGTTCTCACGGAGACGAACTATGCAGTTCTCATAGTGCACAATCATATCAACATAGTCATACCGGAGTCTATATGCAAGTGAAGGCATGAATTCAGACTCTCACTTCGCTGGTTACTTCGCATACCTAGGAAAAACCCACCAGACAGATATGACGCAACCCAAAGCCTTTTCTTCTTGTACATCCTACGTAACCATGTCTTTGTTTTCTCTGACTGCCATTTGGCGGTAAATGCTGCCCATCTCTCCTCAAATACTTTTTTTGAAGTGGCATAATAAAGTAGAGACCTGAACTCCTTTAGAGACTTATGATGAATGTGTTTCTGCATGTTCTTCTCAAAATTCCACGAGCAAAGACGATGCCAAACCTCCGAAAGTACCTTTCTGATGGCCTTAATCATAGCTGCATCTCCATCAGTAATTACTGATCTGGGCCCCTTCTGACAGTGAGCCCTCAAAAACGTCTGAAGCAGCTAGACATATGTATCTTCCGTCTCGTCAGACACAAGAGCACAACCGAATACCGTGGTGCAACGGCGGTTGTTCAGACTGACAAAAGGTATAAATGGCATGCCATACCTATTCATCCTGTATGTGTTGTCGAAGATGGTCACATCACCATAGTCAACATAGTCTCGACGTCATTGAGAATCACACCAGAATAGGTTTTTCAGCCTTCCTTCATCATCGATGGTGTGCTCAAAGAAGAAATCTGGATCCCTCTCTCTTCTGGTCATCATGATCCCAATGGCAGTGCTGCATCACTGAGGGAGTCCTGGACTAGGGGGTGTCCGGACAGCCGGACTATCATCGTCCGCCGGACTCCAAGACTACGAACATACAAGATTGAAGACTCCGTCCCGTGTCTGGATGGGACTTTCCTTGGCGTGGAAGGCAAACTTGGCGATACGGATATGTAGATCTCCTACCATTGTAACCAACTCTATGTAACCCTAGCCTCCTCCGGTGTCTATATAAACCGAAGGGCTTTAGTCCGTAGGACAACATACATTACAACAATCATACCGTAGGCTAGCTTTAGGGTTTAGCCTCCTTGATCTCGTGGTAGATCCACTCTTGTACTACCCATATCATCAATATTAATCAAGCAGACGAGGGTTTTACCTCCATCGAGAGGGCCCAACACAGGTAAAACATCGTGTCCTCGCCTCCTGTTACCATCCGCCTAGACGCACAGTTCGGGACCCCCTACCCGAGATCCGCCGGTTTTGACACCGACATTGGTGCTTTCATTGAGAGTTCCTCTGTGTCGTCACCGATAGGCTTGATGGCATCCGCAACCAACGACGCTGTCTAGGGTGAGACTTTTCTCCCCGGACAGATCTTCGTATTCGGCGGCTTCGCACTGCGAGCTAATTCGCTTGGCCATCTGGAGCAGATCGAAAGCTACGCCCCTGGCCGTCAGGTCAGATTCAGAAGCCTAAACTTCACGACCGATGTCCGCGGAGACTTGATCTTCGGCGGACTCGAGCCACAGCTGAGCGCGCCGCACTATTGCGATGGGCACAATCTAGCTCTGCCGCCGAACAGTGCCTTGGTGGCCGCACGCGAATCCGCTCCGGCCATTAGTCCGGAGCCGATTGCCCGGATAGAGGATTAGTGGATAGACACCGCCTCGGGGGCTTCAACTTCCACGGCGATGAAGCCGAACACTGATCTTGTCCCTCGCAAAACTCGTGATTCTGAGGTGCCGGACTCCTTGCCGGATTCCGAACCCCCCACGCCCCTACCAACCGATTCGGATTGGGCGCCGGTTATGGAATTCACCGCCGCAGACATCTTCCAATACTCGCCTTTTGGCGACATTCTAAATTCACTAAAGCATCTCTCGTTATCGGGAGAGCCCCGGCCGGACTATGGCCAGGATGGTTGGGATACGGACGACGAAGAAATTCATAGCCCACCCACCACCCACTTTGTAGCCACTGTCGACGATCTAACCGGCATGCTAGACTACGACTCCAAAGACATCGATGGTATAGACGACGACGCTGGAGACGAACAAGAAACAGCGCCTATAGGGCACACGAGGACCACCTCGTCATACGACATATACATGGTGGATACCCAAAAAGAGAGCGATAACAAGGACCAACGGGCCGCGGCAGAGGATAACCCCGCCGATGAACAACCAAAACGGCGGCGCAGACGCCGCCCTAAGCCCCGCCTCGACAACAACAACGCTCCTAAGGACCCTGCATTACAGCAGGGCACAAAAGTGGACGACGAGCATGCAGATAAGCAACCGTCCGAACAGGACGAGTCAGATAATTAGTCCAGGCCCGGCGAAAACGACGGTTCGGACGATCTCACGCCGAACACGCCGCCGGAAGGTAAAAACCTTTGGAAAAGACTCGTCAACACTGCAAGAAGATTGAAAAAGGAAAAGCGGAAGCTCAAAACAGCGGAAGACACACTCAGAATGAGGTGGGGCAAAGTGCTCAAAATCGCGGATAAATACGGCAATGGCCACCAACCAAAGAGCTACCCGAAGCGCAAGCTGCTACCAGAATTCGTCAACGAGGCCATAGAGCCCCCACAGTCAAAAAATAAAAAGGCCGCCTGGTTGGATAGACGGCCGGATGACAGGCCAAATTCTGAAAGCGGCGCAACACATAAACCAACCAATGAACTTGGAAGGACAGATGGCCCAGCCAGTCCATCTACGGGCCAAAGAAGAAGGCCCCAGAAGCATGGCAACACGTCAAGTGTTCAAGATAGCGGCACACCCAAATACAGGGCGCCAGACACCCACTATGTTTCACCGATGAGGTGCTGGACCATGAATTCCCAGCAGGATTTAAACCCATAAACATAGAGGCTCACGATGGAACAATGACACGGAGTCTAGATAGAAGATTATATACTACATATACACATGGCCAGAGGAGACGATCTCCACGCCATAAAATACCTACCCCTCAAACTCAAAGGGCCAGCCCGTCATTGGCTTAAAAGCCTCCCAGAAAACACTGTTGGAAGTTGGGAGGAGCTCGAGGACGCGTTTAGAGCAAATTTTCAAGGGACTTATGTCCGCCCTCCGGATGCAGATGATCTAAGTCATATAACTCAACAGCCAAGAGAGTAAGCGCAGAAATTCTGGAACAGGTTTCTCACCAAAAAGAACCAAATAGTCGACTGTCCGGACGCCGAAGCCTTAGCAGCTTTTAAACACAATGTCCGAGACGAATGGCTTGCTGTGCACCTCGCCAAGAGAAACCGAGGACAATGTCCGCACTAACAAGCCTCATGACCCGCTTCTGTGCGGGAGAGGATAGCTGGCTAGCAAGATGCAGCACCAGCGACCCAAGTACATCTGAGATAAGAGATGGAAACGGAAAATCATGGCGCAGAAAAGAGCAGCGGAGGAATAAAGAGAAAAGCCCAAAGAGCACGGTAGTAAACGCCGGATTCAAAAGCTCGCGGCCAAACTACAAAACACCGCCTCTTAAGGATGACAACGGTGAGTTGTCCAACTTAAACAAGATTTTGGGTCGGATATGTCAAATCCACAGTATCCCCGGAAGGCCTGCAAACCACACCCACAGGGAGGGTTTTCAAACAGTCCGGCCGACTAAACGCCGAACACAAGGGGCTCGACGCGTCAAGCGAAGAAGATAAACCCCACCAGCAGAGCACCGGAAAACAAAAGACTTTCCCACAAGAGGTCAAAGCAGTAAACTCACTTCATGTGATAATACGGAAAAATAGTGCGGCACTTCCTAAAAAGAGCCTCGCACGGTCCAACCCAGCAGACCATAGAGATTGGATCTCAAACCAATCACTTTCACCACTGGACTATTCCGAAGTTGCTCAAACGCGGGACAGATCGCCTCGATATTGAATCCCATAATCGACGGATTACAATTTACTAAAGTCCTAATGGACGGAGGCAGCGACTTAAACCCGCAGATTCAAACACAATCCGCAAGATGGGGATAGACCCTACTAAAATTCGACACAGCCGCACTTCCTTTAAAGGAGTGACGCCAGGCCCTTATGCCAAGTGCACAGGCTCCCTATTACTAGAAGTCGTGCTCGGATCACCGAACAATTTTCGGCGCGAAAAACTAATTTTTCATATCGTCCCATTTAAAAGTGGATATCAAGCACTCTTGGGACGAAAGGCTTTTGTCCGCTTTAACGCCATATTGCATTACGCTGTCTCTTACACTCAAGATGCCCGGTCCTCGAGGCATCATTTCAAAGGCGAGGGTCACTTAAAGACCCGGACACGGATAGACGAGTCCGCATTGGTTGGCTAGGGGCTCCCTAGCCGCACAACCCTTGACAAGGGGTTGCGCTAAGACAAAGAATCGCGAGTTCATACGAACCCCGCTTTACTTATTTATGTTTCTTCTTTCACACATACCCTTTTTCTTCTCCTTTTTCGCATCTAATTGTTTCCAAACTAAGCGCCTCTCTTTTTACAGATGAACAACGTGCATACCCATCCAGATAACGGCACAACAGAGACACAGCGCAGACGCAAGAGGGACCCGCTATGAGGATTCTGCTCAGATTAAGACCTGCGTAAACCTTTTTTATTGTCTCTTGTTGTTATTCTCCTTGGTTTCTTCCTATAACCAAAGCGAGCTCGACGTTTTGGCATCGGCGCGTCGAAGACCATGCCCGCACTCGACACTAGGGGCTTAGGCATTATTCGCCCATTATCATAAAGACCGAACACCTTAGGGAGTGTTCGCGCCTCGAAAGTTAGGCATTATATGCATCAGCTCAATCATGTCTTTGGTCAAATGTTGGGTTTGCCCGCTCCCGTGTTTTGCTGCCTTACGCTCAGATCATCGGCTAACGCGCACCGTAAGAACTACTTCGACAGTGCCCCGGTTAAATTGGCGAAAGCACCTCAAGAGAGAAAGCCGAAAACCGATCATCATGATATAGAGAGAGACTGGTCAACCACTCGATCGACTACCGGAATGTTTAGAATTTCGCTTTGTGAAGGACCGTTTCGGTCAGCACACACGCGTCTCGAATCGAGAAGTGCGGTGCCCTCGGGGCTATATCGTAGCCCACCCTCGAACTCCATCGCTAAGTGAAAGTGATAAAGCATTATAGTCCGGATTGCCTCGCTTGCTACGCTACCACCTCCTAAACAGACCGAGACGCCGATTAAGTGTGAACACGCGCTATTTTTATAACACCCCGCACCTTGTGCGTGGGTGCCGTCAAGATCGCAATCTTTCAGTTATACAAATGTATACGTAAACGGCCGCCAGAGAAGTTTTACTACTTGGGACGCACAAGTATAAAAAGCGTTATAGCTTAATCATCGCTTTATAAGCTAAAACGCTCATTTGAACGTGACATTTTTGAGCATCGCGACTCTATTACACGAGCACCACGATAACTTCCCGAAATAGTGCTCGGCGGGAGACGGCTTTCATCCGAACCTCGGGCAGCAACAACGGTGGCATCCATCTTCGTCCAATGCGCCTTCACGCTGGCAAGAGCCATCCGCGGCGCCTTCAATGCAGCCGACCGCTTCATCTCTTGATATGCGGCACCGCCCCAAGGAATTGCTGCAGTAAGCCGAAGTAGCTCGTCGCCTTGGGCCTCTCTGGCCAGACATGAGCCACGATGTCAGTCATGGCAAGTCCGGATAATCTATTTAGCTCGGCCGATTCGGCTAACCGGTCGGTCAACAGAAGTGAGCGTTCCGGACTATGGAATTGAGACCAAAATAGCTCTTCCGTCTTGTGATCCTTCTGGCTCCGAAAGTGCTCAACGGCATCAGCCGCACTTGCCGCTAAGTCCATATACGGATCCTTTGAACTCCACAGCCGATCAAATTGAGCATACTTTTGATCCACAAATCGGCGACGCAGCAGAAAGGGCTTGCCAGCCACGATATCCCCGGCCTGGCGCAGCTCCTCCTTCATGGCCCGCATTGCAGAGCGGGCATCCTTGGCCTCGGCGGTGGCCTTCCTCAGTCTTCCCGCCCGATAAGCGCCTTTTCAAGAGCCTCAATGCGGTCGGCAGATCTTTACTTTTACGGCCAATTCGCCACCTCTTCCCTCGCCAGCAAATGTGCAGCCCTTCGCTTTAACTCCTCGGCCGCCTCGAGGCAGCCGCGTCACTCCTTTGGGCTTGCTCCTTAGCTTGAGCAAGTTCGCCCAAGGCTCTCCACAAACAAGCAAAGACCGCTCGTGTAATAAAGATTTAATTTATCGAGGAGGGCTTTGACCCCTTAATAAAGCGATCGTGGAGAACTCATTTACCTTGCGACTCGCCAAGTCACCGGTTGACAAGTGCGATGTCCGTGATCCGCCGCGTCAAGTTGCCGTGATTAACTCGGCAACCCTCTAGTCCGGCTAGCCCTCGACTATCTCGCCACCGCATAGGAACGGCGACATTCATTACTTGAGATTTCGATCCTCGACACGCGTCGCTTTCGACAACCTACCGAGTCTCGTGGGCTACTATCTATACAGGCACACTTTTATGTGCAAACTGTCAAAAATAGAAGGTGCGTCATTTTCGCGCACCTCAAATCCCGCCAAACAAACTCATAGCAGCGTACATTAATCCGCCTCGGCGGATTTAAATCCTTCCAATCACCATGTGCAACAACGCACGGTGATCTTCTAAGATGGACGCCCTCTCAAGCAGATTCTTCGATTCTCCGCCGGATACCGGCTGGCGCCGAATCCTCCGACCCCTCCGGACTCGGGATACCTCCGTGGCGATATTTTTAGGCTTGTCCGCTTTATCGACGGTGCAGCAGACGGAGGCGTTTGCTCTCCATCATCTCCTAAGAAGGTCCCTCAAGACGAACTCATCTCGAGAAGGCTGCAAATCCAACTGCAGGATAAAATTTCGTTACCCATGAAGCACAAATGGAGGTATTTTCATCGACGAAATCTCCTTTTCATACTCACGGCTCGCTGGAGGGCTGATTCTTTGGCGATGATTGTGCGTCCGGATTCTCCCCGGACGCCGGATCCCCCAGGGAAGATCTCTTCCCCCGTTTAGGGGCTTTGGCCTCTGGATCCTCAGAGGCGGTCCTCTTCTCCCCCTGGAAGGAGGGGTTTTTGATTCCCCCCTCTTTAGACGCCCCTTTGGGCGAAATAATAGTTCCTCTATTTTCCCCATTGCTCCCTTCTATGGGTGCGACCTCCAACATTCGACCGACCAAAGACGGCTCCAGTCACGGTCTCGAGGGGGGCCGGACACCTTATCAGCCTCGATCGCGCCACCCACTCGTGAAGAGTAATGGGTCGAGGCGAACTCTAGAAAAGCAGATAAATGTAACGTCCGGCTCGAGCTATTTACCCGAGTATCCGGCGATTGCTTAGGCTCTGCGTCCTCGGCCAATTCCGACACGCCACTGCGGTCGAAGAACAACTTGTACATCTCCACGGGTGTCGCACCCATGAAGTGTTGGAGAATCCGAGGTCCCTCCGGTTGAACTCCCATAGACGGAGAGGATGGCGCTTGCAGGCGTAAGATGCCCGATTAGCATAACTCGCATCACCACAACCAGATTGATCTCCTCGCCGAGGTCACGAATCCGCCTCGCAACGAGGGCACGTCTTGGACGGCCCCCAATTGAGCCCTTGGTCGACCCATGACTTGGTGGCGTGGAGGTCCCGGCGGAATGAAGGCGGCGGCTTTTGCTTGTTGCCTTCGAGCGGTGATATAGAACCACTCCTGCCGCCACGCTCGAGTTCCTCCCGAAAGAACCTCGGGCCATGGGGCATTGGCCTTCGCTATGGCCGCCCGCCACACTCCGCTTGACGCCCACCGATCATCTTCGCCCACCTTAAAGGTTTTCAGCCACAGCCGAAGTGGGGAGGACGCGGAGGAAGGCTTCGCAAACGATGATGAATGCGGAGATTTGGAGGATGGACTCCGGAGCCAAATCGTGAAAATCCAGCCCGTAGTAGAACATGAGCCCTCTCACGAAGGGGTCCGTCGGGAAGCCTAAACCCCGACGGAGGTGGGATACGAAGACAACGTATTCGCCGGGCTCGGGGGCGGGCACGGCCTGCCCTTGGACAGGCAACCTGTGCGAAATCTCGTAGGCTAGGTACTTGGCCTCACGTAACTTCAATATGTCCTCCTCCGGCATCCACCGGCCCTGGAGGTCGGAGCCGGACATGGTTGAGAATCCGAAGCGCTCGAATCTGAGGCCCTAGGTGTTAGAACTGGGAGCAAGAAGGAGATTCGATGCGAGATTGAAGAAAAAGAACGAGCCTTGGTCCTCTTATAAAGGGGAAAAATACCAAGGGTCGTCTCCGTGACCGTTTGGGATTCACCTTCGATAGAGGAGGTGTGGCGACGGGCACGGTTGGGTTACCCACACACGTATTGATGAGAATCCCGGAATAAGGGGAACACGATCTCTACCTCGACAAGACGTGCCAAGGAAACCGCTTCGCTAAACGTGCTGAGGTGGTATAGTAAAAAACAATTCAAGCAAAGGCTTGGTAGCGGTGTGATGTCACGCCGCATAATACGTCAGCAGATTGGACTGGTGTACATTTTATTCTCTCTACGGTGGAATGTGGAATTTATTTTGCGAGCCGACACTATCCCGGTGTTCATGATCTTCTCTCGATTATTCAAGGAAGGAACCCGCCTTGCAATGCCGAACATTATGCGGCCGGACTTATCGTCATTGAAGCCCGGTTCAGGCTACCGAGGAGTCTCGACTAGGGATGTCCGGACAATCGGACTACCATCGTCCGCCGGACTCCAAGACTACGAAGATACAAGATTGAAGACTCCGTCCCGTGTCCGGATGGGACTTTCCTTGGCGTGGAAGGCAAGCTTGGCGATACGGATATGTAGATCTCCTACCATTGTAATCGACTGTAACCCTAGCCTCCTCCTGTCTATATAAACCGAAGGGCTTTAGTCCAGAGGACAACATACATTACAACAATCATACCATAGGCTAGCTTTAGGGTTTAGCCTCCTTGATCTCGTGGTAGATCCACTCTTGTACTACCCATATCATCAATATTAATCAAGCAGGACGTAGGGTTTTACATCCATCGAGAGGGCCCGAACATGGGTAAAACATCGTGTCCCTCATCTCCTGTTACCATCCGCCTAGACGCACAGTTTGGGACCCCCTACCCGAGATCCGCCGGTTTTGACACCGACAATCACCTTGTGGAAGCAACTTCATTTTTTCTCTATAACACATGTTATAAAGCTTCTTCCTCCCAAAACCAGTCTTTGTATATGACCCATACCTACTGACGAGATTGTCATAAATCATATGTTTCCTGATTCCAGCACCTGCCATAGTTAAGATCTTAGCTTTCTGATATTCTTTTATCTGATTATGAGACCGAAGAAACGTGACTTCATCCGGTCTAGATAGAACGTGACTGTGATCATCATCGAAATGCCGACATACCAAACGCCACGCTCTTTATCAAGTTTCGGTTATATGCGATCGCGAGCAACGAAGTCTCCTCTCTCACTGCGGGTCCCGCCTTCCATTGTACAAAGTTTTGCCTGTCGCTTCCCAGCTCGCACACAGATACTTTCTCAAGCGCATAGTTCCTCAGACCTTTCAATATTTCAGTGAGTCCTTTCACGCTGAAACCACGCCAGAAGCATACCGTTATAGAAAATGTAAGCTCTCCTAGTGACTTGAATGTCTTCCTCATGACCTTCCAATGCCTGTCCAATGATTCTTGCTAATATTCATCAAATCCGATGTCAAAATTAAATAGATCATCACCAACATGCTCATCCTTCCCGCTTGTACCATCTACATCTCCCTGTAAATTAATGCATGAAACCATGTATGTCAGTCAGTTATTATTTTAATATGTAATGTATGTAAGTTTCAAAACTTACTTTGCTGGAGCTGTCATCATGAGATGCATCAATGTGCGATTTGTCACTTTCATCGTCCACAATATTCCTCACAAAGTCCCCGTCCTCGTCCATCTGCGCACATTTTAAAAAAATACATGTAAGCGCTCATATGGTTATTATGTCATTTCTTCTCCTATTTTTTTAAAACATACCCGGAGTGCACTTTCAGCAAATGAATCATCTATATCCATATCATCATCATCATCCCCATGTCGCTGCACGATGCAAAAAAAAACATGTAATTGTCCGTGCGGTTTATCATATTTATTGTTTTTATCAACATTGATCACACTAACATTGCCACTATAAGATTCATCCAAACTCATGTAGTTCTCCTCAGCAGGTTCATCCATATTCAGTGACGAGGTTTCGTTGTCCTCGTCGTAATCATCGCCATCATAATCGCCCTCCTCCTCTAACTATACATGTTAAAAAAAATTCTAAGATCAATCAAACACCGTGTAACATCATCCCTAAAATAAATTGTTCATCAAGCACAACGATGTCTCAAACCAACCTCTTGCATGGCGGCGAGGATTTCAGCTGGATCCATTTTGTCCGATGACGAACGCGCTGACGGCGTGACGTTGCTGGCCGGCCAAGGCAGGTGTCGATGGCGTGAGGACGATGGCCGGTTGTAGCAGGTGGAGTCCGCGGAGGAAGGCGGCAACGAAGATCACGGGTGGGCGGCCATCTGGGCGACGGGAAAGGAACGCGGCGGTAGTGGCAACGGCGCTAGGGCACGCATGGCGGCCTGTTTGGGCGGCGACCTGGGCGACGGCAACTTCGTGGAGACGGGGGCCAACATGGAGACGGGGGCCAACATGGAGACGGCGCGGATGCGTTTAGGGTTTAGGGTTACGACGGCGGGCGTCGGCGGCTCCCGTGACAATTTTTTCAATAACTATCGACGCCAATGTCAAGGCGTGCGGGAGAACGGCAACGACGTACGACGACAGGTGCGGGTACGCAGGCGGGCATATGGGGCGCGACGTGCAGCGACGGGTGCGGCATACGCGAGTGAGCGTACGGCATCGGGGTGGGTATTCCTATACCTAATGTGAAATGACCATACTACCCATTATACGTTTTAGGGGGGTTGTACCGAAGCACTCCCCATAACAAAATTATTCAGCTCGACTCCCCTGTGCCCGGGAGCCCATCTCTGCTCCTACAGGCGCAGCGGGCTACAACAGAGGCGATGCCTGTGGGAGCTAAGAGCATCTCCAGCCGTTCGGCCCCCCAGGGCGCCGAAAAAGAGCGGCCTGGGGGCGAACCGGCGCTAGATTGGCCCCTAGGGTTCGGTTCGCTCCCAGTCATAGGCCCATGGTCGCCACGGGTTCGGCGAAGTTCGTTTCAAGTTTTTGCAAAATCGGCGATTTTTACAGGAACTCGGCCATACTTCATTAAAATTTGTACAATAAACGTAAAAACATGAAAGAACTATGCCTAACTTAAAAAACAAACTAAAAAGCCTAGTCGCCGCCATCGTCTACATGCCGAGAAGTCTGTAGAAGTGGGTGTAGTCGCCGCTGCCGCCGCGCCGTAAATGCCGCCACAGATCGATCGCGACGCCCCGGCCGCAGCCCCGCCGGGTCGCCGACACGCGGCGGACGCTGACGGCCCGGCTCACCTCTCGCCATCGCCGATGACGATAACACCACCCTCCTCGCCATCGCCGATGATGATAACGCCGCCTCCTCGGCGCGGCGACGCCCCGTGCGGTGACGGGCTCGAGCTCTGTGTACGCCCGCGCTGGCGGCGCACCTACCACGGACGTAGTCCTCTTCGCCCATTTGAGGGCGATTGCCGTCGGGGCCACCATGTCGACGTGTTCGGCTTCATGGGGAGCAAGCCCGCTCGGTTTCGCCGCATTAGGCGTGAGGCGCGCCGCCGTGCCGCCGCAGCGGTGAGGGCTCGTTGATGACGAGGGCGCCGCTGCGAGCGCGACGCCCGAGCAGTGTCCCCTCCGGCTCGGGCTTGACAGGGTGGAGGGCCGGCGAGCCGGAGCCCGACAACGAGGACGACCCCGGCTCCATTCGCCGCGGCATCCAGGAACTGCCGCGGCGGCGAGAGAAGGACGGTCGCGTCGGGTACTCCAGCCGTGGCACGTTGTCGGTCTCGATGTGGTCGAGGACGACGTCAAGGGTGCGGCCGTGGACGCCCCACCACTCGCGCAGTCCTTCGGCGTTGAGGTGGCCGCGGGGAATGACGCCATTGACGGAGGCGATCTGCTCCTCGCGGCGGTGCTGGAAGTACATCGTCCACAGCGTTTCGCTGTCGGGCGCGTACCTCGGCTGGTTCCGCAGCTCATCCGTCAGGGAGGAGTGGATGCGGGCGATCTTCGCCCGCTGTGCCGCCCCTTCGGGTATCGGCGGCACCGGGACGCCGCCGGCGCTCAGCCTCCATGCCCCCGGCATGTGCATGTCAGGGGGCGCCGGGTACTCGGCCTCGTAGAGGAGGCGCGCCTCCGGCTCTTGGAGATGTCGGCATCGGTTGTTCGCCGCGCGCCATTGCTCGGGAACCCTCGCCATGTTTGCTTTGCTCGTCGGCGGGGAGAAGGCTTTTGCGAGCGGGAGAGGGGGAGGCTGTGGCGCTCACCGGCGGGGAGTGAGTGCCTTTTATAGACGAAGCGAGGCGGCGGGGAGGCGGCATGCGGGAAGACGCGTGGCGGGAGCGGGCGGGGCGCGTGGCGGGAGCGGGCGGGACGCGCATCGGCGACGTCTTCACTGCGCCGCCCGTGAGGCATCAATGGAGGCTGACCAGCGCGGCAGCCTTGGCATTGATTCCCGCGGGAACCGAGGCGATGAGGGCGACGAAGCGGTGTCTCTGATGAGGTACCTTGGATATGACCAAAATTATTGCATACATGCATGTTTTTCAGGTGATTTCTAGTGCAAACTATTCAATAATCTATGTATGTTATCCAGAACAAAAATACTTCACACGCTTTTGTGTTTTGTCTAATTGCAGGTCTATGCGACATTTATACAATCCACATATGAAGATAAGGAAGACAGAGATGTTTATTTGCTGTTCAAAAAGTTCTCTCACGTTACTTTTGGCCCAAGAGAAGATAGAGTCCAAGTCTCTCATGTTCTGGATTCAGATTCGGACTGCACAGACATACCTGACTCAAAACGCCAACAACTTTTTCATACGGACTCCGAATTGGGTGATTCTTTTTTTGTTGGAAAGTAGATTTCATTCTCTTTCCAACCCAATTGGAATCACCTTAAAATCCATCCGGAGCGTTGAGTTATGGACGAAACAATCTGATGCTGCACCAGAATCCGAGTCAAACTACAAGTCCAAAGGTGTTACGTCACCCCCACTTGGGCCCATTGGCCTTGTACGACCTAGGGTTAGTTTTAGGCTGCCTTGGGACGTCCTCCCACCTTCTTGGCCGCCACCCCTTGCTCCTATATAAGTAGATCCATCTAGTAGCTTTTCCCTTGGGTTTTATTTAGTTAAAAGTTAGCCATCGCTGCAACTTCGTGTACTTCGTTTGTGTCCAACGACCAGACCAAGACCGCTTATGAAACCCCACTTTTATCAATACTTCATCCATACTCCCAATATTCAGATTGCTTAACCATATTCTTGCTTGTTCTTCGATTGCTTGCAGGAATAGACCTTCGTTGTCAGGTTGATTGTGCTCCGGCGTGGTCAATAACCTCTCGAGTTGGTTTAGCGATTGCTAAGGCGCAACATCGCACGCTTGTAGTCGATCGTCAAAGTCGTCTCCACCAAATCGATAGTTATCATCTCATCGAAGATCGAGACACCTCCGCCTCTATCGGCCTCACGACTCCAAGGGTTCCCATGCTCTTTTTGCCGAAAACGCTAGCCGGCCGGCTCTTCAAGCCGGGCGAAAAACGGCTCTGGGCGCGACTGGGCCGTTTTTTCAGCGTCGGCGCAAAAAAATCACCTGGGGAGGCCGTGTTGGGGGCGTGGCTGGAGATGCTCTAAACTTCCACCACTCTTTGAAAGAACTGTTTTCGAACAGCCTTGTATAATGCAAGGTGTTTAGGGGAAGTATTTGAAGAAATAAATTAGTTTTTTCTGAAACACCGGTGCTTATTTGTACAGTTAGACGCCTAATTAGGCCGTCTCTCCTTTAGAAATAGGCATTGGTGCTTCAGAAAAATGCAGCTTATTTTTCTACGTATCATCCTAAGCACCTAACATTGTACAAGGCCTAAGACTCAAGATGGCAATGGGGCCCTCGAAACCCATGTCCCCGCGGGTTTTTACCTATTAAGGACGGGGATGGGCGACTTTCTGTCCCCCCGGGGCTGCTGGTGGGTACTCCCTCCATCCCATAATATAAGAACGCTTTTTACACTACACTAATGTCAAAAACATTCTTATATTATGGAACGGAGGAAGTACATTATACAACTCGGTATGTTTCGCGGGTTTAAACCTGTTTCAGTGCTATCCGAACCCGAAATCTAACAATACCCATCAACTTATTTGATTCTTATATATGCTAACAATGAACAAGGATAAAGCTTTTGAAGTTGTCTTCAAGACATTCAAGAGGGAATGCATGTGAAGTACAAGTACTTGCACATTTCATATACCAATATGCATAACTTTAGCTAGAGCGATATTCATCTTCTCTAGGACTTGGCACTTTGATTTGGCATTGGAAGCTTTGAAGTCATGTTTTAGTATTAGGTACATCCGTATCTAGACAAATCTAAGACAAGAATTTTGGGACGAGGGAGTAGTATTTTGACTGTTTATGTACTCGTATATTATTGTGTACGGTGATTTACTACTTATTATATTAGCATAATATGTTGTTGTTTTCATTGACTGCTCATGGGACGGGTTTCCCATGGGTTTAAAAAACCCGACGGGTTTAGTGGACGGGCAAAAAAACTAGCCCTGCACACGGTGATGGGGACAGAGACAGGCTTGCGATTTTCTTGTGGGGATGGGTTTGACAAACAAAACCTGATGGGTTTCGTCCTCGCTGCCATCTTGACCTAAGACGCCAACATCCCTGCCTTTTCTTGGGATGCATTTTCCAAAGTTATCTAGAAAAATGGCACTATATAAAATGTAAAAATTGGCACCAAGTAAAAATGTACTCCTACTAAATAGGAAATCAGACCCGGTGAAATAGTAAATTTAAAAAAAATACTAAAAGAATCTGAACTTTTTTAAGTGGAAGTTGTTCCAATGTGTGATGTTTGCCAAATTTCAGCTTGTTCGGACATCTGAGGAGATATGGCAAAAAAGAAAATTGATCAAAACAGTAAACTTTGTTGCAGCCTAAAAAATTTATCTTTTTTGCTGAGAGCTACTGAAACGTTCAAACTCCACAAAATTTAACACTGACTTCCCGCACATGTGCATCTAGCATCACAAAAAAAGATTAGAAATTTTTTATTTTTTTACAAATTTACTGTTTACCTCAGGTGCAGATGCGCCAAAACGCCGCGTCCTATTTAGATCACTACTTTAGTGATTTACGGTCTTATATTATTTTATAGAGAAAGTACATCGAAGAACTTCCCTGTTATAACATCACTCCACAGTACAATCCTGACCTTGGTTAACTGCCTAAGAAACATCGAACCCAGAATATTTCAAAGCGTAAACGGATGAAAGTGAAACATATCAATTTGCGGAGGCCTGCGATTATTACCACAGAACACTAGCAATCCTACTCCTCAAACTAACTCCGCCTCACGCAGCAACCAACATATACCACCCACGAACATTATACTGCTTATTATTCCTCAACAGAAAAGGTCCCAAGCAAATCAATCCTCGCCACGGAATTCAGAAGAAAGAAAAAACTAAACATCAAACATTATTATCCCCATCAGATGAATTAATACTGCGTGATCTACGCAACCACACACCACATCACTTACACAAATCCTAGAGGAGGCATAACAGCAGTAAGTGCCACAAGGTCGAGCTAATCATCTCTGGCTGGGCTCGACAGTGCGCACGTTCGCGCCCGTCATTCCTTCAAGTCTGTCCTTCATTATATCTACAAAGTGTCCCACCATCTCATGGAACTGCTTCAAACCAGAAAGTGGCAAGATTATCGACGAACGATCAGCTCCAGCGACCTGAATCAAGCAGGAAAATAATGAGATCTTACTCTGGCACAGGGGGTAGAGTTATCAGTATCACAAGTGATAAACAAGAATATGATACCTCGGAAATCCTCAAATAATGGCCCCTGTTGTTGCTGCCCAGGTCAAAGAAAAACCTTTTCTGATCTGCCCTTATCACCTTAGACAGCCCCATGCCACTAAATTCTTCAATAGGAGGCCCATCAACGTCTACCTCGGGTACAGATGCAGATTGGCTGCCATGCCCAGCTATAAATCCAGCACCAACATCGTCAGAAAGGCCAGGAAGGCGCTCTGGAGGTTCCAGGTGTTGCTGAAAAAATAAAATATCAGAAAATTTAATAATGATGTCATTGGAGCCTAAGGGGCCCATAAATAAGCGAGAAACAGGTAATTTTTTGCTATACCTGACTTGGATGATTTGGAAGAACATAGAGTCGGGAAGCTTCGTCATTGATTTCTAACAGTACATTCCTAAATGCTTCCCA
This sequence comes from Aegilops speltoides, assembly GCA_021437245.1. Taxonomy (NCBI): domain Eukaryota; kingdom Viridiplantae; phylum Streptophyta; class Magnoliopsida; order Poales; family Poaceae; genus Aegilops; species Aegilops speltoides. The sequence goes on along the minus strand of CM038143.1, from coordinate 150,086,529 downwards.
ACCTTCTTCGCCAGAGCTACCAGCCGGAACAATTATCGTGCTACGGTTTCTATTGACAGATGCCTCCGAAACCTGAAGAGAATTGTGTTAACAGGAGAATATTGTAATCATGTCAAGACAAATACATACACTACCCCGTGTAACTAAGAAGCAAAGACAGCAAAGCATGTACTGTAGAAGCAAAGATAAACAGTGGTTCACCCCACGGATCCATGATCATGTGCGATTACTGGTTTCTATCCAAAGTACTCCCTCCGTCCTTGAAAGAGTGTACTTCCAACTTTGTTGGAGGGTCAAACTATTTCAAAGTTTGACCGAGTTTGTGCAAAAATATATCAATATTTGTGAAACCAAATAGGAGTATGATGAAAATATATTATATCATGAATCTAATGCTACTAATTTGATGGCATAAATGTTGGTGTACTATTGTATAAATACAGTCAAACATAAAAAAAATGACTTTCCAACAAAGTTGGGAGTACTCTTTCAAGGACGGAGGGAGTATCCACTTTGAAACAAATGTACAGCATATTCCCTCATCCACAAGATGTTTGCTGAGACATGTGATGGAACTGAAACCTACTGCACTCTTGTTTGTGTTAAAAGGAAAGTTTAATTTCACTGGAGAGGCCGAAATAACTACGCTGCTAATACTCTATTAAAAATCCTTTTGGCAGTTAAGACTTCAACATGCCCCAAAAATAAATCATTACGAGAATAAAAAAAGATAGGAAGATGTTGGAACCATTTAGGAGAATGAAAAAAAACTCTTGCAATTAACATAAAGAAAAATAGAATACAACTAAATAAAATATTCACAGGACAAGAATTGTTCAGAGCCATTTAGGAGAAAGTTCAGGTAACTGAATAATGTCGAGGACATATGTTTATGAACACAATAAGTCAATAAAGCAACATGAAATAATTTACTAGATAATACAATCAGTAATTAATTAGAGACTTTATATGAAGCACACACAAGACTATTAAATGCACTAAGGGCCTGTGTGATGTTAAGTCCTTAGTTTTCTGCCAGTATATCCCATTTCCTCTTGCTTTTAGTATCCTCTGTAGTTATATGATTTCAGGCTTTGGCAACCTCAAAATCGATTTGCAATATGAAACTATCAATGGATATCTTCGGTTGCTCAAACATACCATTGCAATTGAGGACCACAATTAAGACACAACAACAAATACATTCAGGGTACTAACTCATACTCCCTCCGTTCCAAAATAGATGACTCAACTTTGTACTAACTTTAGTACAAAGTTAAGTCATCTATTTTGTAACGGAGGGAGTAGTTTTCAGTAACATCAGCAAACAAATTCAGAAGATTCCGATAAAGGGACAAACAACCTGAGAAACAACCAATTTCCTATTAAAACAACCTAGTAGTCCCTCCATTTCTTTTCAGTCTGCATATAAAATTTGTCTGAAGTCAAACTTTGTAAAGTTTGAACGACTTTATAGCAAAAAATATCAAGATTCACAATACGAAATCAATATCACTAGATGCATCATGAAAATAATTTTCAAACCACACAGTTTCAATGTTGTAAATGTTCATATTTTTTATTATAAATTTGGTCAAACTTTGTGTAGTTTAACTTCAAACAAATATTATATGTGGATGGAGTATTATCAAGGACAAAGAGTCAGTGGCATGCCAAAATTGGTACTTTTCAAAACGCTATTCAGATCGAATATTTCCTCCATGATTGTCTGTACATTGACATTTATTTTCTGTTTATCTTTGGAACCACAAGTGCTCCACAACGGATAACTTTACAACAAAACCGAACACAAGTTCAACACGCAAGAAAGTACAATTCAGTATCACGACTATATAATCTCATCAAGTACAGAAAAAACTGAAGGACATACAAAGAGGAGGGAAAATCAATTTACTAAAACACAGTAGTAGAAAGAAATACAATTTCCAGCATAACACAGGCAATAACCAGGTTAAGTATCTAATTAGCATAAGCACAACCCAGACTAGCTTGCATCCTCTTCCTTTTCCACAGAAGATTCAAGACCAATTCTATGAACAAGTTAAGTGCCAATAATGGTCTACAGTAGAATATTGTCATGAACAGACAGCAGGGATGATATTTTGCTTAGATGGAACCAGCTTCATACCAAATAGATTGCAAGACAGACAGTAAAGGTGAAACTAACAAATTAAGGGAAGCCAAAATCTAGAAAACACAGCTACTAACTAAAGGGGAAGATTCCCTTTTGGTCCTCCAACCTTTGGGTTCAAAGCCCAAAGCAGCCTCTTAACTTGGAGTCTGGTCAGAAAAGATCTCTGTCTCTGACAAGTAGGTGTAGGTCCATGCTCCGCATACAACTTGATAGACTTCTTCTATCATTATTTAAATCAATATATGCCATTTTAGGAAGCGGATCTTTTTGACATACGAAAAGAACGAGTTGAGTTTTAATGGACCAGGAGAGGAAGACGAAAACGCTACCTTTCCCTTACTAAATCCACACACCTATTTCCCGTTTTAGCTAAACAGTTGAGCTTCTCGAGAATGGATTTCCCATATACGAATTGGGAAATTCTACCACACCAAATTTGACAAAACTAGAAATTCCACAGGAACGTTGCGTCACCTTAAGGTAGCGGCCTCTCTTGTTCTCCCCAATATCGAAGTAGAACACCTGCAGAGCGCAAGGAACAGAGAGCCAACGGAAAATTTAGCAACGGCGAGAGCGAAACCAGCGAGTGTTAAATAAATTAGCCGTGGAGAGGGCGAGCGGACCTTGGTGTCGAGGCGTAGCTCCTTGCTGAATACGTCGCGCTCGTCGGTGCGGATGTAATAGTCGAAGAGGTCGAGGAACCAGGCGACGCCGGCGATGGGCACGATGATGGTGGAGCGCGTGGTGGACGTCTTCTCGGAGATCTTGAGGTACCTCCCCCGCGGGTTCTCCTTCAGATCGAAGTAGAAGAGCTTGTGCTCGAACTGCAGCGTTTTGCTGACGAGCTCCACGTCGCTCCCGCCGCCCCCGCCGCCGACGCCGACGGGTCCCACCATGCCTCCCACCCCGCCGCCGACGGGCCCCATGCCTCCGCCGCCGTCCATGACCGCCGCCGCCGCCGCCCGAGCTAGGGTTTAGGCTCTGTCGAGATTAGGGTTTGGGTTTAAACGAAGTCGAGTCGAGCAGGGGATGTGAGGTCGAGAATTGGGATAGATCTCGAGCGGGTTTACCCCTGCAAAGGCGGGGCTACCCTTTTCTCGGCCACTTAAAGTCACCGACTCGTGGGTCCGGTGCTCACGGGGGCCCCGGCTATCGGTGGGAAGGGTGGAGTGTTGGTGGGCGGGGTGGTCGTTTTGGCGGTTGGGGCCGCCCGTGTGGTTTACCTGCAGATGCTGACCGCGCGCTCGTGGCGTGGTGACTCGTGATTGGCCACCCGGTTTTGTACGGCGGGTCTTGGTGTCGAATGGGCAACTCCAATAATGTCACATCACTGTCTGCGAGCCTATCCCGCCACATCATCAGTGTCCTACTCGAAGGAGAAACAACGATGAGAGGGACGGCCGCAAATCCCATTCGGAGAGGGACCTTTCTAAAAAGCCCTGAAATAAGGTGCATGGCCAACATCACAGCGTTTCCATTCTATCTCTATTTTATTTTATTGCTTCAAACATAATTGATTGGTTCTAGTGCATACTAGTACAATGTTTATCTAAGGTTATGTTGCGGTATTAATGTTTTCTTTTATCTAATGCTTCCTTGATATGCGTGCATGGTATATTGAGGAAGACATACGAAAAACATAGCAAGGAAGAAGCAGATGTTTATAAGAGAGGAAAACTAGTTCATACATGGGTACCTCAAATTCTAAACTTGCTCTAAATAGCGGGTACTTGAGGAAAGGTGATGACACAACATAAAAGTAAAAGGGTAAGCACTTCGCATGAGGAATCGAAGTGTCATGCACTTATCTTGTACTCCCTCCGTTCCTAAATAATTGTCTTTCTAGATATTTCAACAAATGACTACATACGGAGCAAAATGAGTGAATCTACAATTTAAAACATGTCTACATACATCCGTATGTCAGAAATCCATTCGGTATGGTAGAAAGACAAATATTTGGGAACGGAGGGAGTAATATATTTATTTACTGGGTAATTGCTCATGCATTGCTACGGGGTACTTTGTACGCGATCATTGTGATTTTTTATTGGCACGTATGAAGTTAAAACCGACAATTTGAGAAAAAAATCTGAATCCTTGCGTTGTGGAGTGTTCAATTGGCAATGGATCATGAAAGACTGCAGACAACACCCTGATGGGTGTCATGCCATGTCGTTGTAACACCCGTTCTTATTTCGGGGGGAGCTCCCAACACCGTTGCTGTATCATGTATATTCAAAACCTGATGCTTATTTCGGTTCATTGCAAGATGGAGTGAATCTATTAATGAGGTACATGTGATGTGGTGCTTCTTTTGAACTGAGCTTAGTGCTTATTTTGCTTCTTTTAATCCAAATTAGTGAATGAATTTAAGGTTCCAATTATTGTTCAAAATGTTGTTATGAACTCAATTTAATTTAGGTCAAGTCTTCATACATCAGTGGCAGTCCCCTACGTTATTATTCATTTCTTCACTGAAAGAAGTTCCGTTTATATTTTGTCGAAAGATCATATTTCACTAAATATACAAGAAGTGAAAGAAGAATTCGCTTCCAGTTATAATACTCCACAATTACACATGTCCAGAGATTAACGTCGTATCAAATTCCCTAGAGAAAATAAGGTGCACAATCTTGTTATCCTTACAGCTCACTATACAAATCATAAAACCGTAAACTAGTCGTTTCACTACTGCAATGTGCACAAAAATATTCAGTTGAGACTTCAGAGTGCTAGTTCCCAATTGGGTCATGTCCCTAGTTCTGGCAACCCTCTTTTCTTTTCTTCATTGCCACAACAGAGGCATTTATCTTGATTATACGAGCACACACATCAGTTGTAGGTCGGTTTGCCATGTGATCTGCTCCACCTGAACCTGAATGAATACTTCTCACTGATGCCTCATCGCTCTAAACAAAGTGTGGTTTCTCATCAGAACTCAAATGTATACCTCACACTAAATTCAGAGAGAGATATCAGATTCATGAAGTTCTTAGCACATCGGGAAACACTACTAGGAAAAACCTTATACACAGAGGTCTAGCAATAGCGCTGGTCAGAACAGTGCGTGTCAACAAAGCGCACTACAACTATGATTGTAGCAGTAGCATGTCTGCATGAAAAAAAGCTACTACTATAATTCTCACACTATTGCCAGTAGCTAGGAATAGTAGTAGCGGTTCTGCATAAAGCACGCTACTGCTAAGTCCTTGTAGCAGCGCGTTTCTATGGTAGAGCGCTACTGTTAAGAAAAAGAAAATAAATAGAAAAGTAAATGAAAATGAAAGAAATAGAAAAAGGAGAAATGAAAAAAAGAAAATGTAAAGAAAAACAAAAGAAAAAAATGAAGGAGAAAGGCATAGTAGTAGCGCTTGTTCCCACAAAGCGCTATAGCTACATTAGCAGTAGCGTTTTTTGCGTTCCCGCACTATAGCTAAGTTCCTTAGATAAAAGGAAAAGGGAAAGGAAAATAAATAGCTACTTCCTGTAGAAGTAGCGTGTTTTGGTGGAAAGCACTATAGCTAACTTAGCTATAGCGCGTTTTCCCTACGAGCGCTACTGCTAGTTTGACCTAACCACGCGCGGGCTCAAAATTTTGCTAAGTCCTTTCTCCCCTCCCCCCTATCCCCCACTCGATCTGTCGCCGCCGTTGATCGCCCTGCGCCCGAGCACGCCCTCGACGTCGGCCATTGCCCGAGCCCGCCCTCGACCTCACCGCCGTCGCCCGAGTCCGCCCTCGACCTCACTGCTGCCGCCGCCTCACGAGCCTCCTCGACTGCCCTCATTGCCGTAGTAAGCCTCTCCCTCTCCCTCTCCCGCCTCTCTCTCTCTCTCTCTCTCTCTCTCTCTCTACTAGCTAGGGAAAATTTCATATGTTGATGTTGTGATGATGTTCATATGAACCCTAGATTTGTTTAGGACAGTAAGAATTTTTTTAGCATTTAGGAAAAAAATTAGCATTTTTTTAGGAAATTAGCTAGGGCAATTTTTTATGAAAATGCCTAAACAGTAATTCCATTTAACTTTAAATTAACAAAGGGTGTATAAATAATAGTAGCATTTAGCTTTAAATTAATAGAGGCTATAAACAAAACACAGTAGCATTTACCTATAAAAAATTATTTGGACTATGGACCTGAATCTGGTCCAAATTTCATTCAAATGAAATTTGAATTATTTGGACTATGGACCTGAATATTTTTGAAGAAATTTGTTATACTGAGGCATGTTGTACTGAGGCCAGAAGGGTTAGGGAAAATGGAGTTCCTTTGCAATTCTAATAAGGTCAAGTATTGTTGGAACTCTAAAACAATTTGGATGAAAAGAAAATAATGTGTGTGTGTGTGTGTGTGTGTGAGAGAGAGAGAGAGAGGAATAGCTAGAACAGAATTTGGGTTCTGTCCTAGGCAAAGAAGTGTTTAGTGAGGTCATTTTGCAAAGGTTTTGGTTTTTGAAAAGACCACTATTTTTCAAGGAAAAGAATTTAGGCAAGTTTTATTTTAAAGATGATCCCTTCCTAGACTTTTAGCTTAAACAAAAAACAAAAGCATTTAGCTATAAATAAAAAATAGTAGCTATGGAATTTAGCTATAAACAAAAAACAGAATTGATGTTATATGATATATGTCATTGATGATCATTTGCATATTCCATTATTGTTAAGTGGTCATGTTATATCTTTTCATTTAAGTGGTTCGATTGTGCCCAAGTGACCTTTTGTTGTTTGTAGAGAATGAAGCCGAGTGGCCTATGTTTTGTTGGAATGTTGATTCATATCCGTTCCGAAAAATTTCAGGTGCTCGATTTGTCCACTTTGTAGCAAAGGTCATGCCAAAATTTTCCGTGAATTTTGGCATGACTTGTGCTACAAACTAGGACATATCGAGTGCCCGGGATTTGCCGCACCGGTAATGAATCAACATTCCTGCAAAACATAGGCCTTTTATGTCATTTTTTATTTTATTGGGTCTAGAATTAATTTACTAGATTTAATCGTAGGAAACATGGCTAGCAACGATGAAGGACAGGGTTCTGGTGATTGCAACGTCTATGATGCGGCAGACGCCTATTTGAACCTTCTCGAGGAGCAACAGTTGTTGTAGTGCCCACCTGTCACATCCGAGACTGAGACCGGCACCGAGACCGGCGCTGAGACTAACACAGGCGCCGAGACCGGCACCGAGACTGGCGAAGCCGGTATAGAACCGAAATCGAAGAGGATACGACACCCAAACCAGCTCAACACTACTAGACTAGTGGTCACAGAGGTGGACTCCGGCAATTTTTAGCCAAAAGAGCCTGCGGAAGTGCGTGCGTGCTATGACAATCAAATAGGCTGCATCCTACAGTCAACCGCCACCATCAACAATGAGAAACTAAAGAAGATACCAAATATGGAGCACTTCCTCCAAAGGAGCTGCACCAGGTATCCTCGGGATGGGATGAAATCAAATATACTCGACCGTGGCAAGACCCGGCAGTGAAGAAGATAAACAAACGCACCATGGGCAAGTTTAGCGGCGCGTTGTCCGCCTGGAAAGTAAGGGGGAAACATCGGATCATGGTAAAAAAGGAACCCTACTCCGAGATTGTAAAGGATAATCTGACAATTACAGACACTATTGTAGGATGCTGCTAACGCGACACTATGATCAGAGACCCTTTGACGAAACCGTGTGCAATGCATTAATTGCAAACGGGGATGTAAAAAACCGTCAAAAAAGGTGCAAAACATTTGTGATGGCGGAGCCATCAAACATGGTTCAGATTTTAGTTGCGTGTGCGATGTAGGGCACACGGTTAATCCATTCGAACTGTTTGCGATGAGGCAGAACAACAGAAACGGATAACGATATCAATGTGTGTGCGATATACGGCATAAAATTCGCTCCGATAAACTATTTGCTATTAGGGAGTTCAACAGAAATGGTTAGCCTGATCAAGGTGTGTGTGATATACGGCATACGGTTCACTCGGACGAACTGTTTTCGATTAGGGAACACAACAAAAATGGTTCAACTTAACAAGATGTGTGTGATACGTGGCAAACAGCCGACTCGGATAAACTGTTTGCGATGAGAAATTACAACACAGAGGGTTAATATAGTTAGTCCGTGTGCAATTCTGTGTGTACAAAAAACTTTGAAAAATGAAAACTAGTTGCTTGCGGTGGCTAGGAGTATCGCACACGTTGCGTCTGTGAGTACTCGTGTGTGATGATTAGTAAGTTACACATACGTTTCCTTGTGTTAACATGTGCGTGATAAATAACACGTGGCACAGGATACGGTATTCGGTTGTGTGTGTGCTCCACTTAGTCTTCCCGCACTCCAGCGATAGCTTCCCGTGCTCCACATGGGTGAATTGTAAAATCCACGCCTCTTCCCTTATCGTTTTCCCGCCACCAGCTAATGGCTTACTGCATATAACCCAGGCGACAATGCACCGCCGTGACACTCTGCGTAGATCTAGTCCTCACCCATCTACCATTAGTTATTCCAAGCATGCCAGGCAATGAGCAAAGATTCGACGTCGATGCCTACCTGCGTTACATCTTTGGCGAGGAGAACGAGCCGGAGTAGGTTGGGGTGAAGGAAATATGCCCTAGAGGCAATAATAAAGTTATTATTTATTTCCTTATATCATGATAAATGTTTATTATTCATGCTAGAATTGTATTAACCGGAAACATAATACATGTGTGAATACATAGACAAACATAGTGTCACTAGTATGCCTCTACTTGACTAGCTTGTTAATCAAAGATGGTTAAGTTTCCTAACCATAGACATGAGTTGTCATTTGATTAATGGGATCACATCATTAGGAGAATGATGTGATTGACTTGACCCATTCCGTTAGCTTAGCACTTGATCGTTTAGTATGTTGCTATTGCTTTCTTCATGACTTATACATGTTCCTATGACTATGAGATTATGCAACTCCTGTTATCGGAGGAACACTTTGTGTGCTACCAAACATCACAACGAATCGGGTGATTATAAAGGAGCTCTACAGTGTCTCCGAAGGTACATGTTGAGTTGGCGATTTCGATATTAGGATTTGTCACTCCGATTGTCGGAGAGGTATCTCTGGGCCCACTCGGTAATGCACATCACTATAAGCCTTGCAAGCAATGTGACTAATGAGTTAGTTATGGATGATGCATTACGGAACGAGTAAAGAGACTTGCCGAGAACGAGATTGAACTAGGTATTGAGATACCGACGATCGAATCTCGGGCAAGTAACATGCCGATGACAAAGGGAACAACGATGTTGTTATGCGGTTTGACCGATAAAGATCTTCGAGAATATGTGGGAGCCAATATGGGCATCCAGGTTCCGCTATTGGTTATTGACCGAGACGTGTCTCGGTCATGTCTACATAGTTCTCAAACCCGTAGGGTCCGCACGCTTAAGGTTTCGGCGATGCTTTTATTATGAGTTTATGAGTTTTGATGTACCTAAGGAGTTCGGAGTCCCGGATGAGATCGGGACATGACGAGGAGTCTCAAATGGTCGAGACGTAAAGATCGATATATTGGACGACTATATTCGGACTTGGAAAGGTTCCGAGTGATTCGGTATTTTTGAGTACCGAGAGTTACGGAATTCGCGGGAGAAGTATTGGGCCTTATTGGGCCATACGGAAAGAGAGAGGGCTGCCTGGGCTGGCCAAGACGCTTCCCAAGGCCTAGTCCGAATTGGACTAGGGGGGGGCGCCTCCTTCCTTCCCTTCTCTTTCCCTTTCCTTCTCTCCTACTCCTACTACATGGAAGGGCTCCTAGTTCTACTAGGAAGGGGGAATCCTACTCCCTGGGAGTAGGACTCCCCTAGGCGCGCCATAGAGAGGGCCGACCCCCCCCTCCTCCACTCCTTTATATATGGGGCAGGGGCACCCCATAGACACACAAGTTGATCTTCGTGATCGCTCTTAGCCGTGTGCGGTGCCCCTCCACCATATTCCACCTCGGTCATATCGCTGCAGTGCTTAGGCGAAGCCTGCGCCGATAGAACATCATCATCGCCACCACGCCGTCGGTCGACGGAACTCATCCCCGACACTTTGCTGGATCGGAGTCCGGGATCGCCATCGAGCTGAACGTGTGCTGAACTCGGAGGTGCCATACGCTCGCACGTGGATCGCTTCGGATCGTGAAGACGCACGACTACATCAACCGCGTTGTCATAATGCTTCCGCCACGGTCTCACGAGGGTACATGGACAACACTCTCCCTCTCGTTGCTATGCATCACCATGATCTGTGTGTGCGTAGGAAATTTTTTGAAATTACTATGTTCCCCAATAGTGGCATCCGAGCCTAGGTTTTATGCGAGATGTCATATGCACGAGTAGAACACAAGTGAGTTGTGGGCGATACAAGTCATACCGCTTACCAAAGATGTCATACTTTGGTTCAGTGGTATTGTTGGATGAAGCGGCTGGACCGACATTACGCGTACGCTTACGCGAGACTGGTTTTACCGCTATGCTTTGCACACAGGTGACTAGCGGGTGTCTGTTTCTCCAACTTTAGTTGAACCGAGTGTGGCTACGCCCGGTCCTTGCGAAGGTTAAAACAACACTAACTTGACGAACTATCATTGTGGTTTTGATGCGTAGGTAAGAACGGTTCTTGCTTAGCCCGTAGCAGCCACGTAAAATTTGCAACAACAAAGTAGAGGACGTCTAACTTGTTTTTGCAGGGCATGTTGTGATGTGATATGGTCATGACGTGATGCTATATTTTATTGTATGAGATGATCATGTTTTGTAACCGAAGTTATCGGCAACTGGCAGGAGCCATATGGTTGTCGCTTTTATTGTATGAAATATAAACGCCCTGTAATTGCTTTACTTTATCACTAAGCGGTAGCGATAATCGTAGAAGCAATAGATGGCGTAACGACAATGATGCTACGATGGAGATCAAGGTGTCACGCCGGTGACGATGGTGATCACGACGGTGCTTCAGAGATGGAGATCACAAGCACAAGATGATGATGACCATATCATATCACTTATACTGATTGCATGTGATGTTTATCCTTTATGCATCTTATCTTGCTTTGATTGACGGTAGCATTTTAAGATGATCTCTCACTAAAAATTATCAAGAAGTGTTCTCCTTGAGTATGCACCGTTGCAAAAGTTCTTCGTGCTGAGACACCACGTGATGATCGGGTGTGATAGGCTCTACGTTCAAATACAACGGTGCAAAACAGTTGCACACGCGAATACTCAAAGTTAAACTTGACGAGCCTAGCATATAATGATATGGCCTCTAACACGGAGACCGAAAGGTCGAACGTGAATCATATAGTAGATATGATCAACATAGTGATGTTCACCATTGAAACTATTCCATCTCACGTGATGATCGGACATGGTTTAGTTGATTTGGACCACGTGATCACTTAGATGACTAGAGAGATGTCTGTCTAAGTGGGAGTTCTTAAGTAATATGATTAATTGAACTTAAATTTATCATGAACTTAGTCCTGGTAGTATTTTGCAAATTATGTTGTAGATCAATAGCTTGCGTTGTTGCTTTCATATGTTTATTTTGATATGGTCCTAGAGAAAATTGTGTTGAAAGATGTTCGTAGCAATGATGCGGATTGGATCCGTGATCCGAGGTTTATCCTCATTCGCACGTAAGAATTATGTCCTTAATGCACCGCTAGGTGATAGACCTATTGCAGAGCGTATGCGCACGTTATGAACGCTTGGCTAGCTCAATATGATGACTACTTAATAGTTTAGTGCACCATGCTTAACGGCTTAGAATCGGGACTTCAAAGACGTTTTAAACATCATGGACCATATGATATGTTCCAGGAGTTGAAGTTAATACCCGAGTTGAGAGATATGAAGTCTCCAACAAGTTGTATAGCTAAAAGATGGAGGAGAATTGCTCAACTAGTGAGCATGTGCTCAGATTGTCTGGGTACTTTGATCGCTTGAATCAAGTGGGAGTTAACCTTCCAGATAAGATAGTGATTGACAGAATTCTCTAGTCACCATCACTAAGTTACTAGAACTTCGTGATGAACTATAGTATGCAAGGGATGACGAAAATGATTCCCGAGCTCTTCGTGATGTTGAAATCGACGAAGGTAGAAATCAAGAAAGAGCATCAAGTGTTGATGATTGACAAGACCACTAGTTTCAAGAAAAGGGCAAAGGGAAAGAAAGGGAAACTTTAAGTAGAATGGCAAACAAGTTGTCACTCCCATGAAGAAGACCAAAGCTGGACCAAAGCCAAACCGAAAGTGCTTAATCGCAAAGGAAATGGTCACCGAAGCGGAAATGCCCTCAATATTTGGTGGATAAGAAGGATGGCAAAGTGAACAAGGGTATATCCGATATACTGATTATTGACGTGTGCCTTACTAGTGTTTATAGTAGCCCCGAGTATTTGATACTTGTTAGGTTGCTAAGATTAGTAACTCAAACAGAGTTACGAATAAACAGAGACTAGTTGAAGGGAAGTGACGATGAGTGTTGGAAGTAGTTCCAAGATTGATATGATCATCATCGCACACTCCCTATACTTTTGGGATTAGTGTTAAACCTAAATAAATGTTATTTGGCGCTTGCATTGAGCATGAATATGATTTGATCATGTTTATTGCAATACGGTTATTCATTTAAAATCGAGAATAATTGTTGTTCTGCTTACATGAATAAAACCTTCAATGGTCATACACCCAATGAAAATAGTTTGTTGGATCTCGATCGTAGTGATACACATATTCATAATATTGATGCCAAAAGATGCAAAGTTAATAATGATAGTGCAACTTATTTGTGGTAATCGCCGCTTGGGTCATATCGGTATAAAGCGATGAAGAAACTCCATAAAGATGGATTTTCGAATCACTTGGTTATGAATCATTTGATGCTTGCGAACCGTGCCTTTTGGGCAAGATGACTAAAACTCCATTCTCCGTAACAATGGAACAAGCTCTCGACTTATTGGAAATAATACATACCGATGTATGCAATCCAATGAGTGTTGATGCTTGTGGCAAGTATCGTTATTTTCGACCTTCACAAATGATTTGAGCAGATATGGGTATATCTACTTGATGAAACATAAGTCCTAAATAATTGAAAGGTTCAAAGAATTTCAGAGTGAAGTGGAAAATCATCATAACAAGAAAATAAAGTTTCGCGATCCGATCATGAGACGAATATTTGAGTTACGAAGTTTGGTCTTAATTAAAACAATGTGGAATAGTTTCACAACTTCACGCCACCTGGAACACCACAATGTAATGGTGTGTCCGAACGTCGTAACCGCACTTTATTGGATATTGTGCGATCTATGATGTTTCTTATTGATTTACCACTATCGTTTTGGGGTTATGCATTAGAGATAGTTGCATTCACTTTAAATAGGGCACCATCTAAATCCGTTGAGACTACACCGTATGAACTATGGTTTAGCAGTAAACCTAAGCTGTCGTTTCTTAAAGTTTGGAGTTGCGATGCTTATGTGAAAAGGTTTCAACCTGATAAGCTCGAACCCAAATCGGAGAAGTGCATCTTCATAGAATACCCAAAGGAAACTGTTGGGTACACCTTCTATCACAGATCCGAAGGCAAATCATTCGTTGCTAAGAATGGATCCTTTCGAGAGAAGGAGTTTCTCTCGAAAGAAGTGAGTGGGAGGAAAGTAGAACTTGATAAGGTAATTGTACCTTCTCCCGAATTGGAAAGTAGTTCATCACAGAAATCAGTTCCAGTGATTCCTACACCAATTAGTGAGGAAGCTAATGATGATGATCATGAAACTTCAGATTAAGTTACTACAAAACATCGTAGGTCTTCCAAAGTACAGTCCACACCAGAGTGGTACGATAATCCTATTCTGGAAGTCATGTTACTAGACCATGATGAACCTACGAACTATGAGGAAGCGATGAAGAGCCCAGATTCCGCAAAATGGCTTGAGGCCATGAAATCTGAGATGGGATCTAAGGGAGTCCTGGACTAGGGGGTGTCCGGATAGCCGAACTATCATCATCGGCCGGACTCCAAGACTATGAAGATACAAGATTGAAGACTTCGTCCCGTGTCTGGATGGGACTTTCCTTGGCATGGAAGGCAAGCTTGGCAATATGGATATGTAGATCTCCTACCATTGTAACCGACTCTGTGTAACCCTAGCCCTCTCCTGTCTATATAAACCGGAGGGTTTTAGTCCCAGAGGACAACAATCACAACAACAATCATACCATAGGCTAGCTTCTAGGGTTTAGCCTCCTTGATCTCGTGGTAGATCCACTCTTGTACTACCCATATCATCAATATCAATCAAGCAGAGTAGGGTTTTACCTCCATCGAGAGGGCCCAACTCGGTAAAACATCGTGTCCCTTGTCTCCTATTACCATCCGCCTAGACGCACTGCTCGGGACCCCCTACCCGAGATCCGCCGGTTTTGACACCGACATTGGTGCTTTCATTGAGAGTTCCTCTGTGTCGTCACCGATAGGCTTGATGGCTCCTTCGATCATCAACAACGACGCGGTCCAGGTGAGACTTTTCTCCCGGACAGATCTTTGTATTCGGCGGCTTTGCTGGGCCAATTCGCTTGGCCATCCGAGCAGATCGAAGCTACGCCCGCCACCGTGTCGATTTGAAGCTCGAACTTCACGGCCGACATCCGCGGAGACTTGATCTTCGACGGATTCGAGCCACAGCCGAGCGTGCTGCACTGTCACGAAGGGCATGATTTAGCTCTGCTGCCGGACAGTGCCCTGGAGGCCGCACACGAGTCCGCTCTGATCCTCAATCCAGAGCCGGCTGCCCAGATCGAGGATGGGTGGCTAGACACCGCCTCGGGGGCTGCAACCTCTACGGCGATGGAGCCGAACACTGACTTTGTCCCTTGCGAGGCTCGTGACTCCAAGGTGCCGGACTCCTCTCCGGACTCCGATCCTCCCGCGCCCCCTCCAATCGAATCCGATTGGGCGCCGATCATGGAGTTCACTGCCGCGGACATCTTTCAACACTCACCTTTTGGCGACATCCTGAATTCGCTAAAGTACCTCTCGCTATCAGGAGAGCCCTGGCCGAATTGCGGTCAGGATGGTTGGGATGCGGACAACAAAGAAATTCAAAGCCCACCCACCACCTACTTTATAGCCATTGTTGACGATCTAGCCGACATGCTAGACTACGACTCCGAAGACATCGACGGTATGGACGACAATGCCGGAGGCGACCGAGAACCAGCGCCTACAGGGCACTGGAAGACCACCTCGTCATACGACATATACATGGTGGACATCCCAAAGGACGGGAATGGCGAAGAAGCAGCAGAGGAAGACTCCTCCAAGAAACATCCCAAGCGTCGGCGTCAACGGGCGCATTTAAATCCCAAGACAAAGAAGAATGGAGATTCCAAGACCGGAGATAATAACACCCAGAGAGTGCCGAAGACAACCCCTCCAAAGAAAATTCAAGACAGAGGACGGAGAAGCGAGCCCTCATGAGAGAGCGGCAGATTTAAGAGGTAGAGGATTATAATTACATGCCTCCTCCGGAGACGAGGCAAGCCTCAACGACGCATTTAATCTGCCGTGCCCGAGGATCCCGTCGAACAAGAGCGTTTCAAACGCAGGCTAATGGCCACGGCGAACAGCCTAAAGAAAAAGCAAACAACAAACTTAGAGCCGATCAAGACCGCTAATGACAGATGGATCAAGTCCTTGCGGGTCAAGAGTATGAACTCGAACGCCTCCAAAAGCTACCCCAAATGCAAGTTGCTCCCCGATTAGAGGAGGAAGCATATAAACCTGCATCACCAGCAAGACACAATACGGCCGACCGACCACCTCGTGGTCGCTGACGAGAGAGGCCTCTAGGCCTCCACCGTAACTGCACTTCTGCCCGCCGAAAAGTATGAAGCCACGGGAATGCGCCGGACTTGCAGTGACATATTGAGGATAAGGCAAGACAATCAAGATCGATTCATTTAATCGCGTGGGGCACCCACGATGCGCGACGATGACCGTCGCGCCGGATACAGCAACTCCGGCCGGGCCGAACATAGTAGACAAAGCTCACTTGAGCTACGTCGTGATATAGCCCAATATAGAGGTGCCGCACACCCACTATGCTTCATAGATGAAGTAATGGATCATCAAATCCCCGAAGGGTTTAAACCCGTGAATATTGAATCCTATGATGGCACAACAGACCCCACGGTTTGGATCAAGGACTATCTCCTTCATATCCACATGGCCCATGGCGGCACGCATCTTCACGCCATCAAATATCTCCCACAAGCTTAAAGGACCAGCTCAAGATCGCTTAACAGCTTGCCACAGAGTCAATTGGTGTTGGGAAGACCTGGAACCCGCATTCCTTGACAACTTCCAGGGCACATATGTGTGACCACTAGACGCCGATGACCTAAGCCACATAATTCAGCAGCCAGATGAATCGGCCAGACAATTCTGCACACGGTTCTTAACAAAGAAAAATCAAATCGTCGACTGTCCGGATGCAGAGGCTCTCGCAGCCTTTAAACATAACATCCGCGACGAGTGGCTGGCCCGACACCTAGGACAGGAAAAGCCGAAATCCATGGCAGCCCTCACATCACTTATGACCCGCTTCACATGGAGAGGACAAATGGCTAGCCCGCAGAGAATAACCTCAAAGAAAATTCGCGGTCCGGATACCAAGGACCGCAATGGCAAGTCGCGTTGTAATAAAACAAACGCCGTTAACGGCGATAATAAGTGAGGATACTGGCGGTCAACGCGGATTCATAGGCTCCAAACCCGTCACGAAAAAGCCATTCAAAAGAGCTACTCCGGTCCGCCCAATTTGGACCGAATACTCGACCGCTGCGTGCGGATACACGGCACTTCTAAAAGCCGCCTACCACACCAACAGGGATTGTTGGGTATTCAAGCAGGCAGGCAAGCTAATTGGCAAAAACAATGACAAGGGGCTGCATAGCGATGACGAGAAAGAGACCCGACCGCCAAACAATAGAGGACAGAAGGGTTTCCCCCCACAAGTGCGGATGGTGAACATGATATACGCAACCCACATACCCAAGAGGGAGCGGAAGCGTGCACTCAGGGACGTATACATGATGGAGCCAGTCGCCCCGAAGTTCAACCCATGGTCCTCCTACCCGATCACTTTTGATCGAAGGGACCACTCCACTAGTAGCCGCCACGGGGGATTCGCCGCATTGGTTTTAGACCCAATCGTAGATGGATTTCACCTCACTAGTGTCCTGATGGACGGCGGCAAAGAAATTGAACCTCGCTTTATCGATACAAGGCGCAAGATGGGCATAGACCCTCAAGGATTAAACCCACAAAGACGACCTTCAAAGGCGCCATTCCGTGTAGAGGCCAATTGCGCGAGCTCACCACACTTGAAGTGGTCTTCGGATCCCCGGATAACTTCTGAAGCGAGGAGTTAATCTTCGACATAGTTCTATTCCGCAGCGGCTATCATGCTCTACTCGGACGAACCGCGTTCGCAAAGTTCAACGCAGTGCCGCACTATGCATACCTCAAGCTCAAGATGCCAGGCCCTCGATGAGTCATTACGGCCAATGTAAACATCAACGCCTCCCTCCGAATGGAGGAACACACACGCTCTCGCGTAAGTCTGAGCAGCCTCTTAAGGCAATTTTCGAGTCCGCCGTTAAGTTTAATCGGACACGCCAAACGCGCCGGAGTAACCTACAACAAGACCACCGGCACGCCCGAGCATGCATAGCAATACGCCTCTAACCCCAGCCCTTGCAAAATTGCAAGACCGGGTCCTTCGCGTACATCATTACACTCTGGAGATACCATGGGCATAGGGGGAGGGGCACGACCACGACAGGCCCAGAGTGTGGCTCAACCACACCAGGGGCTCCCAAGTGTGTCACTCTTTTTCTTTTTTCTCCTTTCTTACCCACAGGACTCCATTCACCAGAGGCCCTGCCCGGCAGTAGACCTGCCGGACTCACGATGCAACAGCCAGGGGAGGAGAAAGGTTACGACGAGTATCCAGGTGGTCTCCATTACGAGCATTAAATCCGTTTTATACACCATCCCATAGCGTACCCCTGGAGGGGGACATGTTTAATAGTCATATCCCTTGCTTATCGCACTATTTGTATCATTCTGCATTCATGGCGGTACTTCTTGAATAAACAATGCATCGCTTTTTGCTTATAACTGCATTTCTTTCTTACATATATGTTCATTTATGACATGTTGCATCCGTACACTTTGGTACGGCTAAATACACCAGGGGCTTAAGTCTCCCACATTATGGTGTGACAAGTCCAAACACTTTCACAAGTGCGGCACCCCGAACTTATAGCATTATATGCATCGGCTCCGAATCATGTCTTGGGTCAATAGTTGGGTTTGCCTGGCCCCATGTTTTGGTACCTTACGCCGCTGTATCGGCTAAGGTAGCATTGGGAGAACCATCGCGATTGCGCCCGGCTGAGCTGGGCGAGCGCCAAAGGAGAAAGCTAAACCGACTGCTATGATAAGGCGAGAGCTGGTCGCTGCTCGAGAGGTCTTTTCGAGTCCCTAAAGACTTATGCCGCTTAGAGCGAGGAACCGCTTTGTCCGCCCAAAGTGATAGCGCCTCAACTCGGTCTTCCTAACACTAGGGCTTCACGAAATTTAAAATTATAGAATTCTATGGCTAAGGAGAGTGTTCAAGCATTATAAGTCCGGTTGCCTCGCTCGTTGTGTTGAGCGCCCCCAGATGGACCCAAAATGGGAACAAGAGCGCCAAGTTTATCCCAACACCCCAAAGACTTGTGGCAAGGGGGCTGAAGCCGACGACTTGCCATCTCTCGATTTGATAAACGGCCGCATTGTAAGGTAATATTTTAAATTAACAAGCGTTGCTTAGCGATATGAACAAAGTTTTCAAAGGCACAAGATAACAAAATGCTAGTCTACTAAAATATTACATCTTTGAGCACTCACCGCAATCATGCGGCACCCTTCAGACACTCTTATAATACATTTCGCATACGATACTCCTTACTACCGGGCGCGCGGCCCATCAAGCTTTCGGTCGCCCATCCCGCCCGAAAGTGCACCTTTGCACGGCAAGGCCCGACGGCACCTTCAATGCAAAGCGGAGTGCTTGACCACTTCAACCTGTGGACACGCGCCCACCACCGCCGCACCAGTCAAGTAGCTCCTGTGCATGGCCTCCTTGGGACACAAACCAACTATGAGGCCCTTCATGGCCTGTTCGGCTACCTTAGGAGCTTGACCAGCTGCTTCACCTGGTCCCTATAAGACTGGATGTCCGCCTCAAAGATACCGAGACCAAGACCTTCTCCGTCGAGCTCCCTCCTCGCCCAGAGAAAAAGCAAAGATCGGACATGTTGTGGGGCAGATCTGTGAACGCCTCCGGAGAGCTCAATTCGGGTAAGTAATAGGTAATTCACATTCACATGCTTGCTTTGCATGAAAAATGCCTTACCCGCCGCTATCTTCTTCGATGCCTCGATTTTGGAGGGCCTTAGGGCTTCGCCTTAGCGGCTTTGGCATTCTCAAGAGCCGAGGCAAGCTCGGACTCGAAGTCTTTGAGTCGCGCCCAAACCCTCATGTTTTTCCATGAGAGCCCGGAGCTCTTGCCAGACTCTCCGCCACCGCGCCTCCTTCTTCTCTCGTTCGGCTTGCTCCGCGTCAGATTATGTTCGGCCATGACACCGCCTCCTTCGTGGTCGCCACTTTGTTCGTGGCCCCGGAGTACCCGCGTTATCCTTGTTATTTCTCTTGCAACCAAATCCTTTTCTCAGAAGGTACAAATTTAATACGGTGTTGCTCACCTTCCTTGTCCTCGAGCTGCTTCTTGGCACGGCCGAGCTCGCTTCTCGGACCGCCGAGGCTCGCTTCAAAGTATCGACTCGCAAGCCAAGGTGGCAGAGGTCAAGAAGCGCGCACTCGCAATCCCATATTGACACATTTTGTAGAACTCTCACAGATATCTTTTTAGATCCTCACCCGGCTTTTCTTTCCAACACCGGACCGAGCATCGTGGGCTACCGTCTATGCGGTATTATATTACAGCCGTTAGAAGGCTGCTGCGAAGCTTCGGTCAGCCCGCTTGGCGAAGCCGAACCTTTCAATCACCGCACTCATGATAAAGGCAGTGTTCTTCTTCGGCGGAAGCGCCGCTGAGCGCCCCAAGAAAGTTATCCGGCGCCCTGGTTGGACAGAGGCCGCCGGTGTCATAGTCTTGCCCTTCTTACGGGGGTTGCCACGGACCGAACCATCGCAGTTCCGCGCTGAGTCCGGCAGTAGTCCGGAGGTTGCCTTGCGGCACCTCCGGCCTCCTCCTCCGGGCGGGTCCTTCCGGGATCCCACCTCGACGCCGCGGCGCCACGGGGTCGAGAAGGTCGAAGAGAATCCATATCCGACGTATCCAAGGACCCGCTCGACGAAGCAGGAAGATCATCCTTGGCTGGACTACAGGTTGTATGCGGCATTAGAAAGACATCGTGTGGCAAATAGAGAAATTATAAATTATCTAGGAGTCCGGATACTTACAATCTCGCCAGGGGCTTGGCCCTTGAGGGCCACTCGCCGCCATCGCCGACGCTGGCGAGAGCAGTTCGGGAAGGGTCCTTCCCTCTGACCCTTCGCCTCCCTCGCTGGGGAGGCCTTCCTCTTCTCCGTCCCTTCACCGGGAGAGGCCTCTTTTTCTCCTCCTCGCTCGGGAGGAGTCCGCCGAGTCACCTGGACGATGAGTCCGAGATCACCGGCGCGCCGAACTCCTCCTGCCTCGTGGCCTTCTTCTTTCGTTTCTTCTCCCAAGACTACGAAGTGCCGGACCAGAGCTCTGCCAAACGGGCGTCTGCTGGGTCTTCGAGGGGAGCCGGACAGTTAACCTGCCCGCACGTCTTCTCGCCACCCTGTTAAAGGTATCGAGTTTAGATCCCGTGATAGAGTCAAACTATGGAAAAATGAGTGTCACATAAAGGATAACATAGCTTACCTCGCCGGCCAAGGCTGCGGTGAATCCACGATCTTGGTTATGGATGCGGAGCTTGGCGCCTTGAACAAAGACACCTCCAGCAGCTTCAGATTGTGGTCAAGAGCCCGCCAAAGTCCGGTCTTGTGCGATCAAACTCCCACAAATTGAAGGCCCGTTGTCGGCAAGGGAGAATCCGTGATGACGAGCATGACTCGATCACATTGACAAGCTTAAGCTTCTTGTTCACTGTGGTCCGGAGACAGATCGAGTCCGGCCGCTCTTCCAACTCGCCCCATAACAAGCCCTTCTTTCCGGGAGGTGAGTTGCATGGGGATGCTAGATCTGAATTCGGGGTCGCCGCCCATTTAGGGTCACGCTGCTCGGTGATGTAGAACCACCCCGATTGCCACCCTTTGACGGATTCCACGAAGGCACCTCTAGCCAAGTGACGCTGGGCATTTGCCCACCATGGCGCCCAAGACTTTGCTTGGCTGTTCTTCACGACCTTCGGCTTGACATTGAATGTCTTTAGCCACAAGTCGGCGGGGCTGGATGCAGAGGAAGGTTTCGCATTACCCACGATAAACGCCGAGATATTTAGGATGAAATTTGGGGCCGATCATGGAAATCCAGCCGTAGTAGTACATGAGCCCCTGACGAAGGGGTGGAGGGAAGCCCAGTCCGCGGAGGAAGTGGGGAAGGAATACGACCTCTCATGGGGCCTGGTGGTATGAGCTGCCTCGTCGGGCAGCCGGTGCGCGATGTCGCTAGACAGTATCCGGCGCGTGCAGAAGCTCGATGTGCCCTCCAGAACGGAGGAGGCCATCCACTTGCCTCCCGCCCCGACATGGCTGGAAAGGGTCGAGGTGAGATGTGCGGGCTTGGGCACCGGAGCTCGAAAAGCGGAGATGGATAAGCAAAGGAGGAAGAAGGCGAGGTAAAAGAGGTGGATCCTTATCCCTTATATATGGGCGACAAAACTATGCGCCCCACCGCCCGGTAAAACTCGCTATCTCCCAAATGCCACAATCAATGGCGCGTTGGGTTACCCACGTCAGATTGATGGGAATCCGGAATAAGGGGAACACGACCGCTCGACAAGACGTGTTAAGGAAACCGCCGCTAAACGCTACCGAGGCGGTATAATAAAAACGACTCAAGTAAAGGCTTGGTAGTGGTGTGACGCCACGCCACAAAATACGCCACAGATTGAACTTGTGTAAATATTATTCTCTACGATGGTATGTGGAATTTATTTTGCGAGCTGGACACTATCCCGGTGTTCACAATCTTCTATGAATTATTCGGAGGAGGAACCCGCCTTGCAATGCCAAGACAATATGCTGGCCGGACTCATCGTCATTGAAGCCTAGTTCGTGGGCTACCGAGGAGTCCTCGACTAGGGGTGTCCGGATAGCCGAACTATCATCATCGGCCGGACTCCAAGACTATGAAGATACAAGATTGAAGACTTCGTCCGTGTCCGGATGGGACTTTCCTTGGCGTGGAAGGCAAGGTTGGCAATACGGATAGGCGATCTCCTACCATTGTAACCGACTGTAACCCTAGCCCTCTCCTGTCTATATAAACCGGAGGGTTTTAGTCCCAGAGGACAACAATCACAACAACAATCATACCATAGGCTAGCTTCTAGGTTTAGCCTCCTCGATCTCGTGGTAGATCCACTCTTGTACTACCCATATCATCAATATCAATCAAGCAGAGTAGGGTTTTACCTCCATCGAGAGGGCCGAACTCAGGTAAAACATCGTGCCCCTTGTCTCCTCGTTACCATCCGCCTAGACGCACAGCCTGGGACCCCCTACCGAGATCCGCCGGTTTTGACACCGACAGGATCCATGTATGAGAACAAAGTGTGGACTTTGGTGGAGTTGCCCGATGATCAGCAAGCCATATTGTATAAATGGATCTTCAAGAGGAAGACAGATGCTGATAGTAATGTTACTATCTACAAAGCTCGACTTGTCGCAAAAAGGTTTTTGACAAATTCAAGGTGTTGACTACATTGAGATTTTCTCAACTGTAGCGATGCTTAAGTCTGTCCGAATCATGTTAGCAATTGCCACATTTTATGAAATCTGGCAAACGGATGTCAAAACTGCATTCCTTAATGATTTTCTTAAATAAGAGTTGTATATGATGCAACCAGAAGGTTTTATCAATCCTAAAGGTGCTAACAAAATGTGCAAGCTCTAGCGATCCATCCATGGACTAGTGCAAGCATCTCGGAGTTGGAATATACGCTTTGATAAGTTGATCAAAGCATATAGTTTTATACAGACTTACGGTGAAGTCTGTATTTACAATAAAGTGAGTGGGAGCACTACAGTCTTTCTGATTAGTATATGTGAGTGACATATTTTCGATCAGAAATGATGTAGAATTTTTCTGAAAAGCAAAAAGGAGTGTTTGAAAAGGAGTTCTTTAAAAGAAAGACCTCAGTAAAGCTACTTACATATTGAGCATCAAAATCTATTAAGATAGATCAAGACGCTTGATCAGTTTTTCAATAAGTACATACCTTGTCAAGATTTTGAAGTAGTTCAAAATGTAACAGTCAAAGAAAGAGTTCTTGCCTGTGTTGAAAAGGTGTGAAATTGAGTAAGACTCAAATCCCGACCACGGCAGAAAATAGAAAATAGAATGAAAGTCATTACCTATGCCTCAGTCATAGGTTATATAAAGTATGATATGCTATGTACTGCACCTATTGTATACCTTGTTCGAATTTGGTAAGGAATACAATAGTGATCTAGGAGTAGATCATCGACATTGGTCAAGAATATCCTTAGTGAGGACTAAGGAAATATTTCTCGATTATGGAGGTGATAAAAGAGCCCGTCAGAAGAGTTACATCGGTGCAAGCTTTTACACCGATCCGTATGACTCTAAGTCTCAATCTAGATACATACCGAAAGTGGGAGCAATTAGCTAGAGTAGCTCAAAGGCAAGAGCATTGTAGACATAGAATATTTGCAAAATACATGCGGCTCAATGTGATGATCCGCTGACTAAGCTTCTCTCACGAGCAAAACATGATCACACCTTAGTACTCTTTTCGGTGTTAATCACATAGCGATGTGAACTAGATTATTGACTCTAGTAAACCCTTTGGGTGTTGGTCACATCACGATGTGAACTATGGGTGTTAATCATATACGATATGAATATTGGTGTTAAATCACATGGCGATGTGAACTAGATTATCGACTCTAGTGCAAGTGGGAGATCAAGGAAATATGCCCTAGAGGCAATAATAAAGTTATTATTTATTTCCTTATATCATGATAAATGTTTATTATTCATGCTAGAATTGTATTAACAGGAAACATAATACATGTGTGAATACATAGACAAACATAGTGTCACTAGTATGCCTCTACTTGACTAGCTCGTTAATCAAAGATGATTAAGTTTCCAAACCATAGACATGAGTTGTCATTTGATTAAGGGATCACATCATTAGGAGAATGATGTGATTGACTTGACCCATTCCGCTAGCTTAGCACTTGATCGCTTAGTATGTTGCTATTGCTTTCTTCATGACTTATACATGTTCCTATGACTATGAGATTATGCAACTCCTGCCATCGGAGGAACACTTTGTGTGCTACCAAACGTCACAACGTAAATGGGTGATTATAAAGGAGCTCTACAGTGTGTCTCCGAAGGTACATGTTGAGTTGGCGATTTCGTGATTAGGATTTGTCACTCCGATTGCTCGGAGAGGTATCTCTGGGCCCACTCGGTAATGCACATCACTATAAGCCTTGCAAGCAATGTGACTAATGAGTTAGTTATGGATGATGCATTACGGAACGAGTAAAGAGACTTGCCGTAACGAGATTGAACTAGGTATTGAGATACCGACGATCGAATCACGCAAGTAACATGCCGATGACAAAGGGAACAACGATGTTGTTATGCGGTTCGACCGATAAAGATCTTCGTAGAATATGTGGGAGCCAATATGGGCATCCGTGTTCCGCTATTGGTTATTGATCGGAGACGGTTCTCGGTCATGTCTACATAGTTCTCGAACTCGTAGGGTCCGCACGCTTAAGGTTTCGGCGATGTTTTATTATGAGTTTATGAGTTTTGATGTACCAAGGAGTTCGAGTCCCGGATGAGATCGGGACATGACGAGGAGTCTCAAATGGTCGAGATGTAAAGATCGATATATTGGACGACTATATTTGGACTTCGGAAAGGTTTCGAGTGATTCGGTATTTTTCGGAGTACCAAGAGTTACTGAATTCGCGGGAGAAGTATTGGGCCTTATTGGGCCATACGGAAAGCGAGAGGGGCTGCCTGGGCAGGCCGCGCTTCTCAAGGCCTAGTCCGATTGACTAGGGGGGGCTGCGCCTCCTTCCTTCCCTTCTCTTTTCCCTTTCCTTCTCTCCTACTCCTACTACATGGAAGGGCTCCTAGTTCTACTAGGAAAGGGGGAATCCTACTCCCGGTGGGAGTAGGCCTCCCCTAGGGCGCGCCATAGAGAGGGCCGCCCCCCTCCTCCACTCCTTTATATACGGGGGCAGGGGGGCACCCCATAGATACACAAGTTGATCTTCGTGATCGTTCCTTAGTCGTGTGCGGTGCCCCCCTCCACCATATTCCACCTAGATCATATCGTTGTTGTGCTTAGGCGAAGCCCTGTGTCGGTAGAACATCATCATCGTCACCACGCCGTCGTGCTGATGGAACTCATCTCCGACACTTTGCTGGATCGGAGTCCGGGGATCGTCATCGAGCTGAACGTGTGCTGAACTCGGAGGTGCCGTACGTTCGGTACTTGGATCGGTCGGATCGTGAAGACGTACGACTACATCAACCGTGATTGTCATAACGCTCACATAGCCCACGAGGGTACGTGGACACCACTCTCCCCTCTCGTTGCTATGCATCACCATGATCTTGCGTGTGCGTAGGAATTTTGTTGAAATTACTACGTTCCCCAACACGGGGAGTAAGAGCTTCATCGGCCGGTGCAGGCACCATGGCCCATCAGCAGCGATATCGGTGTGACAGTCCTTGGGCGCACAATCGACATATTGCAGAGGAGGTGTGATGAGAAGTTCGCCATCCACTGTGCAAAAGATCCATAGCTGCTCGGTGGCATGATCGACGACCCACCTGAAGAGCTGCCATCACCAGTGCTCATCGAGAGCCTGATGCCCCGCAAGGAATGGGCAGAGGACCTCTGCGATTCAGTCAAGACACAGGCAGCCTGCGGCTTCATCATTGTCCACGGCGGCCGTGTCAACCTCGATCCCGATGATGTGGTGGCCAGGATCGAGCGTATCCTTGGCGGAGTTGACGTCCTCGACGTGATTTCTTGAGGATGCAGGTGATGGACGGAATTTGCTACCAGGCCAGAGACATGGAAATGGAGCGGTTCCACGGAGATATCATGCACGCGATTGCACGCAGTCAAGCTCTTCTGGAAGAGGCCCAACATCCCCAAGAGCCTCCCAGTGCCAGCAGCTCCGTAGGCGGAGGCGGGTCGGGACACTTGGAGTGAACGGCCACAAGGGTGCTATGCTGATCATGGAGTCCGAGAAGACCGTCATCGGAAGTCCGCCAACTCAGCCTTTTAGCCTATATTTTATTATAATCATATGCATATGTAGGTCGTGAGTGTTCTGGGCCTTGCCGCATGTGGAATTTTAGATTATCCTGAATATGTAAGACAATTATTAACCGTTGCCATTGTAAATTTGCCTCTAGGGCGAGCAGAGCGCGCGCAGGAACGCCAGAGCGGAGCACCCCGCGGCCGCCTCAATGGCGAGCAAAACGCGCGGATGGATGCGAGCAGAGCGCGTCGCGGCCGCCTCAACGGCGAGCAACCATGTGGTCAACCTTCTGCCATCAATAAATTTTGACCATGTTTCTCGTCACATTATAGATTACAACGCAATAAGTAATTGCAAATCTGTTCACACCTATCAACTATGTGTTCACACTTAGCACCGGGCTATAAAAACTGCCCACTCAAAAATTACTTCACAGTTCCTCTCCTCATCACCCACAAAACTGATCTTTCCTGTCAAGTCGTTCTGCCATGACCGGTAGGAGGAGTTTCGGGTTGACATATAACCAGCAGAAAGACCAAGGTCATGAAGCACTAGAGAGGTCCCGCCGCAAAGTGGCAGCCGCAGCAGAGATGTCCTGGCGTGCCGCGGAGCCCTCGAACGAGCTCTCACGGGCACGCGAGGGCTCTCACAAGCACACTCGCCACGTCGGCCATCGCAATGAGCTGGCGTTCCTGAAGTCCTTGGCCGGCGACGATGACATTCTTGCTGACATCATTAAGCATCAGGAGTTTGTCGACGGCTTGATGAAGCTAATCGAGATCAGCGATGCCTCGGTTGGCAAGGCGACCGGCCTCGTCGAGAAACTCATGGGTGACAATGCGAAGCTCCTCAAGGTGCTCTCCGAGAAGGAGGAGGAGGCCACCGGCTGGAAGATGCTGCATGAGCAGAGCAGTGCCTCAGGGATGACGCTGACAACGGTCGTCGAGGAACTGATGGGTGACTGGAGGAAGCTCTAGATCGAGCACGAGAAGGAGGTGGAGGAATCTGTGGCTGCCTTCAAGCAAAGTCATGAAGAATTGAAGAAGGAGCTGGAGGATGTCGTTGCCCGACGATCCATCTACGAGTAGAGACAGTAGCGACCCAGATCGTTGTGTGTGATTTCCTTCTTATCTTGCCCCCGTTTCTTCCGGGCTTTGCCGCATGTGGCATATTAAATTATACGGAATATGTAAGACAATTATTATCTGCGCCATTGTAAATTTTTCATCGTATTGTCCGTTGCCATTTTATTTGTCATCGTATTATCCCTATGTGGCAATTTAAATTAGGCCGGAATATGAGTTGAAAACACGAATAAAGCAAATGCTGTCATGGGATCACAAGCAAACACCCTCCGTCTAGGTGCTTTATTAACCCATTAATGGAGAAGTTGTGAGCAAGGAGGGCGGCGGCTGGTGCATGGAGGTCAAAGAGCTCGCTTCCCGGTGAGCATGGGCGGCCTTGCTTCTCGCACGTGTCTCATCGAGCATGCGAGATGGACAGGATGCAAGCGTCCCGTCGAGCCTGCGCGGTAGACTGCTCGCACGCGTCCCATCGAGCCTGCACGGCGGACTTCTTGCGCTCGTCATGTCTAATCAAACAGCTGCACACACACCACCGAGTATGGTTAAATTTTGACATGGTTCATATAATACAACCATTTGCGATATCAACGTGTCAGCTATTTGTTTCAAAAAGGACTTCGTTGGCTATTAATGTGTGAGCCTTGTCTCAAACTGGACGATTTTTTTACCACGGCTTATATGTGCCATGTCATGAAATCATGCCAAGTTTCATGTTTTTTGGGTGAGTTTTTGATTTACTAGGATTTAAAAACCGAGATTCCCAATGTTTCAAGACGACGATAAGTTTGTAATTCATTCCCATTCCTTAAATCAGACCTAAACATGCACCCAATTACACATGTATGATTTCCCACCCATTTTGCTTCACTTGAGCATGTGCTTGTAGTTCAAATTTGAATTGTGGACTACATTGAATGCAGTTTCAAATGAACCCTAAACAATTTCAAATTTCAGCACGACACTCTTATTATTCTATGTTGCGTGTAGAAAACAAAGTTCAAGGCAAGAAGAGGCAGCGATTATTGTTTCGCCCACAAGAGGGGCATGTTTCCCTACTGGAACCACGAGGGTTGCGACGGGCTCTGATTTGTAAGAGGCCTGTAATATAGCTTCGCCAAAATTGGACAATTATATGTACCATGTAGTGACACCAAGCCAAGTTTCATGATTTCCCGATGAGTTTTGGATTTACAAAGATTTAAAAACCGAGATTCGAAATGTTTGTGGCCAAGCCAGGACAGCGAGACGGTTGAATTCATTCCCATTCGTTCCATGGGACCTAAACATGCACCCCAAGGACACATGTACTTTTTTTCTAGCCATTTCGGTGCACCGGAGCATGTATTTGTAGTTCGGATTTGAATTATGGACATTAAATGCCTAGAAAACTCAATTAATGAATAAAAAAGGTCAAACGAACCCTGGATAATTTCAAAGTTCAGCGCGAATCTCCCGTTGTTCCACGTTGCATGTAGAAGAAAATACGAGGCTAGAAGAGGGAGCGATTATCATTTGGCCCACAAGGGGACACATTTCCCTATCGAAACCACGAGGGTTCTTGTGACAGGCTCCGATTTGTAAGAGGTTTGTAATAAAGCTTGGTCCAAATTGGCAATGTTTTTATCACGTCATATATGTGCCATGACGTGACACCATGCCACCTTTGATGACTTTCTGGTGAGTTTTGGATTTATGGGGATTTAAAAAACGAGTTTCGAAATGTTTGAGGACGAGCCAGGACGCCGGTACGGTTGTAATTCGTTCCCATTCCTGCCATGGGACGTAAACATGCACCTAAGGACACATGTATAAGTTTTCTAGCCATTTTGGTGAACTGGAGCATGTATTTGTAGTTATGATTTGAATTATGGACATTAAATGCCTAGGAAACTCAATTAGTGCATAAAAAGGCCAAACAGACCCTGAATAAGTTTAAATTTCAGCACGAATATCCTGTCGTTTCATGTTGCCCATAGAAGAAAATACAAGGCGAAAAGAGGCAGTGATTATGTTTCGCCCACAAGGGGAACACATTTCCCTATTGGAACCACGATGCTTATTTGACAGAAGCTCCGGTTTGTAAGAGGTTTGTAATAAAGCTTGGCCCAAATTGGAATTTTTTTACCACGACATATATGTGCCATGACGTGACATCATGCCACCTTTAATGACTTTCTGGTGAGTTTAGGATTTACGGGGATTTAAAAACCGAGATTCCAAATGTTTGAGGACGAGCCAGGACGCCGGTACGGTTATAATTCGTTCCCATTCCTGGCATGGGACCTAAACATGCACCCAAGGACACATGTATAAATTTCTAGCCATTTTGGTGAACTGGAGCATGTATTTGAAGTTCAGATTTGAATTATGGACATTAAATGCCTAGGAAACTCAACTAGTATATAAAAAGGCTAAACGAACCCTAAATAAGTTTAAATTTCAGCACATATATCCTTTCATTCCATGTTGCCCGTAGAAGAAAATATAAGGCAAAAGAGGAAGTGATTACATTTTGCACACAAGTGGGGCACGTTTCCCTATCGAAACCACGACGCTTATTTGAGAGAAGCTCCGGTTTGTAAGAGGCTTGTAACAAAACTTGCGCTATAATGGACAAAAAAAATTCCTTGACATATATGTGCCATGTCGTGACACCATGCGAGGTTTCACGATTTTTGGGTGAGTTTTGAATTTACGGGGATTTAAAAACCGAGATTCTTCTCACGAAATGTTTTCAAATAGCATACTATTCACTCACTAAAGTCGTGTGCCTACCAAACCGTGGCCGATGCCCCCCTGCCGCGCAAGCGATCTGAGTCGTGCATTCTGATTGGCCAGAACCCAAACCCCACGGATCATACGTGTGCACCGTTGGATGCTCCCAGATCGAACGGCAACCCTCAGCCCTTTTGACAGCACATGTAGTACATGGGTAAACACTATGCGCATGCGTCATGCTAGCTCATGCTTCCTTCTCTACTACTCTTCTAAACAGGCTATCGTTTCCTGCCACTCGTCTCATTGGTTTCCCGCCTCTTCTCCCATCGTTTTCCCGCTACCAGCGTCAGTGCTCATTGAAGGCTAGCGGAGACACACCGGCCATGTAAATATCGCACATAGTTTCTAAAAGCACAAATGTGTGATAGGAGGGAGTAGGTCCCATAGGGTGACTAGCGTGAAATACTTAATGGCAAGGAGGCAATTCCTATCAGCAAGGGGCGGCTTCCCACCCGCTATCCTAGTCAAATAGAACGCAAAAGTTAAGTGCCATGACATGGTGGGAAGTTGCATATCTCAAGCTTCATTTAAATGCCATGACACGATCATTATAGAGATAAATATCTCTATAGTGACCTATCATGGCAATTATATAAACCATGGGATCCTTGTTTTGCTAAGTTGTAGACTATGTTTTTATTGGTTATTTTTTGCTCTAAAATTAAAGAATGATTGACTTGACCTGTCATGGCAATTATATAAACTTTTTTCAGGTCGCATGCAGGGTATAGGGGCAGGGTGTTATTATCGAGCATGTCTCCCTTGTGCGGCTTATAGACGCTGCACATATCTATGGGCTCCCTGAGGTATATATATTATCCTTTACCGATAATGAGGGGCCCCCACACAATCTATCCCTTTGACCCAACAACGAGAAGGGTTTGACCATGATGGTTTCCTATTGATACTAGTAAGGTACACGTGCATTGCACGCATGCGATTTGGTAACCAAATTATGAATAAATACCACACTATAGCATGTAAGCTTTGAGTCATATATGCATGATGTAGATGTTCGTTTAATTCTTATAGTTCATCTCATTCAAAATCAATTAGTTTTATTAAAAAAAATCGATTTTAAGATTCATGGAATTGTGCATTGTAAAGCATAAAGTAAAAACAAATAGTGACAATTCATTTAGAAAAAAAGTTTGGGCAATTAAGATATGGAAGTTTTTAGAACAAAGGAGAAGTGCTTGTGTTTTGAGGTTTGTGCATTATGCTTAAGTTCAACCATGGAGTCTTCTAGATTGTACATGTGGCAGAATCTAGTGGAATGTAGATGATATCCAACGACCAGTAGTGCTCGGATTTGCCATCTCTGTACTGTCGGATTGGCTTCATCCAACGACCAACTTTCAAAGTTATTCGCACACTATATAGGGGTATAGATGTGTGCCATGCTAGACCAAGTAAAGTTTGAGTGCATGCGTGGGACGCCCCCCGCCGCCGGCTCGAAGTTGGGAAACCGACATCGTACATATTGAACAAGGCTTGGAGTCGGGTACGGTGTTCGGTTTGTAATGTAGTTGGTGGCCCATCGAAGTTGTGCATTCAAGATTTAAACACATCACACACCATCGTACGCATACATATTTTTGGGCCGCATGAAGTGTATATGGGGTCTTCTGATCGATCACGTTTCCCTTGTGCGGTTTTTTGTGACGACACGCATATATGTGGGATCCCCGAGTGTATATATATTATCCCTTTGACCGATAACAAGGGGTATGTGTGTGCCATGAATGGATTCCTCCTAGTTCTTGTTAGGGCCGGTCACCGTCACATGTCGCTCAACCAAAGCTCGAGCTCATGCGTTGTCAGGATTCCCTCCCACATGCCTAGATTGCTGGGTTCGACTTACATCGTACCCTGCATATCTCGTCCTTAACTACCTTACCTTCATGATTGTTGTCTGTATCGAGAGGTAGGCACTACATCTAAATTGTATGTTATTCTATATTGAAAACACACATCACCCCTTCCCAACATACATCATTTTGGGCTGCATGCAAGAGGTGCTGGTTTTGTGGTCCCTCTCGTGCGATTTTTATGATGGTTCAATCTATTGGCCCAAGCAGTTTATCGACAACGACAGTTGTCGTTTTACCAAACGATAGATTCATTGGTCCGTCTTATGGTAGGTCATGGCGACGTGCATGTATGACCAAAGTATCATTACGTGCATCCGCCCCGCAGACACGAAGTGGGAGGTGGTGGGCCAAACATCCTAGCTAGCTACGACATTATGTTATTACACACACACACACACACACACGCACGCACACACACACACATCTGGGCTATTTCATTACGCTGTAATGTAATATTATTCTCTATACTCTCTCGAATCGACGTGGTTCACAGTTTGGACTGACGTGGTTTTCCACCTGAACTGATCTTCCTGCGTGCACGACGGACGGAAATAGGGGATGCAATGTGGAGCTTCCGGTCGTTCTCCGGCGCGATGTCGCGGGCCATTTGTTGCTAGAGGAGACATGTAAGGGGTTCCGCACGTGCGCATGCTCAGCTGGATGTGTTTTGTGATCTATAGTCACCGGAGGTGACGGCGTGGGCATTTTGGCGGCGGACGTGTTTTGGGCGTTGGTGTTTACTGTGGTGTTCGTGGGCCTCAATTTACGTCGTGTTTATTGTTTTTGATGTGAGAATTATCGATATGTTAGAGTTTTTGGAGATTAATTTCATCTGTAATTTATGATTACAAGTTTTGGTGTTCTTGGTCGTTTTCCACGCCCGCCATGGAAATCTGTTCTTCTTTTTCTGTTGTTTTAATTTTGAATTGGCGTTGCAAGGAGAGATATGAGGATTGTATGAAAAGATTTGCGTTCTCAATTTTGCTTCTTTGAGTTGTTTCTACCTCGGATTCCCATGTTATTTTGTCGCTCATGAGGTGGTGTATGGCGGCCGATTGTATGTCATGCGATTTCTTGTAATCCGTCAAACTGTAATTAAGTTGTGTGTTTTTCAAAGTGTTGTTTGAATTGCTGCCATATGTGTAGTTGGACTGCTGCATGTCAAAGTTGTATTATCTTGGCGCTGACATCGGATGGACTCGCATCGATAGCTCGCACTTTGATTGTAAAGCCCGAGCCCTCTGCTCGGTTTCATTCTACGAGCTGCAACCAAAGAAAAGCGAGATGGATCCTGAGCTGGGAGAGGTCACAGAGGAGGAGGGGGACACCATAGATGTGAGGGCTGCAGTAGCGGAGCAGAGGAGGAGGACGCGCAGGCGCACACAGATGACGCGGCATGCTGACGAGGAGGAACTGGAGGCAGAGTTTAACAGACGCCTTGCGCATGAGGTGATGGATACTTGCAACTCAAATGAATTGGAGCTTCTTTTCCCAGAGGGCAGGTGAAGGAACCATATTCAGATCATTAGTTGGGCTAGGGCGAGAGCAGCCACGGTTCCACATCCATCCACCAGGGCCAAATGGCGTCGTTTCTTTGATCGTTATGACTGAAGTAGTGAATATTATGTTTTTAAGATTTTTGTAGTGAGGGGGCAAATGTTTGAATGACTAAATGAATTCAAATGTTTTGTCTCTGAATGTGTTGTTTTGTCTGCATATATTTGACATGTGCACCTTTGAACTGCTTGTTTATCTGAACTTGAACTGATTTGCGGTCAAATGTTGCATTGCTTGTGTAATAACTATTTCCTACCACCTGGCTGCCCACCTGCCTATTTATTATTTTTATAATTTGAGAGTCTCCCTGACTATAAACTCTATCCATCTATGTGTGGTGTGTGTCCAAGTCTTCCCCTCCTTTTTCTTCCTCCTTGCAGAATCAGATCTAGGTTCCTTCCTCTTCTCTTCGTTGCTTTTTTCTCTGTTCCTGTGTGTTCCATGGAGGATTGTTCATGCGGATGCCTGGCAAAGATGGCGCACATAGCTGACGGCTGTGTGTACGAATCTGGTTTGGAGCTCACCCAGACTCAGCGCCGTGGGCAACTTTCTTGTCTGTTGTACAACAACCATGGGTTTCGTATGCCCTATGTTTGTCGCCTGACGGTTGGTGACTTGAAGGAATCATGGGTATGTGTTTCTATTCGTTTTGTTTTCTACTTTTTTGTTGGTCTCTGTTTGAATCCCATGGACTGGATCTGCAGTTTAGTCTTATGAATAGTTTGCCTATATTTTTTTATTTGGTTTTGTCAGAATTTAACAGTAGGGATTTCTGTGTGTATTTGTTCATTAACAGTATTTTATCCATTTTGTATAATCTTTGATATGTTTTTTGTCAGATGTTTTTACTGTAGGTGTATTGATATGTATATTTCTTCAGTTTAGTCAGTTCACATGTCTAGTTAGTTTTGTGTTATTGTTTTGGTTCAGATTTTTTCCATTTTAGTTTGTTATGCAAATCATTCCTATATCTGTGTAAAAATTCAGTTATGTCAGGTGTTCAATTTGTTTTGTACTCTCATGCCCATTTGCAGAAAATGTCACCCAGGATCAGGATTGTTGCTCCTAGTTCTTGTTCAAGATGGAGACTTGCACAAGAATGGGTATCCGTTGATGGATGTTGCCTACCACATTGACTTTGACGGTTGCATTAACCTAACTACTGGGTGGAAGGAGTTTGTGGCAGAGTCTGGATTTGAGGATGGTGATGTGGTTATGGTTATGTTCTCTAGAGAAGACGACTCTCTCACGTTCAGAATTTATGTGCTGTAGGTTTAAATGTGGCAAATGACGTCGGTTGTGAGATTTGTGTGTGGTTGATTATGTTGCAGAATTTTTTTCTTTTAAAACATTTGCATGTGAGATGGTTGAATTGTATGGTATTATCAGATGGTCTGGAACAAGTTACGTAATGTTTTTCCTATTGTTCTGCTCAAGTATAACTGTTTTATTTATATATTCTTTATATTAGTACTGGAACAATTCTATAGTTGAACTGATGGGCATCCTTTGTTTTGACTGGTATATTTTCATGTACATAACTCGCAGACGGTGCTATATGCTGATGATGTTTTTAGAACCCCTTTTTGTGTATTGAGTTTGCTGAACTTACATTCTATTAATGATAGTACTGAACTATTTTAGGTTGTCAATTACCAATCAAATTTGTTTGTTGTATAACATTTTTTCTTACTTTTTTACATGAATTTTGGAGCACATTTTTTGTTTTTTATAGTTGAACAATGATAGTTTTAGTATTTTTTTAAAATTAAAAAATTTTAATCTTCACTGCACATTACTATTTTTTTTGTACTTGAACCTTATGAATTGTAGTAGTTGAACTTTTTATAAATTCGTTTCAAATTTTTATTTACAGTCTTATATTTTTTTATTTTTTTACTTCTTACCATTAAGATGTGTTTGAACTTTTTACAATATTTTGGTTTATTAACTGATTTTTCTTGTGAGGTTTTTTAAAATTATCTGCATTTTGTTTTTTTGTCGTGTGTGATCTGCTTTGGATTTTTGTAATGGGGCGGCATCGTGGTTGGGCCATCGGCCTAAGTCGTTGTTTTCGCTCGGATAGCTCGTCTCACATGATGCAGGTAAAGACTGGCAAGCGCAGGCGCTTATGGGTTTAGTCCCACCTTGCTAGTCGATGGGGCTCTAGACCTGTTTATAAGCGCAGCCGAGGCTCACCAGTTGAACTCCTCTGAACACTTACCAGAGCACTTATACACGACGCTCTCTCTCTCTCTCTCTCTCTCTCTCTTGACCTGTGGGCCATGGACGATAGGCCCTGCGTTTGTGCGGATTACTAGGGATTCATCCACGGGCTTGAGTTCAAGTATCTAGCATTGTCAGGGCCTGCACCTGTCCTTGGGCGGTCAATTTTTTCATTTTTTGTTGTTTGAATCTAGTACTTGACTCCACCAGTAACTTGGACTGGTACTTTTTTGTCCTTGGGCGGTCAATTTTTTTCTTTTCTTTTTTGTTTGTTTGAATCTAGTACTTGACTCCACTAGTGACTTGGACTGACGGCCAATTTTTCCCTGTTTTTGTTGTTTGAATCTAGTACTTGACTCCACCAGTAACTTGGACTGGTACTTTTTTGTCCTTGGGCGGTCATTTTTTTCCTTTTTTTGTTTGTTTGAATTTAGTACTTGACTCCACTAGTGACTTGGACTCATAACTTTTTTTGTTCTAGTTCTTGTTAGTTTTGTTCTACGAATGGGCCGTAGCAGGTGACGACACGGCGTGCCACGGCGTCGCATGCGGAGGCGAGTCCGTAACATGACTTGCCCCCGCACCCCGCCGTACCGAGGGGCATAGTTGTACTGACACATCTTCCTTGTATGGACTTGCCCCATTATCTATCTTAGGGGTGTGTGTGGGTGCGTGTGTGTGTATGGGGGGTGGAAACAGAATAACCGCCTTGCGCTGTCAACGAGCGCGATTGTTATAAGAAAGCGAGGCCGAGCCGGGGGGGGGGGAGGACCCTCCCCATCCCGGCGAGGCCGAGCCAGAATGAGCCGTAGTAGCGACACGCTTGGCGTGCTTGTGGCGTTGCATGCTATGAGGCGAGTCCGAACATGACTTGCCCCCGCACCGCACCGAGGGGCATAGTTGTACTGACACATATTCCTGGTATGGACTTGCCCCATTATCTATCTTAGGCGTGTGTGTGTGGGTGCGTGTGGGGGGTGGGAAACAGAATAACCGCAATGCGCTCACAAACGAGCGACTTGCCAGCGAAGCGAGGTCGAAGGGGGGTCGGGACCCCTTCCCATCTGGCGAGGCCGAGCCAGAATGAGTCAGAAGCACACGACGACGCTGGCGTGTTACAAGGCCGCATGCGGAGGCGAAGTCTCAGAATATGACTTGCCCCGCACCGCACTGAGGGGCATAGTTGTACTGACACATCTTCCTTGTATGGACTTGCCCCATTATCTAATTTAGGGGTGTGTGTGGGTGTGTGTGGGGGGTGGGAAACAGAATAACCACACTACGCCTGTCAAACGAGCGCACTGCCGCGTTAGCGTGAGGACGAGCCGGGGGGGGACCCCCCTCCCCCATCCCCTCGAGGCCGAGCCAAGAACGAGCCGTAGCAGGCGACAACGCGGCGTGACGCGGCGTCGCATGCGGAGGCGAGTCCGTAACATGACTTGCTCCCGCAGTGCACCGAGGGGCATAGTTGTACTGTCACATCTTCCTTGTATGGACTTGCCCCATTATCTATCTTAGGGGTGTGTGTGGGTGCATGTGGGGGGTGTGGGAAACAAAATAACCGCACCGCGCCTGTCA
The DNA here is from genome assembly GCA_021437245.1 of Aegilops speltoides. Classification (NCBI taxonomy): domain Eukaryota; kingdom Viridiplantae; phylum Streptophyta; class Magnoliopsida; order Poales; family Poaceae; genus Aegilops; species Aegilops speltoides. Next base: position 150,048,686 of record CM038143.1, on the reverse strand, counting down.
AACGAGCACATTGCCGCATTAGCGCGAGGCCGAGCCGGGTGGGAGAGGGGGGTCGGGACCCCCCTCCCCCATCCTGGCGAGGCCGAGCCAGGAACGAGCCGTAGCAGGCGACGACGCGGTGGGCGGAGGTGAGTCCGTAACATGACTTGCCCCCGCACCGCACCGAGGGGCATAGTTGTACTGACACATCTTCCTTGTATGGACTTGCCCCATTATCTATCTTAGGGGTGTGTCCGAGTGCATGTGGGGGTGGGGGTGGGGGTGGGAATCGGAATAACCGTGATCGCTTTGTCAAACGAGTGCACTTTGCCAAGAAGCGAGGCCGGGCGGAGGGGAGGGGTCGGGACCCTCCCCATCTCCGGGCGAGGCCGAGCCAGAACGAAGCCAGAGCAGAGCGACGACGCAGCGTGCGCGCGACGCCGCATGCGGAGGCGAGTCCGAATATGACTTGCCCCCGCACCGCACCGAGGGGCAGAGTTGTACTGAGACATTATCTATCTTTGGGGTGTGTGTGGGTGCGTGTGGGGGTGGGGGGTGGGGGTGGGAAACAGAATAACTGCACTGCGCTTGTCAAACAAGCGCACTGCCGCGTTAGCGCGAGGCCGAGTCGGGGGGAGGGGGGGTCGAGATCCCCCTCCCCCATCCCGGCGAGGCTGAGCCTGGTTTATGGGCGTGGGTGGTGTCACCCTTGGCACATGCAGCAATGCATCTCTTGGAGGGAGCAACATTGACGAAGATCTCCGTCTCTCATTGTACAGCTGTCTCCCCTCAGACTCATTGTGAGGTTGCTCCGGTCTATATGGCTCATATCTTGTACTTTTGAACCTGCTAGAGTGGCCAAAATTTCTGTCTCTTTGGCCTGGTCTTCCCGTCGTCGAATCGCTTTTGGCAAAGACGGATGATTGATGTTGACGGAGCGACTGGTGGAAGCCTTGTTGCAACCCATCCACGGCTTCATGTTCTTGGCCTTTTGCATGCGCTGGGGCAGGAAAACATTTGTTGTTGGTGATATTGTTGGCCTCGTTGTAACCCAGCAGCGGCAAAGCTTGCATTCCCAGATATTGGTGTTTGTTGCATAGAAGAACCTGTCCGTGCTTCTGATGATTGCGGTGTATCTTGAAATCTGCATGTACTATTGAAGTATCCAAGCGGTATTTCTGGTGTTACCCAACCAGGTGGTGCCCCATATCTGTTTGGCTCATCAAACACTCGCTGCGTGCGCCGCCTTGCATGCTTCTGCAAATGACATTCAACAGTTTTGGGATTAATCTGGTTTCGTTTTCAGTTGAACTGATGAACGCTCATGTTCAACGCTGATGTATCGATGTCTTGTTTTAGCACTACTTGTAAACTGGACATTGAACTCATGCATGACTTCTCTTTTGTTCATCTATAACTTATGCAACTACACTAGAAGTACTCCTAGTTTATGTATCATTGAACTTACTGTGTAACTGTGGCACTCTCTTAGCACTATCTACTTGGACTGATGCATATGTTAAGTTTTTTTACTTGAACTGAAGCTAGCATATTAGATGTACTGACAGTAACCTCGACATCCTAATCGTGCATCAATGCATCTACATTACAAGTACTCCTAGTTTATGTATCATTGAACTTGCTGTGTAACAATTTTATATTTTTTTAGTAACAGTTTTGTTACTCGTTCGAACTGACGCAACTACATGACTTGTACTCTTAGAAATAACAACATACAACTTTCAGTGGTAGCTGAACCTTAGCACTATCTACTTGGACTGATGCATATGTTTAAGTTTTTTTACTTGAACTGAAGCTAGCATATTAGATGTACTAACAGTAACCTCGACATCCTTATCATGCATCAAGTGGCAGGGGTGTAAATGAACTGATGCAAGCATTTGCAATGTACCATCGGATTCTTCTTCATAGCAGGACTGATGAACTAATGGACTGACACAAACGTGGGAAGCAGACATTACCTCTAGTGTACTGACTTCTTCTTCTACCTCTCGTGGGCGTCTTACTGGCATGTTCTTGGGAGGCGGCGCCATTGACGCAGCTCCTGCTTGTGGTGGACGTCTGGCGAAGAGGTTTGTTGAGGCAGCACCTTGCGGGGATCACTACCCCAGAGAAGGAGCCCCGGCGACGCCGGGAGGCAGGAGGCGGGGATGATGGCCCCGTCGATGGATCCGGCGACGGAGGGAGGCAAGAGGCGGGGATGACGGCTCCGTCAATGGACCCGACAACGGAGGGAGGCAGGAGGCCGGGATCATGGCCCTGTTGATGGATCCTGTGGCAGAGGGAGACAGGAGGCGGGGATCACGACCCCAATGATGGATCCGGCGACAGAAGGATGCAGGAGACGGGGATCACGGACCTGTCGATGAATCCGGTGATGGAGGGACGCAGGAGGTGGGGATCACGACCCCGTCACTGGATCTGGCGACAAAAGGATGGAGGAGGCGGCGGCGGATCCGTCGCCGGCCAGTCACGGCGCCGCGGGCTCCCTCGCCGCCGCCGCCGCCGCCGCCACGATGCTTGCCTCCCATGGAAGAAGCGTTGGGGTCTGGGGATTCTACTGTGGTGGTGCGACGCGCTATAGGGGCGGAGGGGGGTAACGAATAATATTCTATTATGGGTAATGAATAGTCTAGCCCTATATATATAGGGTCGCTATTCGCCACCGGGTGAGAATAGTTATTCCTCACCCACCCATGATCGAACGAGGGCAGTGCACAGCCACGGGAAGAAAGCAGCTGGAAGCGTAAAATTACCTCGGGCATGAATCGTAAAGTTCTGGGATGGAGACCTCAAGTAGGAAAAAAAGCAGCACGAGGTAAATTTACCTCTCGTCTAAACGAACTCCATGGATCGTGGGAGGCTCGCCATTTTCCACGCCTTCTCGCCCAGCCCACCGCCACTACCCCGATCATTCGCGTGCAGCCAATAGGGTTCCCAGAACCGATGGTGCAGTTCACTCTATCTCGTGGTCGAGAGCCGACTCTAGTAGCTTACAGATGGGAAGAGATCACCGACGGGATCTAGTTGAGCTGAAGTGGCGACGCCAAGTTGGACCTCGATCTCAACGCTTGGGCGGTGGTGGTCGCCAGACGGCGCGCGCTCCCGAGCTCGGGCCATTATCTTGTATCTCCTCCCATCCTAGCCTAACCGATCAATCTGATCCAAAGATTTCATCGGCGATCGTTGAGTCGTCATGGTCTAGGTATGGTCGACCTCCTCTTCAAGTTTGGTCATGGCTCCTACTTCATGCGCCCATGAGCACTAGGTCCGTGATCTTGCCTCTCTTGAATCTGGTCACTGGCTGCATCCACCCCCGGTGACATCCCTAAGTACTTTTGATAAACAGGAGTTTGTTTGTTTTGACAGAGTGCATCGAATTTGTGTGCTATGAGTTTGGTGAAGACCATGACGACTCAACGATCGCCGATGAAATCTTTGGATCCGATTCACCGCTTAGGCTAGGATGGGAGGAGATACAAGACAATGGCCCGAGCTCGGGAGCGCGCCGACACGGCGACCATCGCTCAAGGCCGAGATCGTGGTCCAACTTGGCGCCACCACTTCAGCTCAACTGCATCCCGCCGGTGATCTCTTCCCATCTCAGAAGCTACCAGAGCCGCTCTCGACCACGTGATAGAGTGAACCTGCACCGCTAGTTCTGGGAACCGACACGCACGCTGAATGATCAGGTAGTGGCGGTGGGCTGGACGAGAAGGCGTGGAAAATAGCGAGCCCTCCCACGATCCATGGAGTTCATTTAGACGAGAGGTAAATTTACCTCGTGGCTGCTTTTTTTCCTACTTGAGGTCTCCATCCCAGAATCTTTACGATTCATGCCCGAGGTAATTTTACGCTTCGAGCTGCTTTCTTCCCGTGGCTGTACTGCTGCCTGGTTTGATCATACCGGGTGAGGAATAACTATTCTCACCTGTGGTGGAATATACATATATATATATATATATATATATATATATATCCAAGGGTGCTTTCGGGTTTGCGAGGCAGGTGGCACCAAAGTTATGCATTGTCTATTTAAAGTTTTAAACATCACACCCAACATTCCTACATATATTTGGCCACTTCCAAGTGGTTCTTGACTTCTGGCCCCTCTCATCGATCTTCGATGATACGCCCTACCGTGGGCCCGTGCGGTCAAAATTGTTCATTGGAATTTTGAACATTACAGACCACCCTTTTCACTCATATATATTTAGGCCACATGTTGGTGTGGCTGTCTTCTGACCCTCTCCAACGTTTGTTTTTGCTGACTCTGATGACGCTCAACGGACACGGGTATAATATCATAACCGTATGCGATACAAGTGCGCTGTGAATCACTACGACTGTGCAAGTGATACGTCTCCAACGTATCTACTTTTCCTAACGCTTTTCCTCTTGTTTTGGACTCTAATTTGCATGATTTGAATGAAACTAACCCCAGACTGACGTTGTTTTCAGCAGAACTACCATGGTGTTGTTTTTGTGCAGAAATAAAAGTTTTCGGAATGGAACGAAACTTTGCGAGGATTTTTTATACAATAAATAAGAATTTCTGGAGCCAAGATCCACTGGAGAGGGGCACCTGGGTGGGCACAACCCACCAGGGCACGCCCCCTCTCCTGGCGCGCCCAGGTGGGTTGCCCCACCTGGTGGCCCTGCAGACCCTGAAACCGATGCTATAAAATCCTATTTTTCCAGAAAAAAATCTGGGAAAAAGAATTATCACGATCCACGAGATGGAGCTGCCGTCACCTCCTGTTCTCCGTCGGGAGGCCGATCTAGAGTCCGTTTGGGGCTCTGGAGAGGGGAATCTCCATTCTTCGTCATCACCGACCCTTCTCCATCACTAATTCCATGATGCTCCCCACTGGGAGTGAGTAATTCCTTCGTAGGCTCGCTGGTCAGTGAGGAGTTGGATGAGATTCATCATGTAATCGAGTTAGTTTTGTTAGAGCTTGATCCCTAGTATCCATTATGTTCTTAGATTGATGTTGCTATGACTTTGTCATGCTTAATGCTTGTCACTTTGGGAGCGGGTGCCATGAACTCAGATCTGAACCGTTTATGTTATCACCATCATATCCATGCTCTAGGTCCGATCTTGCAAGTTATAGTCACCTACTACGTGTTATGATCCGGCAACCCTGGAGTGACAATAGTTGAGACCACTCCCGGTGATGATCGTAGTTTGAGTAGTTCATGTATTCACTATGTGTTAATGCTTTCTTCCGATTCTCTATTAAAAGGAGGCCTTAATATCCCTTAGTTTCCAATAGGACCCCGCTGCCACGGGAGGGTAGGACAAAAGATGTCATGCAAGTTCTTTCCATAAGCACATATGACTATTTACGGAATACATGCCTACATTATATTGACGAACTGGAGCTAGTCTTGTAACGCCCTAGGTTATAACTGTCTCATGATGAATATCATCCAACAAGTCACCGATCCAGTGCCTACAGATTTATCTTATATTGTTCTTGCTAAGTTACTACTGCTATAATCACCGTTACACTTGCTACAAAACTACTGCTATCACTGTTACCATTACTCTTGCTGTTGCTAGCCCGCTACTATTATCAAAACTATCAAACTACTTTGCTACTGATCACTTTGCTGCAGATAATTAATCTCCAGGTGTGGTTGAATTGACAACTCAGCTGCTAATACCTTCAAATATTCTTTGGCTTCCCTTGTGTCGAATCTATAAATTTGGGTTGAATACTCTACCCTCGAAAACTGTTGCGATCCCCTATACTTGTGGGTTATCAAGACCTTTTTCTAGCGCCGTTGCCGGGAAGCATAACTATATTTTTTGAGTCACTTGGGATTATTATCAATTTTTCACTATGAAGAATCTGAAGGATGCTAAGACTAAGATATTTCCCTGAAAGACGAGGGGAGGTAAGGAACTGCCATTCAGTTCTGCTATAGATTCACCTTCTGTTATAAGTAAACTTACAACACCACCACATGCTATTAATTCTGATATGTCACAAGTTATTGATGATGCTACTTCTGCTATGGATAATGCTTATGATGATGCTAGTACCCTTCTTAATGATGATGATGTGCCACTTGGTGATTTTCTTGATAAACAAATTGCTAGAGTAATACAACATGATGTTGTTGAATCTGATGATGAGCTTGAAACTGAAACTCCTGAAACACCTGCTAGAACTAGCCTTCCAAGATATGAATTGCCTAAGGTAGCAGAAGGTTATGTTATGAATGAGGAGACAACTAGAGATATTCTTTCTTGTAAGGATATAGATGATCTAGGGAAATTATTATGCAAGTATAAAGAAAAATCTCTGAATGCTAGAATGAAATATGATCCTAAGTTTGCTACTTCACCTATCTTTATTGATGATAAGGATTATGAATTCTCTGTCGATCCAGAGTTAATTACTTTGGTTGAATATAATCCTTTTCATGGTTATGAATTGAAATTGTTGTGGCACATCTTACTAAGTTGAATGACATAGCCACCCTTTTTACTCATGGTGAGAAGACTCGCTATTACTTTATCCTCAAATTATTTCCTTTCTCATTAAAGGGTGATGCTAAAGCTTGGTACAATACTCTTGCTCCCGGTTGTGTGTGTAGTCCCCAGGATATGATTTATTACTTCTCTGAAAAATATTTCCCTGCTCATAAGAAACAAGCTGCTTTATAGGAAATATTTAACTTTGTGCAAACTAACGAAGAGAGTCTCCCACAAGCTTGGGGGAGGCTTTGCTAGCTACTTAATGTTTTGCCTGATCATCCTCTTACGAAAAATGTAATACTTGATATCTTCTATAATGGACTAACCGATGCTTCTAGGGATTTCCTAGATAGTTGTGCTGGTTGTGTTTTCAAGGAATGAACTGTTGGACAAGCTAAGGAATTATTGAATAATATATTGAAATTTTTTGATGACTGGACTCTTCCTGAACCACCGCTTAAACCCACTTCGAAGAATAGGGGTATATTATATATCAATCCTGAAGATATGTAAGAGGCAAAGAAATCTATGAAGGAAAAAGTTATTAAAGCTAAGGATGTTAAAAATTTACCTCCTATTGAAGAAATACACCACTGCCTAAGGTGGTAGAGGTAAATTCTTTAATGAATTTTAATGATAATGACAATCCTCACAATATGCATCCTAGCCAATGTCTTTATGAGTTTGAGAACTACATTAGAAAACAAGATCACTTCAATGCAAATGTTATGAAACAATTGAAATATAATACTGATATGATTGCTCGCTTGAATGGCTTGTTATTTATAATCTCAAATGATGTTAGAGGTGTCAGAAAGCATGCTTCTATGGTTCAAACTCAGTTAGGACAAGTTGCTAAATCTCAAAGAGAGTTGCTAGATGAAATGCATCATAATAATATACATGACTTTGCTGTTAGGGTTGCATCTAGAGGAGGTAGAATGACTCAGGAACCACCTTTTCCTGAGGGACACCCAAAAAGAATAGAAGAAGATTCAAAAAGAGTTAACCCTGATGCACCTAGTCCTTCTAGAAAGAAAAAGAAGAAGAAAAATGTTAGGACTTCACATGCCTCTAGTGAACCTGAAATAGGAAAACCTCCTGATAATGATAATGAAACTTCTATCTCTGATGCTGAAACTCAGTCTGGTAATGAAAAATCACCTTCTTATAATGAAAAATATAATGATGAGGTTCTCAAAGATGCTCAAACAAATAATAAAGAACCAAACAATGATGTTGAGATAGAACCACCTGTTGATCTTGATAACCCACAACCTAAGAATAAAAGATATGATAAAAGAGACTTTGTGGCTAGAAAACATGGTAAAGAAAAAGAACCGCGGGTTAAAAAACCCATGCCCTTCCCACCTAAGTCAACTAAAAAGAAAGATGATGAAGAATTTGAATGCTTTGCTGAAATGCTGAGGCCAGTCTTTTTGCATACTCGCTTGACTGATATCTTGAAAATGCCTCCTTATGCGAAGTACATGAAAGACATCATCACTAATAAGAGAAAAATACCAGAAGCTTAAATCTCCACTATGCTTGCTAATTATAGCTTTAAAGATGGAGTACCTAAAAAACTTGGAGATCCGGGAATACCAACCATATCTTGCTCCATCAAAAAGAATTATATGAAAATGCTTTTTGTGATTTAGGAGCTGGTGTTAGTGTTATGCCTTTCTCTTTATATAAAAGTCTTGATTTGAATAAACTCACACCTACTGAAATATCTTTGCAAATGGCTGATAAATCAACTGCCATACCTATGGTATTTGTGAGGATGTGCCCGTTGTCGTTGCTAATGTTACTATTCTGACGAACTTTGTTATACTTGAGATGCCTGAGGACGACAACATGTCGATTATCCTTGGTAGAACCTTCTTGAATACTACGGGGGCTGTTATTGATTGCAATAAAAGCAAGATCACTTTTCATATCAATGGTAATGAACATACAATGCACTTTCCGAAGAAACAATTCCAAGTGAATGGTGTTAATGTTATTGAAAAATCTCCGACAATCACTATTGGAAGTTTTCAAATATCTCTACCTATTGTTAAAAAGAAATATGAAATGCTTATCGTTCGGGACATTCATATCCCCACTGAGGTAACTTAGTGATTTATGAAAATTCTTCGATTTCATGCTAATTGAAAGTGGTTGTTAATAAGACTTGATCAACCTTATCAATGGATCATTTTTGAGCGGTATGCTATTGATGAATTCAGTAAGCACTACCTTCTGTCCCTACTTTTAGTTTTATGTTTTTAATAGTTAAATAAAATAGAATGCCATGCTTTGTCTGTTTTCTGAATTTCCCGTGCAATAAAAAAATGACCCAAAAATAAAAGTTCTCAGAATGCTCTGAAAATTTAATATGATTTTTTTCTGAATATTTCTGAATTTCTGGTGCAAATAATATCAGAGGGAGGTGCACCAGGTGGGCACAACCCACCTGGGAGCGCTAGGACCCCCAGGCGTGCCCTGGTGGGTTGTGGCACCCACGTGGGCCCCCTCACTTATCTCTTCACACCACATCATCACTTACCTCCAGAAAAATTCTCCATTGCTCTCTCCCGTGTTCTTGCTTCCAAGCCCGCAGATTTCGATCTCTTTGCTCGAAGCTCCATTTCCGAAACTGTTTCGGTGGATTGTTGCTTGGTATGTGACTCCACCGTTTGCCCAATTAGTTTTTGTTTTAGTGGTTTATATTTTGAATAATTAGCTACCTTGGTGCTGCTGTAGATGAGCTTGCATGCCGAATTCTTAGAACTCTAAGTGGTTTGAATGCTTGCTATGGCCACTATGTATCCCTTTGAGTAGTTGGTATCATTTTTGTTGAGAAAATTTTGTGGGCTAATAAATTTCAAAAATAATCATAGGAAAATCATGAATATCTTTAGGAAGTTTGGCTCTAAGAAGAACTCCAAGGGTGTTATTGGGGAGTCATCTGATAGTGATCTCCATCCTCGGCAGTTGGCAGAAGTACGACCGTGTGAATGGCCGCACACCCAATTCCTGGAAGAGGCTGGAATCCTTTAGGAGTTCACACAATATGCTGCTAATGCCGGCCTCACTGACTTCGTCGCAGATGACTGTGAACAGCATCAAATCCTCACAAACATATTTGTTCAAAGTTTTACTTTCCTTCCTAGGAATAGTCCTCCTGGAGTGAGTTTCGATTTATATGCTAAAAACCATCAGATACCACTTACTTAGTTTTGCAACATTTGCATGATCCCTTCTGATGGGAGCTTGGCCAAGCCTAGGCTGGCAGAGTTTGAGACCTTTTATTGTACCTTGACAGTGGGAGATGAGAGAGGGGTGTCAGCTATCACTGCTGCTGGCTTGCATTTTCCTGCTGTTCATTACTTTGCTCTTTTCATTGCAAAATGCTTGCTTGCTAGAGAGAAGGTGGGTGCACTCAGTTCACCAGACCTTACTGTTTTACGTCATGCAGTAGAGGGCGACAACACTTATAGCTTGGGAGATATTGTGGCTCGTCGCCTCCACATCAATAAGTCCAAGGGTAAGATACATGGTGGGATTTTCGCTACTCATTTGGCAGCTCAGTTTAATGTTGATATAAGCCATCATGATTACCATATGACCAAGGTTTACCTATACTGCACAGGCATGGAACACCACCGTTTTATTGCACGAGATTACCCTAACATTCCTATTCCTTATAACCTAGTTTTTAGCATTGAAACTCATGATATTATTCCGTTGCCTGATCCTACTTTGTTTGATTCTGTTGCCAGGGGCGGATATAAGATCATGCCTGCGGACATCATCGCCTACCGGAATGCTCAGGCTGCTGCAGAGGCTGAGGAGGCGCCTCAGTAGTGGGATGAGTGGATGCCCGCTCCTCAGTACCCCTACTACTATCTAGGCTACTGATCGATTACCAAGTTAGGCCAAAAGCCTAAGCTTGGGGGAGTACGTGTTTCTCACTGACATTACATTCATGGTTCACTTATTTCATTTGTCGGTGTTCACACTTTTTCGTTGTATCATCCATGCTTAGATTTCTTTTCTTGCTTTCTTCTTGTGTGTTTGAAAAACTTCAGAAAAAACCAAAAAAATAGTTGTAGTTAGTTTATTTTCTATGCATGCGTAGTTGTAGTACTAAAAAGAAAACCCCAAAAGATTTCCTTGTTCTTCTTTTTGTTGGGAGCTTTCCCGTGTAAATAGTTTTTCTCGTTTTTGCTTTTCCCTTTTTATTTGCTTGTTCAAGAAAACCAAAAACTCCAAAAATATTTCATTGTGTTTTTTTGAATTTCTTTTCTTTTTATTCAAGTTCTACCAAGGAGAAGACCACGATGAAAATGTTGAGTGACTCTCATATGAATAACTGTTGATCTAATAAAGAGCCCATTTTACCTTGTCTTCTCCTGTTGAATAAAATGTTTGTAGATTCTAGCTTAATCCACGACACTCTTTCACTATTATTATTTTCATATCGTTCGGTCGTGCAAGTGAAAGGCAATAATGACGACATTCGATGAACTGGTCGTGGCAGAGAGAAACGGGTATGAACTTGACTTGTTCTGTTTGTGTAAATATGTTTAACCTAGTATCCATGATTCAGCCCATTATGATTAAACATGTTTGCAATGACAATTAGAGATTATAGTTTCTCATGCCATGCATAAGTAGCTAGGAGTGGATAATGATTTATCTTGGATATCAACATTGTGTTAAAATGATTGTGATGTAGTATGATGATATGGTATCCTCCTCTGAATGTTTGAGTGGCTTGACTTGGCACATGTTCATACATGTCGTTTAATCAAAACCAACAAGCCTTTGTGATATTTTTTTCATGGTGTTCATATCCTACTCATGCTAGTGTCCAATGTTACTTATGCATAAGGAATGTTTATGACCGTTGTTGTTCCCTAGCTGGCCGCTTCTCAATATAATTGCTAGCCTTCGCCTGTACTAAGTGGGAATTCTGCTTGTACATCAAAAACCTTGAACCCAAAGTTATTCCAAATGAATCCACCATACCTACCTATATGCGGTATTACCCTGCCGTCCTAAGTAAATTTGCATGTGACGCCTCTAAAAACTTCTAAATAAATATCCTTTTTGTGTGCCTGGATCGTTCATGGAATGACAGGAGGTGGTCAGTATCTTCCATGCTAAGCGGGTTATTCTCAGGTCGAGTGTTTATTCACTCGCCATCACACGAGCAAAGGGCGGTAATAGGGATTCTCAGTCCCGAACTCAAAAATGCAAATAATTAAACAAAACTCCCCAGGACTGTTGTTGGTTTGGATGATACCCGTTGTTTCGGACAAGCCGTGGAATGTGATTGTTGGTGGAGGGGGAGTAAACCTTTACTTTTATCGCTTGGGAACCGCCACTAGCATTTCATTTATACGACCTTCAAATAAGATAAGATCTTGGCTCGTCCTACAAAAAAACAACTATATGCCCTATAAACTTGCTTGCTTCTTGCCTAGCATGGAAGATATTGATAACTGATAGTCGTGAAGTAAATGAGAAGGGTGCATGTCTCAAAATATCATTTACCTCTCTTTTAAAATTTTGAGCTCCGGCACCTTTGCAAATCACTGCTTCCCTCTGCGAAGGGACTATCCATTTACTTTTATGTTGTGTCATCACCTTCTAAAACAAGCGCCAGAACCTGAGAGCACTGCTGTCATGACTTATGCAATGTGTGTAGCTAATGTTGGGTGTATCATAACTGGATCTTTTCTACCATGAATTACAATGTTTAGTCACTACTTGAACTTTGGGGGTGCTCTGCATTTATGTTTTGCGACCTCGGAAAGGGCTAGCGAGATACCACTATTGTCATATTAGATCATGGTTGTTTTGACAACGTGTTGTCGTTTGAGATATTTTATTATTGATCGCTAGCTGATTATGTCATTGATATGAGTTAATATAATCTTTAAGAGTTATTATCGGCATGGTTAGTTATAATGTTGGTTGAAAATCTGGGTGTTGTTTAAGCTTACTTATGCAAACAAGAGCAAAAGAGCTCATAGAAGTTTTTCTTTTTCACTTTCAGTTTATCAACTGAATTGCTTGAGGACAAGCAAAGGTTTAAGCTTGGGGGAGTTGATACGTCTCCAACGTATCTACTTTTCCTAATGCTTTTCCTCTTGTTTTGGACTCTAATTTGCATGATTTGAATGAAACTAACCCCGGACTGACGCTGTTTTCAGCAGAACCACCATGGTGTTGTTTTTGTGCAGAAATAAAAGTTCTCAGAATGGAACGAAACTTTGCGAGGATTATTTATACAATAAATAAGAATTTCTAGAGCCAAGATCCACCGGAGAGGGGCACCTGGGTGAGCACAACCCACCAGGGCGCGCCCCCCTCTCTTGGCGCGCCCAGGTGGGTTGTCCCCACTCGGTGGACCTGCAGACCCTGAAATCGACGCTATAAATCCTATTTTTCCAGAAAAAATCAAGGAAAAAGAATTATCACGATCCACGAGATGGAGCCGCCGTCACCTCCTGTTCTTCATTGGGAGGCCAGATCCGGAGTCCGTTTGGGGCTCCGAAGAGGGGGATCTCCGTTCTTCATCATCACCAACCCTTCTCCATCGCCAATTCCATGATGCTCCCCACCGGGAGTGAGTAATTCCTTCGTAGGCTTATTGGTCGGTGAGGAGTTGAATGAGATTCATCATGTAATCGAGTTAGTTTTGTTAGGGGTTGATCCCTAGTATCCAATATGTTCTTAGATTGATGTTGCTATGACTTTGCCATGCTTAATGCTTGTCACTTTGGGCCCGGGTGCCATGAACTCAGATCTGAACCGTTTATGTTATCACCATTATATCCATGTTCTAGATCCGATCTTGCAAGTTATAGTCACCTACTACGTGTTATGATCCGGCAACCCCGGAGTGACAATAGTCGGGACCACTCCCGGTGATGACCTTAGTTTGAGGAGTTCATGTATTCACTATGTGTTAATGCTTTCTTCCGGTACTCTATTAAAAGGAGGCCTTAATATCCCTTAGTTTCCAATAGGACCCCGCTGCCACGGGAGGGTAGGACAAAAGATGTCATGCAAGTTCCTTCCATAAGCACATATGACTATTTATGGAATGCATGCCTACATTATATTGACGAACTGGAGCTAGTGCCGTAACGCCCTAGGTTATAACTGTCTCATGATGAATATCATCCAACAAGTCACCAATCCAGTGCCTACGAATTTATCTTATATTGTTCTTGCTAAGTTACTACTGCTATCATCACCGTTACACTTGCTACAAAACTACTGCTATCACTGTTACCGTTACTATTGCTGCCGCTAGCCCGCTACTATTATCAAAACTATCAAACTACTTTGCTACTAATCACTTTGCTGCAGATAATTAATCTCCAGGTGTGTTTGAATTGATAACTCAGCTGCTAATACCTTCAAATATTCTTTGGCTCCCTTGTGTCGAATCTATAAGTTTGGGTTGAATACTCTACCCTCAAAAACTGTTGCGATCCCCTATACTTGTGGGTTATCAACAAGCGCGAGCGAAGGTGGAGGTACTGGCTCAACCGTGTGCGATGCAAGTGCACTGTAAAATCACGATGACTGTGCAAGCGCGAGCAAAGGGTGGAGGTATTGGCTTAACCATGCGCGATGCAAGTGCGCTGTAAAATCACCACCTATGCAAGCTAAAGGTGAGTAAGTTTATTAGGAAATTAGGACAAACCGTGTGCGATAGACCATCTAGCTAGAAATATAAAAACAAACTACCCGCCTTGAGCGTTGCAAAAATCGGCGGTTCAACTACTTTTCCTTATTATCATACACGCATATTCTTATTGGACCGTGCGCGGTCTTGGGAACTCCCGCCCCGCATCAATTCCTTTACCCAAAATTTAGTAGCCGTCGTACTTCAACCGTCACCCACACTCCTCCAGCACCGACCTTATAGTAAAATTGCAGTAGCCGAGGCATTTGAACTGTCACCCTCCCTCGTCCACCACCATCTCCACCCACCATTACTAAAATTTTCATTAGTCGCTGCGTATCCTCGAACACGCCCCCTCCACAGTCCCCCACCCGTCCCCCTCCCTCCTTCAACCCTGTCGGTCTCCCCATTCCTCCTAGCTTAGATAATAAAGTTCAGGTTACCCAATGATTCCCATACCATCGCCCCACTCCCTTGAGTTTTTAGATGAGGCCTGCGGTGTCGCAGCCTAAGCTTGACCACGTATCCTGGGGAGCCCAACGAGCATTCGGCCAAGAAGAGGTTTATCATGGCCTCTTCGGAGGACATTGGTGAGGTGGCTACCCTTCGCCCCGATTTGTCGATCCCAGAGCAACACGTCATCGCGGAAGCCGGCGAAGACGTTGACTATGTTGCCATGCCGAAGGATTCATGCCAGCGGGCTAGCGTATTATTGTATCTTGGGAAAGCTGGCTACGAATCAAGCTCATCGACAGCGATGGCTTCACGCGGGCCATGTCACAGGTTAAGTGGTCCATCCCCAACCCCTCTGGTTCAACCGTCGTCGATCTCTTCGACGGCCCTACCGCTGATCTCCTCCACCAAGTGGTCAAGGATTTGCAATCCTTATACGCCATCAAGCCCATTTTGTCATTTTGAAGGACATGTTCTACGGTGGCAGCTTGGGATCCTCAATTGCCAACTCAGATCTCATCTACGACGACCACGAGGAGGGCACCAACGAAGGTTCTTCCAAGGTGAAATAGCCCATCTATGACATCAGAGAGTGCACCATGGGTCTGTGCTCTTCCAACTGGAAGGATCCCGTCCATGAAATGTGAGGTAACATCCTATCATCAAATCTTACCTTTTCTAGCTTGCCAACCCGTACCCTTTGTTGTAGTAGCATTTGCCATGCGGTGCTTTAACCGTGCCATGTTTAATTATTTCAGTTATGCAAAAATGTATTATTCAATAGGGCTATGTGATGTTTAAGTATGAATTGTCCACTTCAGTTTCATGAATGGCTATATTTGGTTGTTTATAGTGAGTAGATTCCTTGTTTATCTGTATTTGGTTTTTAGGTTGGTTGTAGTGAGCATTTTTCCAGTTATCGAGCATATGCCTTGTTTATATGTGTTTGGTTCTTAGTTTGGTTGCAGTGAGCATTTGTCCAGTTATCAAGCAGATGCCTTGTTTATCTATATTTGGTTGTTAGGTTGCTTTTTTTAGCATTTGTCCAGTTTTCAAGCAGATGCCTTGTTTATCTGTATTTGCTTGTTAGGTTGGTTGAAGTGAGCATTTGTCCAGTTTTCAAGCATATGCCCTGTTTATTTGTATTTGCTTGTTAGGTTGGTTGAAGTGAGACTCTGTCCAGTTTTCAATGGCTATATTTGGTTGTTATATTGATCATTTATGCCTTGTTTATTTCAGTCATTCACAATGTGGTGTTCATTATGTGCAAGTCGGAACTGTGTCACTCGACTGCTCAATACCAGTTTGAACGGCTATATTTGGTTCCAGTTATGCCTGGTTTAGTTAACACATGCCCTTTGTTTCAGTTTTACACATTTATCCAGTGTGATGTTTAAGCATTACCTACGTTCTATTCATTTTCAACAATACCAGTTTGAATTGCAATATTTGATGGTTGTTAAGCCTGCTGTCAGTAACATTGCCTTCCATTTTATATCTACTTTAATAGCATGCTGAAACCAACACATTCAAGCTATCATTTGGAGATGATGTTGTTTACCTTTGCTATATTTGTTTGATGTTAAGGTTGATGTACTTATCATTCGTTTCCACTACTTATGCAGGACAACAACGGGAGTGGCCACCATTTTCCTCCGAGGTTAGCTTCATCCCTCGACTTGTACTCCCCCCGTCGTTCCATAATGTAGTGCATATAGATCCAGGCCTGGACACTTGTTAGCTTCTATATTGACTTGTTTCTTGTAGGTACATATGCCCTCGGCAAGGATCCATGCATCGACCCTTTTTGCGTATGGGGCAATGAGATATTCATGAGCAAGCATCAAGTGAGGAAACTGACAAGGATTATTAGCAAAAAGATATGAATGGTGGCAAGCAAATTATTTGTTTATGCTCTATCCAACACAACAGTGAGCTGTAGGATGGTAACTACAAACTCTACAACCTTCTCTTTTTACTGCCCATAATGAGTTGTTAGACAACAATGTCTGAATATTTTTTGTTCGTAGCGGTTCCCAAAGCAGTTCACTCAAGATTACCTTGCAAAGTACATGATTGGTGGACACGCAATGAAGCTTAAAGTATTTCATCCAGACTACAATGAGCATTGAGAAGTCGTAATGAAGACGGTGAAGGATGGACGGGCAGCCATCACAAAGGGTTGGCCTAGAGTCGTGCGCGCATTACGCATGGAGGAGGGCACAATATGGGCATTCCACTTCACCTTCTCCAGCAACCAGAATGTCTTTCGCCTCTCTCTTTACAGTCTTTAGTACAACTATGGTTCATCATTCTTTACTTGGTGCTTCTGTAGTTCTTCAATATACGTACATGTACATCGAATTATGCATTCGTGGTTGAACCTATATTTGTAATAAACATGGTTGGATATGAAATAAGTGATTGCCTATGGTTTGCGAAAGCAAAACGTATGCGACAGACCTGGAGATCAGAGACGTTTCTAGGATCCACTATGTGTGCGATCAATCTCGACTACACACACGACATCCTCTTGAAAACTATTTGCGTTAGGCCACCTTGCACAAATGTTTACCACATAAAAAATTGTGTTTGATGGACAACCTTTGCCACACAATTTCTTATACGCACTGTGTGTGATGCATTCAATAATGCAAATGATAAAATTGTTAATATCGTGTGCAATGGCAACGCTATCACAAATGATTTAACGGGGAAAATTGTGTGTGATGTACCTGTGAACAGAAAAGTTTTCCTTGGAGCGACTGTGTGGGATGTACATACGAATAGAAACATTTAGCGGGGACTGACTGTGTGAGATGTACTTACGGCCGCAAACGATTTTGCCTGTATAATTTTATTTTTTTAGCACTACTATACGTATAACCGTATTTGAGCGCTTGTCGGTCGCACACGACCTCATTTTGCCGAGCGTGTGTGCCAGGAGGGCATATCCCCGACGGTTTCTAGGTCGTGTGGGAAGGACCCCTATCGCCCACACTCACTTGGTGACGGTTCCAAATGCCTTCGCGGAAAGGGGTTAAAAACTGTTTGTATAGCACTGACGCATACCAGTGAGAAGAGCAGTTCGAAATATTCAAGGCGGCTTGCATTGCCAAAGCTGCCAAAGAAAAGTCAAAGTACATGTAGGGGCTTCAAGAGAGGAACCTGGGGTGCCACCACCTCGGAAGCCATGGTTATGCGGGGAAGAGGACCATATGGGCCAAGGAGGACGCAGAATGCAAAAGTTTGGGGATCCCAGACCCTTTGGCAGAGTTCACCGTCCCGTAGGAGCGTGACATCATCAGGGCCCGGTACCATTGGGACCCAGTCAACAAGGTTTTTGAAACGAACGCGGTCACGAGGAGCTCATGAGACTGCTGGTAATTTTTAAATTACCCCCTAATTTTAGCTTCTGATCGGTTCGACTGCACATTTAGTCACATTTGTAAACGATCCTTGTTCATTTTGCAGAAAGAGCAACACATGATCATGGCCGAATGTGACTCGCCATCTGAGGCGTTGGCGAGGCCCAAGTGGGACACCCCATTCAGTCGGCCTTGAACATATTGAAAGGACTCCCGGTGGACTCTCGACCGTCATATGGACGCGTGCACGACGTCGAAGACGGCGCCACGTGGAAGAAGTACTACCGTGAGACCACGAAGGAGAGGAAGGAAAGACGGAGGTTAAATGAAGAAAACATCGACAAGAAGGTTGAGATCGTGGTTGATAAGAAATCAGCCGAGGCAGTCAAAGCAGCTATAACTGCCGCGAGAGAGGAGATGGCAGCTTCATATAGTATCTTGGTTCCGGCTATCGTCAGTTGGACCAAGCAAAATCCAAATAAATAGGCAACAGACTTTCCCCTTGCCAACTTCTTCAGGAGCAGCTCGTTTAGTGCACCTGCTCCCGCACCCACTAGTAGCCCGTCCTCTGTCTTTGCTGTGCTCGGCGGGGCTTCGTCTTTTGCTGAGGTCGATGCCCTAATGGTACCTGTCACACCGGCCCTCTTTAATATATGTATAATCTCCCATTTTGTTGCCTTTCGGATGTCTCATGTCACATACATGTCTTTGCAGGCGGACGTAACCCCGTGCACCATACTGTACACCATCAGCGCCAGAAGGTGGACATGGGGAAGGCGACGATAGTGAAGCCGAAGGAACAATTGTTCCAAAGCCGGATGCTACCTCTTGAGCACTGCGTTGGATTTCCCCGAAGAGGAGAGGATGATGCAGCAAAGTAGCGTAAGTATTTCCCTCAGTTTTTGAGAACCAAGGTATCAATCCAGTAGGAGACCACGCACAAGTCCCTCGTACCTACACAAAATGATAGCTCCTCGCAACCAACGCAATTAGGGGTTGTCAATCCCTTCATGGTCACTTACGAGAGTGAGATCTGATAGAGATGATAAATAATATTTTTGGAATTTTTGGTATATTGATGCAAAGCAAAAAGTAAAAGGAAAAGTAAAAACAAAGCAAGTAATAAAGTAATGGAGATTGATATGATGAGAATAGACCCGGGGGCCATAGGTTTCACTAGTGGCTTCTCTCGAGAGCATAGATATTCTATGGTGGGTGAACAAATTACTGTTGAGCAATTGAGAGAATTGAGCATAGTTATGAGTATATCTTGGTAATGATCATGTATATAGGCATCACCTCAAAGACAAGTAGATCGAAACAATTCTGCATCTACTACTATTACTCCACTCATTGACCGCTATCCAGCATGCATCTAGAGTATTAAGTTAAAAACAGAGTAACACCTTAAGCAAGATGGCATGATGTAGAGGGATAAATTCATGCAATATGATAAAAAAACCCATCTTGTTATCCTCGATGGCAACAATACAATACGTGCCTTGCTGCCCCTTCTGTCACTGGGAAAGGACACCGCAAGATTGAACCCAAAGCTAAGCACTTCTCCCATTGCAAGAACTACCAATCTAGTTGGCCAAACCAAACAGATAATTCGAAGAGACTTGCAAAGATAACTCAATCATACATAAAAGAATTCAGAGAAGATTCAAATATTATTCATAGATAAGCTGGATCATAAACCCAATTCATCAGTCTCAACAAACACACCGCAAAAAGAAGATTACATCGAATAGATCTCCACGAGAGAGGGGGAGAACATTGTATTGATATCCAAAAAGAGAGAAGAAGCCATCTAGCTACTAGCTATAGACCCGAAGGTCTGAAGTAAACTACTCACACTTCATCGGAGGGGCTATGGTGTTGATGTAGAAGCCCTCCGTGGTGGATGCCCCCTCCGGCGGAGCTCCGGAACAGGCCCCAAGATGGGATCTCGTGGATACAGAAGGTTGCGGCGGTGTAATTAGGTTTTTGGCTCTCGTTACGATCGTTTGGGATACGTAGGTATATATAGGAGGAAGGAGTACGTCTTTGGAGCAACATGGGAGCCACGAGGCAGGGGGCACGCCCTGGGGGGGGGGGCGCCCCCACCCTCGTGACCGCCTCTGTTACTTCTTGGAGTAGGGTCCAAGTCTCCTGGATCACGTTCGGTGAGAAAATCACATTCGAAGGTTTCATTCCGCTTGGACTCCGTTTGATATTCCGTTTCTTCAAACACTTGAAATAGGCAAAAACAAGCAATTTCGGGCTGGGCCTCCGGTTAATAGGTTAGTCCCAAAAATAATATAAAAGTGGAAAATAAAGCCCAATCTAGTCCAAAACAGTAGATAAAGTAGCATGGAGCAATCAAAATTATAGATACGTTGGAGACGTATCGCATCCCTAAGCTTAATTCCCTTTCGTCCTCGAGTAGGTAAATGATAAAAAAGAGAATTTTTGATGCGGAGTGATACTTTGGCATAATTTCAATGTAAATCTTCTTAATTGTGGCATGAATATTCAGATCCGAAAAATTCAAGAGAAAAGTTCATATTGACATAAAAATAATAATACTTCAAGCATACTAACTAAGCAATTATGTCTTCTCAAAATAACATGGCCAAAGAAAGTTATCCCCACGAAATCATATAGTCTGGCTATGCTCCATCTTCCCCACACAAAGTATTTAAATCATGCACAACCCCGATGACAAGCCAAGCAATTGTTTCATACTTATGACATTCTCAAAACTTTGTCAATCTTCACGCAATATATGAGCGTGAGCCATGGATATAGCACTATATGTGGAATAGAATGGTGGTTGTGGAGAAGACAAAAAGAGGGAAGATAGTCTCACATCAACTAGGAGTATCAACAGGCTATGGAGATGCCCATCAATAGATATCAATGTGAGTGAGTAGGGATTGCCATGCAACGGATGCACTCGAGCTATAAGTATATGAAAGCTCAACAAAAGAAACTAAGTGGGTGGGCATCCAACTCGCTTGCTCACGAAAACCTAGGGCATTTGAGGAAGCCCATCAATGGAATATACAAGCCAAGTTCTATAATGAAAAATTCCCACTAGTATATGAAAGTGACGAAATGAGAGACTCTCTATCATGAAGATCTTGGTGCTACTTTGAAGCACAAGTGTGGTAAAAGGATAGTAACATTGTCCCTTCTCTCATTTTGTCTCATCATTTTTTTATTTGGGCCTTTTCTCTTTTCTTTGGCCTCTTTTTTTTATTTTTCGTCCGGAGTCTCATCCTGACTTGTGGGGGATCATGGTCTCCATCATCCTTTCCTCACTTGGGACAATGCTCTAAAAAATGATGATCATCACACTTTTATTTTTCTTACAACTCAACAATTACAACTTGATTCTTAGAACAAGGTATGACTCTATATGAATGCCTCCGGCGGTGTACCGGGATATGCAATGAATCAAGAGTGACATGTATGAAAAAATTATGAACGGTGGCTTTGCCACAAATACGATGTCAACTACATGATCATGCTAGCAATATGACAATGATGGAGCATGTCATAATAAACGGAACGGTGGAAAGTTGCATGGCAATATATCTCGGAATGGCTATGGAAATGCCATGATATGTAGGTATGGTGGCTGTTTTGAGGAAGATATATGGTGGGTGTATGATACCGGCGAAAAGTGCACGGTATTAGAGAGGCTAGCAATGGTGGAAGGATGGGAAAAAGTGCGTATAATCCATGGACTCAACATTAGTCATAAAGAACTCATATACTTATTGCAAAAATCTAGAAGTTATCAAAGCAAAGTATTAGACGCATGCTCCTAGGGGGATAGATTGGTGGGAAAAGACCATCGCTCGTCCCCGACCGCCACTCATAAGGAAGACAATCAATAAATAAATCATGCTCCGAGTTCATCATATAACGGTTCACCATACGTGCATGCTACGGGAATCACAAACTTCAACACAAGTATTCCTTAAATTGACAACTAATCAACTAGAATGACTCAAATATCACCATCTTCATATCTCAAAACAATTATCAAGCATCAAACTTATCTTAGTATTCAACGCACACAAAAGAAAGTTTCACATATCTTGAATACCAAGTATATTAACATTAAGCAAATTACCATGCTATTAATGACTCTGAAAATAATCTAAGTGAAGCATGAGAGATCAATATTTTCTTTAAAACAAATCCACCACCGTGCTCTAAAAGATATAAGTGAAGCACTAGAGCAAAAATTATCACGCTCAAAAGATATAAGCGAAGCACTATGAGCAAAACTATCAAGCTCAAAAGATATAACTGAAGCACATAGAGTATTCTAGCAAATTCAAATTTATGTATGGCTCTCTCAAAAGGTGTGTACAGCAAGGATGATTGTGGTAAACTAACAAGCAAAGACGCAAATAATACAAGACGCTCCAAGCAAAACCCATAACATGTGGTGAATAAAAATATAGCTCCAAGTAAATTACCGATGGAAGTAGACGAAAGAGGGGATGCCTTCCGGGGCATCCCCAAGCTTTGACTTTTTGGTGTTCTTGGATTATATTGGGGGTGCCATGGGCATCCCCAAGCTTAGGCTCTTGCCACTCCTTGTTCCATAATCCATCAAAAGAATTCACCCAAAACTTGAAAACTTCACAACACAAAACTCAATAGAGATCTCGTGAGCTCCGTTAGAGAAAGAAAACAAAATACTACTTTAAGGTACTGTAATGAACTCATTCTTTATTTATATTGGTGTTAAACCTACTGTATTCCAACTTCTCTATGGATCATAAACTATTTTACTAGCCATAGATTCATCAAAATAAGCAAACAACACACGCAAAACAGAATCTGTCAAAAACAGAACAATCTGTAGTAATCTGTAACTAATGCAAACTTCTGGAACTCTAAAAATCCTACCAAAATAGGAAGTCCTGTATAATGTGTCTGTTGAACAGTAGCAAAAAGAATAAACGCCAAAGCACGTTTCTGTAATTTAACAAAATTATATTCGTGCGTGCAAAGTTTCTGTTTTTCAGCAGAATCGAATCAACTATCATCGTAGGTTATCCTATAGGTTCTACTTGGCACAGACACTAATTAAAAGATAAAACCACATCCAAATAGTGGCTAGATGGATTATTTATTCCTAAACAGAAGCAAAAACAAAAAAACAAAAATAAAATTGGGTTGCCTCCCAACAAGCGCTATCGTTTAACGCCCCTAGCTAGGCATAAAAGCAAGGATAGATCTAGGTATTGCCATCTTTGGTAGGCAATCCATAAGTGGCTCTCATGATAGATTCATATGGAAATTTTATTTTCTTTCTAGGGAAGTGTTCCGTGCCCTTATTTAAGGGAAATTGGAATCTAATATTCCCTTCCTTCATATCAATAATTGCACCAATCGTTCTAAGGAAAGGTCTACCAAGAATAATAGGACATGAAGGATTGCAATCTATATCAAGAACGATAAAATCTACGGGCACATAATTCCTATTTGCAACAGTAAGAAAATCATTAATTCTTCCCATAGGCTTTTTAATAGTGGAATCCGCAAGATGCAAGTTTAGAGAGCAATCATCAAAGTCACGGAAATCTAGCAAATCACAAAAAGTTTTGGGAATAGTAGAGACACTAGCACCAAAATCACACAAAGCATGAAACTCATAATCTTTAATCTTAATTTTAATAGTAGGTTCCCACTCATCATAGAGTTTTCTAGGGATAGAAACTTTCAACTCAAGTTTTTCTTCATAAGATTGCATCAAGGCATCAACAATGTGTTCGGTAAAGGCCTTATTTTGACTATAAGCATGAGGAGAATCTAGCACGGATTGCAACAAGGAAATACAATCAATTAAAGAGCAATTTTCATAATTAAATTACTTGAGATCCAAAATAGTGGGTTTAGCAACATCTAGGTTTTTATTTCTTTCAATCCCACTTTCATCAATTTCATCATCAAGATCTAGAAACTCCGAATTCTTAGAACGCCTTCTAGGTAAAGGAAGATCATATTCAGTTTCATCAAGATTCATATTGCAAAACAAAGATTTAATGGGGGACACATCAATAACTTTTAGATCTTCATCTTGATTTTCATAGGAATTGGAAGAACACGCTTTAATAAAGGCATCTTTGGAGGCACGCATCCTAGCGGTTCTTTCTTTGCACTCATCAATGGAAATTCTCATGGATTTGAGAGACTCATTGATATCATGCTTAGGAGGAATAGATCTAAGCGTTAAAGAATCAATTTCAAGAGAAATTCTATCAACGTTCCTAGCCAAATCATCAAGTTTAAGCAATTTCTCTTCAAGCAAAGCATTAAAATTCTTTTGTGAATTCATAAACTCTTTAACACTACTCTCAAAATCAGAGGGCATCTTATTAAAATTTCCATAAGAGTTGTTGTAGGAATTTCCATAATTATTAGAAGGATTACTAGGATAAGGCCTAGGATTAAAATTCCCTCTATACGCGTTGTTTCCAAAACTATTCCTACCAACAAAATTCACATCCATAGATTCATTATTATTCTCAATCAAAGTAGACAAGGGCATATCATTGGGATCAAGAGAAGTATTTTTAGTAGCAAACATCTTCATAAGTTCATCCATCTTTTCACTCAAAACATTGATTTCTTCTATAGCATGCACTTTTTTACTAGAAGATAGGGATGGCACCCGCAGGGTATGGGTACGGGTGGGGCTACACCATACCCTTACCCGTCCGCCCTGAGTTTACCCATCACTCATAACCATACCCGTCAAGGGTACAATTTTTTCCCATACCCGTCACCCGACAGGGTATATGGGTACCCACGGGTAAAAATACCCGCGTTTACAACACATAAATTGATTAGAAAATAGTTGTAAAAAGCAACATATAATCATAAATTACTAATAGCAACACATTTTTAAACAACAATGTACAACAACATATTCTCATAAACAAAAATACTTGCCTATAAAGT
This sequence comes from Aegilops speltoides, assembly GCA_021437245.1. Taxonomy (NCBI): domain Eukaryota; kingdom Viridiplantae; phylum Streptophyta; class Magnoliopsida; order Poales; family Poaceae; genus Aegilops; species Aegilops speltoides. Next base: position 150,023,698 of record CM038143.1, on the reverse strand, counting down.
GACATATAAAAATGTTAAACAACAACACATAATCATAAATAACAACACATATGCATACACTTTAAGTTCACGAAATCATGATAAATTATAGAGATAATTTGAATACACATTAGAGTTTTTACCTAGCATGATTAGGAGGGGAAATGAATACATTGGGATATTGAAAACCCACCTGTCAACATTTTAGATGGGTACATGGGTACGCGGGCATGGGTTATACGATCCCATACCCGTACCCTCTCTAACCGATGGGTATGATATTTTCCCATTCAAGTACCCATGGGTAATTTTTTGTCCCATACCCTTACCCTAATAGGGTTTTTACCCACAGGGTACGCGGGTAATGGGTACCCATTGCCATCCCTACTAGAAGATCTTTCGGTGTGCCATTGAGAATAATTAGCCATAATATTATCAAGCAATTTTGTAGCATCTCCTAACGTAATTTCCATAGACGTGCCTCCCGCGGCCGAATCTAAAAGATTTCTAGAAGCAAAATTCAATCCGGCATAAAAATTTTGTATGATCATCCATAAATTCAAACCATGAGTAGGGCAATTGCGAAGCATCAATTTCATTCTTTCCCAAGATTGGGAAACATGCTCATGATCAAGTTGTTTAAAATTCATAATATCGTTCCTAAGAGTGATGATCTTAGCGGTAGGAAAATACTTAGAGATAAAAGCATCTTTGCACTTGTTCCAAGAATCAATACTATTTTTAGGCAAAGACGAAAACCAAACTTTAGCACGATCTCTAAGTGAAAACGGAAATAACTTCAATTTGACAATATTGTTATCCGTATCTTTCTTCTTTTGCATATCACACAAATCAACAAAATTGTTTAGATTAGTAGCGGCATCTTCACTAGGAAGGCCGGCGAATTGATCTTTCATAACAAGATTCAATAAAGCGGTATTGATTTCATAAGACTCATCATTATTAATAGGAGCAACCGGAGTACTAAGGAAATCATTATTATTGGTATTCGAGAAGTCACACAATTTGGTATTATCTTGCGCCATGGCGACAAGTAATCCAACACACAAGCAAACAGAAAGGCAACGGAAAAAAAAGCAAATGGGAAAAAGAGGAGGAGATTGGGAAAGAGAGGGAGAATAAAACGGCAAGGGTGAAGTGGGGGAGAGGAAAAAGAGAGGCAAATGGCAAATAATGTAATGCGAGAGATAGGGATTGTGATGGGTACTTGGTATGGTTGACTTGCTCTTGCATGAGCCTCCCCGGCAATGGCGCCAGAAATTCTTCTTGCTACCTCTTGAGCACTGCGTTGGATTTCCCCGAAGAGGAGAGGATGATGCAGCAAAGTAGCGTAAGTATTTCCCTCAGTTTTTGAGAACCAAGGTATCAATCCAGTAGGAGACCACACACAAGTCCCTCGTACCTACAAAAAACGATAGCTCCTCGCAACCAACGCGATTAGGGGTTGTTAATCCCTTCAAGGTCACTTACGAGAGTGAGATCTAATACAGATGATAAATAATATTTTTGGTATTTTTGGTATATAGATGCAAAGAAAAAAGTAAAAGGCAAAGTAAAAACAAAGAAAGTAATAAAGTAATGGAGATTGATATGATGAGAATAGACCCGGGGGCCATAGGTTTCACTAGTGGCTTCTCTCGAGAGCATAGATATTCTACGATGGGTGAGCAAATTACTGTTGAGCAATTGACAGAATTGAGCATAGTTATGAGTATATCTAGGTAATGATCATGTATATAGGCATCACGTCCAAGACAAGTAGATCGAAACGATTCTACATCTACTACTATTACTCCACTCATCGACCGCTATCCAGCATGCATATAGAGTATTAAGTTAAAAACATAGTAACGCCTTAAGCAAGATGACATGATGTAGAGGGATAAATTCATGCAGTATGATAAAAACCCCATCTTGTTATCCTCGATGGCAACAATACAATACGTGCCTTGCTGCCCTTATACATCCGGGAAAGGACACCACAAGATTGAACCCAAAGCTAAGCACTTCTCCCATTGCAAGAACTACCAATCTAGTTGGCCAAACCAAACGGATAATTCGAAGAGACTTGCAAAGTTAACTCAATCATACATAAAAGAATTCAGAGAAGATTCAAATATTATTCATAGATAAGCTGGATCATAAACCCACAATTCATCGGTCTCAACAAACACACCGCAAAAAAGAAGATTACATCGAATAGATCTCCACGAGAGAGGGGGAGAACATTGTATTGAGATCCAAAAAGAGAGAATAAGCCATCTAGCTACTAGCTATAGACCCGAAGGTCTGAAGTAAACTACTCACACTTCATCGGAGGTGCTATGGTGTTGATGTAGAAGCCCTCCGTCGTGGATACAGAAGGTTGTGGCGGTGGAATTAGGTTTTTAACTCTCGTTACGATTGTTTGGGGATACGTAGGTATATATAGGAGGAAGGAGTACGTCGGTGGAGCAACAGGGGGGCCACAAGGCAGGGGGCACGCCCTAGGGGGGGGGTGCTCCCCACCCTCGTGACCGCCTCTGTTACTTCTTGGAATAGGGTCCAAGTCTCCTGGATCATGCTCGGTGAGAAACTCACGTTCTCGTTTTCATTCCGTTTGGACTCCGTTTGATATTTTGTTTCTTCGAAACACTGAAATAGGCAAAAATAGCAATTCTGGGCTGGGCCTCCGGTTAATAGGTTAGTCCCAAAATTATATAAAAGTGGAAAATACATCCCAATATAGTCCAAAACAGTAGATAAAGTAGCATGGAGCAATCAAAAGTTATATATACGTTGCAGACGTATCACCGGCTGATCCGCCTTGACGTCTTCAAGGTTTTTGTGGCTAGTGGCAAACTAGGCCACGAGAATTTGGCTCCTCCGGTACTAGGGGGAGATGACGATGAGACCCCACAGCGGCTTGGCAATTGCAAGAGTTGGGTCCTGTTGTGGCCAAAGAGTCCGCTTCGTCTGGAGGCGGTCGGGAGCACACCCATGACCACGTAGCCTCAACAAGGTATGAACACCAACACCCCACCTACCTAATTAGCATTGCCTGTCGTGCCGGGTGATAGCGGACAGCGTGAGAAAGAGTCTCCATTAGTCGCTGATGACGTTGCCGCCGTCGAAGAAGCAATGCATGATATCGATGCCATCGATGAGGATGACAATGACCCTCTACAATATCTCAATACTGGCGCCTATGATGATGGAGGATTGATGGCCCAGTAGTATCAGTACTCAGGGTTTGAGCGGGATGAGTCGGTGCTTGAAGTGCCGGAGGATGAAAGTATTATAGAGAACCTTCCAGTAGCAAGGAAGCATAGGAAGAGACCGAGGAAAGGCAACAAAGCTGCTTCTATGAGCCAGCCGCCTCCGCAGCCTCGGGTTCAAGACCATATACCTGTCATAGGTGTGGCAAAATACCATATCCCCGGTGATCTGATCCTACCTAAGGCAGCGGTAGAGGCCATATACGACGATCTTAGGAGACTTCATGACGATGTGTTGCCAAGAGAGAAAAGCCTGACCGCCTTGCAAAATCCAGGATACCCGCTCTACATGGTTAACGTGCCACAACAAAGGCTGTACGTCAACACGTTCCCCGCAGAAAAGTTCTTCCTTCGATTTGATTATATCTTCGACATGTTTCACTTGAGAAACCTGGATTTTATGCTTGTCCACCTTTTAGCTTTGTATAGGAACTACATCATTAGGATTGAGCAGATACCTTATATCTGTGTCGCTGACCTGTACTTCATGCACGAGGGCTTCTTCACAGTCTTCCCAAAGAATCATGAATACGCGAGTAACTATATCGCCAATTTCATGCTCGGCAATAAGGACAAGGAGACGATTCTCATGCCTTATCATCCCATGCAAGTCATCCGCGAATATCCTTCCTTCGATTTCAATCATTCATTTGCACGCGCGGAGGCTAATTTGAGGTGTACTTATTTTGCGCAGCGACGGGCACGTCGTCCTCATCATCCTTTACCCCCGATTCTCCCACGCTCTTTACTTGGACTCGTCGAAGAACAAGAAGAAAAAGGATTACACCCACATCAAGTCTATTCTCGACAGTGCTATCTTTAGCTACTGCCTACGGGGTGGAGAGATCACACTCAAGAAGACAAGGAACCACGTGCCCGCCTTTGGCCATAAGACCGACTTCTACTGCATCCAGCAACCGAGTGATACTCTCAGTGATGGGTTCTGTGTCCTCCACCACATGCTGGAGTAAAGACGGGGTCAGCAGAACCTTCGCATGTCATCTAGATCCGGTGATGCCCATATTCTGCAATGGGCAAAGAACCTAGGAGATATCCTAGATCATCGACTCCGAGCTGAGTTCTATCACATCCAACATGAACTTGCCCAAATCATCATGAAGGAGGTCCTCGAAAAAATAGGGATGTTCTACAAAGAAGGGAAAATGTCACGGGAAGACGTCCAAACACGTGTAGCCGCTCAGCGTCTCGACCTGAGTCCTTTCACTGCGCTTGGGGCCATCTCCCTGACTTGGATTGATGGCACGACATGTTGGAGTGATTGACGATATATGACAATGTGTCCGTTTAGTCCATACTTTCTCTACAATGAAACTTTGAGTTATGCACGACGAAACTTTATTTGTGATGTAATTAAACCGTCCTCCTCAACTAGCGAAGATCACTCTAGTTAGGGCATTTTGGGTACGATGAACTTTGTTATTTATGCTTATGATATGTTGCTTCTATTTTTGCCAAGTTTGTATCTTTCTGTTGCTCAACTATATATGTTGCATATCATCGACTCATGTGACGATGCAGGTACGTAGATCATCGATGGCGAAGAAGTGCTACGCCAGGAGTATACGACGAGTGGCCGGAGTGTCAGGCCCAGGTGTACCGGTTTTTGAGCGACAACCAGAGGGGGTTCGATAGCAGAGCCGAAGCGGAAAGTGGTTAGTTTAGGTTCTTGCTAGTGCGAGAGAGGGATACGAACCGACACCTCAACAAGTACTACATTATGTATGATGAGACATGTCATGTAACTTGTATAACTATATCTTGATTATGATGCGACGACATGTTTTGTGTTGGATGATATGATGAGACTATTGTGTGTATGATATGATGAGCATATTGCATGTTTATGATATGATTAGAATACTGTATAAAATTTGTACAAAAACATCGCAAATACGTAGGAAAAAAGATAGGAGAAAATATAGTAGTAGCTCTCTTTAGCACTGGATAGGAAAACGCTACTGCTAAAGCACTTAGCAGTAGCGCTGGTATGGAAAGCGCTACTTCTAAGTAGGTATAGTAGTAGCACGTGTCAAAATGTGCTACTACTAAACGTTAGCTGTAGCGCTGTATCAGTGGCGCGGTGCCCCATGCTACTGATAGCCCTTAGACCCGCGCTACTGCTAGGCTTTTCCCTAGTAGTGAAATGTTGGGACAAGAATGTCGAGGAACCTGCATCTATACTCACCATAGTTGAGTAGTTGACCAGCATTGGTGCAATAATTGGAAGGGCGTGGCCCAACATGAGCAATAATGGCTCAGAGGGGTGCTACCTCTTGAGCTTGTGTTGGTTTTCCCTTGAAGAGGAAAGGGTGATACAACAAAGTAGCGTAAGTATTTCTCTCAGTTTTGAGAACCAAGGTATCAATCCAGTAGGAGACAATGCACAAGTCATCGAATACCCGCACAAACAATCAACAACTTGCACCCAACGCAATAAAGGGGTTGCCAATCCCTTCACAGTCACTTGCAAAAGTGAGATCTGATAAAGATAGATCAATGATAAAGTAAATATTGTTGGTATTTTTGGTTTATAGATTGGAAAGTAAAGATTGCAAAATAGTAGATGGAAACTAGCAAGATGTAAACGAGATTCAGTATAATGGAAAAAGAAACCCCTGGGCCATAGGTTTCACTAGTGGCTTCTCTCATGATAGCAAATATTATGATGGGTGAACAAATTACTACCGAGCAATTGATAGAAAAGCGCATAGTTATGATGATATCTAAGGCAATGATCATGAACATAGGCATCACGTCCGTGTCAAGTAGACCGACTCCTTCCTGCAACTACTACTATTACAACACACATCGACCACTATCCAGCATGCATCTAGAGTATTAAGTTCATAAAGAATGGAGTAACGCATTAAGAAAGATGACATGATGTAGAGGAATTAACTCAAACAATATGATGAAAACTCCATATTTTTATCCTCGATGGCAACAATACAATACGCGCCTTGCTGCCCCTACTGTCACTGGGAAAGGACACCGCAAGGTTGAACTAAAAGCTAAGCACTTCTCCCATTGCAAGAAAGATCAATCTAGTAGGACAAACTAAACTGATAATTCGTAGAGACTTGCAAAGATATCAAATCATGCATATAAGAATTCAGAGAAGAAACAAATAATATTCATAGATAATCTTGATCATAAATCCACAATTCATCAGATCTCGGCAAACACATTGTAAAAGAATATTACATCGAATAGATCTCCAAGAACGTCGAGGAGAACATGGTATTGAGCATCAAAGAGAGAGAAGAAGCCATCTAGCTAATAACTATGGACCTGAAGGTCTGTGGTAAACTACTCACGCTTCATCAAAGAGGTAATGGTGTTGATGTAGAAGCCCTCTATGATTGTATCCCCCTCCAGCAGGATGCCAAAAAGGTCCCTAGATGGGATCTCACGGGTACAGAAGGTTGCGGTGGTGGAAAAGTGGTTTCGTGGCTCTCGTGGATGTTTTCAGGGTATAAGAGTATATATAGGTGAAGGAACTAGGTCAGCGGAGCCACGAGGGTGGGGGGCGTGCCCTCCTGCCTGGTGGCTTCCTTGTTGCATCTCCGACTTCATCTCCAAGTCTTCTGGTTTGCTTTCGGTCCAAGAAAGATCATCGTGAAGGTTTCATTCCGTTTGGACTCCGTTTGGTATTCCTTTTCTGCGAAACTCTAAAATCGGCAAAAAAACAGAAATTGGCACTGGCCCCTCGGTTAATAGGTTAGTCCCAAAAATAATATAAAATAGCATATAAATGCCTATTAAACATCCAAAATAGATAATATAATAGCACGGAACAATGAAAAATTATAGATACGTTGGAGACGTACACTACAAAAAAATACACTTTTGTGATGAGACGTGTTTGTCACAGTAGGTCACGTTTTCTGTCATGCATGTACATCCATGGTGATTTCATGACAGAATCAAGATAGTCATACCTGTGCTGTCGTAGAAGTGTTCCATGACATTACCAAAATTATCATCACGGAAGTGTCCACTTCCATGACAATAAATCGCACGTCATATAAGTGCTTTCGTCAAGGGTGACCGATACATGGCATCCACCGTAACGGAACGCCATTAAGCTATCGGGTCCGGTTTTGGATCCAATAACCCGTTAACAGCCCCTACCAATGGGGATTTTCCACGTGTAAAATCATCATTGGCTGGAGGAAACACGTGTTGGCTCACCGCTGGGACAGATGTCATCCACTCATTGGACCGAAGGCGCCTATGATACGTCGACATGTGGCCCATTCCTATGAAAAGGACGACCCATTTGACTTGGTCAAGAGGTGGTGGGCTGGCCCACGGAAAGCCTATTAACGGCCTGTTCGCATGTAGCCCATTTACAGCCCGCTAACCCAGGGCTCGTTACGACCTATCCGAATTAGGCCCAGTAGCGTCATCTGGGCCGTCGAATATGATTCCAGCCTGTTTTAAGTTCCGGCCCATGTATGGCCCATGACGTCTTTCGGCCCATATGAGACCCTTTGTAACTCTTGGCCCATTAACGACCCATGGTGAAACTGGCCCGTAATGAACAGTGCATCACTTTATACCCATTAACATCCCATTATTCCATTGGGCCGTTTGCAGCCCATGTCATCTTTCGGCCTTCTCAGGGCCCATTTATTCTTGTGCCCATTTCCAGCATTCGGTTACTTACGACTCGTTACTGTCATTTTCTGCTTGTGGGCCAAATTCAGCATGTGGTTACAGTCGGCCCGTTTGTGGCCCGTTAATACGTTGGGCCATTTTCATAGCATCAGCAAATACGGCCTATTAACGATGGCCCGTTATGGTCAGCCCATGAATGGACGATTCCAACTCTAGCCCGTTTACAACCATAATGCGGTCTGTTATTGGCCCATGTTTGGCCAATCGATCATACGACCCATATAAGGCCCATTGATGATACGGCCCGTAGAAGGCCCATTGTTTCTACGGACCATAGAAGTCCCATTGTTTCTACGGCCCGTAGGAGGCTCAGTGTCACTACAGTAAATATGTAGCCCATGGTTATCGTGGCCTAGTTTTAAAAAATAGGTTATTGCGGCCACTAGCGAACCGCGGAAAAAGAACTGCACTGACTACAAGCAAACAAATAAACAAGACAACAAGGAAATAAAGAGGCAAGAAACTTACGCTAGTCTATCACGGCTATTACACATATTACATCCACTGGGTATGAAAGTTCGCCACCAGTGCAAATAAATGCGCTGACAAAAGAATATACAAAACTGAGAGCACTTCGGAAGGCACTAGGTCTGGCCAGGTCGGGCCCTACAAACAGCCAAAGAAGCTGATTAGACCTCAGTTGTGTCAATGATAGATGCTTCATCGCTAGCTGTATGGCACGATAGTGCGCAAGGCAGTCCTTTGACATCTTCATTACATGTTTGAATTCAATTCGGAGCTGGGCTGAAGCAAGCCTTTCCGCTTTAAGTTGAGACTAACGAAGTCGAACTGATTCAGGCAGCGACTGCACAGAGGTTATCTCACACCTGCTGGTGAGTAGCTTCAACTCACTGTCTTCATCAAGACAGGACCTTGGGGTCATCTCGCTGTCCTCAAGATGGTTTGGCTCACTATCTTCCCTAAAGTTATGCCTGGCATAAGAGATACGACTCTGAAAGAGAAACAAGGAGACACATAACAGGTTTCACAATTATATAAGCAAATAAATGGATCTGTTCTGCATAAGGAACATGTTTTTACAACTACAATTTAAAACTGGTAGTTGTTGCAAACATCCAATCAGATGTAAACAGCAAAGTAAACAGCAGTGGAGGAAATGATGCCTATCCAAATCTATACTAGAACAAAGTTTGAAGGCTTGATAAGGATGAACTTACATGACATGTTAACACGGGCTAGACAAAGCCCTTCTCCATGTTGATGGAAGGATAATTCAATAAATTCCGAAAAGAAAATTCTTTATAAGCGTTGCCGTTATTCTACATTTTGCAAAGATTAAATATAGATCAAATAATATTGGAAGAAATAGAGGATAACGAAGCTCAGGTGCATACTGATGATACATAATCAAATAGCGATTAATTAAGTACAGCGTTACAAGGCAAAAGGGCGAGAGGTACTAACAAGAGCAATGCAGAGCCCAGTATTGTTATGAGATCGTATGATCCTTTGAGCAAGGAGATTCATCTGAAATTAGTTTTCATACAAGAGAGAAGGTAAGGCACATGCAAAAATTTAGGAGTTCAAATTTTGAATTGATATCATAGACAGTACCTGACGCTGGTCTCTCAGCAGTTCTAATAGGGGTTTGGCCACCAGAGTAGGGGTAAAGTGTGGTACAGTTGAGTCTGTGTTTTCTGTGGCTGCTGATCTATCTGATTTAACATGTATCACTACCTTTTCCAAATACCTAGTTTGTACTCCTTGAGGATCTGCACTCACCCTCTTCCTTTTGGACATCTATTACGAAAGAACAACATTTGACTGGAAAAACATAGTATGACGACACATGGAATAGGTACAGAAAATGGATAGGTATGGCATATACTCATATATGATGCTTAAACTAAGTAGATGGTGTAACAAAGTAGAAGTAATGCAAAAGCTCAGATGCAAAATATGTGCAACCAATACAACCTTGCCAAGTTAGAGCAAGCACCTTGATGGGTGAATAAGATAGGCCATCCTCCACCATGCCAAGTTTGTTGCTAGTGGATTTTTCCGCAATATTCCTCTCATGCGCCCATTCTCATATTCATTTTGATAATGTTCAATATCTGACATGCATGGAAACATAAAAACAAGTGAGATTATCTTTGTAATGCAGAAGTGATTCTAATCCAATACTACCTCCCTGTAAACCCCTTTGTGCTATCTATGCAATTCTTTTAAGAGATTCCATGCATGCTATAATTTGGTGTGTGCATTAATATAATGTGGCCTACTACTCAAAATATGAGATCTCCAGAAGTGATGACAATTCACAGATGACAGCTTCAACATATAGTAAAGAAGAACAAGTCGACCTGACCTGACAGATTCAAAATATACTAAGGGAGAACAACTCGACCTGACCAGTCGACCGCAAGAGAAGAGGATCATCTTAAAGAAGAGCAAAAGATCAAGCAGATTGAAGATATTACAAGTCTTTCAATACAATATCGGTTGGCCACCCATGATGAACCAGAGCGCATAGAGAAATACTATTCCTTCTGGTCTCTCCATATGTGGCTCACATGCATTTCGAAACTAAAGTAGGAACATTTAGCTGACCAATTAACCATCTCTTAGTTTTACTAATATCAGCATAATATCATATTTGAATTTGTACAACTAAGCTTGTTTAGCTCGATGGGTGGAGCAGTGCTATTACGACACGAACCACGTAGGCTGATCATGGTCATCATAAAATGGGGAAACCATAAGCATGATGAGTATAGTGTTGACCATGGCAGATCTGAAGCTGCAAACCGCGCAAAGGGTAGTTAGCAACCGATGTTTGCTTTGAAATAACAACTAAGATTTGGTATGGAAAAGAAAGTACAGTCAACAAGTGACAAAGAAATGCAATTCTGCTGTCGCTCTATATGTCGCGACATGCATTTGGAAACTCAAGTGGGACCTTTAGCTAACCAACTAAATGTGTCTGTTAACTAATATCAGTATCATATCACAATCATATTTGAACAACTAAGCTCTGGAATTTTGAGTGTTGTGTTGTTTAGCTTGAAGAGTGGAGTAATGCTAGTACGATAGAAAGCACCTATGCAGATCATAGTACAGTAGATAAAAGGGGAAAACCCTAAGCATGAAGAGTAAAATAAGGAAAGTGGAACTAGCTAGACCAGTGGATGGCGCACATGCTTTTCGAAACGAATATCGGAACATTAGGTGACCAATTAAACGTTCTCTGTTTTAGTGATATGAGCATCATATCAGATTCGTATTTCAACACGTAAGCTTTGGGTTGAGGTCTTGAGGAGCAGTGCTAGCATGACACGAAGCACCTACGATGATGGTAGTGAATATAAAGGGGGGAAACCATAAGCTTTACGAGTATAGTGCCCGTGCCATGGCGGATCTGAAGGTGCGGACAAAGCTACTTCGCAACCAATGTTTGCTTTCAACTAGCCACTACGATTTGGTACGGACAAGAAAAGTACAATAAACAAATTACAATCTATTTTCCGGGTGAGATCAATAACTTAAACACATATGGAAGAGTGCCACCTCTCTTGCAACACCGTGTAGGCCTCTGCTGATACGTTGAGGGTGCTGCGGGTGCGATGGCTGTCGGCGGCGGGGAAGAAGACTTTAGACGGCTGCTACCTCTTGAGCACTGCGTTGGATTTCCCCGAAGAGGAGAGGATGATGCAGCAAAGTAGCGTAAGTATTTCCCTCAATTTTTGAGAACCAAGGTATCAATCGAGTAGGAGACCACGCACAAGTCCCTCGTACCTACACAAAATGATAGCTCCTCGCAACCAACGCGATTAGGGGTTGTCAATCCCTTCACGGTAACTTACGAGAGTGAGATCTGATAGAGATGATAAATAATATTTTTGGCATTTTTGGTATATAGATGCAAAGCAAAAAGTAAAAGGCAAAGTAAAAACAAAGCAAGTAATAAAGTAATGGAGATTGATATGATGAGAATAGACCCGGGGGCCATAGGTTTAACTGGTGGCTTCTCTTGAGAGCATAGATATTCTACGGCGGGTGAACAAATTACTGTTGAGCAATTGACAGAACTGAGCATAGTTATGAGTATATCTAGGTAATGATCATGTATATAGGCATCACGTCCAAGACAAGTAGATCGAAACGATTCTGCATCTACTACTATTACTCCACTCATCGATCGCTATCCAAAGATGCATCTAGAGTATTAAGTTAAAAAACAGAGTAACGCCTTAAGCAAGATGACATGATGTAGAGGGATAAATTCATGCAATATGATAAAAACCACATCTTGTTATCCTCGATGGCAACAATACAATACGTGCCTTGCTGCCCCTTCTGTCACTTGGAAAGGACACCGCAAGATTGAACCCAAAGCTAAGCACTTCCCCCATTGCAAGAACTACCAATCTAGTTGGGCGAACCAAACGGATAATTCGAAGAGACTTGCAAAGATAATTCAATCATACATAAAATAATTCAGAGAAGATTCAAATATTATTCATAGATAAGCTGGATCATAAACCCACAATTCATCGGTCTCAACAAACACACCGCAAAAAGAAGATTACATCGAATAGATCTCCACGAGAGAGGGGGAGAACATTGTATTGAGATCCAAAAAGAGAGAAGAAGCCATCTAGCTACTAGCTATGGACCCGAAGGTCTGAAGTAAACTACTCACACTTCATCGGAGGGGCTATGGTGTTGATGTAGAAGCCCTCCATGGTGGATGCCCCCTCCCGTGAGCTCCTAACAGGCCCCAAGATGGGATCTCATGGATACAGAAGGTTGCGGCGGTGGAATTAGGTTTTTGGCTCCCGTTCTGATCGTTTGGGGATACGTAGGTATATATAGGAGGAAGGAGTACATTGGTGGAGCAACAGGGGAGCCACGAGGCAGGGGGCGCGCCCTAGGGGGGCGCCCCCACCCTCGTGACCGACTATTTTGTTCCTTGGAGCAGGGTCCAAGTCTCCTGGATCACGTTCGGTGAGAAAATCACGTTCCCGAAGGTTTCATTCCATTTGGACTCTATTTGATATTCCGTTTCTTCGAAACACTGAAATAGGCAAAAAACAGCAATTCTGGGCTGGGCCTCCGGTTAATAGGTTAGTCCCAAAAATAATATAAAAGTGAAAAATAAAGCCAATATAGTCCAAAACAGTAGATAAAGTAGCATGGAGCAATCAAAAATTATAGATACATTGGAGACGTATCAGGCATCCCCAAGCTTAATTCCTGCTCGTCCTCGAGTAGGTAAATGATAAAAAAGAGATTTTTTGATGCGGAGTGATACTTTGGCATATTTTCAATGTAAATCTTCTTAATTGTTGTTTGAATATTCAGATCCAAAAGATTCAAGACAAAAGTTCATATTGACATAAAAATAATAATACTTCAAGCATACTAACTAAGCAATTATGTCTTCTCAAAATTACATGGCCAAAGAAAGTTATCCCTACAAAATCATATAGCCTGGCTATGCTCCATCTTCCCCACACAAAATATTTAAATCATGCACAACCCCGATGACAAGCCAAGGAATTGTTTCATACTTATGACATTCTCAAAACTTTTTCAATCTTCACGCAATACATGAGCATGAGCCATGGATATAGTACTATATGTGGAATAGAATGGTGGTTGTGGAGAAGACAAAAAGAGAGAAGATAGTCTCACATCAACTAGGCGTATCAACGGGCAATGGAGATGCCCATCAATAGATATCAATGTGAGTGAGTAGGGATTGCCATGCAACTGATGCACTAGAGCTATAAGTATATGAAAGCTCAACAAAAGAAACTAAGTGGGTGTGCATCCAACTCGCTTGCTCACAAAGACCTAGGGCATTTGAGGAAGCCCATTATTGGAATATACAAGCCAAGTTCTATAATGAAAAATTCCCACTAGTATATGAAAGTGACAAAATGAGAGACTCTCTATCATGAAGATCTTGGTGCTACTTTGAAGCACAAGTGTGGTAAAAGGATAGTAACATTGTCCCTTCTCTCTTTTTCTCTCATTTTTTTTATTATTTGGGCCTTTTCTCTTTTTTTTGGCCTCTTTTTTTATTATTTTTCATCCGGAGTCTCATCCCGACTTGTGGGGGAATCATGGTCTCCATCATCCTTTCCTCACTTGGGACAATGCTCTAAAAAATGATGATCATCACACTTTTATTTTTCTTACAACTCAACAATTACAACTCGATTCTTAGTACAAGGTATGACTCTATATGAATGCCTCCGCCGGTGTACCGGGATATGCAATGAATCAAGAGTGACATGTATGAAAAAATTATGAACGGTGGTTTTGCCAAAGATACGATGTCAACTACATGATCATGCTAGCAATATGACAATGATGGAGCGTGTCATAATAAACGGAACGGTGGAAAGTTGCATGGCAATATATCTCGGAATGGCTATGGAAATTCCATGATAGGTAGGTATGGTGGCTGTTTTGAGGAAGATATATGGTGGGTGTATGATACCAGCGAAAAGTGCGCGGTATTAGAGAGGCTAGCAATGGTGGAAGGATGGGAAAAGTGTGTATAATCCATGGACTCAACATTCGTCATAAAGAACTCATATACTTGTTGCAAAAATCTAGAAGTTATCAAAGCAAAGTATTACGCGCATGATCCTAGGGGGATAGATTGGTAGCAAAAGACCATCGCTCGTCCCCGACCGCCACTCATAAGGAAGACAATCAATAAATAAATCATGCTTCGAGTTCATCACATAAAGGTTCACCATACGAGCATGCTACGGGAATCACAAACTTCAACACAAGTATTCTTTAAATTCACAACTACTCAACTAGCATGACTCTAATATCACCATCTTCATATCTCAAAACAATTATCAAGCATCAAACTTATCTTAGTATTCAACGCACTCAAAAGAAAGTTTCACATATCATGAATACCAAGTATATTAACATTAAGCAAATTACCATGCTATTAAAACTCTCAAAATAATCTAAGTGAAGCATGAGAGATCAATAGTTTCTTTAAAAAAAATCCACCACCGTGCTCTAAAAGATATAAGTGAAGCACTAGAGTAAAAATTATCACGCTCTAAACGATATAAGTGAAGCACATAGAGTATTCTAGCTAATTCAAATTTATGTATGGCTCTCTCAAAAGGTGTGTACAGCAAGAATGATTGTGTTAAACTAACAAGCAAAGTCACAGATAATACAAGACGCTCCAAGCAAAACACATAACATGTGGTGAATAATTAGCTCCAAGTAAATTACCGATGGAAGTAGACGAAAGAGGGGATGCCTTCCGGGGCATCCCCAAGCTTTGACTTTTTGGTGTCCTTGGATTATCTTGGGGATGCCATGGGCATCCCCAACCTTAGGCTCTTGCCACTCCTTGTTCTATAATCCATCAAAAGAATTCACCCAAAACTTGAAAACTTCACAACACAAAACTCAATAGAAATCTCGTGAGCTCCGTTAGAGAAAGAAAACAAAAGACTACTTTAAGATACTGTAATGAACTCATTCTTTATTTATATTGGTGTTAAACCTACTTTATTCCAACTTCTCTATGGATCATAAACTATTTTACTAGCCATAGATTCATCAAAATAAGCAAACAACCCACGCAAAACAGAATCTGTAAAAAACAGAACAGTCTGTAGTAATATGTAACTAAAGCAAACTTATGGAACTCTAAAAATACTACCAAAATAGGAAGTCCTGTATAATGTGTATATTGAACAGTAGCAAAAAGAATCAACGCGAAAGCACGTTTCTGTGATTTAACAAAATTATATTCGTGCGTGCAAAGTTTCTATTTTTCAGTAGAATCAAATCAACTATCATCGTAGGTCATCCTATAGGTTCCACTTGGCACAGACACTAATTAAAAGATAAAACCACATAGAAACAGAGGTTAGATGGATTATTTATTCCTAAACAGAAGCAAAAACAAACAGAAATAAAATTGGGTTGCCTCCCAACAAGCGCTATCGTTTAACGCCCCAAGCTAGGCAAAAAAGCAAGGATAGATCTAGGTATTGCCATCTTTGGTAGGCAATCCATAAGTGGCTCTCATGATAGATTCGTATGGCAATTTTATTTTATTTCTAGGGAAGTGTTCCATGCCCTTATTTAAGGGAAATAGGAATCTAATATTCCCTTCCTTCATATCAATAATTGCACCAATCGTTCTAAGGAAAGGTCTACCAAGAATAATAGGACATGAAGGATTGCAATCTTTATCAAGAACTATAAAATATACGGGCACATAAATCCTATTTGCAAAAATAATAACATCATTAATTCTTCCCATAGGATTTTTAATAGTAGAATCCGCAAGATGCAATTTTAGAGAGCAATCATCAAAGTCACGGAAATCTAGCAAATCACACAAATTTTTTGGAATAGTAGAGACACTAGCACCCAAATCACACAAAGCATGAAACTCATAATCTATAATCTTAATTTTAATAGTAGGTTCCCACTCATCATAGAGTTTCTAGGGATAGAAACTTTCAACTCAAGTTTTTCTTCATAAGATTGCATCAAGGCATCAACAATGTGTTCGGTAAAGGCCTTATTTTGACTATAAGCATGAGGAGAATCTAGCACGGATTGCAACAAGGAAATACAATCAATTAAAGAGCAATTTTCATAATTAAATTACTTGAGATCCAAAATAGTGGGTTTAGCAACATCTAGGTTCTTATTTCTTTCAATCCCACTTTCATCAATTTCATCATCAAGATCTAGAAACTCCGAATTCTTAGAACGCCTTCTAGGTAAAGGAAGATCATATTCAGTTTCATCAAGATTCATATTGCAAAACAAAGATTTAATGGGGGACACATCAATAACTTTTAGATCTTCATCTTGATTTTCATAGGAATTGGAAGAACACGCTTTAATAAAGGCATCTTTGGAGGCACGCATCCTAGCGGTTCTTTCTTTGCACTCATCAATGGAAATTCTCATGGCTTTGAGAGACTCATTGATATCATGCTTAAGAGGAATAGATCTAAGCTTTAAAGAATCAATTTCAAGAGAAATTCTATCAACGTTCCTAGCCAAATCATCAACTTTAAGCAATTTCTCTTCAAGCAAAGCATTAAAATTCTTTTGTGAATTCATAAACTCTTTAACACTACTCTCAAATTCAGAGGGCATATTATTAAAATTTCCATAAGAGTTGTTGTAGGAATTTCCATAATTATTAGAAGGATTACTAGGATAAGGCCTAGGATTAAAATTCCCTCTATACGCGTTGTTTCCAAAACTATTCCTACCAACAAAATTCACATCCATAGATTCATTATTATTCTCAATAAAAGTAGACAAGGGCATATCATTGGGATCAAGAGAAGTATTTTTAGTAGCAAACATCTTCATAAGTTCATCCATCTTTTCACTCAGAACATTGATTTCTTTTATAGCATTCACTTTTTTACTAGAAGATCTTTCGGTGTGCCATTGAGAATAATTAGCCATAATATTATCAAGCAATTTTGTAGCATCTCCTAACGTAATTTCCATAAACGTGCCTCCCGCGGCCGAATCTAAAAGATTTCTAGAAGCAAAATTCAATCCGGCATAAATTTTTTGTATGATCATCCATTAATTCAAACCATGAGTAGGGCAATTGCGAAGCATCAATTTCATTCTTTCCCAAGATTGGGCAACATGTTCATGATCAAGTTGTTTAAAATTCATAATATCGTTCCTAAGAGTGATGATATTGGCGGGAGGAAAATACTTAGAGATAAAAGCATCTTTGCACTTGTTCCAAGAATCAATACTATTTTTAGGCAAAGACGAAAACCAAACTTTAGCACGATCTCTAAGTGAAAACGGAAATAACTTCAATTTGACAATATTGTTATCCGTATCTTTCTTCTTTTGCATATCACACAAATCAACAAAATTGTTTAGATGAGTAGCGACATCTTCACTAGGAAGGCCGGCGAATTGATCTTTCATAACAAGATTCAACAAAGCGGTATTGATTTCACAAGACTCATCATTATTAAGAGGAGCAACCGGAGTACTAAGGAAATCATTATTATTGGTATTCGAGAAGTCACACAATTTGGTATTATCTTGTGCCATGGCGACAAGTAATCCAACACACAAGCAAATAGAAAGGCAACGGAAAAAAAGCAAACGGGAAAAAGAGGAGGAGATTGAGAAAGAGAGGGCGAATAAAACGGCAAGGGTGAAGTGGGGGAGAGGAAAACGAGAGGCAAATGGCAAATAATGTAATGCGAGAGATAGGGATTGTGATGGGTACTTGGTATGGTTGACTTGCTCTTGCGTGAGCCTCCCCGGCAACGGCGCCAGAAATTCTTCTTGCTACCTCTTGAGCACTGCGTTGAATTTCCCTAAAGAGGAGAGGATGATGCAGCAAAGTAGCGTAAGTATTTCCCTCAGTTTTTGAGAACCAAGGTATCAATCCAGTAGGAGACCACGCACAAGTCCCTCGTACCTACACAAAACGATAGCTCCTCGCAACCAACGCGATTAGGGGTTGTCAATCCCTTCACGGTCACTTACGAGAGTGAGATCTGATAGAGATAATAAATAATATTTTTGGTATTTTTGGTATATAGATGCAAAGCAAAAAGTAAAAGGCAAGGTAAAAACAAAGCAAGTAATAAAGTAATGGAGATTGATATGATGGGAATAGACCTGGGGGCCATAGGTTTCACTAGTGGCTTCTCTCGAGGGCATAGATATTCTACGGTGGGTGAACAAATTATTGTTGAGCAATTGACAGAATTGAGCATAGTTATGAGTATATCTAGGTAATGATCATGTATATAGGCATCACGTCCAAGACAAGTAGATCGAAACGATTTTGCATCTACTACTATTACTCCACTCATCGACCGCTATCCAGCATGCATCTAGAGTATTAAGTTAAAAATAGAGTAACGCCTTAAGCAAGATGGCATGATGTAGAGGGATAAATTCATGCAATATGATAAAAACCCCATCTTGTTATCCTCGATGGCAACAATACAATACGTGCCTTGCTGCCCCTTCTGTCACTGGGAAAGGACACCGCAAGATTGAACCCAAAGCTAAGCACTTCCCCCATTGCAAGAACTACCAATCTAGTTGGCCAAACCAAACGGATAATTCGAAGAGACTTGCAAAGATTACTCAATCATACATAAAAGAATTCAGAGAAGATTCAAATATTATTCATAGATAAGCTGGATCATAAAGCCACAATTCATCGATCTCAACAAACACACCGCAAAAAGAAGATTACATCGAGTAGATCTCCACGAGAGAGGGGGAGAACATTGTATTGAGATCCAAAAAGAGAGAAGAAGCCATCTAGCTACTAGCTATGGACCCGAAGGTCTGAAGTAAACTACTCACACTTCATCGGAGGGGCTATGGTGTTGATGTAGAAGCCGTCCGTTGTGGATGTTCCCTCCGGTGGAGCTCCAGAACAGGCCCCAAGATGGGATCTCGTGGATACAGAAGGTTGCGGCGGTGGAATTAGTTTTTTGGCTCCCGTTCTGATCGTTTGGGGATATGTAGGTATATATAGGAGGAAGGAGTATGTCGGTGGAGAAACAGGGGGGCCACGAGGCAGGGGGCGCGCCTTAGGGGGGGGGCGCCCCCCACCGTCGTGACCGACTCTTTTGTTCCTTGGAGCAGGGTCCAAGTCTCCTGGATCACGTTCGGTGAGAAAATCACGTTCCCGAAGGTTTCATTCCCTTTGGACTCCGTTTGATATTCCGTTTCTTCGAAACACTGAAATAGGCAAAAAAACAACAATTCTGGGCTGGGCCTTCGGTTAATAGGTTAGTCCCAAAAATAATATAAAAGTGGAAAATAATGCCCAATATAGTCCAAAACAGCATATAAAGTAGGATGGAGCAATAAAAAATTATAGATATGTTGGAGACGTATCAACGGCAGACGACCGGGTTGGGGGATAAATCCTGTTGCCATGGACGAGGCGGTCGTAGGAGCGGCAACGACAAGGTGGACGACGGCGCCAATGAAGCGAGAGGATGCGATGAAAGTATCCTGGTATAGCGCCGTGGATGAGAGACATCCATCTCTTGCAGTGCACGACGGGGTAGGGGTAGCGGCTCCGGCAAGGTGGAGGATGGTGTGGCGGACGAAGGAGGCTGGCTGTATTGGGGAGGTTGTCATGGCGCCGATGGTGTATGAACGGGGAAATGGAGAGGAGGGGGATCTCAATCTTTGGGACGCGCTTCTCTGAAATGTGGGAAAGTTACGAACTTATCCCCCGTTTAAAATTTCGGACATCACGTTGGTTGGGGATAGGACGGTAATCTCGCATCTCCCAAATATTTGCCGGTAAGTATTTCGGGTGAGGAGAGGGTGTTTTTCCGCCCACGGTTGGCGCCCACGGTGTATGAACGGGGCTGACACGTAGGCCGGTTGTGTCACATCTGAGGGAAGTTACACATCTGCCCCTATTTAAAATATTAGCCTACATCGATTTCGGACGAGGAGAGTTTGTTTTGCCGCCCATCATGTATGAATGGGGAAATGGAGGGAGAGACACATGTCTTTCGGACGAGCTTGAATTAAATGTGTTTTTCCACCCACGTTTGACGCCCACCGTGTCTGAATGGGCTTAGAGGCCGTCGTGTCATGTCTGATTGAAGTTACTAGTCTACCCCTATCGACATCAGTGTAAATCTGGTCGATAAGGATGTCAAGTGTCAGGGGTAGACAGTAATTTCCATCTCGCAAACACTTGCGTCGGGCAGCCCACAAATTATAGTGGGTGTTTAGCCGCTTCGTTCAAAACTTGGGAGAATTAGCATTCACGTTTGCCCTGGGCCCTAGCAACTAAATTCAAATCCAATTTATATTCAATTACGAATATCCACAGATAATTCTAAGTTTTGTTATTTATTTCTTCAAAACCACAACAAAGATTTATTCCACCTTTATATATGATTATGATTTAGAAATGCCGTGATCTTTGAATTCAGTAGGTTGGATACACTTTGAGTCAAACAGTTATTTCATCCAATACAATATGCTCACATGAAAAACAGTTCACCTTATGTCAATCATACAAGCACTGAGGATTACCTTGCCTAAAAAATTCGGATCATTACAACACATGGACAACATAAGGGGTCTTACAACATAATCCATTCAGAGACATGACACAATATGCAAGTACAATAATCTAATGACAATTTCAACTGGTATCTAAAGAAGAAATGGGATTACCCTGGGCTTCAGATAGGAGAAACAGCAGGACCTCCTCCGTCTTGAGATGCAACATTCTTATTCCTCCAATTCTTGGGTTTCTTGCATAATGCGTGCTGCTAATTGCATAATTTCCAGCCTCAAGATAAAGATTACTTCATTCATAGCAGCCACACCATCACTTTCTGCCTCTAGTAGAGCCTCAAGAACTATAATATCTGTGCTCAGACTGCTCTCCGGCGGTGTTGCCTCTGAACTGCTACCATCTGGTAACATGGATGGCGCACTGCTTCCACAAATAGATTTTGGGGTTGTACATTGTGTCCTAATGTGAACGGCATCCTGAAAGGTTTCCGCTGGACATAAGTAAGAGGTAGTTATCGCATGATCCAGGCAGTAAGCTTACATGTTAAACGACATAGGAATTATTGCCGAGCATGGCAAGCTATATTTAAATGGTTTGAAGCAGCATCAGCCGAAAAGAAATTAAAATGATAAGATGAAACTAGGGATGTAAGTGGCAAATAAACGACATCCGCCAGTCCCATCTAGTTAGTTTTTCTAGCTCCCTAGTTCATTTTCCTCAAAAAACAAAAACTCTTTTGAACTATCATACCACTAGTGGACTTTAATCGGGATTAAACGGGACCCAGTTGACATCCCTAGTTGAAAGGGAGTGTACCACCGCTATATTTAAGTTGCCAAGGCATCTAAGCAGTTGAAATAATCTGAGAAAGCACTTAACAGTGTGGCCTCATATAAACTATGAAGACAGTCTTGTGATGAAGTTCAGAGGAAAAGTTAAGGACTCAAATGAACTAAGCATGCATTTCTTTACAATAGTACAACAAGCATTGCTGACATAATGGCCAACTCAGGTATAGCGTAACAAGTAACAAACAAGCATTCAAATCAAGGAATACAGGAAAGCAGACAACTGAACTATTTGTAATTCTGTAGGATTACAGGTTGAGGGCACAAGCCAAGAAAGCAGCCCACTCGCATTACATTTCACAAGTACTAAAACACACTAGCTTACCATATGTTGCTGTGAAGCCTCGCTGCTATTGCAATGTTCTTTGAAGATATCGTCAGCATCCCGTGGTTGTAAATCTAGTTGTTGTAGTTTATTCTGCACCTCTATTTAGGTAAAATTAATTTTAATCGCATGCACTTGTCCGAATTGATCATCAATGGTTCATCTAAACTAATGAAAGAAGGGTGTGTGCATACACAACAATATACCTGCTTCCCTTTATTTTTATGCTTGTTCGAGGTGCCAGCCCCAAAAGAACAAATATTTTGCTTGATGGGGTTGGCAGCTCCATAATTAATAGAAGCATCAAATTAGTCATGCAACTTGGGAAGATCAAGAACACACAAAGAAGTAATGAACAGAGGCTTGGAGCTGTGATGTAATAGCTAGCATCAGAAAATGTAGGGTAAAACAAACAAAAAGCAGTGGAACCACATGCTAGTTTGCTGATGTGTAATTAAGCATAGAGAACATGAAGCAGTCTGATGGAACCAACAGGTGGCATCAGAACAACACCATTATCATAAATATAGCATGTAAGAAGTAAAATAGTAGGTAGTGATATCTAGGAAGTACATTAATACTTAGGACAAAACTAAAGCATGTTAACTATATGTGCACTGGTATGTAATTTAGCACATGTAACATGTTCACTGCCAGAAGTATGGCCCTACAGGTGCAAGCAGAATGACACATCTCATTTAAAATTGAATGATGCCCCGAAGAAATTCAAAGGTGCGGTGTTTACTCTAAGAAAGTGAACGTAGGCGCCGGCCATTGGATAATAGTACCTAATTCTCGGCGGCATATGGGTATCGTTGTCATACTTGATAGCTAAGGATCGTCGATGGTGCTCGTGTTGCGGTTGAGTTTGGGCCGGCTGTCGCTGTCGGTGTCAAAACCGGCGGATCTCGGGTAGGGGGTTCCGAATTGTGAGTCTAAGGCTAATGGTAACAGGAGGCGGGGGACACAATGTTTACCCAGGTTTGGGCCCTCTCTATGGAGGTAATACCCTACTTCTTGCTTGATTGATCTTGATGAATATGAGTATTACAAGAGTTGATCTACCACGAGATCATAATGGCTAAACCCTAGAAGTCTAGCCTATGAGGTTATGATTATTGTGGCTAAACCCTAGAAGTCTAAACCCTCTAGTTTATATAGACACCCGGGGGGGGGGGGGCTAGTGTTGTACAAAGTCGGTTACAGAGAATGGAATCTACATACCCGAATCGCCAAGCTTGCCTTCCACGCACAGGAGAGTCCCATCCAGACACGGGACGAAGTCTTCTATCTTGTATCTTCATAGTCCAACAGTCCGACCCAAGTATATATTCCGGCTGTCCGAGGACCCCTTAGTCCAGGACTCCCTCAGTAGCCCCTGAACCAGGCTTCAATGACGATGAGTCCGACGCGTAGATTGTCTTCGGCATTGCAAGGTGGGTTCCTTCTCCAAATACTTCAAAGTAGACCTCGAACACAAGAATCGTGTCCGGCTCTGCAAAACAAGTTCGACAAATAACCGTAGAGAGTATAATATTTATGAGTCCAATCCGCTGACAATTTTTGCAGCACAACATTACGTCATTACTCGGTCATTATTTTGTATCTAGCCTTCCACCCCATGTTTTGGGGGGTAGTTTTTATTGGCACGTCTTGTCAAAGCAGAGATTGTGTCCCCTTATTATGGGATTTTCATCAACACGGGCGTGGGTAACCCAACCATTCTGTTGGCATAATTCCTTGGGAATAGGCACATTTTAAGGCCACGGAGGGGACGCTTGATATTCATCGCCTTTATAAAGGGGTTTAAGGCATGTCCTCTTTCTTCCACGCCAGTTCTTCCCTCCACCTCCCACCTCAAGTTCCAACACTCAAGGGTTAATCCAGCCACTTCGAGCCTCCAGCCATGTCCAGACCCAGCCTTCAAGGCCGGTGGATGGCCTCTTCTGTCACAGAGGAAGATATCTCGAAGCTCAGGGAGGCAAGATACTTGACCACGAAAATCTACCACAGGCTTCCTGCTCAAGGGCAGGTTATTCCTACTCCCAGATCCAATCAGAGGGTCATGTTTATCTCTCACTTCCTCCGAGGGCTTGGGTTTGCTCTCTATCCCTTCGTTCGAGGGGTCATGTTTTATTACGGGCTAGATTTCCACGATCTAGCCCCGGACTCCTTTCTCCACATCTCGGCTTTCAGCACCACGTGCGAGGCTTTCCTCCGTATTTCCCCACACTTCGGCTTATGGCTTAAGACATTTAGCGTGGAACCGAAGGTAATCAACGGGAAGCAAATGGAGTGCGGAGGCGCTTCAATAAGCAAGCTCGTCAATTCTTCCTGGCTGAAGGGCTCCTTCACAGAAACTTCTGACTTATGGCAGCGGGAGTGGTTTTACATCACCGAACCCTGCGGTAAAAAGCGGGCAACCACACCTACGTTTCGCTCTGGCCCTCCACCACAGCTCGCATCATGGATTAACAAGGCGCTGGACTGGGGATCTACTGATGAAGTACAGACGCTGCAAAGCCGCATTCGGAGCCTCATTGAGAAGGGCACCGGTCTCATCGATGTAATCCAAGTAATGCTAGTCCGCCGGATCCTACCCTGTCAACGACGCCCTCTCCATATGTGGGAGTTTAATCCAGAAGGTCCATGGACTCTTCAACACCTCTCTGGCACGATGCTCAAAGAGATGTGGAAATTGTTCTTCAGCACACGAAAACAGTGGCCGGACACTACAGAAGACATTGGTCTTGACTGCAATCATCCAGATACTCCGGTAAGCCCTCAACTCCTGAACATAGTGTCGTCAGATGCCTCATAACAATGTACTAATATAACTTTCCTCGGCCAGGGCTGGCT
This sequence comes from Aegilops speltoides, assembly GCA_021437245.1. NCBI lineage: Eukaryota > Viridiplantae > Streptophyta > Magnoliopsida > Poales > Poaceae > Aegilops > Aegilops speltoides. The sequence goes on along the minus strand of CM038143.1, from coordinate 149,998,645 downwards.
AAAGAAGGTGGAGAGAATTAGGTGTTCGGCTTCACTTCCCGAAGATTCTGCCGATCCTGTGTTAACAAGGATGCTGGCTCCGGCACCATATCATGTGCCGGCGGGGAAGATAAGGAGGAGATCAAAGAGGTCCAAGGTGGCCTCCATTCTGGAGGCACACCAGGCAATTTATCCGGCGAGATTGGAACTTCCACTTCCGAAGACGGAAGGAAAGGGCGAACTGCCATGCCTACTCCTTACGAGAAGAAGAGGACCGCCTCCGAAGACTCAATAAGAGAAGGTTCTAAGCGGGGGAAGGTATCCCAGTCAGGGGATGCTGCTGACACGCAGTCACCTCATAAAGAGAGGCCCTTTGCCGTATCGTAAGTGAATTAGGGTATTTTTTAACATGTCCCATTCTTTCCTGGTTATAAGGGTAATATTTTAAACACATGTTTGCAGTCCGGCACGCAACCATTCTCAACAGTCTTCCTCTTCGGGGGATCTTCTTCCGGAGATGATGGAAAGCAAGACGCCTCCACAGATCTCGCTGCCAGATAAGGCAGACGACACCGAGGTGTCGTCCCAGAGGATCTTTCCTGATCTGCGAGTGGCGCAAGGGGCAGTGAAGACCGGGGCCGAAGGTAATACTTCGGTTGCCCATGGTCCGGGGTGTGCGGCCCCTACAGGGAACAACAAAAGTCTCGGACTATCCAATGTCCAAGGGACGACGCAACCTGTTCTGGACCCGAAAGCGCTGGATACATTGATGGACATATTGCAACATGCCTCCATCTCAGAGGAACATCATACTTTTATGGGTACGGTGGTTGAAAGAGTTCGGTCCGCGAGAAGCGGATTGAATGAAGCCTTTTATAGCCTACAAAGAGGCTTCGAGGTATGTAGTATAACTTTGATTATATTATAAATGCAAATTGCACCTGTGTATAGATAGTAGCCCCTGAGACTCTGGTTGACATCCAAAGGGAGGCGATCAGAGGATCAAAATTATATGCCCAGGAAATGATCTGACTAATTGAAACACATGCTGTTACATCCGTGGTAACTGCCCAAGCGACAGAGGTAGCACATCTGAAGCAGAAAGTTGATGTAGCGGATGATGACATCACGCTTATTAACAGGCGACTCGACAAGGCGCAAGGTATGTCTCTGGGGCACTCAGTATATGCTAGTATTGTGAAATGAGGGTGATACTGAAAATTTGTATATGCATGACTGCAGATAGTGCTGTCGCAGTTGAAACCCTTTGGGCGGAACTTGCCCGGGGCAGGGAGCAAGCCAGGATGAGTAATGCGGCTGCCGAAAAGGTGGCCGCCGAATTAAAAGTCGAGCAGACTGCTCGGCGTCAGTGCGAGGAGAGGATATCTACCATGGCACTTGAGCTGAAGGATGCCACTAACCGATGCCAAGTTCTTGAGAAAGATAAAACAGCCAAAGCGTCTGATCTTGATAAGGCCTTACGAGAGGCGAAGGAAGCCTGGTCTAAGTCTAGAGCAGCTCGGGAGCAGATCCGACAAGCTGGGGAGATTGTGGCTGGTAAGCCCTTTTTATTGCAAACTTAGTTTGGCGATCTGAAGTATGCGCCACTTAATCAACTGTGGAGTTCTCCAGACGCCTTTATGGACCTGCCGAAGAGTGCTGCCGATGTGAATCAATTTTTCCACGCGCAAGAAGGACATGCAGCAGGGAAGCTATTTTGGTCACAGTTTGACACGCCGAAGCGTCCACTGTTGAACGAACAGATGGCCTAGTGGGCCGAGCTCCACAAGATGTCCGACACTACCATGAAGGACATCATAGCCCGGCTGTGGCCAACTGAACACATTCCGAATAGTTATTTCGGTTTGGTGCGGAAACTTGCTAATGCGGTGCCGTGTATCAATGCTGTGAAGCGGTCAACGTGCATAGAAGGTGCACGGATGGCCCTTGCCCGTGTCAAGATGTACTGGGCGAAGATGAAGGACACCGATATTGCAGCGCAGAGTCCACCCAAAGGCAAGGACCTTAACATGCCAGAATCTTACTTTGAAGATGTCCTAGAGGGTGCCCGATTGATAGAGGGTCAGTGCTTGAAAAATATTATGTTCGAGTAAAGTGTATCAAAATTGTAATAACAATATTATGATATAGTCAAGGCTATGTTTTTATACTATTTGCCTGAAAAGTTTTGGTGCCTCCTGTGCGGCCGTCTTTTTTTATATATACAATCTGAAAGTTTGTAGTCGTCGGCTTCAGCCCCCTCTCGTATAATGCGGGGGTGTTCGGAAAAGCACTTGATCACACTTGACCCAACGTCTTGGTCTGTTAAGGAGGTGTTAGCGCAGCGAATTAGGCAATCGTACTATAGAGCTTTAACACTTTCACTTAGCCATAGGAGTTTGATGGTGGGGCTACTATATAGCCCCTGGTATGTCCGCAGTTATTCGAATATGGTGCGTGTGCATACGTGACCAGAAGGATGGTCCTTCGTTTAACATGGAGGGAATTGCGAAGATTCTGATGAGTCATCGAGTCGTTGACCAACTCTCGCCGCATCATGACAGTCAGTTTTTGGCTTTCTTTACCGAGGTGCTCATCTGGACGAGCCAGGACACAATTGCAGTAGTTCTCCCTTTACTACCCTAGCCGATATAGCGGAACATAAGGTAGTAAGCACAGGAGCCGGGCAACCCAACTATTGACCAAAGACATGATTCGGAGCTGATGCTTATGCGGCCAAACTCGCGACGCCGAACACTCCCTACAGGTGTCCGGACTTTGCAATATACACCGGGCTGAATACAGCCCCTGGTATCAAGGTACGTATGGCGATCTGACGTGGGGAAAGAGCGCAGGTGGTGAGAGCATGAATCTCAAAACACAATACGAACCAAGCTGCTTCTATACCATCCACTTTAGTACGGCGAGCCGTATATTTACAGATAATGCCGACATCTTCCTTGGACATTTTACATGCCAGGGAAGTATAAAAGAAAAAAAGATAAAAAAGGTTTACATAGGGTCTTAATCTAAAAAAGAAACCTTAATACGGGGCCCTGCTGCACGTCTGTGCCTTTGTCTCCGTTGTGAAGTGTCCTTGAAGCGTATAGTATGATGGCCATCTGTAGAAAGGAAAAAACCAGGTGAAACAATCTGGTGTGGCCATAAGTAAAGCTGGTTCGTTTTAATGAACCATGAAATATAGCTTCTGGAGTCTGAATAGGGTCGAGCCGAACCATGGACTTTTTGTGTGCAGTGCACCCCCGTCGCCACCCAAGGAGTTTTGAGTGTATATTTTTGTATACGTGGCACGTGTGCTGTGTCCTTATGGGGCGGTCAATGGGGGCGTAGTTGATAATCGAGCTCAGGTTTATCTGAGCTGCCGCATTGAGGTGTGCGCCGAACACGTTTAGCTGTGTCCGCGGTTTTAAAGACCGATGAGATGCTCATCTTGAATAGGCCATTTCGTGCTTCGACTGCTAGAGCCACCGTATATTATTCTGTACAAAGAGAGCGCTTCGTATTTCCGCTGACCGTGATGACGCCACGTGGTCCAGGCATTTTGAGTTTTAGATAAGCATAATGTGGGACTGCATTAAAATGGGTGAAGGCCGTTCTTCCTAGTAGTGCATGATAGCCACTTCGGAACGGAGCAATGTCGAAGATTAGTTCCTCACTTCGAAAGTTGTCAGGGGAGCCGAATACAACATCCAATGTTATAGAGCCCGTGCAGTGGGCTTCCATGCCCGGTATAACTCCTTTACAGGTAGTGCTGCTTCGCTTGATTCTTGACGGGTCTATCCCCATCTTGCGGACAGTGTCCTAATATATCAGATTGAGACTACTGCCGCCGTCCATGAGGACTCGAGTGAGGTGGTATCCGTCGATTATTGGGTCGAGCACTAGGGCAGCCGAACCCCCGTGACGGATACTAATCGGATGATCCCTGCGATCAAAGGTGATCGGACAGGCCGACCATGGGGGTGACGGGTTCAATAGCATAGATGTCTCGGAATGCGTGTTTGCGCTCCCTCTTTGGGATGTGAGTGACATAGATCATGTTCACCGTTTTGATCTCCGGTGGAAATTTCTCCTGTCCCCCCGTGTTTGGCTGCCGAGGTTCGTCCTCGTCTTCGCTCTGAGGTCCCTTCCCTTTGTGTTCGGAGTTGAGTTTGCCGGCCTACTTGAAGACCCAACATTCTCTGTTGGTGTGATTGGCTGGTTTGTCAGGAGTGCCATGGATCTGACAGGGCCTGTCTAGGATTTTATCCAGGTTGGATGGACTGTCTTTGTTGCCTTTAAATGGCTTCTTCCGTTGACCGGGTCTGGAGCCCCTGAATCCGACGTTAACCGCTGTATTTTCTGGGCTTTCTTCATTATTCCGACGTTTGTTTTTGTTGTGTCGTGGTTTTCCATTGCCATCCCTGACTTCGGATGTGCCGGGGTCGCTGGTGCTGCTACGGGCTAACCAACTGTCCTCGCCTGCACAAAAGCGGGTCATTAGTGATGTTAAGGCTGCCATTGTCCTTGGCTTTTCCTGGCCAGTGTGCCTGGCTAGCCATTCGTCCTGGACACTGTGTTTGAAGGCCGCTAAGGCTTCGGCGTCCGGACAGTCGACGATTTGGTTCTTCTTAGTGAGAAACTGGTTCCAAAGCTTTCGGGCTAATTCTCCGGGTTGTTGGATTATGTGACTTAGATCGTCTGCATCTGGGGGCCAGACATAGGTCCCTTGGAAATTGGCCCGAAAAGCGTCCTCAAGTTCTTCCCAGCTTCCAATGGAATTTTCAGGGAGGCTTTTTAGCCAGTGCTGAGCTGGTCCTTTTAGCTTGAGGGGTAAATATTTGATGGCATGGAGGTCATCTCCGCGAGCCATGTGGATGTGAAGAATAAAGTGTTCTATCCAAACCGCAGGGTCCGTAGTTCCATCATATGCCTCGATGTTCATGGGTTTGAACCCTTCTGGAAAATCATGTTCCAGCACCTCATCGATGAGGCACAGGGGGTGTGCGACACCCCTGTATCTAGCTATGTCGTGGATTGGGTCTGACGGTTGTAATGTTCGGTATTGGTTCCGAGCTGATAAATGGTCGGCATATTTCATTTGATAATCATGATCCCGTGTAGGAGCATGTTCCCTGGATCCATAGATGGACCTGGTTTTGCCAGCTTTTTTTGTCCAGGTCTTCACGTAGATCGTGTTTCTGGTCCTAGGCCGCAACTCTCCTTTACGGGGAGGGGGCACGGGCTTGTGTACGGCATTGCTGGCCGCTCTGTCTCGACCGCGAGGTGGTCGGTCCAGCCTGTCGGCCGTATTGTTTTTCGGAAGGATAGGCACAATGGCCTCATCGTCGAATTCGGGCAGCAACTTACGTTTAGGATAGCTCTTTGTTTGGCGATTACCACCGTATTTTCCTCAGCGTCTAGCACTTCATTCCATCTGTCATTGAGCATATCCTATGCGGCTTTAAGCCGCTACTTCTGCTTCTTCAGGCTCCTCGAAGTGGCGATAAGCCTTTGATGGAGGCGTTCTTGTTCTAATGGTTCTTCTGGGATGACGAATTCGTCGTCGCCCAGGCTGATCTCTTTTTCAGAGAGAGGTTGATAATTGCTATCTTCGGCATCGTTGTGGTCAGACAACATCTCCGGACTGTGTTCGCCGTCCTCTCACATGCCCTGCTCCAGCGCTGGGTCTGCGGGGTCCTCGGCTTGGTTCAGATTATCATCGTCGTCCGTGACAATGTTGTTGTTTCTCTTTTTGCTGGATCAAGGTCGGCTCTTGGGACACCAACGCTTAGGAGGTTCATCAACATGCATGCTGTTATCGCCGTCGGCCTCATTCTCCTTTGGTGTGTCCACCATGTAGATGTCATATGACGATGTAGCTGTCCACTGCCCTAAAGGTGGTGGTTTTTGTGCCTGCTCCTCTCCAGCGTCATCGTCCATACCGTCGATGTCCTCAGAGCCGTAATTGAGCATGTCGGTTAAGTCCTCGATAGTGGCAATTAAGTGGGTGGTGGGTGGGAAACAAAGTTCTTCGTCGTCCGCTTCCCATTCGAGCTAGACATAGTTCGGCCGAGAGCTCCCTGACAAGGAGAGGGATTTCAATGAGTTTAACACGTCGCCGAAAGGCGAGTGCTGAAAGATGTCCACAGAGCTGAACTCCAAGACCGATGTCCGACAAGGATCGGTGGACGCGGGTGCACGTGGTCCGGAACCCTTGGCCGGAGAGGGTTCCAAGGTTCCGGTGACACAAACCCAGCCTGAAGTTGGGTCGGTGTGCGGCTCGAGCGCTGCTGAGTGTGCGACCTCTGTGGCGGGGTTAAGCTCCCCGTCTTTGGATGCCACAGTTTGCTTCGCCTCTAGGGCCAGGGCGGTCACATGCGCTATCTCCTGTGCGTGGCCAGATGACAGATCTAGGTCATGTTCATCATGGTGGCCGGGGTGTGCTGAAGGTAGATCCGGCGGGGTGTGAGGTCCACTGCTGTGACGGAGGACTAGATTCGGTGGCTTGCCGTGGTTGGGGGGTGGGTGGGGGTGGGTGGGGAGGGGAAGGGGAGGGGCTCTGGGGAAGAATGTTGGGGGCAAAGAGGGGAAAACAATGGAGTTACCAAAGCAGCCCTTCCCATTCATGTGGCAGGGGTAAAACAGGAATATCATAGGGCTAAACTTTCGGGCGCAAGATATTTCGATGTGAGCGGGAAGTTTGAAAGCTTTTGGCGCCTGAAATTATATTCTACTCTTGTACGGCCGACTATGATATCATGGCCGAGAATTTGTTTGTTTTGCACGCAAAAAAGTGCAAGTTTTGAAAATCAATGTCTCCAACTTGAAACTTAGATTGTCCATTCAATTCAAATATGGATCATTGAGCTAGTACAACCAAATGCCAGCATACGGTCCAATTCAAATGAAATTCCAAATGCCTTTATCCTAAATATGATGACAAAAGCAAAATGTTTATGTGTATGAATAAAGTGGATGATTATAAAGTTTGAACATGCCCACATGTGTATATCTCTAGGTTTGGTATATGAATTTGAAATCATGAAATCCCGGCTTAAAAAATGTACATCTGCTTAAATGAATTACAAAAGCTAATGATGGAGTCGAATTCCAAAATTCCTATATTAGGTTTGTAATTCCGATACATCAAGGTATATCACACATGTTCAAAAGTATCATTATCTCATAGTCCAAACTGTGAAACAAATTGATCAACCATGAGTGCACACAATATTGACCATATATATCTCAATTACGCTAAAGTTCCTCAAATATAGACACCTCACTCTTTATCTGAAGCCAACCCCCCCATCGCCCCCCACACAGAAGTCGTTCTCTCCCCCACACACCAACACACGAGCACATTAGCACCCCTCTCTCTTCTAAAGTCTGGATCCCAATATAGGCCTCTATCACTTTGTCTCTCGGGCATGCACACATATCTTCCCCCGCTCTCTAGGTCTCCCGGCATATCTCTTTCCCAAGCACACAAACTATGTAGAGTGTATCTTTCCCATACACACAAAATGTCACCCCAAACGTCTATATCCCTAGTTATGTGGTTCTCGCACACTCACCTCACACACCACCCCCATTGCAAACAAGCACACTTTTGTCTCCTCATGCACCACTCTCCTCTTTATATCTCTCCCACATGCGGACCCGCCCCAGCTCCTTCCCTATATACATATATGTCGTGCCTCTTTCCATAGCTCCCTAATGTATCATCGTTCTCAATCTCGCACATTGTTCTCTACACCATCTATTCTAGATCTCTCATGAAGTCCCTATCACACACATGATGACTCTCTTCCCTTGCGTCATCATACATAGGCCAATTTCGAATAACATCAACATTGTCTCCCTATCTATACGCCATTTATGGACACAAATGACCCCTCTCTCGCCCCCTATCTTCCTCTCTCTCTCTCTCTCTCTCTCTCTCTCTCTCTCTCTCTCTCTCTCTCTCTCTCTCTCTCTCTCTCTCTCTCTCTCTCTCTCTCTCTCTCTCTCTCTCTCTCTCCGTCGCTAGCTCTCTCTCTCTCACCCCTCTCCTACACACACTCGATGTCTCTTCCAAATAGTCTGCTCCCCCCCGCCCGTACCCATGCTATCCCTCTACTACACATGTCACACCATTCCCCCTTCCCTTATACTAGGTTTACATCATTAGTGGTCTCTCTACTCCACATACACACACTCCCGCTCACACACAAATGCGCGCACAAACACACACAGACACGCACAAACACCCATATATCTGGATCCTCATCTCTCCCCATGTCCGCATGTGTATCTCACACACTCACTCTCTGATTATGTATATGTGTCTCCATGTTACACAACACAAAGCCCCATGTACATGTCTCTCTCTATCCTCCACACACATAGACACAAAGAATCTCTTATCATTGCCTCAGTATCTAGACATATCACACACTCTCTCTCTCTCTCTCTCTCTCTCTCTCTCTCTCTCAAACACGCTCAACAAGGTTTTCCCCATGAATAACTTATCGTTTATTCATCAAGAGTCATGGTAGTACGGCGAACACGAGACATGAAAAAGAAAATCTACACGTGCTTAGACCACCTAGTATGACTACTAGGACTAGAGCAAGCCAAAAACCGCGCCGCCGTCACCCCCTCCTCATCAGCAAGGGGAAAACCTTTGTTTTACACAGTCGAGAAGTCATTGTGCTAAGGCCCCACATGCTGAGGCATTGAATAGAATGTAGATGCTAGTTTACGGAAACAAGTATCGATAATACGTTTGTATCTCCATACTTATATTTCTTCTCTTATAAAAAACCGAGTTGGTGATGATGGTACGCGTGCCATCTTGCAATATACACCATCCGATCTATATCCGACGGATGGAAATTAAACTAAAAGATACCCGCACCTCTCTCCACATTTGCAGACAAGGCCTTCCCTCATTCATCCTTATCTCCAACAACCTCATTGTTGAGAAATTAACAAAGGAAGCCTCTAGAACAAACTGGCCTGGTGGCCACTGCCGGTGTCGTCAATCCCCATGCCTCTGCTCAGTCCGACCACCAATCACCACCACGCCCACTCCTCTTCACCTTATCTCCTATTTCTCAAGATAACATTAGTTTTTACACATGGGATTACTCCCGCGTGGATCAATCACAACAAGTGTTTTATAAAAAAAATGCATCTTGATGTTCCGTGCAATGCACGGATCTTGCTAGTACACCTACAGAAGACTAAGTTGGTGATGATGGTGTGTCTGCCATCCATCATTTCTAACCATTAGATCTACATCTAACGACTGTGAGGTAAGTTGTTGCCTTTTCTCACCAACATCTGACTTCTCTACCAATTTGCAGAAAAATACATAATTAGTATCTTATAACCAACCACACCCCTCCCTCACCTCAACAAAATAGCCCAAGGAATATATTCTAATTGAAACATAATATATCTATAGTGATATATGTATATCAAAATTAGAGTGTTTTGTATCAAGTTTGTGAATAAGTATTATTCTAATTATGATCCGTTGAAACGCACATGAACATTGCTAGTGTTTCCAACCATGCAAAAAAAAATCCTACTATTTCCATAGTTTCGACTTTCCAATCAAGATATTAGTCACTCATGGTTGTTATTTACTTTCAATCATGTACACATATGCACTATGTAACTAGCCTTGCTTATTGGCTTCCAAAGCTTAATTTTCACTCCTACTTACAATATGTAGAGTATTTAACAAAAAACTACCACTTTCAACCAGCCCTAGGAAGAATCTATTGTACAGAAAATAGCAAAAATAAACCCAAAATTTCTTAATCCACGCCAAAAACTACTACCTAGTGCCGATTAGGCTCGTTTAAACCCATTTATGATAGGGTTGGCCCACACGTCCGTGCTGACGAGGCAGCTTAAACCAACACATTTTGTTTGACCATTGACACGAGGGACCCACATCTGACCTTCTATCCTGTTATTCCCCCTCAAATCATTATTTTTCCTGAACATTACTTCAAACAGTACTGATGCGTGTTCGTCGGTGGCGCTAGTGATGAGCGAGTTGGCCACCGCTCCACCGGACGGGCCGGACACCACGCTGGCCTCCGCACGGGTTGGCAGGCTGGCCCGAGCGTGGCTCACGAGCGAGCAAGCCGCCGCGCTGGCCTTCGCTCGAGCCAGATGGCTGGCCTTAGCGCGGCGCGCGTGGGGAAGCCGCCGTGCCGCCGTGCCAATCTAGCTAGAAAATCTTGCAGACAAGCAGCTGGACGGAGCTATCTTGGCTAGCTAGCGGCCGCGAGCGCCGGATGGAGCTGGCATCCGGGCTGCCGCAAGATGGGCTCCGCACCGCCGACGGTTTGACCTCGACTTCTACCGGCGGCGGTGCTGTGTCCCATTGCCGAGGATGACTAGGTGGACGGGCCAGAGGTAGGAGGTCACTCGGGGATTTTTGTGCAGACTGACATGTAGGTCCCACAAGTCATAACGCCTAACTTCACGGTCGAATAGAAGGCGTTGAGTTAATGGGCAACATGGGTTGAAACGTGCCTATAACGGCACTTTGTAGAGTAGTCGTTTCTTGGTAGGGCTGGTTAGTAAGGCATGTACAATGGTTGATAAGGTAGTCCTACCTTAAGTCTGCCATGTATGCAAGTGGTAGTAGTTTCTTGGCATTATTAGTGGTTGAACAATGTACTACTAGCGAAAAAGGAGATTCTAGGTTTCGCTGTACTCCAACGAGTACTACTAGTGGCTGCGGGAGTGTATACCTCGTTTTGTGGGTTCGATCCCGGCCGAACGCACGGCGGCCTCTTTTTTAAATAGTAACTTTGCTGCGAGCCAATATTGTACACGGGTAGTTTGAGTTTTGAAGTCAAACGGACGTGCGGCACCACAATGTGGGTGCACTGGATAGCCTAGCCACGTGAACGGGTTTTCCTTCCCATCATCTCGTGGCTCGCGTGCTCACCCTAGCCGCACCTCGCTTGCAGCTTCCTCATCACCTAGTAACATATTTAAACTAGCGCCTCCCAATTAAGCCCGAGGAGTCGGAAAAGCCTGGCGGGGCATTGGGAACTGTGCAATATGGCTCTATACGTAAAGTGCTCTACTACTACTCTGTAGCTTGTGGCGTTGCATGCATGGACTTCACACCATTATCAGCTCTATAAAAGAAATTCCTCTTGACGATTTTTTTGGAAAGGAGGCAAGAGCTTTACCTCATCTCATTCATAAACAAGGAATTACTAACAAAGTTCGACGAGATCCATTACACCTCCACAAATCGAAGCGAAAAGTCTAGTCTCGCTATATCAAATAACTCAAATGTTCTGCCCCTGTAGTAACCGTCGCTGATAAACAGGCTACTAGTGTGTGCGTGAGAGGAGCGGCTGAGTAGGCCAGCTACGTGAGAGGAGCGGCTGAATAGAGCACCAAGAGTACCCACTAGGCCACTATGCAGGCGTACTTTCCCTGCATTGATAGTACAACGATGGTTCTAGAGAACAGTAGTACCGTCCACTTCTAACTGTAGCTCCTTGACCCTGAGATTCAAGAGCTCAAAACTGGTGCACTATACTAGAAGTACAGTACATCGCACTACTAGTTGAGAAAGTAGTACTAGTAGTTCTACAGTACGAGTATGTACTCCTCCGTCCCATAATGTAAGACTTTTTTGAAACTAGTTGGCGTGTACAAAAAATAGCAAAAACATACCCAAAATTTCTTAATCCACGCCAAAAACTACTACCTAGTGCCAAAAATTTCTTACTGGTGCTATTATTTACAGTATAATGCAATCCCATAACGTCCCATAATGCTAGTACTAGTAGTAAATAATAGCCTCACCCCTTCGCTAAGGAATGATCTACAGTTGGAAGGGACGAGGCCCTGCGGTTACTACACTCTTATCTCCTCCTCTCCAGTTCCCCTCCCCCTAAAGAGAAGGCAGTTCGTCGCTGCTACCATGGATTCGCCAGGTGGTTCTCCTCCTCGTTGGGGCTGGGAGACCTTGGACGATGATCCTCTAGGAGAAATCGCATGCCGCTCCAACATCCTCACCGCCGCAAGACTTGGTGCTTCCTGCACCAACTTTTTCAAGACGGTGCTTAAACAGGCTTGGGAAAAGGCCATGCCTGTTGGTCTTCCATGCGTCCTCGAGGAGAAGGTTCTTCTATGGGACAATCCTTCGAACAGTCCACCGCTCCCTGCTCATGGTTGCACATTGACTCCGCTAGAGTTGCCGACATTGAGAGGTAGTCGGATTTTGTCCGATGAGTGGGCCAATAATGGAGTTTGATCATGTAGTACTTAGTTATTCCATTTCCATCCTGTAATTTCTCCGCTGCCCACCGTCTTATATATAGGCCTGGGTCGGTGCCAACAAAGATTGGCTTGCATACCTCTGTCCAGATACCACCATCATTTTGCACAACATCCACAGCAGTGCGGCCGTTCCCATAGACCCCTTCTCCACAATTGGGATCGGCCTTCCGGACTGGCTGGGCTTGAATACGTATGATGATGCCTACATGAGATTGAAGAAGATAGCAATTGAGAACCCTCCAACAAAGCGACGTGGCTACGACGATTACTATCTCATCGCGGTGTTCGACATAAGGATTGCCATCAATGCAAGAGGCAGTAACGGCAGAGGCTGGCGCATGTTGGCGGCGGCAGATTTGTACCCCTACATGTTTGAAGACGTCGTGCGCCATCTAGGCCGCATCTTCGTGGTGACGAGCTAGGGGACTTGTTTCATCTGGTTGCCATCCTACGGTACGGGAGATTACAAACGGAATGCACAAACCATCATTTGCATCCCTAATGGTACTCCATTATTTTGCAGGGACCAGTCATCCCCCGATCAAAATAAGATCGCCAATCCTAGATGTGCATTTGCATCCGCGATTCGGTCTAACCTGGAACCTTGTCGCTGACTTTGGCATATTGGGATCATCTACCTTAGCAGTCATTACCCATGGTACCACTGATGTGCAACATGGTCACACAATCTACCACGATAGGACCATCACCATCTACCCAGGTATTCCATTTTTTAACCCTCTCGCCTTCTCTTTCATTGTTGTACTACTTACTAGTACTAGTAGGAGTACTTTTTACCTTGGAGGACGCGTATACCTAGCTAGGCCCTTGAGGACTTGAACCCACTAGCTGCCACCAGTTTTGTTTTTCCATGTCTTACTATCTCATCCATGTAGCCAAGAGTGGCTATATATAATAAGCCGGTTATTTTACTTCCTCTATACCGGAGTAGTACTATTTGCTACACAGTATTACTGACCGCCATATTTGAGCACAACATTATTATGCATGGACCTTGACTATGTATGTCACCATGTGTCTAGATCTGAGATGCCGCGTGTACTAGATGACCGACACCGAGTTTGACCCCTGTGATGCTACGTGGGTGCCGAGGAACACTGTTGGAGAGTACTCGCTTTTCATTGGGGACAACTACCCCATTGTGAAGCGGATGCCACCTTCCGTGCATGACACGGAAGGCCTGCCCTTCATGAAGCATGGTTGTGTCTTCAGTGCGCATCGCCAGATGAATGACATGCTGGGACACGCTATCCCTGATTTATGCCGCTTCAGCTTGGATGAGTCTCCATCATGTGGAACCGGACTAGAAAACTGCGACAATGATTCCCGTTGCCCACCGCTATGGATCATGCCATCCATGAAGAAAACCTGGGACTGGAACCTGGAGGAGGATATGTAGCCCATCTATAACGTGTAAGTGGAGTACAGTAAATTGTGAACGGTAGCGCTGTGAATATATGTAGACTAGTCATGCACAAATTTATCACATGAATAGGAGATGAACTTGTGTGGCATACTGGCATTTGTCCTTTAGAATTTATTACTAGTAAATGTGTTATGTGTATGTGCAACTTGTGTGGTTGTTGCACGGGCTCCAACATGCTCTTTGAGAAAAAAGGTGGCACAACTTTGGATATAGGGGACGTGGCGGCATCATACAGTAGCATCATTTGCTATAGTTGTAGTATACTCCTACTAGGACGACAACTCCTATAAAACCTTGCGCTTGGCTCTTTGCCTCTTCGGGAGATTCAACAGTTTGTACTCGTGTGAACCTTGCACTTGGATCTTTGCCTCTTCGGAAGGTCCAACAATGATGATACTACAGTACAATATGCTTCTGGCAATCTGACACCGACTGAACTGCTGCACGTCCACCGCGAGGGCGAGGGCGAGGGAGAGGGAGAGGGAGAGGGTGCTATAGTCAAAACCCTCTCCTCGTCCTGCGAGCCACCACGCGCGTGGGCGAGGGAGAGGCGTAGTAAGCAAGCTTCTCCTCGTTCAGCGAGTTGACGGGACACATCAAAGCAGTACTAGTACTAGTACATACTACATCCTTTCCGGTTAATATGGCTTAATTTGAAATGAGAAAAATACACTCGCGGTCAACATATGTAACAATACGCTCTTTGCGGTCACTATATGTAGTTTTGCGGTGATTATATGATCACTAGCTCATCATAGAGCACCGTATTGCACCCTACTGACCTACCACATAGTCAACGTGGCACTTTGTTGACTGGTTAAAATGTCACCTAGTTTCTGGGTCCCACCTGTCAGTTGGCAGAGCAAAGAAATCAGTTAAACAAAACTTTATGCAGGCGCGACAGGAGTCCAACCCTTGCGTGCGAACCACCGTGGCTGTGTATGTGAGTGGATGCACGTGTACTCCCTCGGTCTTCCAACAAAGAGTGTACATGGGCTAAAAAACAAAGAGTGTACTACGTCTACACTTCCAATGCATTTAGCCTTTAATCTAAATCTATATTGATTGACTAATGCACCAACTTATGCTCTACGTATAGGCTACATGTCTATCCTTAATTACAGCATGCAACAACCTTCATTTAATCTTCTTCTCTCAATGGTCGCATGCACACATAAGTCTACTACTTTTGGGCATTAATTATGCCTTGGTTAATGTGTAAATCTCTAAATGTATAGTCTTTCACAGACGTAGGGAGTAGGTTGAGCACTTGAGCGTGAGCGTGTGTGTTGCGTCATGTGCTGTGTGTCGCATGGGTGCATGAGTGCTGCGTGCGTCCATGTGTACGTCATGGGTGCATGAGTGCATGGGTGCATGAGTGCTGCGTGCGTCATGTGCTGTGTGTCGCATGGGTGCATGAGTGTTGCATGTTTCATGCATGCATGGATGCATGAGGCTTACTCCCTCCCATTGACATGTTCATATTTCAAGCTTCCTATGTTCCCTCCATATGGTGATACTCCCTCCGTTCCCAAATACGGAGTAAAAGCCTCCCTTTGTTCCCAAATATGGAAAATTTGTCTTTCTAGAGATTTCAACAAGTGACTACGTACGGAGCAAAATGAGTGAAGAGAGCGTAGAGGTATAGGGATACTATAGATAGGAAGTCTTCACGATCCATTATTATTCCACATCTCGGTCAGAGAGAACTATTCAACTAGTCTTCACAGTGATGTGACAATACACGCTGCAGCAGATGGGACACTTAATTAATAAGCTGAACCAGCGTGTTGGTGTTACTAAATCAGCCTTACCCAGTACTGCCATCATGTTTGCCGGTAGAGCACGCTTCCGCAAATACGCCTACGCACCTCTCTCCTCCATCAACTAACATGTGGGCCCTCATGAGGTAAACCCACATGTCATTGGTGTAACTATTTACACTCCAAAGGACGGTATATCCTGGTAGTAGTACTAGTAGAATTGAGATTTAATGCACTTTCTTCCCCGTCTTTCACTCTTCATCCTGCTCTCTTCTTCTTCCTCCTCTCTTCCCCATCGTTGGCCACACACCATTTCCCCCCGCTCACTGCTCTCCCGCCCGCGCCATCTTCCTTGGTAGCTCGCGCGTACCATATCCCCCCGCTCACTGCTCGGCCACACGAGGAGAAGCTTCTTCGCTCACCCGCCCGAATCCACTTCCCCGCTGGCTCGTAGGAACTGAAAACCCCAATGGTAGAACCGACTGACACGCAGAGCCGCGATTGGAATTCCCTCCCCGATGTTCTCTTGGAGCAGATCTGTAATTGTATGGACCTACTCAGCACCGTCCGTCTGGCTGCATGCTCGATGTCTTTGTACAGTCAACTCGTCTGCAACCGGCCGGCTCTTTTCAAGACACCCTGCTTGCTGATACCCGATCCTTGCAGGTGGCCCAGACACCGACTTGACGATCCTACAGAGGTTGTCGTGGTGCCCCTCGACATGCTACCACTACCCGTCCACCTGTCCTTCATGCGCGGACACTACTGTTGGGCATGATGGCCAACTGGATCATCCTCATCCACCAATCCGGTAGTCCATGGCATCTTGTGGATATCTACAGCCAGCGAGAGATCACCCTTCCATCCTTGGATACCGCTGCCATCGAGCCTCGAGGCCCGCCGGACACTCCTGCCTACTATGTTCGAGACGCGTCAAGCTTTTGGCTCGACCTCTGTTTGCTGAAAGTTGTAATCTGCGAAGGCCCACACCATCAGAAGACTACATGGATTACAAGCTCACTGCCTTGTTCAACATGGGATTAGTCTATCTGGAATCCGGTCGCCATACATGGTTATGGCTCATCATCAATCCTGTTGAGGCAACATTTCTGTCTGATGCTATAGTGCATGATGGCATCGTTTACGCAGTCGACGCAGAGATTGGCTGCCTACATTGGTGGAATCTATCGTCGTGTAATTGTTCTATCTCATCTCATCTTTACCTTATGAATATGACTGCCTGTTCATTGTTACAAATTTAGAATAGATAGTATGTCTGTAACCACATCATTGCTATATGTTCCTCTCATTTCCTAGATTTTTATGACCACACATGTTATTGTTAGAGTTGATATGAGAACAATTGGCATCTAATGATTGTTAGAATAGATATTATGAGCATAACCTCATGATTGCTATATATTACTCTCATTTCCAAGATTTTTACAACAACACATGTTATTGCTTAGAGTTGATATGAGAATAGTAGTAGTAAGTGCTATGGTAGAATATGAGTAGGCTCTGTCATAGCTGTTTTCCTCTCATTGTTATATGATGTTTGAACCACGACATATTGCTAGAATATGAAAGCCATTGGCTTTATTTTTTTTAACATGGGGTATGATTATGACCACGACATTGCAATTCTCTGTCTATGATATGTGTCACTGTTATAATAATCTTAATTCCACACATACTCTGAACATGATTGTTTATTTTTGTCCTTTTGGTCTCCAATTTGAATTGTTGCAGCAGACGCAAATGCGCTGGTGTTGTGGAATTGTCACGGCAGATGTCCTAGTGTGAGGACTTAGTCGTGAGGCCACGCATCTATGTGGTAGCTTGAGAGGGGTTGATCGAGATGAGAGACGCAAGAGGAATCAACACACAAGACAAGGATTTAGACAGCTTCGGGCCCCGGGAAACATCATCCGGTAATAGCCCTAAATGCTGTTTGTGGCTAGGTTTCTTTATGCTCATGAGGGAGTCGCCGCATAAGCCGCCCCCCCTTTAGTTGTGTCTAGCCTTAGCGATTATTTTTCTGCCCCCCCCTTGGGGTGCCCCGCCCCTCCTTATATAAGTTGAAGGGGCAGGTTACATGTAGAGTCAAACTCGGATTAGGACTTAACCTATTTTGACGTCTTGCCATGGGCTTCTTACCATGGGTTTCTTAACGCCTCAGGATTCATAACGTCTTGGGCTTCTTAACGTAAGCCGGTTTACAATCCGGTTTACAATCCGGCTTACAATCTGGCTTACAATCTGGCTTAACTGTCTGGCTTAACTATCTGGCTTAACTGTCTGGCTTAACTGTCCGACTTACATGACTGTGTCTGCCGGCTTACCATGCTTGACTGTGTCTGCCGGCTTACATGACTGTGTCTGCCGGCTTAACCTACTTAACTGTTCCCGCCGGCTTATAGTCTGCCGGGTCACCAATGAAACATCAAGTTCCAGCCGGGTCATATCTCCGGCAGGGTGACACCGCGGGGTATATCCCCGACATTAGCCCCGAGTTTAATTTGGATTTATCCATGTTAAGCTGATCCTGTAAAACAAACACAAGAACAATTTTGACAGATTATGCTCTGGGTTAAGAACTCTTGTAAGCTGGCATCTGATCATCCTTAAGTCCTTGTCATTTCCTTCTTGTGGGAAGTCGGGGTCCATATACCAGCTTCATAATCAATTTGCTGACATTGGTTTCTCATAGAAAAATATTGTGAAGAATATTGGCCGTGAAATACTCATCTGATTTTCAGCCGGCTTGAAGATGTAGATCTCCATTATATTCATATGACTTGTAGCCCCAAGGGCCGGGTCATTATGCAATAATGAGCAGGGACTTTGTAAATGTGATCATTTAGACTTGAGCAGCAATGTGTAGCCCCCAAGAGTCGGCTTAGTAAGATAATACTGAGCTGGGACTTTGTATATAATTCATTGATAATAACATCATATGATGTAATCTCCACCATGGGGCTTGAACCCACGTCCATAAGTTTAAGAGCTTTGTACTCTACCAACTAAGTAGTGGATCTTTCAATATAATGGACTGAGGCTTGTGTACCTTGAATTTTTGATAGGAGCAATTGGTAGCCCCCAAGGGCCGGCTCATTACAATGGGATGAGTCGGGTCTTCAATAAGTTGATCAAAAAATGGCTTTACATTAGCCCCCGAGTGCCATGGTGCATGCTGGCAGTGACATGGGACTTGCATATTTGAGGTAATCTCAATTTGAATAATGTAGCCCCCAAGTGCTGGGTCGTAAGCCTGCAGCTACTCAGGACTATTCCCTCCATTGTAAAAATAAATCATGTCCATTAATAAAATAATAACCATTGCGCTGAAGCGACTTTGAAGACCTCCATCATAATACTGGCTATTGATAACCATAATAAAAATCCAGTCATATTGGCTATTAAAGATTTGAATAATATAATCCGGTTTGGGAAACCGGTTCCTGTGATATTGAATCGTACTACCGGTTTAGGATACTTGTGCAGTAAGGGTGATAACCCAATCTTTAGAAGCCAAAACTTCCAAATGTTTATGATTGTCATATGATGGCGACTTATCATCCAAGTCAAGCCGGGTTAAATATAAACCACATATATATATATATATATGCCTTAGATCTGAACAAAAAAGTCTCAAGAGAAAGCCAAAGATTGTTTTCAAAAAACTTAAGCCAAACAGAATGAAAAGTTGAGGCTTCTGATTCGAATTCAATCAGTAAACTGGACTAGAGGGGTGAAGCTAGGATTCGAATACGATCATGTAGCCCCCTAGTGGTTTTGGCATTGCACCGATCAAGATGGTACCGACAGCTATGTTCTCTTTGGTTCGAATACGACCTATGTTTGAACAGGAAGCACCCTAATGACATTGGGAGTTTTTTAACGACTCTGAATCAAATATGATCAAAGTCGGACCTAAAAGGGGCTAAGCTATGATTCGAATACGATCAAGAAGCCCCCTAGTAGGTTTGGCATTGCGCCGATCAAGAGGGTACCAACAACAATGTTCTCTTTGGTTCGAATATGACCTATGTTTGAACAGGAAGCCCCCAAGTGACCATCAGGTTTAACGTCTATGATTCAAATACGATCATGAGCTGGACCAAGAGGGCTTAAAGCTATGATTCGAATACGATCCAGCCCCCAGTTGGTCTTTGGAGCGGGGTACCTATGTTTGAGTTGTGCTTTGCAACAGACTCTCGTTGGTCCCTTTAATTTTTCTTGAGAAACTCGAGCTTTGCGAGAGATAAATTATTTTTGAGCCGGAATTTTAAACCGGATATTGAGAGCTTCAATGCTTTGTGTGAGAGAGATATCTCTTGAGCCGGATTTTAAACTGGAATCCTTCTTTTTAAGCTGGAAATTTTCTGACGGCCTTTAATTTTTTATCAATATGGCAGTAGCCTCCGGGACCGGGTTATTTTCCCTCCAATGACCCAGAGTTCTTGAATTTGCTGAAACTGGCAAGACTTGCTGAGTTATATCATTGTAGCCCCTGAGTCTTAAGACGACTCGAGGAGTTGGCTTCAGTTTCTCCATATTTGACCATAGCATAAGATGTATATCATTGGCGTTGATAACATGATGTGAATCCACATAAGGTTGAGGTGACTGCGGCGGGTTATAAATGACCCCGTATGAACCGTGTCAGCAACTCGGCCAATGGTTCATTCGAACTGGCTGTTTTGAAATTAACCAAACTACAGTGACGGCGACTTGTGCGTCTGCCCATTGAGCCATCCAGTGCAGCCGGCAGCTGATAATATATGATAATTTGCCTCCAAATTGTTGGAAGAAAAAACCTAGCTACCCGAGCAGTGACTTGCTTGCACTTAATAAACAACTCATGCAGGCGGTGCAGCTCCAATGTGTTGATATACACTAAACCGCGGAGGCAGACGGTAAATACGACTGCAACATTGGAGTCAGTACGGACGCCAGTCGAGTTGCCACCGCTCTTGCAATGGATAATTGTCCTGCATAAACAATATCGCAAGCCGCAGTAATTTGTTCTTAAAGAAATTTTAATATATGCTATTAACATAGACTGATCGGATATGACCTGATGAAACGTCCGTAGGTAACCTTGTAATGGTGCATCTCATCCAGTGTAAATATAACACTTTGACGATCAGTGGTCTCTTCATATGAGAGCGTCTCTTTTTAACATCGTTTACTGAATGCCTTTTGATCATTATATTAAGAATATTTGTGTTAATCCCCTCCAGGGCCTTTCCGGAGTTTTGCGGCAACTCCTTCGCAGACCACCTGAGAATTGCTCTTTAGAGATGATGAATAATCTTTAGAACGCATTTTTGCCACAAAAACAGCTTCAGATAATTTCTGCCCATCCTCATCATAATCATCTCCATACTTTTCCTGTAACAACAGTCTAAGGGGCCAAGGCGGCTTGCGCACGGTGGGTCACCACAACAGTGAGGCCGCACAACGGCTTAGAGCGGAGGCAGCCCAAGGCCTGCCCTGGCGAGGGGAGGCGAGGCGGTTCCGAGCGGCAATGGCAAAGGAAGGGCGGCGCCAAACCAGGGCTGCTCCGGTTTATAAGAAGGAGCGAGCATGGTGACCCGGCTCGGCGGCTCGTATAGAGGCGAAGTACGCCACTGTAGTGGTAGGTTAGGCGAAGCAAGACCATGGTGCACGGCACGGCCATCCGAGGCGGATGGCGACTTGGCGACGGGGCCGCCGGCTCAGCAGCGGTAGCTCTCCCGCTGTAACGTCGGTGAAAGAGACGGTATGCCGGCGGTTTAAGGCTTCACCGCGGCGGCTGCGGACGGGGCGAGGCTAATATTCAGTTCTGTCAATACAACAAGTACATACAATCGGCTGGCCATGAATACTTGACTTTCTATGACCTCCATATTGTCAGATGTTCCATCTCTCGGGACACTCATCCATCTTTTTCCTGCAGGTTCGGCAGCATTTCGTGCCACTTCCATGCCCATGTGTTGGTTGGTACACTTAACACTTAATGATGTACATATTCATTGGCATCCAAAGGATTCACTGCTGGCACTAGACTTCAAATAAACCAGAGAGCTCCTCAAGATCTTTTGACAGTTGACACCATCACGAACTCTGATCCAAGTCCAACAACAATTCAGCAATTCCGGCGGGTCAACAATGGATCGAGGCAAAGGCCGAGGTGGTTCACGGCCAAAGCAGGCTATCGGGTCAACTCGAGGTGCAACTCAAGACGAACCATCAGCAAGGCTCAATGGCAGAGGGACGCCAGGTGGAACTGCGCGAGGCAACACAGGAGGCAATCACGAGTGGTGATCCAGTCCGGGTGGTTCCACAGACGGCGGCTCAGGATGCGACTCAGCCGGTCCGGTGGTTCAGAGTGGCCTCGACGGAAACAGAGCCGGCGACTCAGCAGGCCGCGGGGGCAGCAAGGTGACCCCGCGGAGGTGTGCTGCGGCAGCGAGGTAAACCGGCAAAGGCCGGCTCGAGGGACGGCAGCGGCGCATGTGAGCTGGGTGGATGAGGAAGCACGCCGGCGGCTCACAGTAGAGACAAGGCCGTTCGCGGCTCGTTAGCGGCCGGTGGGTTGCAGGCCCGAACCGGGGATGGCGGATCATAAGTTGCTCCGTCAAGACCTCAAAGGCGGGTCGTAGCCACGGCGAGTCCATGGCAATGGCAGCCGACTCAAGGTGTTGCGGCGGTTTAAGGCTAGTGCTACAGCTGCAGCGAGGCTCAAAGCGCAACAACTCAACAACCTGATGAAAGAAGGCGGCCATCAGTAGAGGCCAGATCCGGCAGTGGTGACTTGGCGAGGCGACGATTCAATTCGGCCATGATGGTGACTCGACGATGGCGTCTTGAGACTACACCCGCGGAGGTGAGGAGCGACTGCAAGGTCGTGTGTCAGAGGCGGACGGCCGGTGAGGCGCAATTACGGCCGCGAAGCAATGGTCAGGGTGGCCCGGAAGCGGCCGTAGTGACGGCTCGACGGAGGCAGCGCATATCCGGTCGGCAGAAGTGCGGTGACTCGCCGCGGAGTGCTGAAACAGTAGCAGCTACAGTGTAGTGGAAGAACCAGCCGGCAACTCGTCATCGGCGGTTCAGCCATTTAACCCGGAAAGGCTCCCAGGCAGGAGATCAACCCGGCGGCAGCTCGGCAGTGGAACGAGCTGGCTCAAGTCCGCAAAAAGCAGTAGCAGCCAGACGATGCGAGGTGGAGCTGGAGCGGGTACAGACAACATGAGGTCGAAAACGGCTAGGTGGCGTTGTGCGCTCATGACCCAATCCTCCTCCGAGTCATCGTTGATTTGACTTTTCCATCTTGTCCTTTTCCTTTCATGACTTTTGAATTGTTCTCCTGGTAGTTTTCTTACGCACATACACCAAGCGGAGTTGATAAAAGGAAAAACTGACTTTGGCTTCAGATAACATAATCGAAGATGCACTAGTACTTGAGATTCTTGGACATAATGAAACAATGCTCTTGTCTTGATCGGGACATGGCCTTTGTGTGTTTTGATGACTCACTCCCATCAAACTCGGCGAACCAATGTTGACCGAGACGGCGACTCTAACCATGCTGGTTGCAGGCGAGTTACAGACCAAGATTTGACACGCCGGTCAAAACACGGCAAAAACGTCGGTGGTGCACAGATGCAACCCTGATTTTTCTTGAACCTTAAATTTCACACAAACCATTCCAAACCGGCTTGATCCGAAAAACTGCGAACTTCTCAAACCATGGAAAAGATCCCTCCAAGAACTCAACACCACCGTGCGTAGCCCCACGGTGGCCGCCAACTGTCGTGGAATTGTCACGGCAGATGTCCTAGTGTGAGGACTTAGTCGTGAGGCCACACATCTATGTGGTAGCTTGAGAGGGGTTGATCGGGCTGAGAGATGGGAGACGAATCAACATACAAGACAAGGATTTAGATAGCTTCGGGCCCCGGGAAACATCGTCCGGTAATAGCCCTACATGCTGTTTGTGGCTAGGTCTCATTATGCTCATGAGGGAGTCGCCGCATAAGCCGGCTCCCCTTTAGTTGTGTCTAGCCTTAGCGATTATTTTTCTGTCCCCCCTCTTGGGGTGCCCCGCCCCTCCCTATATAAGTTGAAGGGGCAGGTTACATGTAGAGTCAAACTCAGATTAGGACTTAACCTATTTTGATGTCTTGCCATGGGCTTCTTACCATGGCTTCTTAACGCCTTGGGCTTCTTAACGTCTTGGGCTTCTTAACGTAAGCCGTTTACAATCCGGCTTACAATCTGGCTTAACTGTCTAGCTTAACTGTCTGGCTTACATGACTATGTCTGCCGGCTTACAATGCTTGACTGTGTCTGCTGGCTTACATGACTGTGTCTGCCGGCTTAACCTGCTTAATTGTTCCCGCCAGCTTATAGTCTGCTGGATCACCAATGAAACATCAAGTCCTAGCAGGGTCATATCTCCAGCCGGGGCACACCGCAGGGTATATCCCCAACAGCTGGCCTTCATGATTCGAAGACCTAGAATTATACCAGCCGATGGGTGGTGGTTTATTGCTCGTTCAGCTGACGGCGGTCATTTGATGCTTATTCGCACGTACCAAATTGACCAAACCATTACATCAAACCACATGCAGTACAATGCCTAGGGCGTTCGTGACATTGATGGCTATGTCTGCTTCGTGTTCGAGAAAGATCCCAGCTCCGTTGGGCCAGGCGTATTCAACTGGAGACGGGTTTACAGCCTCAGCAACCACTCCATGTTCCTCGGGCTCAATTATCTGATCATCCAACCAATTGTCGATCATATCACCGGCGATGATTACCATGCTATGCAACTTCGATTCGCCAGAGGGGACTATGTTTACACATCATACCATGGGTTTCATGAATCACCATATCCAGAGATTCGTCGACACAGCTTGTTGCCATATAATCTTCAGTGTGTGAAAGGCATCAAGCTTCCATGCGATGGATGGCTTTTGCAATCCCGACATGCGGCGATGTGGTTCATGCCAACAAAAAATATGCACAACTTGATTCAGTCTCGATATCTTGGTGAGCAATGTATTCTCATCACTGTAGCATGACCCTCTTTTGTTGGATATTATGTACTGTTGTTAGTTTGAAGCACCCCTCTGGTTTAAAGGATAGATATCTTTCTGGGATCAAGTGCATCCTAACTCACCTGCGTAGGATGTACTGATAATGGTGATGGAGATGCTGTGCAGAAGCCATATATACTTGTTAGTTAAACCTATGGTTAAAATGTGACACTAAATACGACTAGTAAGTAGTATAGTAGCAGTACTAATATATGTCGGTCAAATTATTCATCATGTCCACACATTGAATTGACTTGACAACACACTGCGCGTGAGGTGACACAAGAATCCCGGCAGTGTGTTCGGGTATTCTGGACTTCAGATTTGGAGTACCACTTATCTATCGAAATCTTTCATCATTCACTTAAAACGGCCGATTGATCATACATTGAGTTCCCTATAACTGGAATTAACCGATGCAAGTCGAAGAAAGATTGGTCGGTGCTGCCGGCTGACGTCAAGCTCGATCCCACGGATTAGGAGCTGATCGAGCACCTTGAGGCCAAAGTGAGTGCTGACAGCGCGAGATCTTACCTTCTCATCGATTTGTTCATACCAACCATCGACAGCGAGCACGACATATGCTACACCCATCCTGAGAGACTTCCAGGTAAGACATCGATTGGCCGTCTACTTGCACAAACATATTCCTTTGTTTATAGCTCTATTTTTCTTTTTAGACACAGACCTAGTGAAGCAATTACAATTTGACAATTAATAAAAAGTGAAACAAGTGACTGCAACATGCGAAAGATGTTATGAAAGTGCCAACTACGTACACTAAAACCTGTATTCGACAATACTGCAGGTATCACACTAAGTGGACTAAGCAAGCATTTCTTCCAGTGCAATTCCAGGGCGTTCAAAAGGGGCACGTTGGCGCGTCACAAGATACAGTCGGAGTGCGGCATGCACGCGATGTGGCACAAGACCGGCAATACCTTGCCGGTGATGGTCAACGGCCGGTAGACGGGCAACAAAAAGGTTCTGGTGCTGCACACCAACAAGAACTTCGACCGGTAGAGGACCAACTATGTGATGCACCAGTACCACCTCAGGGACCTGGAGCAAGAGAAGGAGCAGGAGCTGGTCCTATGCAAGATTTTCTACCACACGAACACTAGGGCCAGGAGTAAAAAGATTATAAGTTAGTTTGGTATTGGTACTTGTACTACTTTGCCGTCCGCAAGTTGGTATTATTGTTAACGATCTTTTGGTATGAACTTGGCATTTTCTTCCAACCATCATGTTGAGGGTCGAGTGGACATAAAGCTGAATCATTTGTTTCAAGACCATTTTTAGGCACCTGATTTTTATTTGATGGGTAGCATAAGCACCTGCCGTTCAAATTCCCAGTTCTCCAAATTTTTCGAAACAAGTGCATGGACTTATTATCATGATGAAAAAACAATATCCCTGCTGCATCCCACTTATCAGTCTGTACTTGCAAAATTCTCTTGTTTATTGAGCAGGTATATTGTTTTTTCAGGTCAAGCAAGTTTCAACTGGGCTGTAGACTGCGCAGGCTTGGTTTTGTTTTTAACAGGCCTAGCCCATGACGATAACGGGGCACAAAGATCCAGCAGGTATCTGATACGTCTCCAACATATCTATAATTTTTTATTGCTCCATGCTACTTTATCTACTGTTTTAGGCAATATTGGGCTTTATTATCCACTTTTATATTATTTTTGGGACTAACCTATTAACCGGAGGCCCAGCCCAGATTTGTTGTTTTATGCCTATTTTAGTGTTTCGAGGAAAAGGAATATCGACGGAGTCAAAGCGGAACGAAATCAAGCTGGAGAAGTTATTTTTGGAAGGAAACCCACGATGGACTTGGACCCCACGTCGAAGATACGGAGGTGCTCACGAGGTGGGGGCGCGCCCCAGGCGCGCCCGCCTCGTGGGGCCCCGTGAGCTCCACCGACGTTCTCCTCGCACCCATATATACCCACGTGCCCTAAAACTTCCGGAACAAAAGATAGATCGGGAGTTCCGCCGCGCAAGCCTCAGAGCCACCAAAACCAATCGGGACCCGTCCAAGCACCGCCGGAGGGGGATCCCATCACCGGAGGCCATCTTCATCATCCGGCGCTATCCATGATGAGGAGGAGTAGTTCACCCTCGGGGCTGAGGGTATGTACCAAGAGCTATGTGTTTGATCTCTCTCTCTCTCTCTCGTGTTCTCTCTCGTGTTCCTCTATGGCACGATCTTGATGTATCCCGAGCTTTGCTATTGTAGTTGGATCTTATGATGTTTCTCCCCCTCTACTCTCTTGTGATGAATTGAGTTTCCCCTTTGAAGTTATTTTATCGGATTGAGTCTTTTATGAACACTTGATGTATGTCTTGCGTGGGATAACCGTGGTGACAATGGGTTATTCTATTGATCTACTTGATGTATGTTTTGGTGATCAACTTGCGTGTTTCGTGACACTTGGGAACCTATGCATAGGGGTTGGCACACGTTCTTGACTCTCCGGTAGTAGCTTTGGGGCACTCTTTGAAGTACTTTTATGTTGGTTGGATGAATCTGAGATTGTGTGATGCATATCGTATAATCATGCCCACGGATACTTGAGGTGACAATGGAGTATCTTGGTGACATTAGGGTTTTGGTTGATTTGTATCTTAAGGTGTTATTCTAGTACGAACTCTTTTATAGATCGATCCGAAAGAATAGCTTTGTGGTGGTTTCGTACCCGACCATAATCTCTACGTTTGTTCTCCGCTATTAGTGGCTTTGGAGTGACTCTTTGTTGCATGTTGAGGGCTTGTCATATGTTGTATCTATGTTATTATTGTTGAGAGAACTTACACTAGTGAAAGTATGAACCCTAGGCCTTGTTTCCTATCATTGCAATACCGTTAACGCTCACTTTTATCGCTTGTTACCTTGCTGTTTTTATTATTTCAGATTACAAAAACCTATATCTACTATCTATTTTGCACTTGTATCTTCATCTCTTCGCCGAACTAGTGCACCTATACAATTTACCATTGTATTGGCTGTGTTGGGGACACAAGAGACTTTTTGTTATTTGGTTGCAGGGTTGCTTGAGAGAGACCATCTTCATCCTACGCCTCCTACGGATTGATAAACCTTAGGTCATCCACTTGAGGGAAATTTGCTACTGTCCTACAAACCTGTGCACTTGCAGGCCCAACAAAGTCTACAAGAAGAAGGTTGTGTAGTATACATCAATATCTACTGGGCTCTGGCCCGCCAACTTTAGTTTTATTTTGTCTTACAACATCCGCAGGCAATTTTTTCACTGAATCAAACACACAGCCCAGTTTTATTTTCCTCTTGAAACGCATGTCCTACATCCGTTTTCTAATCTCTATCATTATATTGAAAATACATAAAATTCCCTTTTCATATTTACCTCCTTATTTTTGTTGTTGTTTTCCCTCCCAGCGCTGATTTTTTGCCACTGGTTTTCCCTTACACCAACTCAATTGTCCCACGTCTTATTTGCTTACAAAAACAAAATGATTTTTTTTGCAAATCAATATGTTCTTAAAAAAATATTTATCATTTCAGGATTACAACAGTTCGGACTCCACCGAAATATGCAAAATAAGGTTGAACTTTTTGACTGTGGTCCTGGGCAGAAAATGGGATGCAATAAATTACTTAAGAATTAGCAAATGGGCTGCAAATTATTAAAAAAATAGCAAATGAGCTCTATGTTGTCTGCCACAGATTTGGAGGCTCACTTATGGGCCTACTAAGTTCATGCGTACATAAGGTTTCTCAAAAAACAAACTTAGTCAACAATCGACTCTACCAGCGTTAGACCGTTGGATGTCAATCTAATTATAATCGTGCTTCTTCAGTATCTGATCTTCCTGCCCCAGCCGCCCAAACCAGCACCGTCGGAACTGCTTGCTCCCGCCTCCCGTGGCCGGCTGTGCTGCCAAACAGGCCTCACGGCCCCACCATATTTGCATCCCTGGCCTATCTATCCCTCTACTCACCCACACCTCCTATTATTTTCCGGCGACGGCAACCGAACCAGTCAACCCTCGTACTCTCCACCGCATGGGCAGCCACTGCCGTGTCTTCCCAGCTTCGTGTCGTTCCCTTCGTAGGCCTCGCCGTCATCCACCACCCTGGTGCTCTCGGCGCGGCGTTGTCAACATGGTCAACAAACGACATCCATCGGAAGTGGACTGTACGTGGAGAGGCTGACAGCTGGGTCCACGGCCGCACACAAGGAAATGCCTCCTTATTACGCGCAAAATAATGATTCTTCCACCTGACATCTGGGACCCGCCAGAAGGGCCTCTGTATTTCGTGAAAAAATGTTCCCTTCGCTGACAGGTCGGACCCACCACCCATATCTTCGCACGCAAGGAAGTGCCTCCTTATTGCGCAGAAAAAATGAATACCCCCTGCCAGTTGGGACCCACCATAGTGGGAGGCTGACTTGTGGGCCTACTAAGTTGACGAGGACGGAGGGCTTTGTCAACTTAGTCAATATATGAACGATTCTAGCTCCAGTGACTGTATGATGTCCATCCAATGGTCATAGTGCATCTTCAACCTCTGGTCTTCTTGCTCCAGCCTCCCAAACCAGCGTCGGTCGTGTCACGTGCTCCTGCCTCCCGTGGCCGGTTGTGATGACGCGGAGGCCTCACCGCCCGCTACTACTCCCATCGCTGGCCAGGCCATCCCTCTACTCACCCGCACCCCCTGTTATTCTGCGGCGACGACAGCCTTACACCGCAGCCGAACTAGTGAATCCTCGTACTCCTCTACGCGTGGGCATCCACTGCCGCGTCTTCCTCGGCTCCGCGTCGTCCCCTTCCTAGGCCTCACCGTCGTCCACCGCCCTGGTGCTCTTGGCACGGCGCGGTCAACGTGGTCAAGGAATGACTTCCATCGGAACAGTATTGTACGTTGATAGGCTGATAGCTGGGTCCACGGCAGCCGCAAGGAATTGGCTCCTTATTACGCGCAAAATAATTATTCCTCCACCTGACAGCAAGGATCCATCGAACGGGCCACTGTATTTCGTGAAAAAAACATTTCCCGCTGACTGCTGGGACCCACCAGCTACATCTTCACATGCAAGGAAGTGCGTCCATATTCCGGGCCAAAAAAATGATTCGCCCCCTGACTGTTGGGACCCACCAACTACATCTTCGCACGCAAGGAAATGCCTGACAGTCGGGACCCACCTGGTCAAAGCGTACGTAGCGTTGATATTCTAGTCGTGAACGTGTACGTACATACTGGTCGATGTAGAGGCGCACACGTGTCATAGTAGAGGCGCGCACGTGTTGTAGTAGAGGCACGCACCTAACATATACACGTACGTACAGCGGCCAGGGTGCAAGAAAGTAAATACGGCCACATACGTACATATGGGCGGGGTCTCGAACGCCAACCCGCACATATGTACGGCCAGGGCTCGTGTACATGGCTGGGTCAAAACGGAGAAACTACATCGTCGTCGTGTTCATGGGGAGGAAACGGAATGTGTCGTGTTCATCGGGAGGGAACGGAATGAGTGGGAACCAACCGGCTTGGATGGAACAACCGATGGAAACGAGGCCTGGCGTACCGCAGAACAATGGAAACAACCTTGTGTTCAACCAGTCACGGTCAAAACGGGATCCTGTTCATCGAGAGGGGTCTTGCGTACCGCAAAATAGAGGAAACGGACTTCTGTTGGACCTCCTACGGTCAAAACGGTGTCCTGTTGATCAGGAGGGGTGTGACGTACCGCAAAACGGAGGAAACAGACTTGTGTTGGAGCGCTACGGTCGAAACGGGGGTCCTGTTCATCGGGAGGGGTGTGGCGTCCCCAAAACGGGACTCCACGGGATACTATTCATCTCCACCGTCGACCTCCTCCAGCCTCCACGGGCTACTGTTCATCCACCATCGACCTCCTCCAGCCTCCGCTCCTGTTCATCCAGCCTCCACCGCGCGCTCTTCCACCGGCTACTATTCAACCAGCCCTCGCCATGGGGTCCTGTTCAACAACCCCTCCACGGGCTACTGTTCATCCAGCCCTTCACCGGCTACTGTTCAACCAGCCCTCCACCGGCTACTGTTCAACCTTCCCTCCATGGGGTCCTGTTCATCCAGCCCTCCACAAGGGTACTGTTCATCCATGCCCAACTGGCTCGATCGATCGGGGTCCTATTCATCCAACGGCAAGACCACGGGGTCCTGTTCATCCAACCCCAACCGGAAACTATTCACCCAAACCCCCAACGACGCTCACTGTTCATCCAAAGGCATCATCAATCAACTTCAGTTAACAGCAGTAGCAAAGGAATCACTCGATCGGGTTTAGTTAACAGCCATCGATCGATCGCTCAGGTTCAGTAACGCGTAGCCTGCAGTGCAATCGCTCGGGTTTAGTAGGGGAACGCCTCGCTCGAGTTCAGTTAGAGCCCAATGCCTTGCACCTACACGCGTGCATGTATGAGAGAAACACGCAAACCTCCGTGCATCGCTCGGCCCCGACCACCCATCGTAACCGGGAACACCCTGATATTTTCCTCGCCCTTGCTTCTACCACGGTTTTTTCCGTCATGGACGGCCCAAAGAATGTCATGCAGCTGCGTCTCCGGCCCGCCCAGGACGAAAAGCCCATTTTCTATCATGATTTTTGTCATAGAAGTAGGAGCCCACCACATCTATGATCATACCTAGTTTTTTCACAATTATCGGCATAGAAGTGTCATCAGTATGACATAATTTTTTTTCGTTCGGCCCAAAATGTCACGGATGTGTCTTTTTTTTGTAGTGGTATCAAGCATCCCCAAGTTTAATTCATGCTCGTCCTCGAGTAGGTAAATGATAAAAACAGAGTTTTTGATGTTGAATTACCTAACATATTTATCCATGTAATTTTATTTATTGTGGCATGAATGTTCAGATCCGAAAGATTCAAGACAAAAGTTTAATATTGACATAAAAACAAGAATACTTCAAGCATAATAACAAAGCAATCATATCTTCTCAAAATAACATGGCCAAAGAAAGCTATCCCTACAAAATCATATAGTCTGTCTATGCTCTATCTTCATCACACAAAATATTAATATCATGCACAACCCCGATGACAAGCCAAGTAATTGTTTCATACTTTTGATGTTCTCAAACTTTTTCAATCTTGACGCAATACATGAGCATGAGCCATGGATATAGCACTATAGGTGGAATAGAATGGTGGTTGTGGAGAAGACAAAAAAGGAGAAGATAGTCTCACATCAACTAGGCGTATCAACGGGCTATAGAGATGCCCATCAATATATATCAATGTGAGTGAGTAGGGATTGCCATGCAACGGATGCACTAGAGCTATAAGCTTATGAAAGCTCAAAAAGAAACTAAGTGGGTGTGCATCCAACTTGCTTGCTCACGAAGACCTAGGGCATTTTTAGGAAGCCCATCATTGGAATATACAATTCAAGTTCTATAATGAAAATTCCCACTAGTATATGAAAGTGACAACACAGGAAACTCTGTATCATCAAGATCATGGTGCTACTCTGAAGCACAAGTGTGGAAAAAGGATAGTAACATTGCCCCATCTCTCTTTTTCTCTCATTTTTTGGGCCTTCTCTTTTTTATGGCCTCTTTTTTTCTTTCTTTTTTCGTCCGAAGTCTCATCCTGACTTGTGGGGGAATCATAGTCTCCATCACCCTTTCCTCACATGGGACAATGCTCTAATAATGAAGATCATCACACTTTTATTTACTTACAACTCAAAAGTTACAACCCAATACTTAGAACAAAATATGACTCTATGTGAATGCCTCCGGCGCAGTACCGGGATGTGCAATGAATGAAGAGTGACATGTATAAAAAATTATGAAAGGTGGCTTTGCCACAAATACGATGTCAACTACATGATCATGCAAAGCAAGACAATGATGGAGCGTGTCATAATAAACGGAATGGTGGAAAGTTGCCTGGCAATATATCTCGGAATGGCTATGGAAATGCCACAATAGGTAGGTATGGTGGCTGTTTTGAGGAAGATATATGGTGGGTGTATGGTACCGGTGAAAGTTGCGCGGTACAGGAGAGGCTAGCAATGGTGGAAGGGTGAGAGTGCGTATAATCCATGGACTCAACATTAGTCATAAAGAACTCACATACTTATTGTAAAAATCTATTAGTTATCGAAACAAAGTACTACACGCATGCTCCTAGGGGGATAGATTGGTAGGAAAAGACCATCGCTCGTCCCCGACCGCCACTCATAAGGAAGCCAATCAATAAATAAATCATGCTCCAACTTCATCACATAACGATTCACCATACGTGCATGCTACGGGAATCACAAACTTTAACACAAGCATCTCTCAAATTCACAACTAATCTAATAGAATGACTCTAATATCACCATCTTCATATCTCAAAACAATCATGAAGAATCAAACTTCTCATAGTATTCAATGCACTTCATATGAAAGTTTTTATTATATCCATCTTGGATGGCCATCATATTAGGACTAGTTTTATAACCTAAGAAAATTACCATGCTGTTCTAAAAGACTCTCAAAATAATATAAGTGAATCATGAGAGTTCAGTAATTTCTATAAAATAAAACCACCGCCGTGCTCTAAAAAGATATAAGTGAAGCACTAGAGCAATATTGCCTAGCTCAAAAGATATAAGTGAAGCACATAAAGTATTCTAATAAATCACGATTCATGCGTGTCTCTCCCAAAAGGTGTGTACAGCAAGAATGATTGTGGTAAACTAAAAAGCAAAGACTCAAATCATACAAGAGCTCCAAGCAAAACACATATCATGTGGTGAATAAAAATATAGCCTCAAGTAAAGTTACCGATAGACGAAGACGAAAGAGGGGATGCCTTCCGGGGCATCCCCCAAGCTTAGGCTTTTGGTTGTACTTGAATTTTACCTTGGGGTGCCTTGGGCATCCCCAAGCTTAGGCTCTTGCCACTCCTTATTCCAAAGTCCATCAAATCCTTACCCAAAACTTGAAAACTTCACAACACAAAACTTCAACAGAAAATCTCATGAGCTCCGTTAGTATTAGAAAATAAATCACCACTTTAAGGTACTGTTGTTAACTACTTATTTATTTATATTGGTGTAATATATACTGTATTCCAACTTCTCCATGATTCATACCCCCCGATACTAGTCATAGATTCATCAAAATAAGCAAACAACACACGAAAAACAGAATCTATCAAAAACAGAACAGTATGTAGTAATATGTAACTCCTGAATACTTCTGTAAGTCGAAAAGTTCTGAAATAAACTGGTGCACGAGAGGAATTTGTCTATTAATCTTATGCAAAAAGAATCAACTCAAAAGCACTCTTCTGTTAAATATGACAACTAATCTCGTGAGCACAAAGTTTCTGTTTTTTCAGCAAGATCAAATCAACTTTAACCCAAGTCTTCCCAAAGGTTCTACTTGGTACAAACACTAATTAAAACTTAAAACACATCTAACCAGAGTCTAGATAAATTATTTTTTACTAAACAGGAGCAAAAAGTAAAGAAATAAAATAAAATTGGGTTGCCTCCCAACAAGCGCTATCGTTTAACGCCCCTAGCTAGGCATAAAAACGCGAATAGATCTAGTTATTGCCATCCTTGGTATTCAATTCATAAGTGGATCTCATAATAGATTCATAAGGCAATTTAATTTTCTTCCTAGGAAAGTGTTGCATGCCTTTCCTTAACAGAAATTGGAATCTAAAGTTTCTTTCTTTCATATCAATAATTGCACCAATCGTTCTAAGGAAAGGTCTACCAAGAATAATAGGACATGTAGGATTGAAATCTATATCAAGAACAATGAAATCTATGGGCACATAATTCCTATTTGCAACAATAAGAACATCATTAATCCTTCCCATAGGTTTCTTAATGGTGGAATCCGCAAGATGCAAATTCAAAGAACAATCATCAAATTCACGGAAACCTAGCACATCACACAAGGTTTTTGGAATCGTGGAAACACTAGCACCCAAATCACACAAAGCATAGCATTCATCATATTTAATCTTAATCTTAATAGTAGGTTCCCACTCATCATAAAGTTTTCTAGGGATAGAAACTTCTAGTTCAAGCTTTTCTTCAAAAGACTGCATCATAGCATCAACGATATGTTTAGTAAAAAGCTTTGTTTTGATTATAAGCATGAGGAGAATTTAACATGAATTGCAACAAGGAAATACAATCTATTAAATAACAATTATCATAATTAGATTCCTTGAAATCCAAAATAGTGGGTTCACTGCTACTTAAAGTCTTGATCTCTTCAATCCCACTTTTATCAATTTTTCCATCTAGATCTAAAAACTCTAAATCATTGGGACGCCTTTTAACTAAAGTTGAATCATCTTCAGTACCATCTTTATCAAGATTCATATTGGAATACAAAGATTAATAGGACTCACGTCAATCACTTTTAGATCTTCATCATTATTATCATGAAAACTAGAAGAACACGCTTTTACAAACCAATCTTTTCTAGCACACATCTTAGCGGTTATTTATTTGCACTCATCAATGGAAATTCTAATGGATATGAGAGACTCATTGATATCATGCTTAGGTGGAATAGATCTAAGTTTCAAAGAATAAACATCAAGAGAAATTATATCCATGTTCCTAGCCAACTCATCAATCTTAAGCAATTTTTCTTCAATCAGAGCATTGAAATTCTTTTGCAAACTCATAAATTCTTTAACACCATTCTCAAAAATCAGAGGGCATCTTATTAAAATTTCCATAAGAGTTGTTGTAGGAATTACCATAATTATTAGAAGAATTACTAGGAAAACGGCCTACGATTAAAATTGCCTCTATACGCCTTGTTACCAAAATTGTTCCTACCAACGAAATTCACATCCATAGATTAATTATTATTCTCAATGAAAGTGGACAAAGGCATATCATTAGGATCAGAAGAAACACTTTTATTAGCAAATAATTTCATAAGTTCATCCATGTTTCCACTCAAAACAGTGATCTCTTCAATCGCATGAACTTTTTTACTAGCGGATCTTTCAGTGTGCCATTGAGAATAATTAACCACAATATCATCTAGGAGTTTAGTAGCCTCTCCTAAAGTGGATTCCATAAAAGTGCCTCCCGCGGCCGAATCTAAAAGATTTCTAGAAGCAAAATTCAACCCGGCATAATTTTTTTGTATAATCATCCACAAATTCAAACCATGTGTAGGGCAATTACGTATCATCAATTACATCCTCTCCGAAGATTGTGCAACATGCTCATGATCAAGTTGCTTAAAATTCATAATATCGTTCCTAAGGGAGATGATCTTAGCGGGAGGAAAATACTTAGAGATGAAGGCATCTTTACACTTATTCCATGAATCAATACTATTTTTAGGCAAAGACGAGAACCAATTTTTAGCACGATCACTAAGAGAAAACAGAAATAGCTTCAATTTAACAATATCATTATCCACATATTCCTTCTTTTGTATATCGCACAAATCAATGAAATTGTTTAGATGGGATGCGGCATCTTCACTAGGAAGGCCAGCAAATTGAGCTTTCATAACAAGATTCAGCAAAGCGACATTAATTTCAGAAGATTCAGCATTTGTAGTAGGAGCAATCGGAGTGCTAATAAAGTCATTATTGTTGGTATTGGAAAAGTCACACAATTTAGTATTATCTTGAGCCATCGTGACAAAGCAATCAATCCACACACAAGCACACAAGAGGCAAGCGAAAAGAGACAAGTGGAAGAGGGGCGAAGAAAAGGCAAAGGTTTTCGAAAATCGTTTTAGAAGTGGGGGAGAGGAAAACAAGAGGCGAATGGCGAATAATGTAATGCAAGGGAGAAGAGTTTATGATGGGTACTTGGTATGGCTTGACTTGACGTAGGTCTCCCGGCAACGGCGCCAGAAATCCTTCTTGCTACCTCTTGAGCTTGTGTTGGTTTTCCCTTGAAGAGGAAAGGGTGATGCAACAAAGTAGCATAAGTATTTCCCTCCGTTTTGAGAACCAAGGTATCAATCCAGTAGGAGACAACACACAAGTCACCGAATACCTGCACAAACAATCAGCAACTTGCACCCAACGCGATAAAGGAGTTTTCAATTCCTTCACGGTCACTTGCAAAAGTGAGATATGATAGAGATAGATAAACAGTAAAGTAAATATTTTTGGTATTTTTGGTTTATAGATTGGAAAGTAAAGATTGCAAAATAGTAGATATAAAACTAGCAAGATGTAAACGAGATTCAATATAATGGAAAAGAGACCCGGGGGCCATAGGTTTCACTAGTGGCTTATCTCAGGATAGCAAATATTACGATCAGTGAACAAATTACTGTTGACCAATTGATAGAAAAGCGCATAGTTATGATGATATCTAAGGCAATGATCATGAACATAGGCATCACGTCCGTGTCAAGTAGACCGACTCCTGCCTGCATCTACTACTATTACTCCGCACATCGACCGCTATCCAACATGCATCTAGAGTATTAAGTTCATACAGAACGGAGTAACACATTAAGAAAGATGACATGATGTAGAGGAATTAACTCAAGCAATAAAATGAAAACCCCATCTTTTTATCCTCGATGGCGACAATACAATATGTGCCTTGCTGCCCCTACTATCATTGGTAAAGGACACCTCAAGATTGAACCCAAAGCTAAGCACTTCTCCCATTGCATGAAAGATCAATCTAGTAGGCCAAACTAAACAGATAATTCAAAGAGACTTGCAAAGATGTCAAATCATGCATATAAGAATTCAGATAAGAACCAAATAATATTCATAGATAATCTTGATCATAAATCCACAAATCATCGGATCTCGACAAACACACCGCTAAAGAATATTACATCAAATAGATCTCCAAGAACATCGAGGAGAACATGGTATTGAGAATCAAAGAGAGAGAAGAGGCCATCTAGCTAATAACTATGGACCCGAAGGTCTGTGGTAAACTACTCATGCTTCATCGGAGAGGTAATGGTGTTGATGTAGAAGCCCTCCATGATTGAATCCCCCTCCGGCAGGACGTCAGAAAAGGTCCCTAGATGGGATCTCACGGGTACAGAAGGTTGCGGCGGTGGAAAATGGTTTCGTGGCTCTCCTCGATGTTTTCAGGGTATACGAGTATATATGGGCAAAGGAACTAGGTCAGGGGAGGCATGAGGGGCCCACGAGGGTGGGGGGTGCGCCCTCCTGGCTCGTGGCTTCCTCATTGCGTCTCAGACTTCATCTCCAAGTCTTCTGGTTTGCTTTCGGTCCAAGAAAGATCATCGCAAATGTTTCATTCCGTTTGGACTCCGTTTGGTATTCCTTTTCTGTGAAACTCTAAAATAGGCAAAAAAAATAGAAACTGGCACTGGGCCCTTGGTTAATAGGTTAGTCCCAAAAATAGTATAAAATAGCATGTAAATGCCTATTAAACATCCAAAACAGATAATATAATAGCATGGAACAATCAAAAATTATAGATACGTTGGAGACGTATCAAGGGGCCACACCATCATTTAGGGGGGAGACCTGACCCAGTCGCCGGGTCAAAATCAGGGAAGGGCAAGGTGTATCAAGCAGAACATCATCCGAGGTGTGCTTGTAATTGCCACTTGATTGTGCCCAATGAGAAAGACCAAATGCAGATTTCTTTGCAAAGTGTATGAAGCACACAACACGCCAACATCAATACCAATACAACACAACTCTACTTCTGAATCAGGCCAGGGATCGAGTATCAAACACCACACACGCATCATCAACACAACACATACATCCATCAATTAGATGAGCTATTCAACTAATTCTAGAAAAATGGAAAAAGTAAGGGACGGTGCGGTTGGAGCAGGATTAAAGTACAACTATAAACGACCAGCTAACTCTAGGTGCATATATGCACACCATTGCTGAATGCCCGGCTCAGACGTGCCTGGCTGCGGAAGATGACTGGTTCTGCTATTGTGGCTACCTGCCGAGAGACGTGAGATGATATCGAGGGTAGAGATTGTAGGATAGACTCAGGCCACCACCAACACGTGCCATTTCGCTCGTCGTTGACCTCCAACCGTGCCCTGCGGCCACTAACGCCGCTCCCTCAACCCTTCTAGCCGCACGAGCCCTATAGCAACCGCCGTGGGAGAGAACAGATATCCCGAGAACATGAGTGTTGGTGTGAAAACTGGCAGACCACGGGGTAGGGGATCCCGAGCTGTGGATCTCGGACAGATGGTAACAGGAACAAGGAGATGATGTTTGCCCAGGTTCGGGCCCTATTGATGGAGGTAAAACCCTACGTCCTGCTCTTGTTTATATTGATGGAGATGTATCAAGTACAGAGTTGATACCTCAAGATCGTGAGATGTGTTCTAACTCTAGGGCTAGGTTACTGAGATTGCATTGATGTCCCCTCTACAGGCTAAAACCTTTGGCTTATATTGTCACACCCTGCATTTTGTAACATTTCATTTTCATTAATAAAGCATGAAAAATTGGACCAACAAAAACTTTTTGCATTATTTGGCTTTTATTTGGAGTTGGTTCTCTCTCTGTGATTCTTTTCAAGTGCTTCTCGAAGTCAACTACTCTACCCTCTATATTTCATCTCCTTACCCCAAGCTCCTGACCAATGACCATGCCATGTGTATAGTGCTATATGGAATTTTCTTACAAAAATAATTTGGCCAGAAAGTATTTTCTAAATTTAGTTTTCCAAAACCGCTGAATTGAGGTTTGCCTTTGCAAGTACTTGATTAAGGGCAGTAAAATCTTTCCAAAAATATATTTGACTCCTATTAGATATAGGATACCCGAAACCACAAAAATATAATTTTAAAAGTTGTTTTACTATTTTATTTAAAAGCTTTTTCTTAAGGCCAGAAATGGTCTTTAATAGGGAAAAATTATTTTATTGTTCTAAAAATATTTGACAAAATTTAGGGAAACTCATAGGACATATATTGTCCATATATAAGAGTTTCAACACGTGGTCATGTTCAAAATATTGGTCAAATCCCTCTAAAACCCTCTCTGGATATTTCAAGCTTTTGAAATATTTACAAAGGAAATATTCTCCAAATATTCCAAGGTAATTCTATCATGTCACATATGACATATTGGATGATCTTGCCAAGTCTCATGACTTGGAGAACAAGATAAAATCATCAAAACCCCTCAACACCATTTCTGTCCATTCTGAAGTTTGATCAACTTTACATTGCCAAATATGTCCAAATGTGCTCAAACTTGGTGAACATGCTCCAATATTCTAATTATGCATCTAGACAAAATGGCAAAGGTTGGAGAAGAGGAAATCTTGGTCAAAGTGCCTCAAAACCCTCTCTGACCAGAATCAAATTTGAACAACTTTGTACTACCAACTTCTTCTCCAAGACCCCAGCTTTGGTGAGCCTGATCATGTGACCAAATAAGGCTACCACACCAAGTGGTACATCAAGGAGAAATGATCTACTCCACTGGATCTACACAAATCCATTTCTGCCCATTTCTAGGGTTTGCAAGAGTTGCATTGGCAACTTTGTCCAAATTAGCTCAAAATGGGTGGAAGGCCCTAATTATATGTGACATTTCACCCCATGGAGTACCAAGGCCAGTGGAAGTCATTAGCTTATCCAAAACTCCATCAAACACCTTCTGGCAGATAACTAAAATGCCTATTTTGGCCACTTCCACTAATCTCCTTGAGTTCATCTTTTTACCACAACCCCTCCTCATTCCCCTCTGTCACTTAGATGCTTTTCTACCCGAGGAAGCAATGTGGAAGAAGGGGGGGAACCTCGTTTGTCCTTTCTGGACAACATTTTCCTCTCTCTCTCTCACAGCCTCTCTCTCTCCCCTCTGCACACCAGAGCATCCAAGGCTCTTTCCTAGTTTTGCCCCCACCCACTGTAGCTCCCAGACACGAGTGGACGCGCGCGCGACGCGGGAAAGCCGCGGATGCCGGCAAAAGTCACGCTCTGGAGCACGTCACTGCGCTCCCGACCGTTGACGCCGCGTCCCCGACCACCTCGTGCTACCCCCGCGCGCCAGTCGATGCCCCTCGGTGTCCGTGACACGCCACCGTGCAGGCCCCCTTGTCTCTCCCCCTCTCTCACCTCCTGTGACGCGTGCCCGGCGCCGCCCGGCTTGGCCAATGCCTGGCCTCAAACGCGCGAGCACCAGAACCTTCCCTCGCTCTCTCTCCTTCTCCCTGGCGCCCTATTCCACCCCCACGAACACCGTGGACAGCTCCCTTCCCTCTCCAACGGCCTCCAGAGCCGATTCCGTGGGCGCCCGTAGGCCACGCCTACAGTGAACCGCGGCTAGCCTATATAAGGCAACCCCGAGCCTCTCTCTCCCTCCCTGTCGCTCCTCCGCACTCCCAATCAGCCTCCCGCACCACCCACTTCTCTCCAGAGCCGCCCGAGCTCGAGATCGAGCTCGAGCTCCGTCGCCTCGGGTCGCCGTCGATCTGCGGGTACGGGCCTCCTCTGCCCCTTTTCTCTCTCGATCTGGACTCCCCTCGCCTCACTGATCATTTCCCCTCCTTTTCCCTCTCTGTAGCTGCCGGAAACAGCCGGAGTCGCCACCTCCCGAAGCACCTCCGCCGCGGACCTCGTCGCCGGCGAACCAGGCTGCACCGGCGACCGCCTCCACCTCCACCCGAACGGCGACTCGTCCCTGAGTACAACGGTACCTCCCACGCCGCCTCCCGTGCCCTGTATCGCCGCCGGCGAGCCCGCCGTCGCCTCTGTCCAGAGGTTGACAACGACGGCCGCGGGCCAGGCTTGTCAGCCTCACGCCCTTCAGGCGGGACCCGCCCGTCGAGTTTAACGCCAAGACGCTGCTGCTGCTGGCTCGGCTGGGCGGCCGCTGGCTGGGCTCTGGCTTCTTTGTGGCCTCTCGGCCCGATGGGCAGCGCCACTTTTCTTTTTTCCTTTTCTGTCTCTTTTCCAAAAATTCCACAGGACAGAATATTTGTCCAAATGAATTGATTCCAGTTTCTAAATTCCTAAAATATTGCAACCTATTTAATGGTGCAACTTTCACTCTGATCCAACAACCTTTCCTTTTCTGTAAATATTTAAATGTGATTTTTAGCATTTAAATATGCCTTTGAAAATCCATATCTCTTATTCTGCTACTCCAGAACCAAAACCAAAAGTTGTCCCCTTCCTAGCTTTCCTCCTAGTATTTTACAAAAATAAGTTGACATTTTTCTGAGCACTTTGACTTTTCTGTTTTTATTATTGTCTTATTTTCCCATTGTTTTCTTGCGACGTTAGATCCGTATTTGTGAGGTAGGCGAGGAAGAAGGAGCAGCAGGAACTGAAGACTTTGAAGATCAAGCCAACCAAGGCAAGCAGCCCTTTGACCATGTTTATGAAACCTTCTTATACATGCCATATAGTTCGTTATACTTGTTGCATCGGAATCATGATGAGATGGTGAACCACGTGGTTGGTTGCCTCGGTTACATTCCTCGTTGATACTTGCATTGTGCATGGCCCTACCTTCTTATGAGGGTTATGCTGGTGGGAGTAGATAGGATGCAAATGTAGATGCTACGCAAATGGGATGGGTTTGTGCATGGAGAAAGGGGGCAAAGTGATTTCAAAAGTCTTTTCGAAAACCCCGTCGGGTGCCACTTATGCCCGAGGGAGATGATGAGATGGGTGACCACTTGATGACGAAGTGGTGCGCCAAGGAAAGTGTGTGTGTTGTTTTGAAAACGGATTGGTCGGAGTGGCGACCATTATTATAACCTTACATGCGCAACCACTCTACCCTTATATGGCAAAGGGCATTGTTGAGTACCTAGTCCGATACTAGCTTGGGGCCCGCATTACTAGTGACGGGGGAGAGTTGGTGCTCTCTCTCGGGACGGGGTCGTGCCAGGTAGGGCGGCCATGACCATCTTTATGGGGCACCGGACACACCGTTGGTACCCCGTGCCAGTGGTATGTGATGAGTATGGGAGCAAGGCTCCACGAAAATGTAATGTGAAATGTTGGGCACGGGGGTTACTGCCAATCGAGTGGACTCCATGTTAGTGTCGTCTAGGGAAAGGTAGTGATCGGGTGCTTAACCCGGGTACTTGAGGTACCGCGGGTCGTGGATGACACGGAAGTTCCCCGGATCTAGTGGGTAAAGTGTGCAACCTCTGCAGAGTGTAAAACTATTCGAATAGCCGTGTCCACGGTCATGGACAGTTGGGTAACCGCTCTTGGGCTACGTCCACTTGTTTTCAAACCCAGTGTGTGTGAGATGATGGAGATGTCTTGGATCAAGTCAAGGGACTTGACACGATTGAGATGGGTTGGTGCCCACTCGGTTTATGATAAATGGGTTGGTGCCCATTCTATTTATGTTGATATCTGTGACCAGTTCTCATGGTTACTTGAATTCTCTTGATGCATGCTTTATAGGATGTTGAACATGTCATTGCACTCAAAACCAGCTTTATGCAAAATTTACCTATGTCATGCATTGTTGTACCTTGAGCCAAAACATGGGTTGCTTGCGAGTACATTCAAAGTACTCATTGGCTTGCCACTGGTTATTTAATTGACCAGGCATGGAAGAACCGGAGTTCGAAGAAGAGTTCTTTGGAGACGATCATGCGAACTAGGGCGTTTCGGTCGAGAATGCGGTAGGGTTAAGGCAGATGGCATGGGTTCTACTTATCGACGGCGATTTCCGCTGCTTGTGTTTCATTTGATGTTCAGCCCTTATGGCTTTATCGATGTAAGACTTGACCATAATGGTCACAATTTGTGTAAAGCGGTATGTAAGGATGTAAGACTCTTGTTATTCAGCTTACGTGTGTTCGGTGAGCATTGATCTCGGGATCCTTGTACACGTGCATTCGGTGATCACGACTTATGAGTCGGGTACCCTGAGCTAGTACGAGCCATCGATTGTAGGAAGCCTTAGTTAGCATGGACGTTAGTTAGGCGAGACTATCCACAAGATTACCCATATACCTATGTTTTATGTTAGTATCCCAAACATAGGTCACATTCCTTTATTGACCCTTCCCTTCCACTTTTG
The DNA here is from genome assembly GCA_021437245.1 of Aegilops speltoides. NCBI lineage: Eukaryota > Viridiplantae > Streptophyta > Magnoliopsida > Poales > Poaceae > Aegilops > Aegilops speltoides. Next base: position 149,954,994 of record CM038143.1, on the reverse strand, counting down.
TAGATGGCCGCGTGCAGAGGACTTCGACCCTTTGGGTTTCCGTGCTTCTTGAGGATAGCCTCGGGAAGTGCCGTTCACTCGAGTCCCCACCTTCTCCTACCACAAGCCTTTGGTCGACAACACCAAGAAGGAGTATCACGTGGAGGTAGTCGTGAGGCGACGACTCCCCGACGAGCTGGTTCTTTGAGGGACCCCGGATGGCGACACTTGCTCCTCGCCTGTGGAGCTGCTACCCTCAAAGCGCCGACTCGCCTCCGGGATCTCCTGCCAGAGATGGCGAGAGAGCCAGCCACCCGTTACCTGCCTTATCGTAAGGAAGGTGATGACGAGAGCAGCGCACCAGCACCACCCTTGGACGAGGGACTTTCTCTCCGCTTCCAGACCTACTTCAGCTTGTGTGCCGACAGTCTGGCACAGCACCTGGCCTTGGAGTCGACAGAGCTTCGGAAGGAACTCCATGGGACCAAGGAGCTCCTCCGCATAGTTCAGATGAAGGCGGACATGATCAAGAAGGATGGAGCACCCCCTGGACAGCCCGCAGTAGCTTATCGAGGCGGACGACCCCCACAGGTCGCACATGCCAAGGCATCACCTCAGCCACGCCGTATGACGGCAAAGGAGTACCGCAACCTCTTCACGACGCCACCGGCAAAGCAGCGCCATGTTCAGCTCCTCCACTCCCCCACTTCCTCAAGCGACGAAGAGACCAAGACAGATGAAGATGAGGAGGAAGACCCAGAGGAGCCAGAATACCCGACCGAGCATTCCACCACTTAGACACCGTTCAGGACTAGGATAGGCTAGCCCGTAGCCTATGGTAGGATAGGTCGTGTACCCCTTTTGCGAAGTCGAGTCCTTGTAATGGTTCTTATGAAACCATGTCGTGTTGTATTTGCTTTCAGCTTGCTTTGATGAAGTCGTACTTTCCCTTCGGGAACTTGTAAACGACTACATTTTCCATTTGGTTTTAATGCATGAGTTTGGCCCTTCTGGCCCTTGTTTAACTTGATTTGTGTCACACCACCCCCTTACTAGGCATCCCATCTATATTGCTTTCCCTCATTTTATCTTCCCAATCATGAGACCTTGACCGCTCCAACAGGATGCCTGTTGTAACACGTACTGGTACCTCTACCCAGCCGCAAGAAGCCGGAGGTTCTTGAGGCAGAGCCAGCCAGACCAAGCCCAGGACAGACTCCACCACCACCACCTCCTCCAAGCATGGACATGGCTCAGCTTCTCCAAGCCTTAGGGAGGCGCCAAGCCAACACCTGCAGCCCTCCAGATGATTGCTCAAGCTGTCAATCGCCGGCCCGGCGGGACACGGCCATGGGCGTTCCACGCTGGTGGAGTTCAAGCATGCACCACCCACCTTCATCGAGACTGCTGAACCCTCGGATGCACGGCATGGGTCCGCACCATTGAGGATCTGCTAGCACTAGTCGGATGCGAGGACCGTGATAAAGTGGCGTATCTTGCCCTTGTCTCGGGAACTGCCAGAGCTTGGTGGGATGGATTCAAGGCTATGCATCTTGAGCAAGACATCACTTGGAATACCTTCAAGACAGAATTCCACAAGGCCCACATTCCTTCGGAATCATGGCCATCAAGAAGCGTGAGTTCGAGCCTGAAGCAAGGTAGTAGCACTGTCAAGGAGTACATGCAGAAGTTCGGTGTTCTCTCGAGGTATGCCCCGAGGATGTCAAGACGATCTTTGCCAAAGGGCGCTTCATGGAAGGCCTTAACAGACCTGCGATGCTAAGCTTGTTGTGTGAGACTGCCCAACCTTTCTGATCTGGTGAACAAGGCACTCATGCTTGAGGACAAGCGGCGTGCTCTGGATGACACTCGTAAGCGCAAGATGATCGGCAAGGGTAGCTCCGGCAACGAAGCCTCGTCCGTGGCAGCCAGCCCGGTCAAGCCAACCTATCGGCAACCAAGAGCTCCTGCACCCCGCACCAACTTTCCACCTCAGCAGTATGCCAACCCCAGGCCAGCTTACAACAACCCCAATACAATGCTGGCAAGGGCGTCATCCCCAATCAAGTCACTTGCTTTGGATGTGGACAGCCAGGGCACTACTCCAAGAATTGCCCCAACAAGAAGCCCGACGCCCCGCGCCCCAATGCACAGAACCCAGGCCAAGGCCGTGGAATGCCACCAAGGAACCAAGCTCCCCGCAACCTGCCCAACAATGGCAGGGGTCGTGTGAACTATGTCACTGCGGAAGAAGCCCAGGAAGACCCGGACGTCGTCTTTGGTGCGTTCCTTGTCAATTCAGCACCATAGCTGTTTTGTTTGATTCTGGAGCCACACATTCTTTTGTCACCCAAAGTTTTGCATTAAAAAGTGGCATGACCCCTACACCTCTGAATAACCCTATGGTGGTACAAACCCCCGGAGCAGAGATGAGAGCCAAGATAGGATGTAAAGGAGTCGGGATTACCATTAACAGGGTAGACTTCCTAGCAGACCTTATCATCCTAAAATCACAAGGCTTGGATGTGATCTTGGGAATGTATTGGCTCAGCAAGCACCAAGGCTTGATTGATTGCGCCAACCGGACTGTCACTATGACCAATGACCGAGGAGTCGAAGTTAAGTTCGCCTCCAACTCCTCTTCTGGTCAAGCCAACCAAGTCAACTGTCTGACCGAAGTTGGACTCGAACAAGTGCCGGTAGTCTGCGAATACCCCGATGTTTTTCCTGATGAACTACCAGGAATGCCTCCTGACCGGGACATTGAGTTCATCATCGAGCTCATACCCGGAGCAGGACCCATCTATAAAGCCTTATAGAATGGGGTCGAGGAATTAGCGAATTGAAGAAGCATTTGGAAGAGCAGTTGAGGAAGGATTTATCCGCCCTAGTGCCTCCCCTTGGGGATCACACATTACATTTGTGGCAAGAAGGGCGGTACCATCCGCTTATGCATTGACTACCGCTCCCTCAACGAAGTTACAATCAAGAACAAGTACCCACTTCCCAAGATTGAAGATCTGTTTGATCAACTCAATGGGGCCAAGGTGTTCTCCAAGATCGACCTCAGATCTGGGTACTACCAACTGAAGATTAGACCCCAAGATATTCCGAAGACGGCATTCGTAACCAGATATGGCATGTATGAGTGCACGGTCATGTCCATTGGGTTGACCAATGCCCCAGCTTACTTCATGTATCTCATGAATAAGGTCTTCATGGAGTACTTGGACAAGTTTGTCGTTGTCTTCATTGATGACATTCTTGTCTTCTCGAAGTCGGAAGAAGAGCACGAGCAACACTTGAGGATGGTCCTAGACAAGCTTCGAGAGCACCAACTATATGCCAAGTTCAGCAAGTGTGAATTCTGGCTGCGTGAAGTTGGATTCTCGGGTCATGTTTTAAGCGAAGAAGGATTGTCGATCGACCTGCTAAGATTGAAGCCGTGGTGAATGGCAATCCCGAGCAATGTGAAGGAAGTCGAAGCTTCCTCGGACTCGCGGGATATTACCGCAAGTTCGTGAAGGATTCTCAAGCATTGCCCGACCCATGACTCAGCTCTTGAAGAAGGACAAGAAGTTCGAGTGGGCCTTGAAGTGCGAAGAGCTTCGGGGAGCTGAAGAAGAGGTGACCACCGCCCGATTCGGCCATGCGAGATATACACAAGGAGTTTGTGATATCTTGTGATGCGTCAAGGACGGATGGGAGGTTTTACGATGCAAGAAAGCGAGTCGTAGCCTACCTTTCAAGGAAACTACGACCTCACGAAGAGAACTATGCTACTCATGACCTTGAGCTAGTAGCAGTGGTTCATGCCCTGAAGACTTGGCGACATTACCTCTTGGGTAAGCGATGTGAGATATACACGGATCACAAAAGTCTGAAGTATATTTTCACTCAAAGGGAATTGAACATGAGGCAGAGAAGATGGCTGGAGTTGATAAAATATTATGACCTCAGTGTTCAATACCACCCTGGGAAGGCTAATGTGGTAGCAGATGCATTGAGCAGGAAGGCTTGCTCCTTGAATGCTATGCTTAAGCACAAGCTACCCGCCTTGTATGAAGAACTTGAAAGCTTCGGGTTGGAACTGGTTGCACCAGGATTCTTGGCCAACCTCGAAGTTAAGCCTACCTTGATGGATGATATTAAGGAACTCAGAAGGGACACGAGAGTATTGAAGGCATCAAGAGGAAGATCAAGGCAGGCAAAGCCTCAGGATTCTCAGAAGATGAGGAAGGAATTGTGTGGTTTGGGAATGCATCTGCGTGCCCAACAAGGTTGAGCTCAAGAACCCGATCTTGCAAGAAGCTCATGACAGCCCATATTCCATCCACCACGGAGGCACCAAGATGTATCAAGACACGAAGGAAAGATTTTGGTGGCACGGGATGAAAAGGAGATTGCCACCTATGTTGCAAAATGTGGCGTATGCCGAGAGTCAAAGCTGAACATCGGCGACCTGGATTACTCCAACCACTCAAGGTTCCCAGTGGAAATGGGATAAAGTCGGGATGGACTTCATCACGGTTTACCCAGGTCAAATAAGGGACATGACTCCATCTGGGTCATCGTTGACCATTTGACCAAGGTGGCCCACTTCATTCTGTCAAGACGACCTACAAGGGAACCAGTTAGCAGTCTCTACATCAACCGAATTGTGAGCCTTCATGGTGTTCCCAAGGAGATTGTGTCAAATCGAGGCACCCAGTTCACCTCAAGGTTTTGGAAGAAATTCCAGGAAGCCATGGGGACCAAGTTGTCCTTGACTTGCTTTCCACCCCACGCCGGAGGTCAGACCGAACGAGTAAATCAGATACTCGAAGACATGCTCCGAGTCTGTGTCTTAGCTTATGGAGCTAAGTGGGAAGATTGCCTCCCTTTCGCCGAGTTCTCTTACAACAACAGTTATCAGGCAAGCCTTCAGATGGCACCATTTGAAGTGTTATCTGGCGGAAGTGCCGTACACCTCTCAATTGGTCGAGACCGGAGAAGGACTTGTCTTTGGGCTGATATCCTTCGTGAAGCGAAGAGCAAGTCCAGCTTGTCGAGAGCGTCGAAGTTTGCCAAGTCAAGGCAGAAGAGCTACTGCCGACTCACGTCGTAGAGACATAAACTTCCGAGTTGGAGACCATGTCTATCTCCGGGTCACCCCGGCCCTTCAACATCATGGAACAACGAGGAGAAGTGGCTTACCAGTTGGAACTTCCACGAACTTTCGATGTGCTGGCGTGTTCCGTGTCACAACTCGGAAGTGTCTCCAAGTTCCGGACAAGCTGATCTCTACAAGGGCGTCAATCACCAAGCCATTGACCTTCAGCTGATTTGACTTACGCGAGAGGCCCATCTGCATTCGGATGAGGCTGAGCGGCCTTTTCGTAGCCGCACCATCAAGTACTTCAAGGTCCAATGGAGCAATCTGCTGAAGCGAAGCAACGTGGGGCGTGAAGACTACCTCAGATCTGAGTTCCCGTATCTCTTTAAAGCCTAGTTTAGGAATCTCGGGGACGAGATTCTTGTAAGGGGGGTAGGTCTGTCACACCCTGCATTTTGTAACATTTCATTTTCATTAATAAAGCATGAAAAATTGGACCAACAAAAACTTTTTGCATTATTTGGCTTTTATTTGGAGTTGGTTTTCTCTCTGTGATTCTTTTCAAGTGCTTCTCAAAGTCAACTACTCTACCCTCTATATTTCATCTCCTTACCCCAAGCTCCTGACCAATGACCATGCCATGTGTATAGTGCTATATGGAATTTTCTTACAAAAATAATTTGGCGGAAAGTATTTTCTAAATTTAGTTTTCCAAAACCCCGAATTGAGGTTTGCCTTTGCAAGTACTTGATTAAGGGAAGTAAAAATCTTTCAAAAATATATTTGACTCCTATTAGATATAGGATACCCGAAACCACAAAAATATAATTTTAAAAGTTGTTTTGCTATTTTATTTAAAAGCTTTTTCTTAAGGCCAGAAATGGTCTTTAATAGGGAAAAATTATTTTATTGTTTTAAAAATATTTGACAAAATTTAGGGAAACTCATAGGACATATATTGTCCATATATAAGAGTTTCAACACATGGTCATGTTCAAAATATTGGTCAAATCCCTCCAAAACCCTTTCTGGATATTTCAAGCTTTTGAAATATTTACAAAGGAAATATTCTCCAAATATTCCAAGGAAATTCTATCATGTCACATATGACATATTGGATGATCTTGCCAAGTCTCATGACTTGGAGAACAAGATAACATCATCAAGACCCCTCAACACCATTTCTGTCCATTCTGAAGTTTGATCAACTTTACATTGCCAAATATGTCCAAATGTGCTCAAACTTGGTGAACATGCTCCAATGGTCTAATTATGCATCTAAACCAAATGGCACAGGTTGGAGAAGAGGAAATCTTGGTCAAAGTGCCTCAAACCCCTCTCTGACCAGAATCAAATTTGAACAACTTTGTACTACCAACTTCTTCTCCAAGACCCCAGATTTGGTGAGCCTGATCATGTGACCAAATAAGGCTACCACACCAAGTGGTACATCAAGGAGAAATGATCTACTCCACTGGATCTACACAAATCCATTTCTGCCCATTTCTAGGGTTTGCAAGAGTTGCATTGGCAACTTTGTCCAAATGAGCTCAAAATGGGTGGAAGGCCCTAATTATATGTGACATTTCACCCCATGGAGTAACAAGGCCAGTGCAAGTCATTAGCTTATCCAAAACTCCATCAAACACCTTCTGGCAGATAACTAAAATGCCTATTTTGGCCACTTCCACTAATCTCCTTGAGTTCATCTTTTTACCACAACCCTCCTCATTCCCTCTGTCACTTAGATGCTTTTCACCCGAGGAAGCAATGTGGAAGAAGGGGAACCACGTTGTCCTTCTGGACAACATTTTCCTCTCTCTCTCACAGCCTCTCTCTCTCCCCTCTGCACACCAGAGCATCCAAGGCTCTTTCCTAGTTTTGCCCCCACCCACTGTAGCTCCCAGACACGAGTGGACGCGCGCGCGACGCGGGAAAGCCGCTTATGCCGGCCAAAGTCGCACTTTGGAGCACGTCACTGCGCTCCCGACCGTTGACGCCGCGTCCCCGACCACCTCGTGCTACCCCCACGCGCCAGTCGATGCCCCTCGGCGTCCGTGACACGCCACCGTGCAGGCCCCCTTGTCTCTCCCCCTCCCTCACCTCCTGCGATGCGTGCCCGGCGCCGCCCGGCTCGGCCAATGCCTGGCCTCACACGCGCGAGCACCAGAACCTTCCCTCGCTCTCTCTCCTTCTCCCTGGCGCCCTACTCCACCCCCACGAACACCGTGGACAGCTCCCTTCCCTCTCCAACGGCCTCCAGAGCCGATTCCGCGGGCGCTCGTAGGCCACGCCTACGGTGAACCGCGGCTAGCCTATATAAGGCAACCCCGAGCCTCTCTCTCCCTCCCTGTCGCTCCTCCGCACTCCCAATCAGCCTCCCGCACCACCCACTTCTCTCCAGAGCCGCCCGAGCTCGAGATCGAGCTCGAGCTCCGCCGCCTCGGGTCACCGTCGATCTGCAGGTACAGGCCTCCTCCGCCCCTTTTCTCTCTCGATCTGGACTCCCCTCGCCTCACTGATCATTTCCCCCTCCTTTTCCCTCTCTGTAGCTGCCGGAAACGGCCGGAGTCGCCACCTCCCGAAGCACCTCCGCCACGGACCTCGTCGCCGGCGAACCAGGCTGCACCGGCGACCGCCTCCACCTCCACCCGAACGGCGACTCGTCCCTGAGTACAACGGTACCTCCCACGCCGCCTCCCGTGCCCTGTATTGCCGCCGGCGAGCCCGCCGTCGCCTCTGTCGAAGGTTGGCGCGGCGGCCATGGGCGAGCTTGTCGACCTCACGCCTCGGCAGGCGGGACCCGCCCGTCGAGGTTTAACGCTTGCCTGGCTGGCTCGGTTGGGCGGCGGCTGGGCTGGGCTCTGCTGCTCTTGTGGCCTCTCGGCCCGATGTACAGCGCCACTTTTCTTTTTCCTTTTCTGTCTCTTTTCCAAAAATTCCACAGGACAGAATATTTGTCCAAATGAATTGATTCCCATTTCTAAATTCCTAAAATATTGCAACCTATTTAATGGTGCAACTTTCACTCTGATCCAACAACCTTTCCTTTTCTGTAAATATTTAAATATGATTTTTAGCATTTAAATATGCCTTTGAAAATCCATATCTCCTATTCTGCTACTCCAGAACCAAAACCAAAAGTTGTCCCCTTCCTAGCTTTCCTCCTAGTATTTTACAAAAATAAGTTGACATTTTTCTGAGCACTTTGACTTTTCTGTTTTTATTATTGTCTTATTTTCCCGTTGTTTTCTTGCGACGTTAGATCCCGTATTTTACGAGGTAGCTGAGGAAGAAGGAGGAGCAGGGCCTGAGCACTTTGAAGATCAAGCCAACCAAGGCAAGCAGCCCTTTGACCATGTTTATGAAACCTTCTTATACATGCCATATAGTTCGTTATACTTGTTGCATCGGAATCATGATGAGATGGTGAACCACGTGGTTGGTTGCCTCGGTTACATTCCTCGTTGATACTTGCATTGTGCATGGCCCTACCTTCTTATGAGGGTTATGCCGGTGGGAGTAGATAGGATGCAAATGTAGATGCTACGCAAATGGGATGGGTTTGTGCATGGAGAAAGGGGGCAAAGTGATTTCAAAAGTCTCTTCGAAAACCCCGTCGGGTGCCACTTATGCCCGAGGGAGATGATGAGATGGGTGACCACTTGATGACGAAGTGGTGTGCCAAGGAAAGTGTGTGTGTTGTTTTCAAAACGGATTGGTCGGAGTTGCGACCGTTATTCCAACCTTACATGCGCAACCACTCTACCCTTATATGGGAAAGGGCATTGTTGAGTACCTAGTCCGATACTAGCTTGGGGCCCGCATTACTAGTGACGGGGGAGAGTTGGTGCTCTCTCTCGGGACGGGGTCGTGCCAGGTAGGGCGTCCATGACCATCTTTATGGGGCACCGGACACACCGTTGGTACCCCGTGCCAGTGGTATGTGATGAGTATGGGAGCAAGGCTCCACGAAAATGTAATGTGAAATGTTGGGCACGGGGGTTCTTCGCTAATCGAGTGGACTCCATGTTAGTGTCGTCTAGGAAAGGTAGTGATCGGTGCTTAACCCGGTACTTGAGGTACCATGGGTCGTGGATGACACGGAAGTTCCCGGATCTAGTGGGTAAAGTGTGCAACCTCTCTGAGTGTAAAACTATTGAATAGCCGTGTCCACGGTCATGGACAGTTAGGTAACCGCTCTTGGGCTCGTCCACTTGTTTTCAAACCCGGTGTGTGTGAGATGATGGAGATGTCTTGGATCAAGTCAAGGGACTTGACACGATTGAGATGGGTTGGTGCCCTCGGTTTATGATAAATGGGTTGGTGCCCATTCTATTTATGTTGATATCGTGACCAGTTCTCATGGTTACTTGAATTCTCTTGATGCATGCTTTATAGGATGTTGAACATGTCATTGCACTCAAAACCAGCTTTATGCAAAATTTACCTATGTCATGCATTGTTGTACCTTGAGCCAAAACATGGGTTGCTTGCGAGTACATTCAAAGTACTCATTGGCTTGCCCTTGGTTATTTAATTGACCGGGCATGGAAGAACCGGAGTTGAAGAAGAGTTCTTTGGAGGCGATCATGCGAACTAGGGCGTTTCGGTCGAGAATGCGGTAGGGTTAAGGCAGATGGCATGGGTTCTACTTATCGACGACGATTTCCGCTGCTTGTGTTTCATTTGATGTTCAGCCCTTAAGGCTTTATCGATGTAAGACTTGACCATAATGGTCACAATTTGTGTAAGACGGTATGTAAGGATGTAAGACTCTTGTTATTCAGCTTCTGTGTGTTCAGTGAGCATTGATCTCTGGTATCACTGTACACGTGCATTCGGTGATCACGACTTATGAGTCGGGGTCCCCACATATATACATGCCAAGCAAGGTATCTAGGGTTACAAGGTCGGTATCTTGGCATGGAGGCGGCAGGAGAAGTCTTGAATTATATGACAAGTCATTGATAGATGCAGTTTTGATCATGCCTCGAGCATACAGCTTCCAGAGTCCATCTTGAGAAGAATGAGGGCCCATCAGCCCAACCCGAGGAGCATGGGCCGACTATGTTAGTACCCCCTAGTCCAACACACCGTCAGTAGCCCCCCGAACTGGTCTTCTATGCCGAGGACGACTCCCTTAATGAAGACAACCTCGGATCCGAAGTCCATGGCTTGATAGATGAGTTCCCCTTTATGAATTCAAGATTCCCGAACTATTCTTTAAAGTGTCTCGCAAACAAACCTTAGCCGAGCTCATAGCTTGCCCGAGGAGGTGGGGTAACTTAACCCCGAAGTCCGACCATGTATGTGTGAATAGTGCCACCTAGTTTGACAACTTTATTGAAGCGGCGCATCCCACAACGGGTTAGGCAGTTACTGCTTACCCCAAATCATGGATGGAGGCAGCCTTTTTACTACCGCGTCCCATCAAGGTGGAGATCGTGCCTGTTTTCTCAGGGATATCTTCAAGATTTTGTTTCTCCCTATGCGCATAACGACATCTTTTGTGGGAGTGGCATTTTTATCAGTGTGGCAAGGGGGGCTGTTGGACTTTCTGTAGCCTATAAGAGTAAAAATAGAATAGCGCAAGTAATCACGCTCTCATTTCCCCTGCCTGCTGCTTCATCGAGCTCCAACGCCCAGATCCAATCTTGCATTCTTCTTCCCCAATGAATCCAAACTCCCTCACCCCACCATGGCCAACAGCCTCAAAGGGCACTGGGCGGCTCCACCATGACGGACAACACTATCTTGGAGCTATGCAACATGGGATACCTCTCCGCCAACATCGCCTCTCTCGCTCCCGACGCCGACCAGTAGGTGCGCGCTCCCAACCTAGGGGAGCGGGTAGTCTTTGTCCCCCGCCTCATTCAAGGCCTAGGGTTCCCCCTGGCGCTGGATGATGTTCTACTACGGGCTCGACTTGCACCACATGGCCCGAACTCCATCCTCCACCTCGCCTCCTTCATCATGGTCTGCCAGGATTTCCTCCACATCGAGACGCACTTTGGCCTATGGATGAACATCTTTCGCGTTAAGCCGAAGCCTAGCAACTCTGATCGGGCGGAGTGCGGTGGGACCCCCTACCCGAGATCCGCCCGTTTGGCATCTAAGGTCGATGGTAACAGGAGGCGGGGGACATGGTGTTTACCCAGGTTCGGGCCCTCTCAATGGAGGTAATACCCTACTTCCTGCTTGATTGATCTTGATGAATATGAGTATTACAAGAGTTGATCTACCACGAGATCGTAATGGCTAAAACCCTATAAGTCTGGCCTGTATGATTATGATTTGATTGCCTCTACGGACTAACCCGTCCGGTTTATATAGACACCGGAGGGGACTAGTGTTATACAAAGTCGGTTACAGAGAAAGGAATCTTCATATCCGGACGCCAAGCTTGCCTTCCACGCCAAGGAGAGTCCCATCCAAACACATGTAAGAATCTTCGGTCTTGTATCTTCACAGCCCATCAGTCTGGCCCACGTCAATAGGCGGGCCGAGGACCCATAATCCGGGACTCCTCGGTAGCCTGAACCCGGGCTTGGCGAGGTGTCGACACATGATTGTGTTCGTCATTGCAAGGCGGGTTCCTTCTCCAAATACTCCAAAATAGTCTTTGAACACAAGAATCATGTCCGGCTCTGCAAAACAAATTCCACACGCTACCGCACAGAGTATAATATTTCACGTGTCCAATCTGCTGACAATTTTTGTAGCATGACATCACGTCACCGCCCGGCCATTATTTCGAACCGTCTTTCAGCCTGCCGCTCCATATTTTGAGACGCGGTTTTCTTGGCATGTCTTGTCAAAGCAGAGATCGTGTCCCCTTATCGCGGGATATCATCAATACGGGCATGGGTAACCCAACCGCTTTGTTGGCATAATTCCTTAGGAATAGGCAGGTTTTGAGGCCTAGGAGGGGGCATTTGATGTTTCCTTTATAAAAGGGCTAAGACTCGTCCTTTCTCCTTTACGCCAACCCTTTCCTCGACCTCGAGCTCTAGCGCCCAAGGTTCAGTCTAATTTCTTCACGCTTCCAGTCATGTCCGGACCCATCCCTCAAGGCCGGTGGGTGGATTCCTCTGTCATAGAGGAGGATATTGCGAAGCTCCGGGCAGCAGGATACCTGACTGCGGAAATCCCCCACAGGCTTCCTGCTCAAGGGCAGGTTATTCCTACTCCCAGATCCAGCGAGAGGGTCGTATTCATCTCCCACTTCCTCCGAGGGATAGGGTTCGCTCTTCATCCCTTCGTTCGAGGGCTCATGTTCTATTATGGGCTAGATTTTCACGATCTAGCTCCGGACTCTTTTCTTCACGTCTCGGCGTTCATTATCACGTGCGAGGCCTTCTTCCGTATCCCCCATACTTCGGCTTGTGGATCAAGACCTCTAATGTGAAGCCGAAGGTAGTCGACGGGAAACAAGCGGAGTGCGGTGGTGCTGCAGTGAGCAAACTCACCAATACTCCTTGGCCAAAGGGCTCCTTCACAGAAACTTTCGACCTATGGCAGCGGGAGTGGTTTTACATTACTAAACCCCGTGGTACCAAGTGGGCAGCTACACCTACGTTCCGATCTGGCCCTCCGTTACAGCTTGCATCATAGATTAAAAAGGGGCTGGACTAGGGATCAATTAATGAAGTGCGGATGCTGCAAATCCGCATTCGGAGCCTCATTGAAAAGAACACCGGTCTTATCAACGTAATCCAAGTAATGCTAGTCCGTCGGGTCCTACCGTGCCAGTAACAGCCTCTCCGCATGTGGGAGTTCAATCCGGAAGGACCATGAACCCTTCAGCACTTCTCTGGCACGACGCTCAGAGGAACGTGGAAATTATTCTTCGGGACACGAAAACAGTGGCCGGATACTACAGAAGACATTGGCCTTGACTGCAACCATCCGGATACCTCGGTAAGCACTCGACTCCGAACACAGCTTAGTTAAATTTCTCATAACAATATACTGAGAAAACCATACTCGGCCAGGGCTGGATAAAGAAGGCGGAGAGAATTAGGTGTTCGGCCCCTCTTATCGAAGACTCAGCTGCTCCGTTGTTGACAAGGGTGCTGGTTCCGGCACCATATCAAGTGCCGACGAAGGAATAAAGGAGGAGAGCAAGAAGGCCCAGGGTGGCCCCCATTCTAGAGGTATAGCAGGTACCTCGTCCGAGGAGATTGGAACTTCCTCTTCCGAAGATGAAAGGGAAGGAGAAACTGACATCCCTTCCCCCCATGGGAAGAGGAGGACCGCCTCCGAAGACTTGAAGATAGAGGCTTCCAAGCGAGGGAAGATATCCCCGTCAGGGGGTTCTGGTTCGGGAGGCGACGTTGTCCCGCAGTTCCTTCATAGGGAGAAGCTGTTAGCTGAATCGTAAGTGAACAAGGGTGTTTTAAGCATATTCCATTCTTTCCTGGTTGCAAGGGTAATATTTAAAATATATGTTTTCAGTCAGACATGCAGCCTTCCTCAGCTGTCCTCCTCCTTGAAGGATCTTCTTCTGGATATGATGGAGAGCGAGACGCCTCCATAGATCTCCGCGCCCAATAGGGCAGACGACCCCGAGGTGTCGTCCCGAAGGATCTCTCCTGATCAACAAGTGGTGCGAGGGACAATGAGGACTAGGCCCGAAGGTGACACTTCGGCCGTCCGGGGTCGGGGTGTGAGGCCCCTACGGCTACCAACAATAAAGGCCCCGGACCATCCGATTTACATTGATGGACATATTCCTTTGAAGGGAGTCCATACCCCTTCAGCTACTTCCAGGGATCTGGATGCGCCGGATCCATTGATGGACATACTGCGATATGCGCCCGTCTCAGAGGAACATCGTACCTTGATGGGTATGGTGATTGAGAGGGTTATATCCGTGAAAATCGGATTGAATGAAGCCTTTACGGGCCTACTAAGAGGCTTCGAGGTACGTAATGTAATATTTTCAATTGTGCTATAAACGCAGAAAGCACCTGTGTATAGATAGTAGCCCTTGAGACTCTGGTTGGCGTCCAAAGGGAGGCGACTAGAGGATCAAGAAAGATATGCCCAGGAATAATCTAACTAATGGGAACACAGGTTGTTACATCCCTGGCGACTGCCCAAGCTACAGAAGTTGTAGATATGTAGCAGAAACTTGATGTGGCAGATGATGATATCATGCTTATTAAAAGGCGGCTCGACGAGGTGCAAGGTATGTCTTTGGGGCAGTCAGTATATGCGAGTACTATAATATGAGCATGACGCTGAGATTGTATACTGAGATATGCACAACTGCAGATAGTTCCACCGTAGTTGAGAGCCTTCAGGCTGAGCTTGCCCGAGTGAAGGAGCAAGCCAGGATGAGTAATGCGGCTGCCGAAAAGGCAGCTGCTGAATTAAGGGCCGAACAGGCTGCTCGGTGCGAGTGTGAGGAGAGAATATCTACTATGGAGCTTGAGCTAAAGGATGCCACTAGCCGATGCGAATTTCTCGAGAGAGATAACAAAACTAGAGCGGCTGTTCTTGACAAGGCCTTACAAGTGGCGAGGGAAGCACGGTCCGAGTCTAGAGCAGCTCGGGAGGAGATCCGTCAAGGTAGGGAGATCGCGGCTCGTAAGCCCTTCTTATTACAAACTAAATTCGGCGATCCGAAGTATGCCCCACTGAGTCAAATGTGGAGTTCTCCAGACGCATTTTTGGACTTGCCAAAGAGTGTCTCCGATGCGACGCAGTTTTTCCAAGCGCAAGAAGGACATGCAATGGAAAAGCTTTTTTGGTCACAAATTTCAGCATGCGAAAGCGTCCACTGTAGCTGAACAAACAGATGGCCCAATCGTTCAGGTTGCACAAGATATCCGGATCTGCCATGAAGGATGTCGTGGTCCAGCTGTGGTCGACTGAGCCAATTCTGAATAGTTATTTCGGTTTGGTGCAGCGACTTGTTGATGCGGTGCCGTGTATCGATGCTGTTAAGTGGTCAACGTGCATAGAAGGTGCACGGATGGCCCTTGCCCGCGTCAAGACGTACTGGGCGAAGATGAAGGCCACTGATATTGCAGCGAAAAGTCCACCCGAGGGCAAGGACCATCACATGCCAGAGCATTATTTTGAGGATGTCCTAGAGGGTGCTCGCTTGATAGAGGGCAGTGCTTGAAAGATATTATGTTCGAGTGAAGTATACCGAAATTGTAAAAACAATATTATGATATATTAGGGCTATGTTTTATATTCTTTTTCCTAAAAAGGTTTTGGTGCCTCCTGTGCGGGTGTTTTTGTATAATCTGAAAGTTTACCAGTCGTCGGCTTCAGGCCCCTCGCACATAATGCGGGTGTGTTCGAAAAAGCACTTGATCACTCTTAACCCAACATCTTGGTCCGTTAAGGAGGTGTCAATGCAGTGAACCAGGCAATCAGACTATAGGGCTTTAACACTTTCACTTAGCCATAGGAGTTTGACGGTGAGTCTACAATATAGCCCCTGGTATGTACGCGGTTATCCGAATACGATGCGTTTACATACGTGGCGAAGGTTCCGGTGAGTCATCGAGTGGTTGACCAGCTCTCGCCGCATCATGACAATCAGTTTTGGGCTTTCTCTGCTGAGGTGCTCATCCGGACGAACCAGGACACAAGCGCAGTAGTTCTCCCTTTACTACCCTAGCCGATAGAGCGGCAGGTAAGGTAGTAAGCGCAGGAGCCGGGCAACCCAACTATTGACCAAAGACATGATTCGGAGCTGATGCATATAAGGCCAAACTCGTGATGCCAAAGTGTGCTATAAAGCTGTTCAGACTTATCAGCAACTCATATGTTGTCGTACTGAGCCCCTGGCAATATATGCCGGGGGTCGAAAGCTGAGAAAAGGGCACTTTACAGGTTTGAAAAAAAGCGTGGTCTACAAAAAACATTTGGACCTCCTATCGCACGTCTGCACTGCCTTGCCTTGGTTAAAGGACTTCTTAGCAAATATAGTTACCTGTGGTAAAAGATAAAAAATGGTTAAAAAAGAAAAAGACTATGAGAGTGCGGATAATTGTTATAGGTATGTCTGCATTATGCCTCCGCCGGTGACCAGGGTATTTTAAGTGTATAATTATGTGCGCGAGAGTGACTTCACGGCTATATGGGGCGGATGGCAGAGGCCGAACTGTTAATCCAGCTTTGAGATTGATTGGTCCTGTCTAATGAAGACCAGTGGCTTGATGGCTGACGAAATGTGCGGCCTGATAAGGCCGCTTTGTACTTCGGCCGTAATAGCCATAGTATGCTCCTCTGTACGGAGGGAGCATTTCATATTTCCATTTATCATGATGGTGCCGCATGGACCGGGCATCTTAAGTTGGAGATAGGTGTAATGTGGGACCGCATTAAAGCGAGCAAAAGCGGTACATCCGAGTAGTGCATGACAGCTACTGCGGAGCGGGACAATATCAAAGGTCAAGCCTTCACTTCGAAAGGTGTTCGACGAGCCAAAAACGACTTCCAATGTAATCGAGCCCGTGCAGTGAGCTTCTATGCCGGATATTGATCCCTTGAAGGTAGTTGTGGTGGGCTTGATTCTTGAAGGATCAATGCCCATTTTGCGGACATTATCTTGGTAGAGTAGATTAAGGCTACTACCGCTGTCCATAAGGACTTCCGTGAGATGGAACCCATCGATAATTGGATCGAGGATGAGTGCTGCCAGACTTTCATGAAGGATACTGGCTGGGTGGTACTTGCGACCAAAAGTGATCGAGCGGGCCGCCTATTGGCTTAATTTTGGGGCAGCCGGCTCTATGGTGCCGGTGTCCCATAGTGCGCTTTGCAGTCCCCTGTAGGGATGTGCGTCACGTATACCATGTTTACTATTTTTACTTCAGGGGGGGTTGCTTATGACCCCCGGTGTTGTGCTGGCGAGTCTCTTCGTCATCGCTGTCACTTGGCGGCCCCTTCACCTTGTGTTCGGCATTAAGCTTGCTGACTTGTTTAAAAACCCAACATCTCCTGTTGGTGTGATTAACTGGTTTAACAGGGGTGCCATGAATCTGGCAGGGCCGATCCAGTATCTTGTTTAAATTGGATGGTCCGTCTCCGTTTGCCTTGAATGGCTTTTTCCGTTGACCGGGTTTGGAACCAGTGAATCCGGTGTTGACCGCCATGTCTTGCGCTCCTTCATTGTTATTGAGACTCTTATGTTTATTGTGTCGTGGCTTGCCGTTGCCGTCTCGAACTTCAAAAGTACCCGGATCATCGGTGTTGTTGCTTTTAGGAGCGACCCAGCTGTCTTCTCCCGCGCAAAAATGGGTCATCAGAGTGGTAAGGGCAGCCATGGATCTTGGTTTTTCTTAACCAAGGTGGCGGGCGAGCCACTCATCTCGGACGCTATGTTTAAAGGCCACGAGGGCTTCCACGTCCGGACAATAGACAATTTGGTTCTTTTTGATTAAGAACCTAGTCCAGAGCTTCCTGGCAGACTCCCCGGGCTGCTGGATGATGTGACTTAGGTCATCGGCGTCCGGAGGCCGAATATATGTACCTTGGAAGTTATTGCGGAAGGCGTCTTCCAAGTCTTCCCAGCTGCCGATGGAGCTCTCAGGGAGGCCATTCAGCCAGTGCCATGCTAGCCCCTTTAGTTTTAGTGGGAAGTATTTGATGGCATGGATGTCATCACCGCGAGACAAGTGGATATGGAGGAGGAAATCTTCAATCCATACTCCAGAGTCTATTGTTCCACCGTATGATTCGATATTCATGGGTTTAAACCCTTCCCGGAATTTGTGTTCCATTATTTCATCAGTGAAGCAAAGGGGGTGTTTGCGGCGCCTCTATGTCAGGCCACGTCGCGACGCACCTCGGATGGAGTTTGTCTGCGGTGCTCGGCCCGGGCATGATTGTGTTTGTAACGTTCGGCTAGATGGTTGTCATTGCACGTCCGGGCACATCCCCGTGATCTGTAGATCGATCTGGTCTAACCTGCTCTGCTGTCTAGGTCCTGCCGTAGGTCATGTGTATGGTCCCGAGCTGTTGTGTCTCTGTTTTTATGGTGAGGTAGTGCGGGCTGGTGTTTGGCTTGAGTTGCCGCTTTGTCCCGGCTACGTGGTGGTAGGTCAGCCGCATTACGTGCTGGTAGGACGGGCTCCAGCGCCGCGTCATCGAATTGGGGTAACAATTTGCGTTTCAGGTAACAAGCTGTTAGGCGCTCGAGTCCGTATTCTTTGGCTTCTAAGACATTAGTCCATCTATCGTTGAGCAGATCTTGTTCAGCTTGAAGTTGCTGCTGCTTCTTTTTTAGGCTCCTTGCAGTGGCTATTAGCTGGTGCTTAAAGTGCTCCTGCTTGAGAGGTTCCGCAGGCATGATAAAATCCTCGTTGCCAAGGCTCACCTGGTCCTCGGAGAGCGGAAGGTAGTCATTGTCCTTCGAGTCTTTGTTCATGGCCTGTTCATCAGGGCTAACTCGCCCATCTTCCCGTTCGTCCTGTTCGGAGGTTGGCTCAACGGGGTCTTCGTTGTCTTTGGCATCATCCGGAGTATTGTTTTCTCCCGTGCTGGTATTGCTGTTTTTTCCACGGCGTGGTTTAGAGCAGCGCCGCTGATATCGGCACTTTGGTTGTATCTCAGGAGCATTATCCTTGACTGGATCCTTTTCATTGTCGTTGTTGTTCTCTTTGGGTGTATCCACCATGTATACGTCATACAAGGAGGTGGCTGTCTAGCGCCCTTTAAGCGGTGGTTTTTGTGCTTGCTCCTCTCCGACATCGTCATCCATACCGTCGATGCCTTCGGAGGTGTAATCGAGCATGTCGGTTAAGTCTTCGATAGTGGCTATGAAGTGGGTGGTGGGTTGGAAGCGAAATTCTCCGTCATCTGCCTCCAATCCAAACCAGATATAGTTTGGCTGAGAGTCCCCTGATAAGGAGAGGGTTTTTAATGAGTTTAGCACATCACCTAAAGGTGAGTGCCGAAAGATGTCCGCGGAGCTGAACTCAACGATCAACGCCTGATCAGGTTTTGATGGGCGCGGATGCACGCGGTTTGGAGCCTATTGCCGGAGACGAATCCGAGGTTCGGTGACACGAGCCCCTTCGAGGTTGGATCGTAATGCGGCTCTACGCCGCTGAGTCCGTAACTTCGTGGCGGGGTTGAGCTTCCGTCATCGAGCAGCGCAATCTGCTCGGATCTAGGGCGAGGCGATTCTGAGCGCTATCTCACAGGCGCGGTCCGATGTGATTTAGGTCATGTTCATCGTGGTGGTAGGGAGCGGTTGTCATGGGCTTGAATCCATCGAAGATTAAGTCTCCGCGGATACCGGCAACGTAATTCAAGCTTCCAAACCTGACCTGATGGCCAGGGGCGTAGCTGTCGATCTGCTCTAGATGGCTGAGCGAGTTGGCCCACAGTGCGAAGCCGCCGAATACGAAGATCTGTTCGGGGAGGAAAACTCCCCCTGGACTGCATTGTTGTAGATGATTGATGGAGCCATCAAACCTTTTGGTGACGATGCAACGGAACTCTCAATGAAAGCACCAATGTCGGTGTCAAAACCGGCGGATCTCGGGTAGGGGGTCCCGAACTATGTGTCTATGGTCGATGGTAACAGGAGGCGGGGGACATGATGTTTACCCAGGTTTGGGCCCTCTCTATGGAGCTAATACCCTACTTCCTGCTTGATTGATCTTGATGAATATGAGTATTACAAGAGTTGATCTACCATGAGATGGCTAAAACCCTAGAAGTCTAGCCTGTATGATTATGATTATGATTGCCTCTACGGACTAACCCCTTCGGTTTATATAGACACCGGAGGGGACTAGGGTTATACAAAGTCGGTTACAGAGAAAGGAATCTTCATATCTGGAGGCCAAGCTTGCCTTCCACGCCAAGGAGAGTCCCAACCGGACATGGGTGAGAGTCTTCGGTCTTGTATCTTCACAGTCCATCAGTCCGGCCCACATCAATAGGCCGGACGCCCAAGGACCCCTTAATCCAGGACTCCCTCAGTTTTCTACCAAGAAGGACCTCCATCTCACTGACATAGTCAACGTCATGCTCCACCGCCGCATTCTGCTGCTCCAACTCTGGGCCACCCTTATGTGGGATCATAAATCTGAGGAAGCCCGACCCGTCCTCAACTTCTTCCGTTCCAACTTGGCCGGCATGTGGACACGACTCTTCAAGATGGCCAAGGACAAGATCCCTAAGGAATGGGTGGATCTCGGCTTTGAGGTAGGCTACGAAGCCCCACTCGTAAGCGTTTAACACACGCATTCATACTTTTCTTTTTTTGTAAGGTGAGACAGATTTTGATTAATCACCTTGTTTCATATTTGTGGAACTGGGCAGCCAAGATGCAGTGGATTTTGTGCCTAACCCACTGCTAGAGGAGGAGAGAATCCCATGCTCATGGCGCTCCTAGTCGAGGAGCCGCACATGGTGGTCCCCAAGGGGCCGAAGTCCCAAAAGGGCAGGGCGGGTCTTCGGAATTGGGAGACCTCGGTCACCCAGTCCAAGGAGACCCAGGCCTCCTCCACTCACGAAGACGACGTGCAGGAGGACAAGGAGAAGGAGAACCCTCCCTGAGGGAGTCCTGGACTAGGGGGTGTCCGGATAGCCGGACTATCATTATCCGCCGGACTCCAAGACTATGAAGATACAAGATTGAAGACTCCGTCCCGTGTCCGGAGGGACTTTCCTTGGCGTGGAAGGCAAGCTTGGCAATACGGATATGTAGATCTCCTACCATTGTAACCGACTCTGTGTAACCCTAGCCTCCTCCGGTGTCTATATAAACCGGAGGGCTTTAGTCCGTAGGACAACATACATTACAACAATCATACCATAGGCTAGCTTCTAGGGTTTAGCCTCCTTGATCTGGTGGTAGATCCACTCTTGTACTACCCATATCATCAATATTAATCAAGCGGGGCGTGGGTTTTACCTCCATCAAGAGGGCCCGAACCTGGGTAAAAACATCGTGTCCCTCGTCTCTTGTTACCATCCACCTAGACGCATAGTTCGGGACCCCCTACCCGAGATCCGCCGGTTTTGACACCGACATTGGTGCTTTCATTGAGAGTTCCTCTGTGTCGTCACCGATAGAGCGGATGCCTCCACTCGTCTTCAAAAACGGTGTTTTCGCCGAAGGGGCCTTAGCCGCCGGCCAAACTATCCGACTCGGTGGTTTTCTTATGACCGCCTGTCCGGCCTCCGCTTCGACAATAACTTCGCAAGTCGTCAGAAGCAATCTTCGCATCAGCCCTAAAGCTGCGAGCAGTTGGACCCAATAGAGCTCTCGTGCATTGCGAGCTCTTGGATCGCATCGCCGCCACAGGAGTCGCTACGGACTACAACCAGATTGGGCTTAAAACCGATCGAGAGAGATTAACTCTCCCGGGCCACCCACCACATCGCGGTGGTAGAGGACAATCGACAACTCTTTGCCTGTGTTGAAAACAATTCATATCCGGATTCCCGAACCCTCCATGCCGGATTCCCGCGGAGGGACGGACTTCGATCGAGCATGGAACTTAAAATCATGCATCGCCCCGGACCCGCTGGATTGTGTCCAGCAAACCAAGCTTCCGAATTCGGAAACCCCTCGGCCTTTGAGCCCCAAGACGGGCAGGGATCCAGATTTTAGTCCACCCACCCGCCCAGACATATGCGATCTATCTCTAATACGGCAAGAGCCGCTGAAATAGTACATCGCTCTTGGGCGATTCCTCTGGTTATGGACAGGATAAAGGACTACCGAGAGGAAAAGCGCAATATCAATCTTCTACAATAAGCTGCGGACAAGGGAATACTAAGCGCCATTGATCGTCGCAATATTTGCGCTTCACCGATCGGCATCCATTATGCGAAAATCTTGTGCGATGGAAAGCTTCGGAAAACGAAAATCAATTTTGGGATAATCCGGCCCCAAACCGATCCATGACAAAGGCGCCTCACACTCGGGCCCCGGATGCAAAAGCGAAAAAACAAAAACCCAATAAGGAAGCGGAACCGTATTGGAGGGATGGCTCAATGGACCTGTAAGCTTCATAGTGCTGAGAGGAGCCGTCCCAACACATAACCCGAGCATGTTGGATATTACGGCGGTGGCCAAAAGTGGCGAGAGCTTCTAGCTCGAAACCACTCCAACAATACCCGCACGGTATCAACAGTCTTTGAGACCTTCGCATCAAACAATATCAGGCGAACAATCCAGCGGACTCGCGAAGTCTACCAAATAGCAACAGCAAATCCATTGAGCGACACAGCTATTACCTTCAACGGCATGACGAGCCTAAATTCCGAACAACGAGCTCGGCGCCTTTGGTACTTAGTCCCATAGTGGGCGACTTTCGGTGACAAAAGTCCTCATGGATGGCGGCGGCGGACTAAACCTCATTCTGAGAAACTCTGCGAAAAATGGAAATCGATTGGAACCGTATTGAGCGAAGCAGCACAACCTTTAGAGGAATAATCCCTAGCCGGAAACCGCTGCGGAAAAATCACACTCGATGTGGTGTTGGCTCTCCGGACAATTCAGATCCGAAGAAGTCACGTTCGGTGGCCCGTTCAGCGGCGGGTATCATGCCATATTAGGGCGAGAGGCATTCACAATTTTTCAAGCGGTACCTCATTACGGGTACATGAAGCTCAAAATGCAGGCCCGGCGGAATAATCACTCTCGCTAGTGATCCAGATATAGCACACGCGCCGAAAACAAGACAGCCGCACTAGCCCTCGAGGCACTATCCAAAGCCTTAGCGGCGAGAAGAGCTCACCGCGCTGCGCTCTACGGTGAAACGAGGGGCGATGTGATACTCGATAAAAGATCCAAGTCCACCTCCTTCAAACCAGCGAGATGAGATAATAAAATTCAGGTCCATCCAGCGGACCCAACAAAAACGGCCTCCATTGGGGCACAATTGAACCCAAGTAGGCGCCACCTGCGCGAATTCGCCGGGAAAATTGGGATATCTTCGCTTTGGCATCCTTCGGACATGCCGGAATCCCATGAGTTGGCGAGAACACAGCCTAAACATCCTAAAAGGTTTAAGCCGATCAAGCAGGCTCTTGACGATTTTCGAACCCAAAAGACGAGGCAATGGGAGAAGAGCTAGCCAAACTATTGGAAGCGGATTCATTAGAGATATCAAACATCCGGATGGCTAGCAAATCTGGTGATGGTACCAAGAAGGATAAATCTGGCGCCTCTGTGTTGATTTTAAAGACCTCAATAAGGCTTGCCCAAAGGATCCCTTTCCTCTCCCCGCATCGATCAAATTATCGATGCTACAGCGAGCATGATTCGTTGTGCTTCACGGGCGCATACTCGCTATCATCAAATCAAGATGGCGGAAGCGAACCAAGCATAGCGGCATTCATCACTCCATATGGACCATTACGCTTCAACACGATGCCCTTCGGACTTAAAAATGCGGCGCAACATATCGGCGCATGATTCAAACAAGTCAGCCACCCGGATCGGCAAAGCGATCGAGGCATACGTGAGGCGATGTAGTCGTCAAAACAAAACACGTCGAAACTCTAGTAGACGATTTGAGGCTCACATTCGACAACCTCAGAGCATATGACATCAAGCTGAATCCGGAAAATGCATTTTCGGCGTACCAGCCGGAAAGCTGCTGGGCTTCATTGTATCCGGTAGAGGAATTGAAGCAAATCCGGCTAAAATCCGAGCTCTGTCATAGTTGGATATTCCAAAAGACCTCAAACAAATACAAAAATTAACAGGATGCGTGGCAGCCTTAAGCCGCTTTATCTCCCGTCTAGGAGAAAAGGCGTTGCCCCTCTATCGCCTCCTCGGCGCACGAACACTTTGAGTGGACGGATGCTGCCACTGCCGGACTCGAAGAAATAAAGGCCATATTGGCAACAAATCCGGTCCTGGCTGCGCCCACTCTGGGCGAACCCATTGTTGTTATACATCGCAGCAATGCACCAAGTTGTAAGCGCGGTCCTCGTCGTCGAGCAGCGGACGAAGGGCATAAATTCCCTCTTCAAAAACGAGTGTATTATGTATCCTTTGTGTTAACCCCTGCAAATCCGTTACCGCACTATCGAGAAGATAGCATATCACGGTGTTCATAGCATCAGCTCGGCACTACTTTCAAGAGTGTTCGATAACGATGGCCTCTGAAGTACCACTCAATGACATTATAAATAACCGCGATGCAGCGGGCAGGATTGCAAAATGGGCCATTGAGCTCTTACCATTCGACATAACTTACAAACCTCGCGAGCCATAAAGTCACAAGTTTTGGCTGACCGTGCGCGAATGGACGAAGCCGAACTCCCTAAAAGTCGGCGCATACTCAACTGGACTATGCATTTGATGGCTCCAAAATGTTGGCTGGATTGGGGGCTGGCGTCGTCTTGATGTCCCCAACCGGAATCTGATCGATATGTACTTCAAATAATGTACGGACTCCAACAATGCAGCGAACACGAGGCCTGTTACATGGTCTCCGGATGGCGGTCTCCATGGGCATTCAAGCGCCTAGAGTGTGTGAGGATTCAAACCTTGCAATATCCCAAATAAGCGGAGACTTTGGCGCCAAGGATCCGAAAATGGCAGCATATCAACGCTGTCCTAAAAATGTCATTTCGGTTTGAAGGACTGAATTCCATCACATAGCTCGAGATAACAACCAAGCGGCGGCGTCTTGGCACACATCGGTGCGAAGCGTGATCTGTCCTCAAATATCTTCTGGAGCGGCTCTTCAAGCCATCCGTACTATGGGAAGAGGGCCGGTAGTGACAAGCCGGAGAAAACCGCACCAACGGTGATTGGCGGATGATATAACACCTCCATTACGTCATAATGGCGTAATCGCGGCGTGGGCAGAACCTTTCTAGCCTACTTACTTGGCGGGAACTTCCGAACCAAAAGCGAGGCCCGCTGCATAGTCCGTGATCGAAGGCCTACAAGGTCCACGAGGAAGAACTTTATAAGAAAAGTACAACGAGTCCTTGAGGTGTATCTCCGAAGAGGAAGGCGAAACCTCTGGCTGAAATTCATGCGAACTAGGCGACACCACCGCAGCAGCCGGGCCCTTGTAGTAAAGGCATTCCGTCTGAGGATTTTATTGGCGGCGGCCGAGGCGGATCTGCAGGACTTGGTCAGCGATCGTTGGTTGTCGACTCTTTGCTAATCGAGCCATATGCCACCCCGCCCTCAAAACCATACCCATTACACGGCGTTCGTGGTGCAGGGGCTTGATATGGTTGGACCCCTTAAAGGGAACCCACAAGCAAAGGTACCTATTGGTCATGGTGGATAAATTCACCAAATGGATAGAGGCCAAACCGGTCAAAGCAGCAGAGTCCGGACCAGTGATAGACTTTATATCGGGGTGGTACACCATTACGAGTCCCCACAGCATCATAACCGACAACGGCACGAACTTCATAGCCGGCGAGGTTAAGTCATGGTGCAAAAATATGGGCATCAAGCTCGACTACGCGGTTTATCACCCTCAAACCAGCGGTCAAGTGGAAAGAGCAAATGGTCTAATAATGGCGGCATTAAACCCAGTTAGTGAGGTCACTTACTAAATCCGACACACAATGGGTCGAGGAGCTCGACTCCGTACTCACAGGGGCTGCGGACAACGCCTAACCGTACTACGGATCACACCATTTTTATGGTATCTGGCGCAGAGGCAGTTTTGCCTGTGACATTATTCATGACTCACCTCGAGTGCGCATGTATGAGGAAAGAGAGGCCGAGCTTGATCGGCGGGACAGCTGGACACATTGGAGGAAGAACATGGCGTCGCGAAGGCTCATTCCGCATTTATCGTGAGGCCGAAGATATCAAAAGAAATGCGGGCCAAGACTTTAGCGTTGGCGAACTAGTTCTCGCCTCGGACAAGAAAAAGGACAAGCTCAAGCCTAAATGGGAGGGCCCTTCATTGTCGATCAAGTCTGACCGGCGGAGCATACCGTCTCTGAAATCGTCGGATAACCGACTCGAGCGAACCCATGGAGCGCAGCCCGCCTCAAGCGATTCTATGCCTAGCGCCGGATTAAGAGTTCGTCCCCTTCCCCAGTCCAAACTTTTACACTTTGGCTGTCTTTCGTTTCTCTTTTTATGCCTTTATATTTTAAAAGCCCTTATGGGCCTATTTTCGTATTTTTTGCATACGCATGATGTGCCATCCGCACTCATTATTCCTGGGGGCTTCTTTCACAGAAGCTCAATTAAACGGGTTTCATACCCAGCACATGTGTCAAGCTTCCACATGTACCTTTTACTCGCCATTATATGCATCGATATGACTTAAGTTTTGGCCAAGCTGGGTTGCACGGCTCTGTGCTTACCCCTCGTTCCCGATTGTTGGGATAGGAGGTAAAGGAGCACCTCTGCGATTATTCTTGCCGGGTCGGCGGATGTGTACCTCGGTGGGTGAAGCGAAAGCTAAGCGTTCTTAAGGAATATTGATCGGTGACTTAAAGATGACTTTTACCTATTTATCTATTTGCCCCGGATGTTTTCTGCTTTCTTTGCAGTCGGACATACACTTTAGGGCATGCCTCCCGAGAAAGAACCCTTAGCGGAACTATTCTCCTGGAAGATGTTTCTTACTAACCATGTAATATAACATAACTAGTTGGGCACTTATGCGATAAAGCACTAATGACCCCTCGCTTTGGTCTCCATGCATACCACGGTTGTTTCTTAACCAAAGAGGTATTCGGACACACTCCGGACTCTAGGGTCGAGGTTGAAGCGAAAAGGTCGGCAAAGACAAGCGATCTACAATCCGGCTAGAAGGCCTTTCACATGTCACTTTAAAGGATAAAATACATTGTCAAATTCTTGATTGTATTCCTCCTCAATCCCGTCTAATAGGCTGTCTAGTTCTGATCCGTTGGGAAAATTTAGCAGCCAACTCTACTTAGCTGTATACTAAACTCACGAGGATCTCCTTCCCGCCGGGCCCCACCGGTCCAACCGGCCATGTGGTTGGGATCCGCCTTCTTGTACAGCGTCTTCACCATGGCCCAAGCCTCCACAGCACCTTGATGGCAAGCGAAATCTTCCACAAGCGGAAGCACCTTGGCTTGCAAGCTCCCGAGGCCCTCGGGTAGGGTGAGGCTGGCCATAAAGCACGAGCAGCGCCGCTCATTGCTGCCGAACTTCGTTCGAGTAGCTGCAACAGTTCGGAAGTTGATCACCCGTTGATATGGGCATCTCCTCTGCGGGGCGACCCGTGAGTATACCTACAAGACATATCATGTCAAAATACTTCCTCGCCCGAACTCTTCTTTTCAAAAAGTCCGCTCAAGCACTTACTATAAATGCCGCGGCGAAGCCGCTGATTCTCCTTAACGGGCGGACAGCTCGGCCCGTGCGCCTTTCAGCTCTTCTCCGAGCTTGGCGTTGGCATCCTGGAGCTTGTTCCTTTCTGCTGAACCCTATTCAGCACACTCTCGCCGACCTTTAGCTGGCGCAGCGATCTGCTTGTCCGGATCTTGTCGGCGGTACCTGCAATGTCATTATTAGACTTCATAGCATACGCCGCCTGGCGCTTATATTTATTAATAAAATGTGTTACCGGGAGGGTCTTTGCGTCTCCTCCTCTGGCAACAAGTCGCGACCTCAAGTTGAGCCTTGCAATCTTGCAGCTCCGAGACAGCAGGCGTTCTTCTCGGTAAGTGCTGCGCTTTCAAATGATCCTTAAATCAGTTAGCATAACTACTTTAAGTCTCGGGGCTCTTGGTATATACAACCATTGAAATTCCCTTACCGTGTGTCTTTCACATCTTGCTCCGTAGCTCTGGTAAAACCATCTTGGCGGCGCGAAGATCTGCGTCCCTGCGTTAAAGGCATCCAATGCCTCGGAAAAGCACGCTTCACGAAATCTTGTCGTGGCGCCTATGGTTCATAAGCGCTCTCCACCTCAGACTTAGTGGCGGACAGTTTGTCGATCCTCCGTTGGGGAAGGATCCGGCCCGCGTCTTGCGCTTGCCCCCCAAGCCGGTCTTTGGAGCTGGCGGTGTAGGTCGGATCGGCAACTTCTGCGCTCGCGATCCGGCGGCGCTTTTCTCTAAAGATCATGAGCACTCAGGAGTTTCCTCAGAACGTTGCTCTGAAAATTCAAATACGAGCTATACGTTTGCGGCGACGCTTCCGCCCGCACCGCGCTCCTTTTCCGCCTGCTGGTCCAGACTGGCCTCTGTTGGTCAGCCGCCACGGGCTCGGCTTCCTGCTGTAAAGGCTCTTCCTGCAAAATACTTCGGTCACGGTCACCTGGGAAGCCGGACTTAGTCCGGGGTAGTCCGCCGTGATGGCAACCAAAGCATTGTCTATGCTGAGCTGGTAAAACACCCCGTCGATTAGCTCCACCTCGATGTCGGGTCCTCTTGGAGGCGGATCGAGGATCTTTCGGATCCTCGGGTTGCGAGCAGGACTCACCATGTCCTCCACGATCCGGCGTAGATCCTGCGCCGAAGACATAATGTAAGCTTAAACTTGAAAGCATGGGCTGAGCCCTTCAAGGTCTCCACTTACCCATCCTCTAGGGTTGCTCATGGAAAACCCATTCAAAGGGTTCGTTGAAGAAGTCCTCCTTCTCCCCTTATCTGGCTGGGCAGGATCTCCACGGATCCTCGGTGAATCCGGCCCTTCTTGGCCATGCGGGTGGCATCGTCTTCCCGTTAAAATCCCACATGGGGTGGCCTCTGTATTGCAATGGCTGTACCCTCGCTTGATGCATGTCGCCATGACTCGATCATGGTCAAGCGGAATGGGCCATTAATCTTATTCGGCCCATCAAGTAATGGGCGCTCTTGTCTTCCTCAATCGGGGCTCATGAGCGCCGGTGGCGTTTCTTCAAGGGAGTAGCACTAAACTCCGGAGGCCGATCCGGACTGGAGTGCAGCATGGGCGTCTCCTATATAAAACCACTCGAGGGCGGTCTTGGACGCCTTCTTAGGAATACGGATAGGCATCCGGTTCGGCGATCGCCATATTTGGCACCGCCCACTTGATATATAGACCCCTCGTAGAATGGGTGCGAGGCAAAACAGCCTCTTCCACAATGCAAAATGGGGCTCGATGCCCGAGAATAGCTCACAAAGAGCTACATAGCCCATGATATGCAGGATAGGCGGGCGTGAGGTGGTGGAGCTGGTCAAGTAGAACTTGAGGGCCAGCGGAGGAGCGGATGTATTGGAATCCGAGGTCCCTTATCGGATAGGGGCCGAAGCATACTCGCTCCCCTTATTGGGGCTTGGGTGTCCTCCTTTGCCTCCCACCTTGATAAGTAACCAGTCGGCCGGATTTGGGACCGTGAGCGGAGGAGAAATCCCCGTTTGGAGCTTCACTAGCTCGTTGTCGCAAGCAGAGCACCTCCTCCAATTCCCGGCGGTGGGCTGGGGCCAGCGTGAAGAAGAGCAGCGTCGGCGATCCATGATGGAATGGATTTCTAGGTCAAAGGCACTTTGATGGAGTATTCAGCGGGAGGAAGACGGTGTGGTTTGGATCTGGATTCTTGCCCCTTTTATGGAGTATTCGCATTCGTGCGACGCGTGGAAGAGGGCCATTATTTGGCGTAGAAGCGAGGAGCAGTATTCAAGATGAAGCGGACCTTTGTTACGGCGGTACATGGAATTTGAAGGAGAACCGCCTTGCAGCGCCGAAGACTATAAATGCCTTTGGACTTATCGTCATTGAAGCCTGGTTAAAGACTCTTGAGGAGTCTGGACTAGGGGTGTCGGATAGCGGACTATCATTATCCGCCGGACTCCAAGACTACGAAGATACAAGATTGAAGACTCCGTCCCATGTCGGAGGGACTTTCCTTGGCGTGGAAGGCAAGCTTGCAATCTGGATATGTAGATCTCCTACCATTGTAACCGACTCTGTGTAACCCTAGCCTCCTCCGGTGTCTATATAAACCGGAGGGCTTTAGTCCGTAGGACAACATACATTACAACAATCATACCATAGGCTAGCTTCTAGGGTTTAGCCTCCTTGATCTCGTGGTAGATCCACTCTTGTACTACCCATATCATCAATATTAATCAAGCAGGACGTAGGGTTTTACCTCCATCAAGAGGGCCCGAACCTGGGTAAAACATCGTGTCCCTCGTCTCTTGTTACCATCCGCCTAGACGCATAGTTCGGGACCCCCTACCCGAGATCCGCCGGTTTTGACACCGACACTCCCCTTAAAGGGAAGAGGGTGGCATCGGAGGGTTGAAGGGAACCTCAGCTGGGGCCGCCGGCAAGTCTTTAGAGAAGATCGTGCTCTCCACGAGTCAGAAGATGATCCCCTCGCTATTGGGAAGAAGAAACCGGCACCCCGAGGGCACGTTATCGTTTTTATTTTTATGTTGCAACAAGTCTCTTTGACAGGAGCAAGTTCACTGAGCATCTTTATGCAGTCCACCGAAGGTGCTCCCCAGCGACTCCTCAAGCGGGTTACCGTCCACCAGCGGGACGCCGGATCCTGCTACTCCTCCCCAGCTCAAGACGGGCTGAGGGAAGCAATTTCTACTCCGTTCCCTCCTATTGACACGACGGGGGCCGAAGAGACGACTTTGATGGCCGAGTTTGAGACTCGGTCCTACAAGGCCAAGGGGAGGAGATCCCTAAGGTCATCATAGAGGGGTTGGGACAATCATAGTCCCAACCAAAATCCACTCCAGCTCCACCGTCGTAGCTGGAGACCCCCATGCCCATCACCTAGGTGCTAGGGTCTAAGGTCTTACCACCCCACCTCTCACTCAAGGGTGGGTTAGCACAGGGTGGACTGAAGAAATGGAGGAAGCCTTAACGGGCTCCTCCCTCTAGGAAGAGCACAACGCTTTGATTGGCTGGGCACTACAGGGATTCTGGTCCATAGAGGCCAAAATGCATGAGGTCTTCAAGGGCCTACTTACGAGCTTCGAGGTAATTTTTTGCCCTTGAAAAAACAATTTCTCTGTTTGGGTTTATTTTACAAATATGTCCGAAGACTCTTTTGCTTAGCATTCAGACAACACACCAAGTGAGTAGCCCCCGAGCCCAGGGCTAGTTTTAAGAAACTAGCGTTGGGATTGAAGTAGAAGAGGAGCAGATAGAGTAGCCCCCGGTACATTGTCCGGAGTATCAATGGATCGATCATGGGGCTTATCACAAAGTGCTTGTTTGCAGGTTTCCACTTCGGCTTCGAGCTCCATCTCCGAGGAGATTGCGGAGATGAACCGGAAGCTCGAGAGGTTTGAGAAGGACCTAGACTTGATGAACAAGAAGGTCCAGCGGTCTCAGGGTGAGCGACCTGTCCTTTATGTTATTTTGAACATGGATAGTGTATCATTTTTGTTTTGAAGTAGAAATTGATGCTGAGCTGTTTGAATGACAGCTTCCTTGGCCGAGCTTGAGGGGCTCAAGGCCGAGCTCAAGAAGGCTCGGCAGGAGGCCAAGTTGCAGAATGCTGTTGCTGCCAAGGCAGAGAAGGCCCTAGCTACTGAAAAGGTGGCTAGGGGGAAAGACCTGGCGCGGGTCATAGAGGTTGAGGAGACCCTGAAGGGTGTGTTCGAAGCACGTGATACCCTTCAGGTCGAGGAGCAAAAGGTGAAGGAAAAGCTCAAGAAGCTCGGTCTTGCACACTCTGAGCTCCAGACCAAGGCCCGAGCTGACCACGAGGTGCTCCAACAAGTGGAGCAGATAGCTGCGGGTAAGCCATGTTTGCTGCAATGTGTGTTTGACAGCAAAGGGTGCGTCGAGCTCACCCAACTATGGTGTTACATAGAGGTCTTCGCGGATCTCACGATGAGTGTGGCAGACGCCGTCCGGCACTTTGGCCACATGGAGGGCCATGAGGTGGAGAAGGCATTCCGGCGGTAGTTCTGGGAGTCACCATCATCATAGCTGCTGAACCAGCGAATGAAGCAGCTGGCGGAACTATTCTGCATGGCAAGGCAGGCGCTCTAGGACCTCTGCATCAATTTGTGGCCTGCCGAAGCCCTGCAGACTAGTCTCTTTGGTATCGTAGCTCGGCTGTTAGTTGCCGCCCCGCGGGTGGATTGCTAGAAGCGACCTGCGTGCTTGGAGGGAGCATGGCGGGCGTATACCTGCGTGAAGGCGCATTTCCGGAAGGTTGATGTGGCGATCATTGTTGTGGGCCCCCCAAAGGGAAGGTGCACACTACAGAGCAGTTCTTCTCCGAGGTGGACGAGGGCGCCCGGGCTACTGAGGCTATGTGTCCAAAAGACACTTTGTATCTAGTTTAGTACTTCGGAATGCTGAAGTATATGGGACGTGTAAAGACTATCTTTTGTTTTAGTGAGTATGGCTTTAAATTCCCTCATATGATCGGATCGACCTGCAGCATCGGACAAGCACCGGCACCTGCTCCGACAATACTGGCTCTTGCATTGAAAGCAGCAGCAGCTCAGCTTGATCCACCAGAGGATTGGGCATCGACCACGTCAGCGGATTAGGCTGATCTGCCGGAGGATCGGGCACCGATAGGGGCACCTGCTGCACAAGGAGCACCATCTCTGGCAGCAGCAGCGGTACTACCAGTTGCACTGCCACGGGCACCAGCAACTACCCCGGCACCTCCACCAACACTTGAATTTGCACTTGCATCTGCTCCGGCCCATGCAGCGGCAACGGAACCAACACTTTGCACCGGCAACAGACTGGGCTAGAGTTCGCACTGCATATACCAAAGTCCTTACAAAAACTAACATCTCCACCTTCTTAGTAAGCATTGGCAGCCCAGGTGCTTCGTTCTTTTTTCTTTCCATGTTGTTTCACAAGATTCACTGTGTTGATCTAACTGTTTGTATATGTCTTCTTGTTTGGAAACAAAGAATTCCTAGAGCATAGAGGGGGTCGTTCAATAATCTGGGCGACCGTGGCCAAGTTTCTCTTACCATGCGCAACCTTGGCGTGAATGAACCTGGTCAATATACCGTAACTACAAAGGATGGTTGCATGATGAATGATGCTAGAGGATAGTCAAAGTTCAAAACTCTATGAAATCTTGCGGTTGGGGATGATTTCAAAATTGAACTTTCTCGGCAAGGAGAGCTGGTCCTAATCAACTTTGAAATTCTTCAGTAGCAGCACGTAACTGCCAAACTGATATATCCACTGAGAGCTTTTGATGTAATAATATGGCATGGTGAAACAAGTGTCATGTGTGTATAAGTAGTACTACAGTATTATTTATCATGTAGGATATCGTGAAAGAATTGCAAATCTGATTGCCGGTTAGGAACTGTCGTTCGATTTCATTCTAACAGCTGTCGTGCTTTATTTAATTTTCTGTATTCGCGTTGTGACAACATCTAAAACCAGCGCCGTACTGATTGCTTGCAATATTTACCGCATGAAATGCGCTGAGTTAGAACACATGGGCCCTCAAATATGCAGGCACATCGGCTTGTGGCCCAAAGTCCATACCCGTCAACCTATCTGAGTATTTTATTCTCATCTGAACCCCATATTATGTTATATATATTCCCGTTTATTTTTTTGATGTATAAAGTTGTGATATAAAAGATTTTTATATTTATTTACAGAAGGAGTATCTCTCTATCAAAAATATATTTATATGTATCTAGTTACTCCTGCCTTTCTACTTCCTTTCGGTGATATGCGGGGCATCCGACAACGGGGTCCACGTGCCATGAACCAAATTAGAGTGCACAATTGCATGGTACCCTCACCCAGGTCATAGTGCCGCAGTAATGCCCAATGAGCCATGAAATCACAAAAAACCCCACCTTTCCACAAGTAGTAGTAAGTTGGATGGACGAAGCAGCAATATTTCACTGGGCCTGAATCCCCTTCTCCATCGATTTCTAGTTTAGAGAAAACCTCCCCTCAACGATTGCTTAGGGTTTTCTCATGGAGAACCAGGTACGAATTCTTCATCCATCCCCGATAAATCCTAGTCCCTTGGTCGTCGGTAATCCTAGGATGGTAGCCACCGCCGTTGATGCATTTTTCTTCCTAGTGTGTTTCATTTGCAGTGCCCAAAGTGTGAGGACCCTATAGGTTTCTGCACCCTTGGCGAGACGCCACACTTGTTCCTTCCCATCCTAACATAGTATTTTAAAACATGAACAATATGTTCCTAGAATCCTCTTTTCTATTGGGGGGGTGTGGGGTTTTTGAACATGCTATTGACTAATTTGGAAATTTGAATTGCTATATTTGGAACACTAACGTGAAAGAGGAAATTATTTCTAGATTTGTATAGCGAATAAATTGTGTTCTCGTATTATTTTCCCAGCAGTGCATTCCTTGCTCTACTAGAACACATGTACTCAAGATGGCCGGCCTTGCCATAACTGAATACACAAGTTTAATGGTCACACTGAAGACAAGCCATGGATATAAGTTCCGAGTTGGGTTCATGAACCAATAAGATCGCTGCTTTTTTATGGCCGAACTTGGATAAACTTTCTCAAGTGTTACAGACTGAAAGTTAGCGCACAAATGTTGATGGAAATAGCAAAACCTGGTCTCATCTTCACTATGATCTTCCATCCCGACGTCGTTCCAGTAGTTAATCCATGTTAGTTTTGTATCTGGTTCTTGCTTGTTGCCTTGATTACTTCTTAATCCACCTATTATGTCTAACTAATCACAATTTGACTTTAGAAGTAGCAACAATTTGTGATTCCCTTCTCTCATGAAGATGCTACTTCTAACTAATATTTCTTATAATTGGTGTCATGTGTAGGTTATTACAAAATTCAGGACACTACTTGTTTGTTACTTGATAAGAACTCGACTATTACTGATGGTACTGAAGTTGACTGGGATGACATCCACTAGTTCCTACACTTTATTGATCGTCTTGGGGGCCTTGTGGCTCTTTTCAATGGTGGAAGGCCACATGGGATATGTGTGACACTAGTGCACACGTTGAACAGGTCCAACTGTGTTAACAAACTTATGGTACGAGTTGTTTTCTGTTATATATGTTGTTCATAAACTCTTGCCTATACACAGTTTTACAGCTGTGATGTTCCTGAAACAGAAACTGTGCAGTTTTATTGTTCCTATACAAATGCCTGACCATGGTCGGGTCAGACTTGCGCTTGGTCACAAGATGATGTTTTTGTCGACCTACTCCATTTCCCTTAGAGGTGAAAATATACTTATTCATTGGTGGTCTCAAATAATGAAGGCCTATCCATCTTGGAGAATAGGACAGAAGATTATGCTCATGCTTTTCCATGGCTCTAAAGCGAATATCCTATTTATTGACCACATTACGAGATGAAGCCGCTTTCAGAAGGTGCGCGGGGTGGCGCCTGGGCTTTGTCCTGGGGTTTGGTGGCCTCACCCTTGGTTAACTGTACGCAAAGTAGCACTATTCGAGGCGTGCTTTGTATGGTTGAACCTTTATAAGTACTCATACTGCTTTCAGCTATGGTTGTTAAGTTTCCCTGCTGGTTTCAGTTAAGGTTGTTAAGTAATCCTGCTGCTTTTATAGTCTATCGTCTTTCTTTAGTCTCGTCTTCCTCCAGGTGCCAAAACCAAACCCGCACTGGCGGGGCCGCCTGCTCCTGCCTGCCACGACTGGCTGCGCCTCAATGCACGCTTTGCCACCCACCGTCTCCTAGATCGTTAATGCTGACATCAGCCCCACCCTGCACCTGAACTTGTCAACCCTTGTACTCCCCTTCACCCGCGACTTCACCGCTGCATCTTCTTGGCTCCTATTTGTTCCCGTCCGAGGCCTCACCGTGCGGTTCAACCGCCACAAGACCCGGATACTTTAATAACCTTCTTTCTCTTTTAGGACCCTACTTTTGGGCAGTCCCTTCAGAGAACCAGATCATCAGGCTTATCACAGGAGGGAAAACCAAGGAGGCAAAAGGCTTTGCGCACAAAGGGAATACCCAGGTGGTATCTGTCAATGATCGTTATACCTGTTTTACATACCCGCATGCAGCCCGCCCTTGGATAGGACATGTCAAATAGTCCTATTTGCTTCTGCTTAACACATTAATTGTACACATATGCTTGGACGTATTATTCCTATCTTCAAATTTTCCCTAAAAATGTTTATTCAATACTGCATCCGTACACTTTGGTACGTTCAGTTTGCCAGGGGCTTCTTATGGTGCCCCATAATACGGCAAGATAAGTCCGAACACTTTCGACAGTGCGGCACCCCGAACTTATAGCATTATATGCATCAGCTCTGAATCATGTCTTGGGTCAATAGTTGGGATTGCTCGGCTCCCTTGTTTTGGTACGTTACGTTCCGTTATATCGGCTAATGTAGCGCTGGGAGAACTACTGTGATTGTGTCCCGGTTCTTCCGGACGAGCACCTTAGTAGAAAGCGGCCCGATCATCATGATCTTGGCGAGAGCTGGTCACTATTCGAGAGGTCTTAAATCCTTAAAAAAAAATTCTGCTTCAGGCGAGGAATCGGCCTTGTCCGATTTAGGCGTGTATAGCGCCCCAATTCGACTTTCCGAATTCTAGGGGCTTCGCCGAAATTTAAAATTGTAGACTTCTATGGCTAAGTGAGAGTTATAAAGCCGCATAGTCCGATTGCCTTGTTCGCTGTGCCACACACCTCCTCAAAGGACCAAAAATTTGGATAAAGAGTGTTTGGGTTTTCCACGAACACCCCAGTACTCATTATGTGGGGGCGGAAGCCGACGACTGGCCTACTTTCAGAATTTTATAAACAGCCGCACAGAAGGTAATATTTTAAATAAACAAAGCGCCATATAGTGCAAACAAACTCGTTTTCATATCACAAAGACGACATGAGTACATTCACTCAAAGATTATGTCCTTGGTACATTCATCGGCCATGAGGCGAGCGCCTTTCATAACGCCATCATAATATTTCTCGGGGTAGCGATGCGCCTTGCCCTCCGGCGGTCCATCCTTCACAAGCTTCTCTGCATCCAGCTTGGCCCAATGCATCTTCGCACGGGCAAAGGCCCGGTGGGCACCCTCAATACAAATGGATTGCTTGATAACTTCAAGCTGCGGACAGGCATTTACCATCCGCTTTATAAGGGAGAAATAGCTATCGGGGCAGGGGCTCACCAGGCCACATCCGGACTATGAAGTCCTTCATGGCCACTTCGGCCGCCCTGTGGAGTTCAACCAATTGGTTCAGTTGGTTACTCAGAGGCATTGGGTGTTCAGCTCCAGTATACTGGGACCAGAATAGCTTCTCCGTCGAGCTCCCCTCTTCGGCACAGTAGAACTACGTGGCATCCAATATGCTGCATGGCAGATCTGCTAATGCCCCTGGAGAGCTACGGATTCGGGTAAGTAAAAGAAATGTCTCCTCCACATGCTTGCTTTGCATAATAAATGCCTTACCCGCCGCTATCTTCTTGGCCACCTGGAATTCCTGTTGGGCCTTTTGGGCTTCGGCCTTGGCGTCTTTCGCGCTCTGAAGGGCCTTTGCAAGCTCAGATCTTGTGTCTTGAAGTCACGCTCCAAGGACTCGAACTTCTTGCCGAGCTCCTGGAGCTCTTGTTGTACCTCTCCCACCCTAGCATCTTGCTTTTCACGCTCAATATGCTCCGTGGTCGCCTTGTCTTCGGCCTCGGATAGCGCTTTCTTCAGGACCGCCACTTCGGTCGTGGCCCTATTAAAAAATCATGACGCTTTTTGTTAGCGTCACCAATTTTTTCTCCTATATATGGCACATGGACGGGGTATCACTCACCTTTGTTCTCTTCGAGCTTCCTCTTCGTGAGGCTGAGCTCCTCTCGGCCTACTTCAGGTCCCGTTCGAGTCCGGCGACCTCTGCTGTGCGGGCAGCAGCGGCAAGCAACACCGCCTGCTTATTCACATAGACACATATTGTTAGACACTTGTGATTTAGCGTTGACCCTCGGTTTGGCCTTTCTTTCCGAACACCAAACAGAGTATTAGGGGCTACTGTCAATTGGGTGATAATTTCTCACGCTTTTGATTACTTACCTCAAAGCCTGTTAGGAGGCTGGTGTAGGCTTCGGTCAATCCACTTTTGGCAGACCGAACCTTCTGAATCACCGTACTCATAAGAGTACGGTGCTCTTCATCAATGGGCGGCGAAGCACTTCGGCAGACTATCACGGCGCCTCCGTGGCGCAGAGGTCATCGGCACGGCCGGCTCGCCCTCCCTAGCGAGGGGATGCCTACCCGAATCTGGAACCTTTGGAGGTTCCGGTGCAGTGTCCGGCTGGGAGCCCAACTTGTTGCGGCTCTCGTCATCATAATCTATGGGGATCTTACCCCCCATGTGCCCGGTGTCTGGAATTTCGCCTTGGGGCATCCCCAGAACCGCCTCCCCTGCTCTACTACCCTTTGGGACAACACCTCCGTGTCATCCGCAGGCCGAGGGGAGGTGGCCGTTGGGAGCGAATTCATTGCCGAATCACTCAGAGACCCATCCGAAGAGGATACCTCGGGATGGGACCTGGCCGGACTGCATATGCGTGTTTGGCGTTATAACAAACTAGGAAGTCAAGTCGCACGAAAAGTATTACAAAGTGCGGATACTTACGATCTCGCCAGGGGCTTGCCCCTGGGCAGCCACTCCTCCTCGTTGTAAGCGGCCGTGGTGGAGTGATCCGGAAGGGATGCATTTCCCTTCTTTGGTGTCCTAACCTCCCCCTGTGGGGTGGCTTTTCTTTTCTTCTCCTCCCCAATGCGGGGAGGGGGAATTTGTTCATGTTTTCCCCCGTTTCCGCAGGAGCAATCTGCCTCGCCATCCTCGGACGACGAGTCTATTACAGCCTTGCACCGGAGACCCTTCCTGGTCCCCGCGGCTGCCTTCTTAGACCCTTCGGCCTCCCCGGATGGGGCAGCCCTCTTCTTCTTCTCCTTCCCTTCATGGGAGGAGCGTGCCTCATCGCCCTTGAACGAGGTGTCCGGTGCGACCTTGCACCGGAGACCCTTCCTAGTCCCCGTGGCCTTCTTTTCGGCCTTCTTTTCCGGCGCCTTGTAAGGTACCGGAACTAGCATCTCCGTCAGGAGTGCGGTTGCTGGATCTTCTGGCAGCGGAGCCGGACAGTCGATCCACTCTGCCGTCACCATGTAATCCTGATTAGATTAACATGGTGACTTAAAATCCTCCCATGAATATGCTGGGAAAGGTACATATAGTAATGATCAAAAAACTTACCGGATTGGCGAGCCGCATGGCGCGGAGTCCACGGTCCTCGGATGTGGGAGGAGGTACGTCGGTGGCCTTGAACAGCACCTTCCAGACGTCCTTATGCCTCGTGCCGAAAAGCTCTTGCAGCGTCTGGTGTTCGGCCAGATCGAACTCCCACAGATTGAATGCTCGTCTTTGGCACGGAAGGATTCGGCGGAAGAGCATAACCTGGACCACGTTGACAAGCTTCATCTTCTGTCCATCATGTTTTTAATGCAGTTCTGAAGTCCTGTCTGCTCTGCAGGTTCGCCCCAGGCCAGGACCTTCTTTTCCCAGGAGGTGAGCCGCATGGGGATTCTGTATCAGAATTCGGGGGCCGCCGCCCAGTTGGCATCGCGTGGCTCGGTGATGTCGAACCACCCTGATTGCCACCCTTCCACGGTCTCCACAAAGGAGCTGTCAAGCCAGGTAACATTGGGCATGCTGCCCACCATGGCGCCTACGCACTCCGCTTGCTGGCCGCTCACGATCTTCGGTTTCACACAGAAGATTCGTAGCCACAGGCCGAAGTGGGGCTTGATGCGGAGGAAGGCATCGCACACGATGATAAACGCCGAGATGTTGAGGACGAAATTTGGGGCTAGATCATGGAAGTCCAGCCCATAGTAAAACATGAGCCCGCAGACAAAGGGATGAAGTGGAAATCCTAGTCCATGAGCGAAATGAGAGAGAACACTACTCTTTCCGCGACTTTGGAGTGGGGTGATCTATCCCTCATTTGGAAGCTTTGCACGATGTTTGCGGCCAGGTATCCGGCCGCCCGAAGCTTGGTAATGTCCTCCTCCATGACGGAGGAGGCCATCCACTTGCCTCCTGCTCCGGACATGCTGCGAATGGTCCTACGGAGAAGGTGAGAACTTGGGCGTTGGGGCTCGAGAGTGCGGGAATGGATGAGCAAAGGAGGAATAAGGCGTGGGTAAAAATGGGAGATCCTTATCCCTTTATAGAGGTGGCAAAAACGGTGCGCCTCCCCGCTTGCACATGAAATCGCTTATTTTCCAAGCGCCACGTTAATAGCACGGTTGGGTTACCCGTACCCGTATTAATGAGGATCCCGTGATGAGGGGACATCATCTCTGCTTCGACAAGATTTATCGAGGAAACCGCCTCGCAATATGTGCGGTGGCTGGTTGTGGGAAAACGGTTCGAATAATGACCCGGCCATGGTGTGATGTCACGTTATCTAAAGTTGTCAGTAGATTATATTTGTGGAATATTGTTCTCTCTACGGTGGTATGTGAAAATCGTCTTGCATAGCCGGACACGATTTAAGTGTTCGAGATTTACTTTGGAGTATTCGAAGATGGAACCCACCTTGCAATGCCGAAGACAATCTGCGCGTCGGACTCATCGTCATTGAAGCCTGGTTCAGGGGCTACTGAGGGAGTCTTGGATTAGGGGGTATCCGGACAGTCGGACTATATACTTTGGCCGGACTATTGGACTATGAATATACAAGACTCAAGACTTCGTCCCGTGTCCGGATGGGACTCTCCTTTGCGTCGAAGACAAGCTTGGCGATTCGGATGTTAGATCTCCTTCTTTGTAACCGACTTTGTGTAACCCTAGCCTCCTCCGGTGTCTATATAAACCGGAGGGTTTAGTCCGTAGGAGGAAAGCAATCATAATCATAGGCTAGCTCCTAGAGTTTAGTCTCTACGATCTCGTGGTAGATCAACTCTTGTAATACTCATATCATCAAGATCAATCAAGCAGGAAGTAGGGTATTACCTCCATCGAGAGGGCCCGAACCTCGGTAAAACATCGTGTCCCCTTTCTCCTGTTACCATTAGCCTTAGACGCACAGTTCGGGACCCCCTACCCGAGAT
Source organism: Aegilops speltoides (assembly GCA_021437245.1). Classification (NCBI taxonomy): domain Eukaryota; kingdom Viridiplantae; phylum Streptophyta; class Magnoliopsida; order Poales; family Poaceae; genus Aegilops; species Aegilops speltoides. The sequence goes on along the minus strand of CM038143.1, from coordinate 149,913,968 downwards.
CCGCCGGTTTTGACGCCGACACTCATTTCTAGAATTTGGTTAGTTACGGTCCGTTACTGGCCCTGATCCGTTTGTGGGCCATATTCAGCCCGTGGTTACATTCGGCCCGTTTGTGGCCCGTTAACCCGTTGGGTTGTTTTCATGTAAAGAAACCTATTGGGATGTTTTCATAGAGTTATCAAATACGGCCTATTAACGGCCCATCATGATCCACGAGTAGTACGGCCTATGATTGGTGAAATGATTATACGCACCGTAGAAGGCCCATGGATCCTACGGCCTGTACAAGACCAATGGATCCTACGGCCCGTAGAAGGCCCATGGATCATATGGCGCGTAGAAAGTCCATGGATCTTACGACCCGTAGAAGGCCCATGGATCCTACGGCCCGTACAAGGCCCATGGATCCTACGGCCCGTATAGAAGACCAATGGATCCTACGGCCCGTAGAAGGCCCATGGATCATATGGCCCGCAGGAGCCCATGGTTACAACAGTCCGTGTCTTGCCATGATTATTGTGGCCTAGTTACGAAAAATAGGTTATTGTGGCCACTAAAAAAACGCAGAAAAAGAACTGCAGTAACTACAAGCAAATAACTAAACACGACAATAAGGAAATAAATAAGCAAGCAACTAACGCTAGCCTATTACCGCTATTACACATATTGCATCCACTGGGCATCAAAGTTCGACACCAGTGCAAATATAGGGAACAAAGCAGCATATTACATACACTTGACGTCAAAATTGGCCACCAGTGCAAATAAACGCGGCAACAAAACAAGAGCATAGCTGAAACAACTTCAGAGGAGCTCAAGAAACGTTATCCTGGGTATCCACCATGCTAGCAATAACCTTAGCAAGCTTATTAGCTTTGTCCTGTTTGGCGCTAAAAATCCTCCAATGCTTGCTGTTGCACCAGAAAGTATGCATCTGAATGCTCCAGGGACTTCCGCAGTCCTTCCGCTTCTTGTCGCAGCACATCTGATCGATGTCTTTCATATTGTAGTTGAGACTCAAGAAACCGAACTGATTCAGACGGTGAGTTTGAATAGCTTGTGCAAGCGGTAGTGGCTAGTAACTCGAACACTAAACCAAGATAGGACTTTTGGGTTGTCTCACTATCTTCGAGATAGTCTTCCTTAGCTGTTTATCAGCTTTGTTGGAGACCAACAAGGATGTCTCACTATCCTAAACCTTATCTGCATTACTTCCTTTACCGTTGCTTAATAAGGCACTCTTCCCCAATATTCTGTCAGCATTCTAAAAGAAGAAACAAGCAGACACCTAACAGGTTTAGCATGTACTAGTATATGAAACTCATTTTGGTGAACCAGTTCATCAGTAAGGTGGACAGGATTAAACTACCAAGCCTTCTATTGCCAAGTACTAGTACACAATAAAAGCATCAAACAAACATATATCTATGTCCTATGGTCACTGCATTGTCTTGCCAAATCAAAATAGAGACACGGTTCAAATCATATCAGTTCAAGACAAAGCAGCAGTGAAAGAATATAAAGCGTGGGAAACTACACGGCACAACAAGATTACAGATGGGTACCACATGCCTACATGTACAACAACACTATTGGCTCTGTTATGATGCTAGTAATGCGCATGATATCAAAAGTCAACTATATACACAATTGAAATTGAAATCAACAGAGCTGTTGATAAGAGCAAACCTGTTAAAGAAACATGTGTGAATATACCCGCTGTGCCATTGGAGTTTCGATTGGGTCCTTCAATTTAAAAATAAGTTTGTATGAGTAAATTCAGTGATACAAGAGCAAAGCAGTATGCACGATAGCAATGGAATCTTAAACTAGAACAATTGTTCTTCAGGTCTAAGAACTTGTTCTACATGAACAGAGTATAGTAAAACGCAAGAATATATTACTTAAAAATAGAAAATGAGCTCATAGACCTTACCACATTCTTGGTTCGGGACCAGTACAGAACAGGGCGTTCCTATTCATCGTCCAGTAAATGTGTCTCAGGAGAACATAAGGGAATTTGATGAGTTTCTTTGCCGGTGAAGTACGTTTTCTTCAGGTAATTCCGATACTGCCACCAAGCATTCTTGAAGATAACAGAGGTATTAGCATAGGTTACCTCATCCTGAGTTTCCAAATCGGTCCTTCTCTATAGAGAAAAATGGGAAAAATTTTCTGTATTATAACCATCATGGAGGTGGGATGTATGGGACAAAGCAAAGTAATTTCCATGAATAACATTACTTACACATTACTCCTAGACAAACACCTGCAACTAGCATTTTCCTTCATCTTCAGTATAATATTTCCAAGAGGGGACGATACGCACATAGGATTTAACAACATCAAATGCGATAGATGCTAAACTACGACCGGCTGGTTGTGCTTCCTCCACGGGAATAGGCATACTAATTGGTGGAGTTTGGGTTCACCATGGTAGTACTGGCCCTTTGGGCACTGGAGCTGCCTTACTAACTGCTTTTGTTTGGGAGATATGTGGTGGAGATGGTGATGTGTCAGCAGGAACTGGGTTACTATCTGCTGGGGTTGGGGTTAGATTGGGTGAAGCCGGTTCTCTATCCATCGTAGTAGGGGTACAATCTGCGAGAGTCTGGGTTATGTGTGGTAGGGCTGGTTCTCGTGCATGTAAAACCGGGGTGCTATCTCCACCAAGAGGTAGCACTATTTTATTTGAAGACCGTGTTTTTACTCCGCTAGATACTGGCATCACCCGCTCCAATTCAAATAGCTGATAAACAGGAAAGATAGTTGAATGTACAGACATTGTATGAGAGACAGATGCAATAGATAGTGTGGAAAAAAGAGGGCATGAAATAGTTGACATGTATATTGTTTAACTAAAACGGATAGCATGACATAGTTTCACATATATGATGTCTATCTAAACTGGATAGCATATCATAACATAATTCAAAGATATGATGAATAACTAAACAGGATCGCATGACATAATTCACATACATGTTATCTAAGTAATCAGGATCGCATGATTTAATTCACATATGTGATTTATATGCTAAACAGAGGGCATCAGATATGATGTCTAAACTAAGAACATGGTGTTGAATATTGTGTATATGATGTCTAAACTATGCAATGCAAGACACCATATGCATGATATGAGCAGTATAACCGTGCCAAGTTAGAGCATACACCTCGGTGGGGGAATAGGACTGGTCATATGTTCCTGAATCCATATCTGAGGAGCTATCGGGACCCAACAAGAGATCTGCTTCGACAGGTAGCACTGTCTGCTCTGAATGCCTTGTTTTCACTCCAGATCTTTCCATCTCCCACCAAAATGGCTGATTCACAGGAAGAGTAGTTTAATGTACAAACATTGTCGACAATTGGAAAGTAATGAAGAAAAGGATGGGCAAGATATCATTCAAATATATGACTCCTGGTTAAATAGGATGGCATTGCACATTTCACATATATTATGGCTAGCTAAAAGACATGAGACTGCATAATTCCCATATATGATATAGAAACTAAACAAGCGGCATTACAGAACATGTCTAAACTGAGCAGATGACATATATGATGTCAAAAGTAGGCACTGCAAGGCAACATATGCATGATATGACTAACATCATCATGCCAAGGTAGAGCAAACACCTTGGGGGCCAAATAGGAGTGGTCAGCTGCGTCTGAATCTGCCTCAGAACAGATATCTTCCTCTAGATTACAATCTGGAGAGGGGGGGAGGGTTTGCCATTGAACCCACCATGGAATGATGTGTGCATGACATTGTATTACCGCGCAAAACTCTTCTCTTTTTCTCTACATGTTCAGCATGACTGTGTACAATATCTGACATGTATACGAAAAAATATGGTGAGATTATGTGAGGAGAGCATGCAGAAATTAGGGTGATGGTAACAACCAGTGGATGGATCCAAAAATAATGATAGTAGGCTGATGATTGCTTTAACTTAATAAAAAGACAGATGATGATTGCTTTACTATTTGTTTCCCACCCAAGATGAACAACATAGGCATACCCTAGGCGAACCAGATATTAGACAGAGATATTATTCATTACTGCCTCGATATGTGCCCCACAACTAATTTAGAACTCAAGTTTGAACATTAATTTGGACCTGACATGGAGTCTAAGAGGTGAACAGGACGATAAAGTAGCAGCTGTTTTAAGCAATGCATAACATAAGCAGAAACAAAATAGTGCGACCTCTCTTGTGGACCCGTGTACTTCTCAGGTTCATTTGCTGAGTCGATGATGGTGATGCCGTTGCGGTGGGTGCCGGCGGCAGGGAAGGAGATATGAGGCGGCGAAATACGGCCAGGAGTCATGATGTCTGGTTTGGTGGATGCTTCTGTCGATGGAGCAGCTCAGGTGAGGTGGACGACATCGTGGCAGGAGCAGGATAAACCACACAAAGTTCCCTTCCACACCTACCTGTAACTGAAGTAATTCTGTAAGGGCTCATTTGGGTTGCATGATTCTAAAAATGCAGGGATAGGAAAAACACCAGAATAGGATAGGAATGCACATGGTAAATAGAGCATTTGTAAACACAGGATTTCTGTCAACTTGGGCGTTTGGTTCACAGGAATTGGAAGAGCAGAGGAATGCAAAGAAACATGGCCAAAATAAAGTGAAACCATATGAAAGCGTGTACAGTTAGAATATTATTCTGCCACCAATGCACTTGGTCTTGTTTTCATGCATAGGATTTTGATAAGTAGGTCCAGGTGGATGTTTTGCTCCATTCCTTTCAACAAGATGCATGAATAATTGAATAGTAGAGTGCCATAGGAAAATTTCCTATTGCTATGTTTTTCCATTGAACCAAAATAGCCATAATGGATCGACATGAATGTAGAGTAATAAGTGATGCAACATGTGTACAACCTCTTTGCCGTAGCCGTGTCAACCTTAGCATCATTGGGTTGGTCGCTGAAGAAGTTGAGGCAGAGGTGGCTGTCGGAGGTGTGGAGGAAGATCTGAGGAATCTGTAGACGGCGTCTAGTGCACTGGTCTGTTGTGATGGATCATTCTGTCGTTGGAGCAGCTCCGGTGAGACGTAAGACGTCAAGGCTGAAGCAACACAAGACATACATCATTAATCTCAAGTGGGATTCTAATAGCATCTCCAATAGATGATGTAAAATAAATGTAAAATTTACATCACTAAAAACCACCTGACTACAACAGATGAGGTAAAAACTGTTGACTTTGAACTGAACTGTCGAAACTAAAATTTACTGTGGAATCGGGATGTTACTGTCGAAACTGGACACAATGGTAGCAAAGAGGCACTTGACATGTAGTTTAGAGAGGGCCTGCAGTTCATTTTCAACCTACACGCCTGAGCCGGTAGCCACCACCGGCCGAACCGCCGGCCCCCGCGCCGCCTCGCCGCCCCGAAACAACTCCCCACCACCGGTCTGCTGCCACCCCGACCAACACTCTGCCCCCCCCCCGGGGCCGAGCTTTTTCTCCGACAATCCCACGCCACCGCCCCGCCGCCAACCATCGCCCCCCCACCCCGAACCCTAAGATAGATAGTGGGGTACCTCTTCGGCGAGACCCCTCCCCGCTGCGGGTGGTTATTCCTTAACTCCGGTGAGCCCCCACCCCCTGAAAATCAATTGGCCCAAAAGTCAATTCAGTCAACTGAAGTGTAGCTAAATCGGAGCAGAGTAGTAGCACGAGCGAGGAGGAGAGCAGCAGCAGCAACGCGAGCGAGCGAGCGAGAGCCGGAGCAGCAGATCCGGCTGGTATGGCCGCCGCCGCCGAATGGGCCTCGCACTGGGGGAGAGCCGCCGTGGAGATGTCGCCCACGGCACCGGCTTCGAGGTAGCCGCTCCATGGGGGTGCGGGATGGAGCACCATCACCGCCAGGACGTCGAGTTAAGGAGAAGGTGCGATGCGATGAGTGTACAACCTCTTTGGTGGTGCCGAGTAGGCCTCAGCTTCGTCCGAGGAGTCAGTGAGGATGTTGCGGTTCTGGTGGAGCAGGTTAAGGCGGTGCTGTGGGGATGGAGCAACCGCGATAGATGAAGCGGTCGTCGGAGCAGCTCCTTGGAGGTGGAGGACGGGGCCGCTGAAACCGCGGGACAACGAGATGGACGACGGATCCTCATCCGGGGAGGTAGATGAGGGACGTTGAGCTGTTGTGGTGGACGACATCGTCGGGGAAGAGGCTTCGGCTGGGCAGTGATGAGGTGGTGGGCGAAGGAGGGTGGGGTTTCGCAGCTAGAGCAGAGAGGTTATGGTGGCCTGGGATTTCGAATGGCGAGGAGGCGATGGGAGGGGGGAACCATGACTTAGGGATGCGCTTGTCGAAAATGTAGGGTGTGTCACAAAAGTACCCCCACCGATTTGAACTACCAGCCCTTTCGGCTCAGGGTTCATAGGGGGATTTCGCATGTCGGGATTTGGCAGCTTGAGGGAGTTTTTGCGACCATTGTAATTTCGGGATAACAAGGCGCGGGTTTTGAAGGCGCCAGTTTTGGGAGCACGATATCTGAATTTTCAGGATAAAACAAGGCGCAAGTTGAATTTTAGGGACAAGCCTAGCATGTAATATTTTACTTGTACGTACCAAATCAATTCTCACTTCCCTTAACGAAAAAACAAAAAAATAGAACTATTCACACCACACAAAGAGAGAGTCTTGTCCCATTTTACAATACAAATGCTATTCAAAGCTACTCCCTCCTTCCATCTATATAGGGCTTAGTGTGTTTTTCGAGGCTAACTTTGACCAAACATTAGAGCAATAATATATGACATGCAACTTACACAAAGCACACAGCTAAATTCGTGTGTGAAAGGATCTTTCAATGATATAATTTTCACATTGTGCATGTCATGTACTATTAATCTTGTCAACAGTCAAAGGTGGTCTTAAAAACGCATTAGGCCCTATATAGATGGAAGGAGGGAGTATGAATCCATGTTATGTCCAATTAAATTTTTTTGCTGGCTGTATAATGCATGTAACCTACTCATACCAACATTTTAGTGCATTCCAAATGTCTATACTACCGCTGCAATTCGAACTGAATTTGAATTTGTTTCTCTATTTCAATAAGAATCTACAATCATGATTGTTGCCAACTTCAACCATCATTCGTGTATTACCTTAATAACACACCACATGATTAACTATAGAGATAGATATGAACTATGTGTACTATATGAACTCGAATTCTATTTTTTGAATACACTTGATGTTGATTCCAAATAATAGTACATTTGATGTAATAACTATATATCCGTAATCTAAACCATGTTCCATACGTACACCATGTTTATCACACAAACTATAGTGCCCCGCCCCCTACATTATGACAAGTATTTAGCCCTGAGCTTTATAATCAAATTTCTACATTATGATATCTTCTTCAAGTATCCGTATCCACTTTTTTATAATGAATTATGATCTTTGTCTTTTACACCTTCACAATCCTCTTCTATTTGTAGCTAGCTAGCGCCAACTTTCTATCGTGCATGCACACACCCGCCCCCCTCTCACCCTCCCTCAGCGCCCCCTCCATCACGCACGTTCGTTATTTCTCTTTAGGTCGTTCACCCGCGGTGTGTGTAGGCCCCCCGGCTCCTTCTTTCCGGCACACACCGGTCGATATACCTCTCTAGCCATGTGTGCCTACCACAAACACATGTATACTTCCCCTCTTCTCTTCTCACCGTCCATGCCCCCCTTTGTCCAATATGGTTCCACACAGGTGCACACTCCCGCCCCTCTTTTCATTGATCTCATACTCGCACACCCCCCCCTCAACATGGCAGGCCTCTCGCACCACCTCCTAGCCACACCTCTCTCCCACTGTCTGTCACTCTAGACCTTATTTGCTTCTAACACATGCATGCATGTATACGTACCGATCTCCCTACATATAGCCAGGTCGACTATAATTAGTTTTCCCCACGCACCGATACACTTACCTCGCTAGTTATGTCTCTCCCTTTCTCGGACACATGACGGTTGATCTTCCTATGTAGTTACATATGCTTACCACAGCCATATCATCTCCCCTCATCATCCTTGCATACCTCCCGACCCGTCTCTCACACACACGTGCGTAGACAGATAGACATCCCCCGCCCTCTCTTATTGATATTGCACTCGTGCCCTCTGTTTGTCTAGCAGGCCTCTCCTGACATTTGTGAGACTCCACTCCACCACCAACCCTCCGACACTCTACCTTTGTCTTTCTCCCAACCTTATTCCTCTGCTACACATATCCATGGATGCCGATCGATCTCCCTCATACATAGCTAGGTCTCTCTCCTTCCCCACACATATACTAGTCGATCGGTCTCTGCCCCCTCCTCCCCCCCACACACCGATAGTCGAACGTTGTAGGTAGGTATCCATGCCATAGAGAAAAACTGCACCTCTGCCCTCTCAAATTCCAGTAGGCCAGCCGCCCTGTATCTTTGACGTGGGCAAACACAAATTCGATGGAACTCTTTATCGATCGCGCAGCCACACACTTCATCCCTGTTTTCAATTCTATCGATATCTGCCGTCCATGACTCTGTTTCACACACATTGCATATGTTACGTTTTTCTTGTTTGAGATATCATCGACACATTGCCTTTGTTTCGCACAAACGATCTCTCTCACACCCACCCACGTACGTACATGCACCTAAAGAAGAGGTGCATGTAGGACACACATACTCACATCTCGTTCCCGGCCACACCCACGCGGGTACAGGGTGGAGTTCGTTTCTGTACAAAAAGGCAGCCCACGTGATAATTTGATGCGTGTAGCGGTTGTTTACTCGAAGGAGGGTTGGTTACCATGCCTAGACAAAACAAAGTTCGACTTGATGCATTAGTATTAAATAAAGTTATATTTCCTCAATGGCACATACATAATATAAAACGATTGTCGTGGGGAAAATGGAAAAAAATGGGTTTGTCTCTCATCACACCATCTCGCACAAGGCGGAGGTGGCCTCTCTCTCTCACCGTTGGTCAGTGATCTGGCCGCATCCCGTCCGCCGACAGAAAGGGAGGATGTGCATCATTTCTCTGTTCGACGGCGTTGAGGCACCACGTCGCGATCTGCGGTACCCGCCGTTCTCTCTGACCAAGCTCTGGAGCGGTAGGGCCTTCGCCACCTGCTCGCTGCCGCAGTATGGATAGATCCCGGCCGTCAGCGCCCTGCTAGTAACATCCCGACGACCCTCAGGTATAGCTTCCTCCGGCCTTGCTCCACTGCCTATCTTCCCACGTTACTGCATGTGGATCTTCTTTTGTTGTTTGCTTAAAACATATCTCGGCCAGCGTACTTTCCATCTTGCAATCTCGTCCTCAAACCATTTTTGATAAACCACCATGTGCTATGTTTCCCTTATAACATGGAATATGCTTCTTTTTTGTCGGCGTATGTGTCTTCAACTCGTGTTATTGGGCAGTAATTGTTTCCTTTCTACCTCCTTTTGCAAACAGGGCTATCCATTTTCAACTTGTTGCTATTGCGACCTTTTGGTGAACTATACAAATCACTTTTTTCTGAAGTGTTTTGTGTAGTTCCGCCAAAATGTCACACGGGCAACATTTTTACATTTCTGTGGGACTGCAGAAAGGGAGATTGGTTTTTCTATCCTCCTCATCCAACTCCATGCCTAATCTTCTCCAACTAGTTAGTCCTAAAGAGAGATCATAGAGGTGATCGGCTTCTATTTGTGTGTGTTATGTTTCATCATCTAGTTCCACTATTATTGTAATCACACTGACTGGATATATTTGCAAACAGGGATGGTCCGCTCGATTTTAGTGGAGCTGCACAAAATGATCGGATTGTGGTGTCCTCCATACACCTCTTTATTGGCTACAGAGCTGGGTGAAACTAGCTGCCAAGCAATGAACACTATGCCAAGGAAATGGAGCCATGCCTACGAACAACATCGATCAATTATATATTTTTCTTTATTTGTATACCTTCTCACAACTTTGTCTTTAGTTGTGATGTGAATAGTGGCGCTGATCTGCAAACCATTGAGATGCATTAGCAGCCATGGTAGTTTCATTTGTATTTGATGGAATGTTGTAACGAGATAATCTTGAGGCAAGAGACATGAATCCTAAGTTGAAACCTTATTTTCCTGCGGGAACCAAAGTTGAAACCTTCATAGCATCACAGTACAATTTCATTAAAATTATGCAAACATATAAACAAATCCTAAAGGATTGATAGCAATGCCAGAAACAATTCAACTTCGTTTCGCCGACATGTGGGACATCCTTCATCCGGCTCCACCTGCCATGCAATAATACTGAGTGCACAACTGTAGGGAAATATTCACCCAGGTCATTGCACTGCAGTAGTAATGACTAGTGAGCAGTCAAATCATAGAGCCCCACCTTCGCCGCAATAAGTTGCTCGGACGAAGCAACCATCATTTCTCTATTCCTTGAATCCGCTGGTACTCCCATATTCCCAGAGTAATAAGTTGCTCGGGCGAAGCAACCATCACTTCACCTTTCCCACAGTAAGTACTAGTACCTCCTTTTTTTACTCTAGAAACAACCACACACGAATATTGGTGGTAGCAGCACAACAACTAAATCAAAAGTCAAAAGCAACCAATGAACTACTACTAATGGTGAGCGTTTGCTAGTATGTATCCTGTACTCTGTCTGTCCATGTATATAGGGCTTAATGCGTTTTCTGAGACTAACTTTGGCCCTTTTTGGATCCATGGGTTAGAGTTAGTTTGAGCTAGTTGGGTCTTAAATAGCCCTAAAGTATCCAAATATGAGGGTTAAATTGGAGCAAGTTAGACTTGTTCTGTTCAACTGCCTCCCTAGGTGTTTGGAGAGGAATTGGCCAGTGCGAGGCAGTTCTATAGGTGGGCAAGCGGCTTGTAAGCAAAAGTTTCTCCTCGTGCTGCAAGCCACCGCGCACGCCTTGGCGAGGGAGAAGGCGTAGTAAGCAACTTCTCGTCATTCTGCGAGTTGACGGGACACATCAAAGTTATTTAGTATGTACTCTCACCAAAAAAGGGCTGACCATGTCATGGCTACCATCCCGTTCTCCGTCGTTGAGTACATGCACTATTCATGGAGAAAAAATATTGCGTAGTACTCCCTCCGTCCGAAAATACTTGTCGACCAAATGGATAAAAAGATATGTATCTAGAATTAAAATACGTCTAGATACATCCCTTTTTATCCATTTTGATGAAAAGTATTTCCGGACGGAGGGAGTAGGTGCCATCGAAGTGCACAACTTACTTACACACTGTTTATCTCATTATCTCCATTTTCTTGCATGACACGTGCACCTTGATGCTAGATGTCTCGCGTGTTGGCAAAAGGAGGAACAAAGCTCACGTCAAAAAAAGAGTGGAAGAACATAGATTCCCGACAACCGAGAAGGAGCAAGGAACCTCGTGGTGGAGCGTCTGCACTCGTAATATTTTATATTATTCAGCGATATAAAATCAACCAATCATCTCCATAGTGGACCGGAAGAGTACGAAACACGGCAACCCAGTGTAGTTACATCACACTACATGGCTAACCCACGCTATCACCATATTTCTTGGCTTCCGTGCGACACCTAGCTCTAGTAATCCAGCAGCCCGTATCGCTTTTCGCTCCTCGTCTTTCTCAAAGTGCGGCGGGCTGGCGTTTTTGCCGTCTATTGAGGTTGGTTAGCTCATCACATGTTAGCGACATGCCAAGAGCATTCTAAAAAAATACTATACTCTATTGTTATGCCAAGAGGAGGAAGCGCTTTGACCAACGGACCAAACGAGACAGGCGTGCCATGCCGTGAGTGGGTCATTTTGAATTCGTTTAGAACACTTGGTTTTGACTATTGATAAGATTTTATATAGGGCCTAATGTATTCTTCAAGGATGCCTTTGACAATTGATAAGATTTTATATAATTTGAAAATTATATCATTCGAAGATCCTTTCACGTTTCTTTTAAAAAAAGATCTTTTCACGTACAAATTCGACTGATGCTTTGAGCAACTTGCATGTCCTATGCTGCTCCTGTTTGGATACTCTAACTTAGCTAGAGGTTAGACTAACCCATCACTAACCCTAAACTAACTGTACCCAAAGAGGTGTTTGGGTGACAGGGTTAGATTGACAATAAATGCACTTGATGGAGAGAGAAAAGTGATTTTTCAGTGGACCCAATGAGAACTATCTCTAATTAGCACCTCTTGGGTGGGATAGTTTTTTCGTGGGTTCGGTGCAACTTGCTCTAATTTAACCCTCATGCTTGGATACTTTAGGCCCCAACTAGCTCAAACTAACTCTAACCCATGGATCCAAACAGGGCCAAAGTTAGTATCAGAAAATGCATTAAGTCCTACATACATGGACAGACGGAGTACATGATACGTACTAGAAAATGCTCTCCAGTAGTAGTAGTTCATTGGTTGGTTTCGATTTTTCATTCAGTTGCTGTGCTGCTACCGTCCAATATTCGTGTGTGGTTGTTTCTAGAATTAAAAAAGGAGGTAACCCTAGTTATGTTACCCCCACTATGCCTAGCCTAAGGTTAGTAGGTAACCTTGCGCTTGGGTCTTCGCCTCTTTCGGAAGTCGAACAATAATGATGGTACTACAGTAGTAGTTCTGGCAATCTGACACCAAATGAACTGCTGCACGTCCACCGCTTGTAAGCAAAAGTTTCTTCTCGTACTGCGAGCCACCACGCACGCATTGGCGAGTGAGAAGGCGTAGTAAGCAAGCTTCTCGTCGTTCTGCAAGTTGACGGGACACATCAAAGTTATTTAGTACGTTCTCTCTCCAAAAAAAGGGCTGACCATGTCATGGCTACCATCCCGTGCTCCGTCGTTGAGTACGTGCACTATTCATGTGCCATCGAGGAGAAAAAATATTGCGTAGTAGGTGCCATCAAAGTGCATGACTCACTTACGCACTGCTTATCTGATTATCTCCATTTTCTTGCATGACACATGCACCTTGATGCTAGATTTTAGCGTGTTGGCAAAAGGATGAACAAAGCTCACGTAAAAAAAGAGTTGAAGAACATAGATTCCCGACGACCGAGAAGGAGCAAGGAACCTCAGGTGGAGCGTCTGCAAGGAACCTTGCGCATTTTCCCCTGTTTTTTGCTGCCTGCCCACCTATAAACAAATAAAAGAACATGAACTCTTCTCTAACCACTAGAGACGATACATTAGGATGCTAAGTTGAAGATGTTTTATAATTTATATTCATGACCACTCAAGAAGCCACGCATGTACAAGACACATGCAGCCGCGCATGTTGTCGTGGTGGGCGCACGGCAAATGCCATGGGATGGATAAAGAGAGGAGGAGGCTCGAGGGCACTGGTGGGCTCCAGAGGAGGGGTTGGCATGAGCGAGCGCGGGACGCAAGACATACCCAGGTTCGGGGCTCTCCGGAGAGATAATACCCCTAGTCCTGCCGAGTGTGGTTGATATGCAATAGTACAAGGTTGGTCCTAGAGCTGTATGGAGGACAAAGGAAGACTGGCCAAGGCTTAGGCTGCTCCTTCTCCCTAGGTGTGTTCTACTGATCGGTGGCTAGTTCCTGTGTGCTTACTGCTTCTCTATGCTTGCTTGCCCGTATACGCGAGGGTTCCTGGGGGCTTTTATAGGCCAACCACCCAAGGGTAAAATGGTAATGTTAAAGGGCCGTAGGGCCGGGTCGTCAGTGTTTGGGGACCCGGGGCTGGGCCCCGCCGGGTGTCCATGGTTCACCGGGTTCCCCTAGGTGCAGGCCCTGCGCGCCTAGGGGGACTGTGCGTCGTCTTGTCGATCGTCAGGGAGTGGCCGAGTAGAGTCGGCTACAGTGGCGTTCCGTCAGGTCGCCGCTTGCTGGCGTCAGTAGTGACGACAGGGGCACTGTTGCCACGCCGGACCTGGTCAGCTGGCAGGTGAGGGGCACTATTGCCACACTCGGGCTGACCAGAGGCATGGGCAGGGTACTGTTGCCTCGGTCATCAGTAGATGAAGACTCGTCCCATCATACGGCCTGGATGGGACGGGAGCTGACCCGCGGATGGGTTGAGGAACACGCCAAGGGCGGAGCTGGCTTGTTGGGGAAGTCTTGGTCGTGCCGGGTTCGGTTGTCTTGTGCTGGTTGTCCAGGCCGAGTCGAGGGGCCTGGCCGGGTCGGAGAGTTTAGCCGGGTCACGGGGCCTGGCCGGGTTGAGCAACCAGGCCAGGTGCGCGCCGTCTTGAGGGGCGATGCTGGCCCCGTTGTTTTTGAAAAGGATCCGGGTTCTATTGCCTGCCCAGGGTTCATCCCCCCGACAGTAGTCCCCGAAGTTGTGAAGGTCCGCCGTCTTCGGATGGGAGGGCCATCGCAGTTTCCCCCTGTAATGCCCAGAATCCGATGCGCCAGGTGTCTTCCAGTTATTCACCGTCGTTGCCATGTCATTTGCTTGTCTGTTATCATCTGGATTTCATCTGCATGGTTTTTAAAACTTGCATCCGTTCGGGTTCCCCCGGTTCTCTCTGTTGTCTGTTCCGAGCCCTTTCACACCTGCACGCGCCCGTGACACCTCCGAAATATTATTTTATAAGTGCATAAAATATTCTCGGAAGGGGATGAAAGTTGGCGTGCGGTCTTATTATAGTGTAGGTAGTCCACCTGTCAAGTTTCGTCACATTCGGAGTCCGTTTGATAGCCCAACCGTTACACATATAGCGGCATTTTCGCCGGTTAGACGTCGGACGTTTTTGGTCTCCGGAAACCCTTGCCGGGCTGCTATATCTTCTCTCCTTAAACCCTATCCCATCTACACAGCCCACCAGCCCCTCTCCTAGTCCATCTCCGCTTTGGAGCCGTCCGATGTTGATCCGAGGCTCCGAAACGCTCCAAGCCCCTCTAAACCTAGCACCTACCCTATATATACACCCCTTCCTTCCAAAAATAGGCTACCCTAGTCTTCCCCTACCCCTAGACCCCCTTCTCCTCAGATCCGCCGCCACAAGCCACAGCCAACCTCCCTCCTCCTTAAATTCTGGCGAGATCCACCCCTCCATCACCACTTGGCGCGCCACTATTGGCTCCACCACCACCCAGCACCGCCCGCGACCAATCGACATCCGCCATGCGTCCCCTGCGTCGCCCCCTCAGCCTCCACCACCGCCACGGCCCTCTAGAGCCCATCTGCGGCCCGCCCGAGCAGATCTAGTCCCGGACGAGCCCGCGCTGCCACCCGAGCGCCTGCTCCCTCCTCTCGTTCGTCTCCTCGAGCTGCTCCCGCAGCACCTCCCGTGACCGAGCACCGGCACCCTCGCCGCCCGGCCACCGGCAGCCGCGCCGCGAGCTCCAGTGACCAGGCCAGTGCCCCATGCCCATCCCCATCTCCCTCGTTCTCCTATCTCTCTCCCTCACCCGATCTAGCTTCCATGGCCGCCCGATCTCCGCGCTCGCGCCACCCCAAGCCGCCTCAACGTCGGGAATGGGTTCCCCACGCCCCGATCTACCCATTCCCGACCTTCCCGGCGACTACCGGAGTCCCACATCGCCGTTGACTTTTGCCGGAGCGGTTCTGTACGAGGACTGGAGTTTTCCCCGACCTGGACCCGTTTTCGCGCCGGTAGTTCTCACCAAGTCCCTGAAATTCAAACTTCATATGTGCATGTTTGACCCATCATAACTTTGTGTGTACTGCTCCGTTTTGCGTGTTTGATATATAAAAATGTTCATTATGTGATGCTCTACATGTTGTTATACTGTGACATGCTTGTTTGAGTTCATATTGATGCCTTAAACTTCGTTGCAAAACTGCTAAGTAATATAAACTGCTGGAATCTGCTGGTTGTTAACTTTATGTATGCATCTTGTGAGTGCGACAACTTTGTCTCTACTGATTCTATGATGATGATCTTGATATGCACATGTTCTTCCCTTCATGCTCTACAAGTTGGTGTGCTTTGCATTCAAGTTAGGGTGCATCTTGACATATTAATACCTGTTGCAAAAGTGCATGTTGCTGTTAACTGCTGAAAACTGCTGTAACTTGCTGTTTTGCCATTTTTGTTGCATTTTGTGTGTTCATCCCATGAGAATTATGTCTACATGTTTTAGGAGCATTTTTATGCCATCTTTATGGTGGTGTAATCTGTTTGTTTTTATATGCCCTGTAGTGAGTGCATCAAGCTTGTGAAGTGGGATACTTGCTGTTAACTTTCTGTCAAGTCTGTTTCTGTCATATTATGATGCCATGTTTGCTTGATGCTACCAATTTATCCATGCATATTCTGGAGATGTTTAGTTGACATGTTTTGTTTTCTATGTTATGTTCTACCATTCCATGCCTTTCGATGCCTTATATATGTCCTATAGCATATGTTTTCATTGCCATTAACATGCTTATATAATGTTCCAGATTTCTGTTAAACTTCATGATGCCTTGTTGTGAGCTTGTTATTGAGTGATCAATGCCTCTTCTAGAGATTATCTAATTACATGTTTTTAGTATGCTATGAGTACTTTGTTCACATGCCATGGTTGTTAATTTTGGATATCATATGCTTCTGTTCCATGCTTGCAAACATGCTACCAGAATGTTGCTATTTTACACTTGCTGAAACTGTTTAAACATTCAATCTTGTCATGTTGTTTCCTACTAATCCATGTGCAATATGTATATGATGCCTTGATGTTATTTGCTCTTTGTTATGTGTACATTGATGAAATGCCTTTGGTTGCTATGTTTACTTGCTGTAGCTTGCCTATTTCTTGCTCTCAAGTTGCCATCATATTAACTCTGTTCATGCATATACTCCTTTGTTATAAAGTTGCTTTTTGCATTGATCATATTGGTTTAATATTGATTCCTATGAACCTGAAACTTAATGATATTTGAAGTATTTTATATGTACTTGAAGAGCATGTCAAGTTTATGCTCATATGGTTCCTGTAGCATGCTGTTTTGATGGTTGCAAAGTGCATACTTGCTGTTTTGGGAAGATTGTTGTTATATCTCGTTTGGAGTGTATGTGTTGCACCGTTGCTCCGTTCTGAGCATGCTCTAAATGAAACTTGCTTGATTTGCATGTAGTTTCATCTTGTCATGTTGAATCCATGTTTTGAGAGTGTTTGCTTGATGTTTGAATGCATTTTGCATCAATGCCATGTTTAACTTGCTTTGCTCATATCTTCTAGGCCGTAGCTCCGAACTAAATGAACTTTATATGTAACTTGACTACAATTTTGTGTAGATCATCATGGTGCTCTTTAACTTGCTCTTTAACAATTTCAACTTAATGTTTGTAAAGATCTGGACCAATTTCGAAATTTGCATATGAGGACTTACCGGAGTAGTTATATGTTGTTTCCGGCCTCATTTAAACTTGCTTTGGCGTGTTGTTATTGTTTGAATCATCTCTTGCCATGAGTAGGATCATATAGCCTTGTCATGCATCATACTTGGTTGTGCATCATGTCATGTTTATGTGTTGTGTGTTTACCATGTTGTTTGCTTCTTTCCGGTTGTGCTCCTTCTCGATAGTTCCTGTTTCGTTGCGATCGTGAGGATTCGTTTGACTACGCTTGGTTCGTCTATGCCCGTTCGTCTTCTTCATGGACTCGTTCTTCTTCCTAGCGGGATTTCAGGCAAGATGACTATCACCTTGGATCTCACTACTGTCATTGCTATGCTAGTTGCTTCGTTCTATCGCTATGCTGCGCTACCTATCACTTGTTGATCAAGCCTCCCAAATTGCCATGTCAGCCTCTAAACTTTTCACCCTACCTAGCAAACCGTTGTTTGGCTATGTTACCGCTTTTGCTCAGCCACTCTTATAGCGTTGTTAGTTGCAGGTGAAGTTGAAGATTGCTCCATGCTGGAACAGGCTCATTTTGGGATATCACAATATATCTTATTTAATTAATGCATCTATATACCTGGTAAAGGGTGGAAGGCTCGGCCATAATAATACCTAAACTAAATAGTAAATTTGCATAGGGCATCGCGAACCTGAGGATTTTTCTACATACAGGGCAGGGCCAGTGCTGATGGTGTTGGTCCCAAACGGGCAGACTGCGGGGCCATTATGGGGCAACCCGAGGATCTGGTTTTACTCGTAGGCTTTCCTATCCGGATGTGTCCTGAGACTAGATACGCGCGGCTACTATCAGGGCGTCGGCACGCCGGGAGGCTTTGCTGGATTAGTTTTACCATTGTCGAAATGTCTTGTGCACCGGAACCCCGAGTCTGATCGGATGTCCCGCGATGGAGGATTGTCTCTGCGGACCGTGAGCTTATAATGGGCTAAGTTGGGACACCCCTGCAGGGTTTAAACTTTCAAAAGCCATGCCCGCGGTTATGTGGCAGATGGGAATTTGTTAATATCTGGTTGTAGAGAACTTTACACCAGATTCAAATTAAAATACCCAACCGCGTACGTAACCATGTGAAGGAAATATGCCCTAGAGGCAATAATAAAGTTATTATTTATTTCCTCATATCATGATAAATGTTTATCACTCATGCTAGAATTGTATTATCCGGAAACATGATACATGTGTGAATACATAGACAAACATAATGTCACTAGTATGCCTCTACTTGACTTGCTCATTAATCAAAGATGGTTATCTTTCCTAACCATAGACATGTGTTGTCATTTGATTAACGAGATCACATCATTAGGAGAATGATGTGATTGACTTGACCCATACATTAGCCTAGCACTTGATCGTTTAGTATGTTGCTATTGTTTTCTTCATGACTTATACAAAGTTCCTACAACTATGAGATTATGCAACTCCGTTTACGGAGGAACACTTTGTGTGCTACCAAATGTCTAGCGTAATCGGGTGATTATAAAGGTGCTCTACAGGTGTCTCCAAAGGTACATGTTGAGTTGGCATAATTCGAGATTAGGTTTTGTCACTCCGATTGTGGGAGAGGTATCTCTAGGCCCTCTCGGTAATACACATCACTTAAGCCTTGCAAGCATTGTAACTAATGAGTTAGTTACGAAATGATGTATTACGGAACGAGTAAAGAGACTTGCCGGTAACGAGATTGAACTACGTATTGGATACCGATGATCGATTCTCGGACAAGTAACATACCGATGACAAAGGGAACAACGTATGTTGTTATGCGGTTTGACCGGTAAAGATCTTTGTAGAATATGTAGGAACCAATATGGACATCCAGGTTCCACTATTGGTTATTGATCGGAAGCAGTTCTAGGTCATGTCTACATAGTTCTCGAATCCGTAGGGTCCGCACGCTTAACGTTACAATGACAGTTTTATTATGAGTTTATAAGTTTTGATGTACCGAAGTTTGTTCGAGTCCCGGATGTGATCACGGACATGACGAGGAGTCTCGAAATGGTCGAGACATAAATATTGATATATTGGACGGATATATTTGGATACCGGAAAGGTTCCAGATGAGATTGGGACTATACCGGAGCTCCGGGAGGGTACCAGAACCCCCCCGGTAAGTATATGGGCCTTATTGGGCCTTAGTGGAAAGGAGGGAGAAGGAGCAAAGGAGGTGGCGCACCCCCCCCCCCAAGCCCAATCCGAATTGGGAGGGGGGCCGGCCCCCCCTTTCCTTCTTCACTCCCCTCTCTTCCTTCCCTCTCCTACTCCTAATAGGAAAGGGGGGCCAAACCTACTTTGAGTAGGATTGCCCCCCCCCCTAGGGCGCGCCTCTCCCCTTGGCCGGCCCCCTCCTCCTCCCCCCTTTATATACGGGGGAGGGGGCACCCCTAAGACACAAAAGTTGATCTACGGATCGTTCCTTAGCCGTGTGCAGTGCCCCCCTCCACCATATTCCACCTCAGTCATATCGTCGCGGAGGTTAGGTGAAGCCCTGCACCGGTAGAACATCATCATCGTCACCATGCCGTCATCTTGTGGAACTCATCCCGGCGCTTTCTGGATCGGAGCCGGGGCGTCATCGAGCTGAGCGTGTCTGAACACGGAGGTGCCGTCGTTCGGTACTTGGATCGGTCGGATCGTGGAGCGTCGACTACATCAACAGCGTTGTCATAGCGCTTCCGCCACGGTCTACAAGGGTACGTGGACAACACTCTCCCCTCTCGTTGCTATGCATCACCATGATCTTGCGTGTGCGTAGGAATTTTTTTGAAATTACTACATTACCCAACACCATGATGGTCTCTTTTTGAGTGGGTCGAGAAGAGAACACGGTGGTGTTAAGTTTGAACGTAAGTAGTTCAGGATCACTTATTGATCATTACTAGTTTGCGACCGTTTGTGTAGCTTCTCATCTTATTCTTGTACTCGTAAGTTAGCCACTATATCATGCGTAGTCGCTTGCTGCAACCTCACCACTTATCCTTTCCATACCCTTTAAGCTTTGCTAGTCTCGATACCCATGGTAATGGGATTGCTGAGTCCTCGTGGCTCACAGATTACTACAACAACGATTGCGAGTACGAATGCGATGATCATGACGTGAGAGCGATGCTTGCTTACTTTGAGTTCTTCTTCTGCTTTGTCGTTCAAGCGAGAGGTTCCTGGTCGGCAGCCTGGGCTAGCAGGGTGAATGTTGTTTGAGTTTCTGTTTGTGTTTCATCCGTAGTCGGATGTTGCTCTTCTATATGATGTTGTTGTATTCATGTGGCATTGTTTGCCTTTTGTATGTATCCTCAACTATTATGTAATGGTACAATGTAATGATATCGACCTTGCAAAAGCGTCTCCAATATGCGCTTCTATCCTTGGTGGGACCTTCGAGTTCCTTTAGGATAGGGTCGCATATTGGGCGTGACAAGTTGGTATCAGAGCCTCAACCGACCATAGGAGCCCACTTGATTGATCGTAGTTGGTCGTTGTTGAGTCTAGAAGAAAACTGTTTTCGGAGTCTAGTTATATCGGAGAGTAGGAATTCTTTTCACTCCTTTGCCCCTTCGTTGCTCTGGTGAGGAATCTTGACGTAGGTGTTTCGAATTACTCCTCTTCCCCTTCAAATTTTTCTTTAGGATCACGCGCTTAGTTTTTAGCTTGTTGGTTCTCAGCTCTTTTCATCCGGTGCATTTCTCATCAAGTTGATTCGACCCTCTTTGTTTTGCCAAGATCATTCCTCGGTTCTTTCTCGACGAAGTTGTTTCTCTATCCTTAGTTGTCTTCTTTTTCCCACCCGCCCACCCTTTTTTTCTCGGAGCCGGAGTCCGTAATTGAGTATCCATCCTACTCGTGGCGAAGCCTTTGCATTCTTTTCTCAATTATTTCAACCAATGTTTTCTCTTCAAGTTATTCGTCGGTTCTCCCTTCCAAGTTGCCTTTGTTTTTCCCGCCCTCCCACCCCTTTTCTTCATGGAGTCTGACCCTCTTTTAACCATCAATCTCATCCATGCGGAGCCTCTTCATTCTTTCCTTAATTGTTTCAACCGGTGGATTCTAGTTCATCAGACTCTCTCATTTCCTTCAACCGGTGAAGTCTCGTCTAGTTCATCTTTTTTCGTCTCGTTTTCTTTCCGGTGGATTCAATTCAAGTTTTTCAGGTTGATCATATTCTTTTCCTTGGATCAAGTGTTCCCCTTGCTCGTTCGCCTCTCGCCATTTAATCATTCCAGAGTGTGGAAATCATATTAGGAGATTCGTCTCTGTTCGAATTAATTCGAGGTTGTCACCTCATTCAAATATTTCAATTGTTCTGGTGCATCATCTATCTCTTCAACAATCCTTTTCAATGCTGTTTTCTTTTTAGTGGGCCCTAACCCACAGGTCCTTTCCCAGGATCTTACCTGACTCTTCTAGTTATTCCGGAGCCATTCCTAATTCTTTTCAAAGTATGATGTAAGAATGGATTCCACCAGTCACATGCCTTCCCCAAGATCGCTTCAAATTCTTTTCATTGTTGGCTCAACCTTTTCGCTTTTCATTCTACCGGAGTATCTCAATAATTTTGGGGGTGTTTCTCATCGTCATTTGAAGATCGAAGAACAAGAGTTCCTCTTAGATCTTGTCCTTTCTCTCAAAGATTCGTGGTTCTAACTTCATGTTATCCTCTCAAATTATTCCATTTTTTAGATTTTTTTTCTTAACCATCCGGAGTATGTCAGGAGTTGTTTTCTGTTTCTTTCACCGGAGGCCATCATTCCAGAAGAATCCTTCGTCCTCACATTTCAGCTATTGTTATCCAATTACCCGGTGCATCTGTCAAGTATTCTTTAATTAACTCATTATATCTTCGTTCTTTTGCATATAAATCCCCTCAAGCATATTTGTTCTTCTAATTCTTCCCGGAGATTCATTCTCTTTCATAAGTCATTTTTGAATTCTTATGGTGGTTCGTTCAAGATTCATTTTCCTTTGTTAACATATCAATCACTCGTGGTGGAAGTTGTTGTTCTCTCATTCGTTCTTTCCACATGGGTTTCTTTCAATTCTTCCGGAGGCATTGCATTGCTTATCTCGTCAAGTGTCATTCCATCTTGTGAAGTTATTGCTCTATTCCTTCCATTTTTAGCCGGAGTGCTGCCGGAATTCTTTCTTTCTTATTCCTTTCTATCTTGTTCTAACCGGAGTGGTTTTCAGAGTCTATCTCATTCCTTGAGCTTTAGATTCTTGTCATATTCATCGTTCCTCTTTTCTATCAAGTGGTCTCGACTCTGTTCTTGTTCTCTCTTGCGTTCTCCTTCACCTCTTCCTCTTTCCCTTCCGTCTCGTTCCTAAGATCTCAGGACGAGATCTCTTGTTAGTGGAGGAGAGTTGTAATGCCCAGAATCTGATGCGCCAGGTGTCTTCCAGTTATTCACCGTCGTTGCCATGTCATTTTCTTGTGTGTTGCACTTTGCCATGTCATCATCTGCATGTTTTTTATAACTTGCATCCGTTTGGGTTCCCCCGGTTTTCTCCGTTGTCTGTTCCGAGCCCTTTCACACCCGCACGCGCCCGCGACACCTCCAAAATATTATTTTATAAGTGGCATAAAAATATTCTCGGAAGGGGATGAAAGTTGGCGTGCGGACTTATTATAGTGTAGGTAGTCCGCCTGTCAAGTTTCATCGCATTCGGAGTCCGTTTGGTAGCCCAACCGTTAAACATATATCGGCATTTTCGTCGGTTAGACGTCGGTCGTTTTCGATCTCCGGAAACCCGTGCCGGGCTGCTATATCTTCTCTCATTAAAGCCTAGCCCATCTACACAACCCACCAGCCCCTCTCCTAGCCCATCTCCGCTGCGGAACCGTCCGATGGTGATCCGAGGCTCCGAAACGCTCCAAACCCCCATAAACCTAGCACCTACCCTGTATATAAACCCCTTCCTTCCAAAAATGGGCTACCCTAGTCTTCCCCTACCCCTAGACCCCCTTCTCCTTGGATCCACCGCCACCAGCCACAGCCAACCTCCCTCCTCCTCAAATTCTGGTGAGATCCACCCCTCCATCACCACTTGGCGCGCCCCTATTGGCTCCACCACCACCCAGCGCCGCCTGCGACCAATCCCCATCAGCCACGCGTCCCCTGCATCGCCCCCTCAGCCTCCACCACTGTCGCGGCCCTCCAGAGCCCATCTGCGGCCCGCCCGAGCTGACCTGGGCCCGGACGAGCCCGCGCTGCCGCCCGAGTGCCCGCTCCCTCCTCCCGTTCGTCTCCTCGAGCTACTCCCGCAGCACCTCCCGTGACCGAGCACCGGTGCCCTCGCCGCCCGTCCACCGACAGCCGCGTCGGCGAGCTCCAATGACCAGGCCAGTGCCCCGTGCCCATCCCCATCTCCCTCGTTCTCCTGTCTCACTCCCTCACCCGGTCTAGCTTCCATGGCCGCCCAATCTTCGCGCTCGTGCCGCCCCAAGCCGCCTCAACATCGGGAATGGGTTCCCCACGACCCGATCTACCCATTCCCGGCCTTCCTGACGACTACTGGGGTCCCACGTCGCCCCACCGTCACCATTGACTTCCGCCGGAGCGGTTCTGTACGAGGACTGGAATTTTCACCGACCTGGAGCCGTTTTCGCGCTGGTAGTTTTCACTGTCCCTAAAATTCAAACTTCATGTGTGCATGTTTGACCCATTATAACTTTGTGTGTACTGCTCCGTTTCGCGTGTTTGATATATAAAGATGTTCATTATGTGATGCTCCTCATGTTGTTGTACTGTGACATGTTTGTTTGAGTTCATATTAACGCCTTAAACTTTGTTGCAAAACTGCTAAGTAATATAAACTGTTGGAATATGCTGGTTGTTAACTTTATGTATGCATCTTGTGAGTGCCACAACTTTGTCTCTGAAGTGCTATGATGATGATCTTGATATGCACATGGTCTTACCTTCATGCTCTACATGTTGGTGTGCTTTGCATTCATGTTAGCGTGCATCTTGACATATTAATACCTGTTGCAGAAGTGCATGTTGCTGTTAACTGCTGAAAACTACTGTAACTTGCTGTTTTGTCATTTTTGTTGCATTTTGTGTGTTCATCCTATGAGAATTATGTCTACATGTTTTAGTAGCATTTTTATGCCATCTTTATGGTGGTGTAATCTGTTTGTTTTTATATGCCCTGTAGTGAGTGCATCAATCTTGTGAAGTGGGATACTTGCTGTTAACTTTCTGTCAAGTCTGTTTCTGTCATATTATGATGCCATGTTTGCTTGATGCTACCAATTTATCCATGCATATTCTAGAGATGTTTAGTTGACATGTTTTGTTTTCTATGTTATGTTCTACCATTCCATGCCTTTTGATGCCTTATATATGTCCTGTAGCATATGTTTTCATTGCCATTAACATGCTTATATAATGTTCCAGATTTCTATTAAACTTCATGATGCCTTGTTGTGAGCTTGTTATTGAGTGATCAATGCCTCTTCTAGAGATTATCTAATTACATGTTTTTAGTATGCTATGAGTACTTTGTTCACATGCCATGGTTGTTAATTTTGGATATCATATGCTTCTGTTCCATGCTTGCAAACATGCTATCAGAATGTTGCTGTTTTACACTTGCTGAAACTGTTTAAACATTCTATCTTGTCATGTTCTTTCCTACTAATCCATGAGCCATATGTATATGACGCCTTGATGTTATTTGCTCTTTGTGATGTGTAATTTGATGACATGCCCTTGGTTGCTATGTTTACTTGTTGTAGATTATCTCTTTCTTGCTCTCAAGTTGCCATCATATTAACTCTGCTCATGCATATACTCCTTTGTTATAAAGTTGCTTTTTGAATTGATCATATTGGTTTAATAATGCTGCCTCTGAACCTGAAACTTAATGATGTTTGAATTATGTTATATGTACTTGAAGTGCATGTCAATTTTATGCTCATATGATTCCTGTAGCATGTGGTTTTGATGGTTGCAATGTGCCTACTTGCTGTTTTGGGAAAATTGTTGTTATATCTTGTTTGGAGTGTATGTGTTGCACCATTGCTCCGTTTTGAGCATGCTCTAAATGAAACTTGATTGATTTGCATGTAGTTTCATCTTGTCATGTTGAATCCATGTTTTGAGAGTGTTTCCTTGATGTTTGAATGCATTTTGCATCAATCCCATGTTTAACTTGCTTTGCCCATATCTTCTAGCCGTAGCTCTGAACTAAATGAACTTTATATGTAACATCATGGTGCTCTTTAACTTGCTCTTTAACAATTTCAACTTAATGTTTGTAAAGATCTAGACCAATTTTGAAATTTGCATATGAAGACTTACCGGAGTAGTTATATGTTGTTTTCGGCCTCATTTAAACTTGCTTTGGTGTGTTGTTCTTGTTTGCATCATCTCTTGGCATGAGTAGCAGCATAGGTCTTGTCATGCATCATACTTGGTTGTGCATCATGTCGTGTTTATGTGTTGTGTGTTTACCATGTTGTTTGCTTCTTTCCGGTTGTGCTCCTTCTCGATAATTCCTGTTTCATTGCGATCGTGAGAACTTGTTCGACTACGCTTGGTTCGTCTACGTCCGTTCATCTTCTTCATGGACTCGTTCTTCTTCCTAGCGGGATTTCAGGCTAGATGACCGTCACCTTGGATCTCACTACTATCATTGCTATGCTAGTTGCTTCATTCTATCGCTATGCTGTGCTACCTATCACTTGTTGATCCAGCCTCCCAAATTGCCATGTCAGCCTCTAACCTTTTCACCCTACCTTCCAACCGTTGTTTGGCTATGTTACCGCTTTTGCTCAGCCCCTCTTATAGCGTTGTTAGTTGCAGGTGAAGTTGAAGATTGCTCCATGTTGGAACATGCTCATTTTGGGATATCACAATATCTCTTATTTAATTAATGCATCTATATACTTGGTAAAGGGTGGAAGGCTTGGCCTTATGCCTGGTGTTTTGTTCCACTCTTTCCGCCCTAGTTTCCGTCATACCGGTGTTATGTTCCTTGATTTTGCATCCCTAACACGATGAGGGGTATGGGACCCTCTTGACAGTTCATCTTGAATAAAACTCTTCAAACAAGGCCGAACATTGGTTTTAACATTTTCCATAATAATACTTAAACTAAATAATAAATTTGCATAGGGCCTTGTGAACCTGAGGATTTTTCTACATACAGGGCGGGGCCAGCGCTGGTGGTGTTGGTCCCAAACGGGCAGACTGCGGGGCCACCATGGGGCAACCCGAGGATCTGGTTTTACTCGTAGGCTTTCCCATTCGGACGTGTCCTGAGACTCTATACGCGCGGCTACTATCAGGGTGTCGACACGTCGGGAGGCTTTGCTGGATTAGTTTTACCATTGTCGAAATGTCTTGTGCACCGGGGCCCTGAGTCTAATCGGATGTCCCGCAATGGAGGATTGTCTCCGCAGATCGTGAGCTTATAATGGGCTAAGTTGGGACACCCCTGCAGGGTTTAAACTTTCCAAAGCCGTGCCCGCGGTTATGTGGCAGATGGGAATTTGTTAATATCCGGTTGTAGAGAACTTTACATCAGATTCGAATTAAAATGCCCAACCGCGTGTGTCACCGTGATGGTCTCTTTTCAAGTGGGTCGAGAAGAGAACACGGTGGTGTTATGTTTGAATGTAAGTAGTTCAGGATCACTTATTGATCATTACTAGTTTGCGACCGTTTGCGTAGCTTCTCATCATATTCTTGTACTCGTAAGTTAGCCACCATATCATGCGTAGTCGCTTGCAGCAATCTCACCACTTATCCTTTCCATACCCTTTAAGCTTTGCTAGTATTGATACCCATGGTAATGGGATTGCTGAGTCCTCGTGGCTCACAGATTACTACAACAACAGTTGCAGGTACAGGTAATGCGATGATCATGACGTGAGAGCCATGCTTGCTTACTTTGAGTTCTTCTTCTGCTTTGTCGTTCAAGCGATTGGTTCCTGGTCGGCAGCCTGGGCTAGCAGGGTGAATGTTGTTTGAGTTTCTGTTTGTGTTTCATCCGTAGTTGGATGTTGCCCTTCTGTATGATGTTGTTGAATTCATGTGGCATTGTTTGCCTTTTGTATGTATCCTCAACTATTATGTAATGGTACGATGTAATGATATCCACCTTGCAAAACCGTCTCCGATATGCGCTTCTATCCTTGGTGGGTCCTTTGAGTTCCTTTAGTATAGGGTCGCATATTGGGCGTGACAGCCCCTTTAAAACAGGCGAATCCTGCGAGCGCCGGGTCCGGCAACACCCACTGTGTGCCGGTTTTTGGAAACCGGATTGCGGCATCCCAGCAGTGGCGGGAACCGAGGAGTCCATCTAATCTTGGGGCAATCCCTCAGGCTTCGCGCGGGCGCCACGTGGTGCCTGGAAGTCGGAGGGGCCTGACAGGCCACGCGCGTGATGGGACTGGGCGACGTGCTGGGGGCCGCCGCCGCGTGCCCTTGGCCCACGCGCGCGGATTTATTGAGGCGTCTGGGGGTCGGTTCCCCATGCAGTTATTGCGCGCGTACATGCGCACTTATTGCGGGGTAGTGGGAAAGGCGAGCGCAAACGAACCCACTCCCCCACTTTCAAACCGAGGCTTATAAATTGGGGCGAGGGGGCGGCGGACATCATTCTCGCTCGCGCTCCCCTGCCTCTTCATCCTTCCACTACTTTTTGCGACCGCCGCGCTGTGATGCCTGCCGCTTCGAGCAGAGCTCCATCGTCGTCCATCTTCCTTCCTTTCTTTCGTCTCCGTCGATGGCTCTGTCGTCAGGCTCATGGATGGGCTCGACCTTCACCGCCGACGACATCTCCTATCTCCATTCCTTCTGGCACTTGCCAAGGGAAACGAATGTCGTCGTGCGCCTGCTGCGGGGCGAGCAGAGGCCGCAGCCCCAGGGCACGGAGCGCGTGGTCTTCCTCCCGCACTTCGAGTGCGGGTTCGGGCTTCCAGCGAGCGCCTTCTTCCGCATGTTCATGGAGTTCTTCGGGCTTGAGCCCCATCATCTTGGTGCCGGCGCCATTGTCTAGTTGTTGTGCTTTGTCACCCTCTGCGAGGGGTACCTAGGGGTCGAGCCTGTTGACACCAGATTTTGGCGTAGTTAAGAATCCGGATTCGTATGCCGGACTGAACCCTTGCCGGTGTGAAAGCTTGCCGGAGTACAAATCTTGCCGGAGTGAAACCCTTGCCGGAGTGAACCCTTGCCGGAGTACAAACCTTACCAGAGTGAAACCTTGCCGGTGTGAAAGCTTGCCGGATAGAAACATTGTCGGTGTGGAAAGCTTACTCGGATAGAAAACTTGCCGGATTGGAGGCTGTGATAGTCAAACGGACGAGAAATTGAAAATGGGCTCAAAGGGATATTCAGATAACCTCGTATGGAAAAACGTTCAACAAGAAAGTTGTTCGTCGTCGAAGCGGTCGATTTCGATATAAAGATCGTCCCAATCCGAATTCGTATGCAAAAGTTATAGCCGCTACAAGATGCTGCTACAGTAGATGGCCGGACACTCCGGAGGCAACCCTCCGGATTCCATATTTTTCTGCTGCAGACTTCGGAAAACAGCCAAAAACTCTCTCAAGATGGCTTCTAATAAAAAAACGTTCAACATGAAAGTTGTTCGTCTCGTCGAAGCGGTCGATTTTGATATAAAGATCGTTCAAATCCGAATTCTTATGCAAAAGTTAGAGCCCGCACAGCGCGACCTTCCGGATTCCATATTTTTCTGCTGCAGACTTCGGAAAACAGCCAAAAACTCACTCAAGATGGCTTCTAATCAAAAAACGTTCAACTTGAGAGTTGTTCGTCTCGTCGAAACGATCGATTTTTATATAAAGATCATTCAAATCCGAATTCTTATGCAAAAGTTAGAGCCCGCACAGCGCGACCCTCCAATAGGCAAAATATGACACCTGGAACCAAACACATGTGTGGGTATGTCTGATGAGCTGCGTGAGTATTTAGCTGTTTTACGCGAGCAATTTGGCCATGAATATGACTTCGGATCAAAAAATGTTCAACATGAAAGTTGTTCGCCTCGTCGAAACGGTCAAGATTGCTTTTGGGCTCGTTTTCATCCGAAGTCGTTTACCACCACAAAAAAGACCCGCAAGGTGCAGCCAGTTTAAACCGAACAGTTTTGGAAAGTTCGGATAAAACCAGTCCGAATTTGACTAGGGTTTTGGACGTCAATTGATGTAATTTTCTTGTAAGGAAAGCTTAGATAAATCCTTTGCTTGTACGGGAAGTCCAGCCGCCTCTTATATATGTTGGGGGTGACGGCCGATTGAAAACAACACACAATCGAACAAACACATCTGCTACTTTTTCGTGTTCATCTATCTTTATCCCCTACCCTTGTATCTTTCTTTCTCGTTCTTCATTCGTTCTTCGCGTTGGAGGGCAGCGATCCACGAGGCTCTAGGGGCGAGCGAATCGACCTAGGGCAGCCCATAGTCGCCGCACTTCGACGGGTTTCTCCCGGCGTGTGGGGTTCGGGTCTTCAAAAGCGCCCGCCGGTGTCCTGCGTGTCGCGCTGTCGGTCGGGTCTCCTTCGGCGTGAGCTGCGGTGCATCACCCCGGCGTCGAGGGTACCGTGGCGTGTTAGTGTGTCAACACACTTTTTGGCGACTCCGCTGGGGAAAGAAGAGCAATCATCATCATCCACCATGTCCGATCTTCCCAAGCCATCGAGGTGAGCGCCGATAACATCATTAAGCCTAGTCTTGATGAGATATCGGCCGATCATCGCCAAGTCTATGAGGAGTACAAGAAGGCGCGTGAAGAGAAGGATTTGCAGGAGTTCCTTGCAAAATTCAAGAAGGATCGCCAAGGCAACATCACTCCTATTGAAGAAATCAAGTTCCCTCCTCTTCAAGCCGAGCAGGTTAAACCCGCTGTGAGTACTACCTTTTCTCCTGAGCAGTGGGCTGAGATTGAGAGTCGTATTGCTGATGGTAACAATCTGGTCTATCAAACTTTCATAGAAAATACCAATGCTCAGAAAAATATATCTCAATCATCTAGTGGTAATGATGGTGTAGCTGCTAGTGTGCAAAACCCTAATCTGGCTTTACCTATCTCATCGGCGCCTCCTATGCCGATGACTTATTATCCTACTCAGACAAACCAGATTGTGACTGCACCCATTAATCCTATTATGAGCATGCCAGGTTCGGTGGCAACGCCGAACCAAACCTTACCTACAGCTACAACCACTCGGCCATTACCGAACTATAGTTCGGCATACATGCCACAGTTCATACCTACTGCTAGTAGTCCTACTCCTCCTATGCCGCTGCCACAAGTTGCATCGTCCACTATGGATGATGGTCTAGCTAATCTTAGAGAGGAGATGGCTAAGATGCTTCGAGAAAATTTTGGAGTTGAGTTACCTCGGAATCGGATTTACCAAAAGCCGTGCCCCAAATACTTTGATGCCATCCAGTGCCCTCCGGGATATAAGATTCCAGATTTTGTTAAGTTCAATGGAGAGGGCACAAAAACCACATGGGAGCATGTTAGTCAATACTTGGCACAATTAGGTGAAGCAGGTTCATTGAATGAATTGAAAGTGCGTTTGTTTCCTTTATCATTAACTGGTACTGCATTTTCATGGTTCTCTTCTTTACCACATGGTTCCATTCGGGTTTCGTCGCAGCTAGAGCAGAAGTTTCATGATCACTTTTATAGCGGCGATAATGAACTCAAGTTGTCACATCTAACATCGGTTAAACAGAAGCATGATGAATCGGTCTCCGATTACGTCAAGAGATTCAGAGAAACAAAAAACCGGTGTTTTAGTTTGGTAATAACTGAGAGGGACTTGGCAGACCTAGTGCTGAGTGGTTTGAGAACTCCCATTAGAGAAAAGCTAGAAGGCTACGAGTTCCTTAATATCAACCAAGTCTTACAAAGGGCTTTGGCTCAAGAAAACCGAAGCAAAGACATCAAAGAAGTGCATAGATACAAAGCCGATCGTCCAAAAATGAATATGGTGGAATATGACAGTGATCACTCGGACGATGAGGGTGATGTTTTTGCTACTGAATTTGTTTGGCCATCTAAGGCCAAACCCTTTACTTGCAATGATCTGAAACCGATTCATAAGAATCGTGATGAAGAGATGAAGTTTACTTTTAATATTGCTAAGTGTGATAGAATATTTGATGCTTTGCTGCAGGCTAAGATTATTAGAATATCTCATACTTTACCGCCGTTTGAAGAGCTAAAACGGCGTGCTTATTGCAAGTATCATAATTCTTTTTCTCATGCTACTAACATTGCAATGTTTTTCGACGACAGATACAATCGGCCATTAATGACGGACGATTGAACTTTTCTGAGATGCAAGTTGATAAACAACCTTTTCCAATGAATACCATGGATTTGGAGGGGAAGAAGCTACTCATTCGGCGGAGGTAGCGAATCTGCTAATAAAGCTAATGTCATTATTGGTGAGCCGGGAAAGACAAGGAGGACAACAAGGTCTTGGGGAGACAGGTTGTGCTTGATAAGCAACCCGATGGCAAGGAAGTGATCAAAATCACCATCAAGAATCCTACACTCGGGGGGCAACCGCAAGTGCAAGAAAATACTCATGTTAAATTTGTCAAGCCCAAGAGTCCAGAAGTTGGCAAGTGGAAGAAGAATGAAGTTAAAGTGCAGAGGAAGCGGATCAAGCCAACTTTTGATATGCTGTTGTCCAAATATGCCAATCAAGCGGCGGTTCTAGCTCTAACGGTCATCAAATTTAAGCGCCCAAGATCACCTCGAGGAAGAATTTCAGCATCACGCAAGGCCATATGGGTCATGGGCACCAGGACCATGGATGGCGCCACCCCCTTATGCGCCATACTACATGAGAGGCTTCAATGGAGGATGGGGGCAGCCCCCAATCGCCCCTTATGCTTTTCATCCGGGTTGGGCAGAGCCAAGGAGGCCCGTTCATGAGAGACTTTCTTATCCCACACGAGGCCGTTTGAACAATAGTGTCAATCGGCCAGTGCAAGATAATCAAAAAGGGGTCGGCAAGCAAGAATGGCATGTTAAGTCGCCAAGTGCTGTAACGGTCGAGTCAAGCAAAGGCAAGGAAAAAACCGATGCCGACTCACTCATCTTGGGCACCAAAACATTCACCATACAACAGCCGATTATGCATAGCAATCC
This sequence comes from Aegilops speltoides, assembly GCA_021437245.1. Classification (NCBI taxonomy): domain Eukaryota; kingdom Viridiplantae; phylum Streptophyta; class Magnoliopsida; order Poales; family Poaceae; genus Aegilops; species Aegilops speltoides. Next base: position 149,881,471 of record CM038143.1, on the reverse strand, counting down.
GACTGAGCTGATACTTGCTATCGCACCAAAGCACTCGGCTAAAAACCTTGAAGAAAACACCAGCCAAGTAAAGACGAGAGATTCTAAATACACTCAGACAAAGTGGTGTCCTCCAGGGTTAACAAAGACAGAAAAGAGGAAACTACAGAGGTTAAGGAGTCAAGAGATGGCAGAACAAGAGGCCGAGAAGCAAAGGGATAAGTTGTTCAATGACACTCGACCTATGTTACCTACAAAACAAGTGTGGAGGCCCAAACAAATACAAGATGCGATGGCTTCTACACCTATCACAGCAGCACTGCACCACCAAAGAGGACGACTCAATCATTGCATCGTCTATGTTACCTATTGCTTCCTCTTCACTCGGACAAATTTCAGAATCGGTGGATACACTCGGCGAGGAGGCTGATATGTTAGATTACGAGTCTACACCGATTCATGAAGGTATGGATATTAATATGGTGTATTATTTACCGCTGAATTTCGTCTGTAGATGAGGAAGGGAGGTGGCTCAGCTGGATTTTGGCCCTAAAAATGCAATATTCGAGAAGCCAAAAGACCCGATGAACGATCTGAAACCGTTATATCTCAGAGGTCATATCAATGGGTCACCGCTCACTCGGATGCTCGTTGATGGTGGTGCTGTGGTAAATCTTATCCCGTATTCGGTCTTCAAAAAATTGGGGCTGCATGATGAAGAGTTGATAAAGACCAACATGGTGCTGAATGGATTTGAAGGCAAAGAGAAAACTGAAGCCAAAGGTGTGATGTATGTGGAGCTCACGGTGGGAAGTAAAACTTTGGCTACCGCATTCTTTGTCGCTGAGGTGCAAGGTAACTACAACGTCATACTAGGGCGTGATTGGGTTCATGCAAACCAGTGCGTGCCATCCACCATGCACCAGTTTTTGATCCAGTGGGTTGATGATGAAGTGGAAGTCATTCATGCGGATAACTCGGCCTGTGTTGCTTTGGCCGAGGCACCGTGGATTAGCAACACCCAAATGTTACTTGCTTGACGGGGCGTGACTTGTCGAGTTCGATTTTCTCAGTAGCGACAAAGAATGGTTTCGTGTCCGTCTCTTTAAAGCCGACTGAGTGCAATCGGCTCCAAGGTATGATATGTTTAAATGGATCCTAACTCAGATTGGTTGCAAAAGCGACTTGTAGAATATCGGTCCAATGAGAACGATATATATGAGTCCATAGAAGAGTTAGATGATATGGATAAATTAGGACAAGGTTTTACATCGGCCGATCCATTAGAAGAGATAGATATAGGAGATGGTTTGACTCCTAGGCCGACATTTGTAAATGCAAATTTAAGAGTCGATCATAAAGCCAAGTTGATCGAGCTGTTGAAAGAATATGTTTGTTGCTTTGCATGGGAGTATCATGAGATGCCAGGTTTAAGCCGAGATCTAGTGGAGCATCGGTTACCTATAAAGGCTGGGTTTAGACCATATAAACAATCGGCCAGAAAGTTTAATCCAAAAACATATGACCGGATCAAGGAAGAGATCGGTTGTTTGCTTAGAGCTAATTTTATTAGACCTTGCAGGTATGCCGAGTGGATTTCTAATATTGTCCCAGTGGAGAAGAAAGGATCCGGCAAGTTGAGGGTTTGCATTGACTTCAAAGATTTGAATAGGGCTACACCCAAAGATGAGTATCCCATGCCAATAGCTGATATGCTTATTAATGATGCTTCTGGACATAAGGTTATTAGCTTTCTAGATGGTAATGCCGGATACAATCAAATTTTTATGGCGAGAGGACATGTCCAAGACAACTTTTCGTTGCCTGGTTTTCTTGGTTTATTCGAGTGGAAAGTGATGACATTCGGATTAAAAATCTTGGCGCCACATATCAAAGGGCTATGAATTTGATTTTCATGATTTACTCGGTGTCATACTTGAAGTCTATATTGATGATATTGTTGTCAAATCGGACGCTTTTGAATCTCACTTGGCCGATTTGCGTTTAGCTTTTGAAAGAATGAAAAATTATGGACTAAAGATGAATCCTTTGAAGTGTGCATTCGGTGTGTCAGCTGGTAAGTTTTTGGGTTTCATTATTCATGAAGATGGCATAGAGATTGATCCCAAAAAGATAGAGGCCATACAGAAAGTCGAGGCTCCAAAATGCAAAAGAGATATGCAAAAGTTCCTTGGCAAAGTCAATTATTTGAGAAGGTTCATAGCTAATCTATCAGGGAAAGTTGATGCATTTACTCCTATCCTTCGGTTAAAAAATGATGCTGATTTCACTTGGGGGGCAAAACAGCAAGAAGCATTTGATATGATCAAGAATTATTTGTGCACTCCTCCGGTGATGAAAGCACCAAAGCATAGGGAACCCTTCAGACTTTACATTGCAGCAGAGGAAGGAGTTATTGGTGTTGTTCTAACTCAAGAGACCGAAGGAAAAGAGCATGCTATCACTTATTTGAGCCGCCGCTTATTGGACGCAGAGACAAGGTATACATTTATTGAAAAATTATGTCTATGCTTATATTATGCTTGCACAAAATTGAGACATTATTTAGTACCGAGTGCTTGCATAGTAGCTTGTCAGACCGATGTCATTAAATACATTTTGCATAGGCCAATTCTTAGTGGTAGAATTGGCAAGTGGGCTTATGCTTTAATTGAATATGATTTGGCTTATGAATCTCTAAAATCCATGAAAGGCCAAATTGTTGCTAATTTCATTGTTGAACATCGGATTAGTGACAAGCATGATGTTGATATGAACCTTGTTTCATTAGTACCATGGAGATTATACTTTGATGGTTCAGTTTGTAGCAATGGCCAAGGTGTTGGTATTGTTTATATATCTCCTCATGGTGCTGTTTTTGAAGCCTCATGCCGCTTAGAATATGTGTGCACAAACAATCAAGCCGAATAGGAAGCATTGTTATTCGGCCTAGAGATGTTACTTGCTATAGGTGTTACACACATTGAGGCTTACGGCGATTCGTTACTAATAGTGCAGCAAATATCCAAAGTCTTTCAATGTTTGGACGAATCACTTAATGTTTATCTTGATAAATGTCTAGATATAATCTCTACTTTGGATTATTTTAGCATTGCACATATATCTAGACATGACAACTGGAAAGCAAATGAGTTGGCACAGCAAGCATCAGGATACCATGTTGATCATGGCATGTTTCATATTTCTCAAAGTCCGATGTCTTGTCTTACCAGTATAGAAGAGGCCGAACCGGAACCCACTGATTCGGTCATTAACAAAAAATCTAGTGCAGGTGACAATTCCGACTGGAGGAAGCCTATCGGTGTCAAAACCGGCGGATCTCGGGTAGGGGGTCCCGAACTGTGCGTCTAGGCGGATGGTAACAGGAGACGAGGGACACAATGTTTTTACCCAGGTTCGGGCCCTCTCGATGGAGGTAAAACCCTACGTCCTGCTTGATTAATATTGATGATATGGGTAGTACAAGAGTAGATCTACCACGAGATCAAGGAGGCTAAACCCTAGAAGCTAGCCTATGGTATGATTGTTGAGATGTATGTTAGTCCCACGGACTAAGGCCCTCCGGTTTATATAGACACCGAGAGGCTAGGGTTACAGTCGGTTACAATGGTAGGAGTCTACATATCCGTATTGCCAAGCTTGCCTTCCACGCCAAGGAAAGTACCTTCCGGACACGAGCCGGAGTCTTCAATCTTCTATCTTCGTAGTCTTGGAGTCCGGCGGATATCGATAGTCCGGCTGTCCGGACACCCCCTAGTCCAGGACTCCCTCAGTAGCCCCTGAACCAGTCTTCAATGACGATAAGTCCGGCGTGCATAATGTTCGGCATTGCAAGGCGGGTTCCTCCCTTGAATAATCCGGAGAAGATAATGAACACCAGGATAGTGTCCGGCTCTGCAAAATAAATTCCACATTCCAACGTAGAGAGAATAAAATATACACTTAGCTCAATCTGCTGACGTATTATGCGGCGTGACATCACGCCACAGCCAAGCCCTCGTTTGAATCGTTTTTTATTATTCCACCTCAGCACGTTTAGCGAAGCGGTTTCCTTGGCACGTCTTGTCGAAGCAGAGATCGTATTCCCCTTATTCCGGGATCCTCATCAATACGTGCGTGGGTAACCCAACCGTTCCCATCGCCACGCCTCCTCTATCGAAGGGGAATCTCAAACGGTCACGGAGACGGCCCTCGGTATTTCTTCCCCTTTATAAGGGGACCAAGGCCTGTCCTTGTTCTTTAATCTCGCCTCGAATCTTTCCTCCGCTCCTAGTTCCAACACCCAGAGCATCAGATTTGAGCGCTTCGGATCCTCAACCAATATCCGGCTCCGACCTCCAGGGCCGGTGGATGCCCTCCTCTGTCACGGAGGAGGACATATTGAAGTTGCGTGAGGCCAAGTACCTGGCCTACGAGGTTTCGCACAGGTTGCCCGCCCAAGGGCAGGCTGTGCCGGCCCCCGAGCCCGGAGAATACGTTGTTTTCGTATCCCACCTCCGCCGGGGTTTAGGCTTCCCGACGGATCCCTTCGTGAGAGGGCTCCTGTTCTACTACGGGCTAGACTTTCACGACTTGGCTCCGGAGTCTATCCTCCATATCTCCACATTCATCATCATCTGCGAAGCCTTCCTCCGCGTCATCCCCCACTTCGGCCTATGGCTGAAGACCTTCAAGGTGGAACCGAAGATGATCGGGGGGCGTCAAGCGGAGTGTGGCGGGGCGACCATAAGCAAGAAGGTCGATGCTCCGTGGCTCGAGGGTTCCTTCCAAGAGGAACTTGGATTGTGGCAGCAGGAGTGGTTCTATATCACCGCTCCAAGGGGCAGCAAGCAAAAGCCGCCGCCCCCTTCCGCCCGGGACCTCCACGCCAACTGATGTCGTGGGTCAACCAAGGGCTCAATTGGGGGCCGTCCAAGGACGCGCCCTCACTGCAGGGCCGAATTCGAGACCTCCAAGCAAGGGAGATCGACCTGGTCAAGGTGATGCAGGTCATGCTAATCAGGTGCCTCCTGCCCTGCAAACGCCGTCCTCTCCGACTATGGGAGTTCAATCCGGAGGGACCTCGTATTCTCCAGGATTTTATGGGTGCGACACCCACGGAGATGTACAAGCTGTTCTTCGGACCGCAGGTGGCGTGTCCGGATTCGGCCGAGGACGCAGGCCTAAGCCGTGATCGCCCGGATACTCAGGTAGATAGCTCAGAGTTCGGACATTCTATTTATATGCCTTTCAAAAGTTCGTCTTCTAACCCTTTGTTCTTTATAGGAATGGGTGGCGCAATCCAGGCTGATAAGGTGTCCGGCCCCCCTCCCAGAGACCGCAGTGGAGCCCGTGCTGGTCAGAATGTTGGAGGTTGCGCCCGCAGAAGGGGGCGATGGGGGAAATAAAGGAGCTAATACTTCGCCCAAAGGGGCGACTGAAGAGGAGGGAGACAAGAACCCCTCCCTTCAATGGGAGAAGAGGACCGCCTCCGAAAATCCGGAGGCCAAAGCCCCTAAGCGTGTGAAGAAATCCTCACCGGAGGGTCCGGCGTCCGGAAAGAGTCCGGACGCACAATCATCGCCGAAGGACCAGCCCTCCAACGAGACGTGAGTATAAAAGAGGAAATTAAGTAGTAAGGGAGTACCTTCATTTGTGCTTCTGTGGGTAACCGAAATATTTATATTGCAGTTCGGATCTGCAGCCTTCTCAGATGAGTTCATCTTCGAGGGATCTTCTTCCGGAGATGATGGAGAGCGATACGCCTCCATCCGCAGCGCCGCCAAATGAAGCAGGCGAGCCCGAAGTGTCATCACGGAGGGTATCCCCGAGTCCGGAGGGGCCCGAGAGTTCGGCGCCTGCTAGAGTCCGGCCGGGGGGACTGAAGAGTCTGCTTGAGAGGGCGTCCGTTTCAGAAGATCACCGCGCGTTAATGTGTATGGTGATTGGAAGGATTTCGTCCGCTGAAAGCGGATTGCAATGCCGCCTGAGCTTCTTTGGCGGGATTTGAGGTATCTGAAAATAGCGCACCTTTGTCTTTTAACAGTTTTGCATATAAAAATGCGCCTGTATAGATAGTAGCCCCGAGACTCGGTAGGTTGTCGGAAAAGACAGCGTCGAGGATCAAAATCTCAAATCTCAATTAATGAATACCGCCGTCCTTGTGCAGGTGGCGATAGTCCGGGGCCAGCCGGATTGATGAGTTTGCGAATTAAGTCGGCAACTTGACATGGCGAATCGACATCGCACTTGTCAACCGCGACTTGACGAGTCGCAAGGTAAATAAATTCTCCGCATTGCTTTATTTAATGGGGGTCAAGCCCACCTCGATAAATTATATGTTGTGTATACTGAGATGGTGCTGCTGCGGTGGAGAGTCTTGGGCGAACTTGCTCTAGCTAAGGAGCAAGCCCGAGGAGGACGTGTGACTGCCTCGAAGGCAGCCGAGGAGTTGAAAGTCGAAAAGGCCGCGACCGCCTAAGCAGGCGGAGGTGGCTGAATTGGCGGGAAATTAAAGGATGCTACCGACCGCAATCAGGCTCTTGAGAGGGGCGCTTATCGGAGCGGGAAGACCTGAATAAGGCCACCGCCGGCCAAGGATGCTCGTGACCGCAATGCGGGCTATGAAGGAGGAGCTGCGCCAGGCCGGAGAAATCACGGCTGGCAAGCCTTTTCTGATGCGTCGCCGGTTTATGGATTCCAAGTATGCTCAATTTGAGCGGCTGTGGAGTTCGGAGGATCCGTATATGGACTTGGCTGCGAGTGCGGCTCATGCCGTTAAGCACTTCCGGAGCCAGGGAGATCACGAGACGGAAGAGTTATATTGGTCTCAATTCCACAGTCCGGATCGCCCACTTCGGTGACGGACGGTTGGCGAATGGGCGAACTGAATAGGTTGTCGGACTAGCCATGATCGACATCGTGGCCCATATGCGGCGAGAGGTCCAAGGCGACGAGCTACTTTGGCTTACTACAACAATTCCTTGGGGCGGTGCCGCATATGAAGGAGATGAAGCGGTCGGCCTGCATGGAGGGCGCGCGGATGGCTTTGGCCCATGTGAAGGCGCATTATCCGGAGATGGACGCCACCGCTGTTGCTGCCCAGAGCTCGGATGAAAACCGGCTCCCTGCCGAGCACTATTTCGGGGAAGTCATGCGCGGTGCTCGTAAAATAGAGGCGCAGTGCTCAAAGAATGTAACGTTCAAATGAACGCGTTAGCTTGTAAATCAATGATTATGGTGTGACTACTTTTTATACTTGTGCGTCCAAGTGGTAAAACTTCTCCTGTGCGGCCGTTTACGTATACTTGTGTATAACCTGAAAGATGCAGTCTTCGGCTTTAGCCCCCTCGCACAAGGTGTTGGGGTGTTCGCAAAATAGCGCGTTTTCACACTTAATCCGACGTCTCGGTCCTGTTATAAGGAGGTGGTAGCATAGCGAACGAGGCAATCCGGACTATAATGCTGTAACGCCCTCGATGCGGCTATATCTCCCACGTGTCGAAGCACGACTTAGAGGCATAACCGCATTGAAAGCAATGTCGCAAGTGAGGTAATCTTCACACAACCCAAGTAATACATAAGGGAAAGAGATACATAGTTGGCTTACAATCGCCACTTCACACAAATAAACGAATAAAGCATTACATCATCCAGATACAATCAAGGTCCGACTATGGTGACTAGAACAAGCATGCAAACTAGGGATGATGATGTTGCTGATTTCAGGAACTTAGTTTTTCACTACGACATGTCCTGCTGTTATTTTTGTGCCATATGTTCATGTTGTTACAGAGAGATCTATGCCCTTTTTGAGCATGATCAGTAAGGGTGTTTTGAACATATGGATGTGCTCTATCCATCCATGCCTTTGTTGGCATTTATGGAGTAGTCTAGCATGTCACTTTCGTGCTCTACTTTTGCTTGAAAATGTTTCTTGACAGATTGTTTGCATGAGATTCAATTTTCACGAGGTCGTTGTAGTTGATCCGTGTATGCTATGAACTTGCTCTTGCCATGCTTAGCTTCATAAACATGCCTTCTTGCTGTTGGTTGCCTTGCCATGCCATGTATTGCTCTGTGGTGAGTGGTTCAAGCTCACGAACATGCCTACTTATTGTTGTTCCTGCCATGTTATGAATTTGTTATATAACTTGCCATGTTTACATGGGTGCCATCATATTTTCCGTGCCCTTTTGGCTCATGGTCAGTAAGGGACTGTTGTTCTATGCATTTAGTAGTTTCATGCCATGCCTTTGTTTGCCATGATAAGTTCCTGTAACATGTTGTTTGATAGCTCTAAACATTGCAACCTGATGTTATTTCTGCTAAAGTCTGAAACTGTTATTATTTGCAATATCTCCATGTGTTTTTGAGCATGTTCTAGTTGTTTTTGGAGATAGCTCAGTGTTCACGTTTTGTTATGCTTTACGTGTACTTCATGTCCATGCCTTTTGTTCTTATGTTGGGGTGCTGTAGCTTGTTGTTTTGATGCTTGTAAGATGCCTAGTTGCTGTTTTGGGCAGATTGTTGCTATGACTTGTATAGTGTGTGTGTGTTGCACCGTTGCTCCGTTTTGAGTGTGATCTATATGAAACTTGCTTGTTTTTGCATGTAGTTTCATATTATCATGTTGCATCCTTGTTTTGGTGTGTTTGCTTGATGTTTGGGTGCATTTTGCATCAATGCCATGCTTAACTTGTTTTGCTCGTATCTTCTAGGCCGTAGCTCCGAATCTAATGAACTTTATATGTAACTTGACTAGAATTTCGTGTAGATCATCTTGGTGCATCTTAACTTGCTATTTAACAACTTGAACATAATGTTTATTCAGTTCTGGACCAATTTCGAAATTTGCATATGAGGACTTACCGGAATTGTCATATGTTGTTCCCGGCCTCATTTAAACTTGCCTTGATGTGTTGTTCTTGTTTGCATCTTCTCTTGTCATGAGTAGCTTCATGTAGCTTGGTCATGCATCATGCTTGTTGTGCATCATGCCTTGTTCATGTGTGGTGTGTTTACCTATGTTGTGTGCTTCTTCTTGTTAGTTCCTGTTTCGTTGCGATCGTGAGGATCCGTTCGTCTTCTTCATGGACTCGTTCTTCTTCCTTGCGGGATTTCAGGCAAGATGACCGCTACCCTGAATCTCACTACTATCATTGCTATGCTAGTTGCTTCGTTCTATCGCTATGCTGCGTTACCTATCATTTGCTCTTCAAGTCTCCCAAATTGCCATGAACCTTTAACCTTTGACACCCTTCCTAGCAAACCGTTGTTTGGCTATGTCACCGCTTTGCTCAGCCCCTCTTATAGCGTTGCTAGTTGTAGGTGAAGTTGAAGATTTCTCCATGGTGGACAGGATTTTTGTTGGGATATCACAATATCTCTTATATATTTAATGCATCTATATATTTGGTAAAGGGTGGAAGGCTCGGCCTTATGCCTGGTGTTTTGTTCCACTCTTGCCGCCCTAGTTTCCGTCATACCGGTGTTATGTTCCCGGATTTTGCGTCCCTTACGCGGTCGGGTGATTTATGGGACCCCCCTGACAGTTCGCTTTGAATAAAACTTGTCCAGCAAGGCCCAACATTGACTTTTACCATTTGCCTCACCACCACCTATTTTTCCCTTGGGAGTCGCTCTCTCGAGGTCATCTTTTTAGCCCCGGGCCGTGCTTGTCTAAGTGCTGGTCCAAACCGAAGCGATGTCCGGTGCCCCTGGCAACCAGGGTCTATGCCAACCCGACGTCTTGCTCATCCGGTGTGCCACGAGAGCGAGATATGTGCAGCTCCTATCGGGATTTGTCGGCTGGCGGGAGGCTTTGCTGGTCTTGTTTTACCATTGTCGAAATGTCTTGATGTACGGGATACCGAGTCGATCGGAGTGTCTCGGGTGAAGGTCTATTCGCTTCGATGATCGCGAGAGCTTGTCATGGGCTAAGTTGGGACACCCCTGCAGGGTATAAACTTTCGAGAGCCTTGCCCGCGGTTAGGTGGCAGATGGGAATTTGTTAATGTCCGGTTGTAGATAACTTGACACCAGATCCGAATTAAAACGCATCAACGCGTGTGTAGCCGTGATGGTCTCTTCTCGGAGTCCGGAAGTGAACACGGTTTCGGGTTATGTTTGGCGTAAGTAGGTGTTCGGGATCACCTCTTGATCATTGCTAGCTTCACGACCGCTCCGCTTGTTTCTCTTCTCGCTCTCATTTGCGTATGTTAGCCACCATATGATGCTTAGTCACCGCTGCAACCTCACCACTGCACCCCTTCCTTTCCCATTAAGCTTTGCTAGTCTTGATACCCATGGTAATGGGATTCTTTGAGTCCTCGTGGCTCACGGATACTTCAAAACCAGTTTGCGGTGCCTATGTTACCGGCGGTGGCGCAACCAAGCTCAAGGAGGAGCTCGATGAAGATTTTGCCCTTTGTGTAGTTTCGTTCTAGTTGATCAGTAGTGGAGCCCAGTTGGGGTCGATCGGGGACCTTTTTGTCGCATTTGGGGTTCTTCTTTTATTTTGGTTCCGTAGTCGGACCTTGATTGTATCTGGATGATGTAATGCTTTATTCTTTTATTTGTGTGAAGTGGCGATTGTAAGCCAACTATATATCTCTTTCCCTTATGTATTACTTGGGTTGTGTGAAGATTACCTGACTTGCGACATTGCTTTCAATGCGGTTATGCCTCTAAGTCGTGCTTCGACACGTGGGAGATATAGCCGCATCGAGGGCGTTACAAATGCTTTATCTCTTTCACTTAGCCCCTGGTGGCACCGCACATCTCCGGATTCGGGGTGCGTATGTGCCTGACCGGGAAACGGTCCTTCGTCAAAGAGGGGAATTCTAAACATTCCGATAGTCGATCGAGTGGTGACGGACTCTCGCTATATCATGATCGGTTTTGGCTTTCTCTCTTGAGGTGCTCGCCCACCGAGCGGGGCACAATCGCAGAGTTCTCCGGTGCGCGTTAGCGGATGATATGGAGCGCAAGGCAGCAAAACACGGAGCCGGGCAAACCCAACATTTGACCAAAGACATGATTCGGAGCTGATGCATATAATGCCTAACTCGAGACGCCGAACACTCCCGAAGGTGTTCGGACTTTATAATAATGGGCAGAATTATGCCCTAAGCCCCTAGTGTCCAGGTACGGGCATGGTCTTCTGACGCGGCCGATGCCAAAGCGTCAGGCTCCACTTTGGCTGTAGAAAGAAGCCAAGGGAGAGTAACAACAAGAGACAATGATAAAAAGGTCTACGCAGGGTGTTAATCTGAAAAGAATCCTTGCAACGGGTCCCTACTGCACGTCTGCGCCTGTGTCTCCGTTGCGCCGTTATCCTGGACGGGTACGCACGTTGTTCATCTGTAGAAAGAGAGGAACGTTTTAGTTTTGGAAACAGTTCGTGCGAAAAAATATGCAAATGAAGAAATATAAATAATTAAAGCAAGGTTTATATGAAACCACGGTGATTTGTGTGCGCAGCCCCCTGTGAAAGGGTATGCGGCTAGGAAGCCCCTAGCCTGCTGAGTCCGGATTCGTCTATCCGAGTCCAGGGTCCTTAAGTGACCTTCGCACTGAAATGGTGCCATGTGGACCGGGCATCTTGAGTGTAAGAGACGCGTAATGCGGTATGGCGTTGAAGCGGACAAAAGCCTTTCGTCCCAAGAGTGCTTGATATTCACTTTCAAATGGGACAACGTGAAAAATTAATTTTTCACGTCGAAAATTGTTCGGCGATCCGAACACGACTTCTAGTAGTATCGAGCCTGTGCACTTGGCGTAAGGGCCTGGCTTCACTCCTTTGAAGGAAGTGCGGCTGTGTCGAATTTTGGTAGGGTCTATCCCCATTCTACGGATTGTGTTTGAATATAGCAGGTTTAAGTCAATGCCTCCGTCCATTAGGCCGCTGGTGAATTGTAATCCGTCTATTATGGGATTCATTATCAGGGGAGTCCGTCCCGCGTTTCAAACGCTTCTGGAATAGTCCAGGTGGTCGAAAGTGATTGGTTGTGATGTCCAACCTTTATTGTCCACTGTGTCGGGCCGTGCGAAGCTCTTTTTAGAAAGTGCCACACTATTTTTTCGTTTTATCACATGAAGTGAGTTTACTGCTTTAACCCCTTGTGGGAAAGCCTTTTGTTTTCCGGTGCTCTGCTGTTGGGGTTTATCCTCTTCGCTTGGCGCGTCGAGCCCCTTGTGTTTGGCATTTAATCGGCCGGATTGTTTGAAAACCCAACAATTCCTGTGGGTGTGATTTGCAGGTCTTCCGGGGGTACTGTGGATTTGACATATCCGACCCAAAATCTTCTTTAATCTGGACAATTCGTCAGGGTCATCCTTTAGAGGCTGCGTTTTATTATTGGGCCGCGAGCTTTTAAATCCGGCGTTGACTGCCGTGCTCTTTGGGCTTTTCTCTTTATTCCGGCGCTGCTCTTTTCTGCGCCGTGATTTTCCGTTTCCATCTCTTATCTCTGATGTACTAGGGTCGCTGGAGCTGCATCTTGCTAGCCAGCTATCCTCACCCGCACAGAAGCGGGTCATGAGGCTTGTTAGTGCAGACATTGTCCTCGGCTTTTCTTGAACGAGGTGCCTGGCGAGCCATTCATCTCGGACATTGTGCTTGAAAGCTGCTAAGGCTTCGGCGTCCGGACAGTCGACTATTTGGTTCTTTTTGGTAAGAAACCTGTTCCAGAATTTCCGCGCTGACTCTCCGGGCTGTTGGGTCTGTTGTTCCATCGTAGGCCTCTATGTTTATGGGTTTAAACCCTGCTGGGAATTCATGATCCAGCACCTCGTCGGCGAAACATAGTGGGTGTGCGGCACCCCTGTACTTGTATGTGCCGCTATCGTCGGACACTTGACGTGTTGCTTTGCTTCTTGGGGCTTTCTTTTTGGGTCCGTAGATGGACCTGGCTGGGGCTTGGACGGTGGGGCTCTATGGCCTCCTCGTCGGTCGAAGCAGCTTACGCTTGGGTAACTCTTCGATTGGTGGCCATTGCCGATTTATCTGCGGTTTTGAGTACTTTGCTCCATCTTATTTGGGCGTGTCTTCCGCTGTTTTGAGCTTCTTTTCCTTCTTGAGCTTCTTCTTTGTAGCGATGAGCCTGCACTTAAAAAGCTCTTGTTCGACGGGGTCCTCGGGCGCGGCGAGTTCGTCGTCATTGAGGCTTGCCGTCTTGGAGGAGGTATATAGTTATGATCCTCAACCTCTTAAATCTGCCGCCCTTTCGTGAGGGCTTGTACGCATCCTCTGCGCTGAGTCTTCTTTGGAGGGATTGTCATCGGCACTCTCACGGGGTATTGTTATTTCTGTGCGGAATCTATATTCTTCTTTGTGGCGGGATTTAGAGCGGCGCCCGACGCGGCGTTTGGGCTGCTTCTTTAAAGAGTGCCTCCGCTGCTTCTTCGCCATCCCCTTCTTTGGGGTATCCACCATGTATCGTCATATGACAAGGTGGCCTTCCGATTGCCTCAGAGGCGCTGGTTCTGATAAATCTCCGGCATCGTCGTCCATAGCGTCGATTTAAGTCGAGTCGAAGTTAGCATGTCGGTTAAATCCTCGGCGGTGGCTACAAAGTGGGTGGTAGGTGGGCTCTGAATTTCTCCGTCGTCTGTACTCCAACCATCACGGCCATAGTCTAGCTAGGACTCCTCGATAGCGAGAGGTGCTTGATGAATTCAGGATATCGCCGAAAGGCGAAAAGTCTTTGGAAGATGTCATGATGATGAATTCCATAACCGGCGCCCAATCCGTATTGATTGGCGGGGGCGCGGGAGGCTCGGAGTCCGGCGAGGAGTCCGGCGCCTCGGAATCACGAGTTTTGCAGGGGACAAGATCAGTGTTCGTCTCCATCGCCGTGGATGTTGAAGCCCCCAGGGCGGCGTCTACCCACCGGCCCTTGATATGGGCGATCGGCTCCGGGCTAATGGCCGAAGCGGATCCGAGTGCGGCCACCAAGGCACTGTCCGGCAGCAGAGCTAGATTGTGCCCATCGTCACAGTGCGGCGCGCATGGCTGTGGTTCGAGTCCGTCGAAGATCAAGTCCCCGCGGACATCGGCCGTGAAGTTTAAGCTTCCGAATCTGACCTGACAGCCAGGGGTGTAGCTTTCGATCTGCTCCAGATGGCCAAGAGAATTGGCCCGCAGTGCAAAGCCGCCGAATACGAAGATCTGTCCGGGGAGAAAAGTCTCACCCTGGACAGCGTTGATTGTTGAAGATGCCATCGAGCCTATCGGTGACGACACAGAGGAACTCTCAATGAAAGCACCAATGTCGGTGTCAAAACCGGCGGATCTCGGGTAGGGGTCCCGAACTGTGCGTCTAGGCGGATGGTAACAGGAGGCGAGGACACAATGTTTTACCTGGTTCGGGCCCTCTCGATGGAGGTAAAACCCTACGCCCCGCTTGATTAATATTGATAATATGGGTAGTACAAGAGTAGATCTACCACGAGATCAAGGAGGCTAAACCTAGAAGCTAGCCTATGGTATGATTGTTGAGATGTATGTTCGCCCTACGGACTAAGGCCCTCCGGTTTATATAGACACCGGAGAGGCTAGGGTTACACAGAGTCGGTTACAATGGTAGGAGATCTACATATCCGTATTGCCAAGCTTGCCTTCCACGCCAAGGAAAGTACCTTCCGGACACGAGCCAGAGTCTTCAATCTTCTATCTTCGTAGTCTTGGAGTCCGGCGGATATCGATAGTCCGGCTGTCCGGACACCCCCTAGTCCAGGACTCCCTCAAAGCCCATTGTTGCTTACTTGCGTAATCCGAGTGAAAGGGTGGACAGGGCTGTTCGGCGTATGGCTTTTAAATATACTATGAGGGATGGTGATCTTTATCGCTGAACAGTTGATGATGTTATCTTAAAGTGCTTGGATGAGGACCAAGCAAGAGTTGCTATGGGAGAGGTACATGAAGGCATTTGTGGTACTCACCAGTCGGCTCCCAAGATGAGATGGTTGTTACAATGTGCTGGGTTTTATTGGCCGACCATGATTAACGATTGCTTCAGATATTATAAAGGGTGCGAAGCTTGTCAAAAATTTGGTGATATTCAGTTGGCTCCTGCTGCTATGTTACATCCCATTATCAAGCCGTGGCCTTCGTGAGGATGGGGTTTAGACTTTATTGGGAAAATTCATCCGTCTTCCTCAAAGGGCATCGGTTCGTATTGGTGGCAACCGATTATTTCACTAAATGGTGCTCAAGCAGTACCTCTCAAGAACATGACACATACGGAGGTGATTAAATTCATAACCGAGCACATTATTCATAGATTCGGCATTCCTCAAACATTGACTACAGATCAAGGCTCCTCTTTCATGTCACACCAAGTTAGAGAATTTGCCGAATCTTATAACATAAAATTGCTCAATTCATCTCCATATTATGCCCAAGCCAATGGACAAGCTGAGTCTAGCAATAAAATTTTAATCAAGCTCATCAAGAAGAAGGTTGAAGATAATCCAAGGAGATGGCATGAGTTGTTGTCTGAAGCTTTGTGGGCACATAGGATCTCAAGGCATGGTGCTACGAAGGTAACTCCATATGAGCTAGTATATGGTCAAGAGGCTGTTTTACCGGTGGAGGTGAATTTGAATGCTTTGAGAATAGCCAAGCAAAATGATTTATCGGCTGTAGATTTTTATAACTTAATGATGGATAACATTGACGAAGTTGCCGATAAACGTTTGACTGCTTTGAAGGCCATAGAGAAAGACAAGTTGAGGGTGGCAAGAGCTTACAATAAGAAAGTCAAGTTGAAGAATTTTCAAGTTGGTGATCTCGTATGGAAAGTGATTCTACCGATTGGTTCAAAAGATAGAAAATTTGGGAAGTAGTCTCCAAGTTGGGAAGGTCCTTTTAGGATCGCAAGAGTAGTTCCCGGAAATTCATATTTGGTGGAATCCATACAAAGGCGTTGTTACCTCGAGCTCTCAATGGCAAGTACTTGAAGAAATATCACCCGAGTGTGTGGCAAGAAGCCTAAATAGGCGATGGCCGATACATAGTTATCGCCCTAAGAAAATAAATGGCCGATGGAGTGTTGACATCGCCCTTAGAACAAACACAGTACAAGTTATTTTTCGGCACACAAGCTTTGCTGAAAAACAGGGGGCATGTGTTGACACCAGATTTTGGCGTAGTTAAGAATCCGGGTTCGTATGCCGGACTGAACCCTTGCCGGTGTGAAAGCTTGCCGGAGTATAAATCTTGCCGGAGTGAAACCCTTGCCGGAGTGAACCCTTGCCGGAGTACAAACCTTACCGGAGTGAAACCTTGCCGGTGTGAAAGCTTGCCGGATAGAAACATTGTCGGTGTGGAAAGCTTACTCGGATAGAAAACTTGCCGGATTAGAGGCTGTGATAGTCAAAGGGACGAGAAATTGCAAATGGGCTCAAAGGGATATTCAGATGATCTCGGATGGAAAAACGTTCAACATGAAAGTTGTTCGTCTCGTCGAAGCGGTCGATTTTGATATAAAGATCGTCCCAATCCGAATTCGTATGCAAAAATTATAGCCGCTACAAGATGCTGCTACAGTAGATGGCCGGACACTCTGGAGGCAACCCTCCGGATTCCATATTTTTCTGCTGCAGACTTCCGAAAACAGCCAAAAACTCTCTCAAGATGGCTTCTAATCGAAAAAACGTTCAACATGAAAGTTGTTCGCCTTGTCGAAGCGGCCGATTTTGATATAAAGATCGTTCAAATCCGAATTCTTATGCAAAAGTTAGAGCCCGCACAGCGCGACCCTCCGGATTCCATATTTTTCTGCTGCAGACTTCGGAAAATAGCCAAAAACTCACTCAAGATGGCTTCTAATTAAAAAACGTTCAACATGAGCGTTGTTCGTCTCGTCGAAACGATCGATTTTGATATAAAGATCGTTCAAATCCGAATTCTTATGCAAAAGTTAGAGCCCGCACAGCGCAACCCTCCAATAGGCAAAATGTGACACCTGGAACCAGACATATGTGTGGGTATGTCTGATGAGCTGCGTGAGTATTTAGCTGTTTTGCGCGAGCAATTTGACCATGAATATGACTTCGGATCAAAAAATGTTCAACATGAAAGTTGTTCGCCTCGTCGAAACGGTCAAGATTGCTTTTGGGCTCGTTTTCATCCGAAGTCGTTTACCGCCACAAAAAAGACCCGCAAGGTGCAGCCAGTTTAAACCGAACAGTTTTGGAAAGTTCGGATAAAACCAGTCCGGATTTGACTAGGGTTTTGGACGTGAATTGATGTAATTTTCTTGTAAGGAAAGCTTAGATAAATCCTTTGCTTGTACGAGAAGTCCAGCCGCCTCTTATATATGTTGGGGGTGACGGCCGATTGAAAACAACACACAATCGAACAAACACACCTGCTACTTTTTCGTGTTCATCTATCTTTATCCCCTACCCTTGTATCTTTCTTTCTCGTTCTTCATTTGTTCTTCGCATTGGAGGGCAGCGATCCACAAGGCTCTAGGGGCGAGCGAATTGACCTAGGGCGGCCCATAGTCCGCCAGATCTCGACGGGTCCCTCCGGGCGTGTGGGGTTTCGGTCTTCAAAGCGCCGCCGATCCATCCCTGCGTGTCGCGCTGTCGGTCGGGTCTCCTTCGACGTGAGCTGCGGTGCATCACCCCCGGCGTCGAGGGTACACGTGACGTGTTCGTGTGTCAACAGAGCCCATGATCGACCTCTGGGCGCGCTTCTTCTCCTTGAAGCAACAGGGACCGACGGCCGGGGAGATCTTTGACTGCGGTGCTGCCGTCATCTCGAAGTGGTCGGGCGCTGACTGCCCCAAGATTCTGCTGGAGGATTCTACCAAGAAGTAGAAGAACTCCTTCTTCTACGTCCGCAACCTCGGCGTGGACCGCATCAACCTACCGGCCTTCAACATCGCTCCGCCGCGGGCGGAGATGAACTGGGTTATTACCCCAAGAACCCATCGCAGGAGATTCTCAATCTCTGCAAGCGGGTATCGGTGATGAAGGCGCGGGAGGGGCTCAGCGGCACTGACCTCATCGCCTCCTACATCATGCGCCGGGTCCTTACGCTGTAGCAGCACACTTGCCTCATCGGCCAAATGACCGGCCTTCAGGACCTTAACCGCCTGGGAGTGACGCGTCTGGCGGTGGAACAGATAGCGCATCGGGTCAACGACATCTCCAAGGCCAACTTGAGGGACGACTGGCGGTACGGCAAACCTCCATACAGCCACTCGAATCTGGCGCCCCTGGTGAGTCTCTAGTCTTCGTATTTTGCTGCTGTGCATCTTCTCATCCGTCGCGACGCGACGTGGGAGGTGCTTCTGAATGCCATTCGGCACCCTTCCGCCCGGGCTCCATCATAGGTGGTGCGGGCGGCGCCGGAGGAGCCCGCAACCCACGGCAGAGAGGAGGAGGACGACGATGTCGGCGCAGGGCGCCGCATGGGTAAGTCTTGCCTTTTTCTTTCTTTTTGATGCTTCTTGAGACGTTGGGCGGGACGTGGTGCGGACGATACTGACGCAGATCGTTGACGCAGTGGCGTTGGGCAAAGGAGACGGCGACGCGGGCGGAGTCGTGTCGTCGCGGGGGACGGCGCCGAGCCGGCCGCACAGGAAGGGCATCGTCATGCCACGGCCTCAGGCCGCGAAGCGCGCGGCGGACCCGGCCAGGAGCGTGAGGCCGGCCGCCAAGAGGAGGCGTGGTGCGGCACAGGAGAGGCCAGCGAGGGCCGCCGTTTCGGTCTTGTCAGGGTAAGTTTTTCCTTTTGCCTGCACCCGAGTAGCCGAGTCGGCCTCGCTTGTTGTTCATTTTGTCTTGTCTTCAGGTCGCCGATCGTGCTGGAGAGGGCGGAGGCTGACGCCGCAGCCGCTGAGAACGCCGCGTTCCGAAGGAGCCGGTCCGGTCCCGTCGACCAGGACGAGGAGGAGGAGCCGGCAGATCCGGACCTCGGCCTGGACCCGACCGATGCCAAAGGCCTGGCCTGGCGGGACAGGAACTGGGTCGAGGCAGAGCTGGAGGCGGCATCGGTCCGGGATTAGACCGATGGTGCGGCGGCATTGGCGCGAGCCAGCGTGGCGCGAGATGCTGGAGGGCACGGTGGTGGCGGCAACGGTCTTCGAGTCTTTATCTGTGAGGGAGAGCGGCCAAGGAGGCCGGGCTGAGGTGGTGGACCTCGACCTGGAGGTCGTGGAGGTGGAGGACGACACCCCACCGCGGGTCAACATTGACGAGCGGGCGGGGGACGACAGAGGCGGCGAGAGCACCGTCTTGGAGGAGGTGCCACGGGTGGCGCCGCGGGGAACGCCTCGGGCGTCGGAGGAGGCGCCGCAGGTGGTGGTGTCGCAAGCCGTCCTGGCGGCCGGGTCATCGGTGGCGACGCAAGCCGTCCCGGCGGCCGGGTCGTCGGTGGTGCCGGAGAGGGCGTGGGAGGAGGCGCCGACCACGGCGGGAGAGGCCGGCGAGGAGCATGCCCTGGTGCTCCGGCACGGGGGGCATCGGGCCGTCGTGTCGCAGCCGGCACGGGGCAGGGGCGCCGTGGTCTTCGGGCCCCAGACCCAGGAGGAGGCGGCGATGGATGCCGTCAGCCACCGTCTGCGCGGGCGGACGGACCAGATCGAGACCTTCGCCAAGGCTGAGGTGGAGCGGACGCGGGATCTGGAGCGCGCCGTGCTGGTAAGTTTCCTTTGCAGCTTCTTCTTTGTGGGGGGGCACTAGGCACCCACTGGGTGTAGCCCTCGAGGTTCAGGCCAACTATGTAGTAGTTGGGTCACATCTTTAGGATGCTGTCTTTGTATTGATCACTGCCTTCTTTAGCAACTAGTCGCCTACCGGGTCGGCCCTTTCAACCGCCTCCTGGGAAACTACCGGGAGCTCAAGGAGCAGCTCACCGCCAGGGAGGAGGAGCTCCGCGTCACCATAGGTATCTTCGTGCTCTTTTCTAGTGGGGACGCGCTAGTGCACCCACTGGGTGTAGCCCCAGAGATTCAGGCCAACTGTGTAACAGTCGGGTCGAATCTTAAGTCTTACTCTTCTTTTCTGAATCTTCTTTTTGCAGCTGAGGTGTTGTCCCGGCAAACCAGGCTGCTTCGGGCCGGCCACCCCTACGACCGGCTTGTCACCGATACCGGCCGTCTTGGGGCCGAGGTAGTGCAGGCGAAGGCGGAGGCAGCGGCGGCCCGGTGGTCGCTCGACGAAGCCAGCCAGCTGCGGGAGCAGTTGGTGGGCGACAAGAGTCGCCTCGAAGCCGAGGTGGAGCTCCTTAAGGCGGAGGTCGCCAAGGTGGTGGAGGCACAGCGGGCCCCGGCCGAGGTGGAACAGCAACGCGGCAGGCTGGCCGACGACAATGGCCAGCTTCAGGCCGAGGTGGAGCGCCTGAAGGGGCGGGTGACCGCGGTCGAGGGAGCCTGTCAGGACGAGGCCCGCCGTCCCGAGGCGTCCGAGAAGGCGGCTGAGGACAAGGACGCCGAGCTGAAGGCGGCCCTTGCCAAGGTGGCCGACTTGGAGAAGGCACTCCAGGAGCGCGACCGCACCATCGATCGGGAGCGGTGCGGTATGTTGCTCGAAGCGCAACACCTGGAAGAATCCTTCTCAAGTAAGTGCTTTTCTTGAGTTCTGCCGGGTTGGGATCCGGTTTCTGGTTCTTCATGTCCTTTTTCTGACTTGCTTTGTTTTCTCACAGGGGCCTTCTCGGAGACGCATCGGCTGGCGGAGGAGGCCGTCCGCTTCCAGCGTGACCCGCTGGGGGTTGTTGGCTCCGAGACCAACCCGCAGGTGGCGTGGACCTTCCCGGAGATCATGACTGCCGCCGAGGATCGCCTGCGGGTCTTGGGTGACCAGATGGGGCGGCTATCCAAGGCAGGCACGGCGGTTACGGTGGCCCTCTGGCCAGGCTCCGTTTCACCGAGGAGCTTCACGCGGCTGGCGTGCTGGCTGGAGATGGGCCGGACCGGCTCCATGAGTGGCGCGTCTTCGCCGCTCGTCCCGGCGCCGAGATGGCGCTCCGGTTCACGTTATCTTGGCACCTGGACACGCTGATGGGCCAGCGGGCCGGCTCGGAGCAGCAGGTGCAAGAGCAGTCCGGCCGGATTGCTTCCCGGGCCAGCTATAGCACCGGGTTTGCCTTCCATAACGAGTTCCACCCGGAGCGGGCAGAAGATGGCGGAGTCGTGTCTGGCGATGACTAGGCCTGCTTCTTCACGACCCGGAGGTCAGCTCCGAGGAGACGGGAGTCTACCACAACGGGGGTACCGAGGAGGACACCGGTACTTCGCCAGACCCGGAGGCCGCCGTGGGGGAGCCGTCCGCTTCGCGACCTGGCGCTGGAGACGCCTGAGGCTGTCCTGTTTATGACTTAGTAGAATTTGCTGTTAGGTAGCCGGTCCACCCACCCACTGGGGGTTTCTGTGTGTAATGAACTCTGGCTGTGGGCCCTTTAAATATTTCTATGATGTGTATATCTTGTGAATGTCTTTTCTCTTGCTTTTCTTTTTTGAACCAATTTCTTGCGTTTTTCCTTTCTCAAACCTCCCCCCCCTGCGAGTCTGACGGCCGAGGCTCCGGTCCGTGACAAGGATTTCGGCTCTTTGAGAGGAGCGTGCAGTACTTAGGTTTTCAAAACGTTGATCGCGAGCGAAACACCCACTGGGCCGGCTGGCGGCAACCCGGTGGAGCCGATTGATGAGCAGTCGGTCGTGCTGCTATTTTTTAGAATGACGGGCCGGATTGGTCGACCAGGCGGCCTTTGACTTAGCGTTTGAAACGCGCAGGAGCTCCTGCCCGTTGTGCTTGCCAGCCGACAGCCGAAGCCGGATCTGTGGCCTAGGGCGAAGTGAGGGGCCGCGGCGTCCTTAGCACATCAGGAATCACCAAGGAAGGCGGTGCGTGGCGAATAAGCCGGCCAGCCCCCGAGCCCCCGGGTCGAGCGAGTCGGATCGGTGGCCGGGTTCAGGAGCATAGTGATGCATAAAAGTAGGGGACACAATAACTTGGACAGCAAAAGGCAGCCCCCGAGCGTCGTTCGGGGACCCCATAGTTTCATACGTTTACAAAAGGCAGCGATACATACATTTGTACGGCTAACTGTAAAATGGGCGGAGGAGTTCCGCATTCCATGGCCGGGTCGTTTCTTCACCGACGGTGTCTCTCTTGCGCTTGTTTGACTTGTGCGCGTCGATGAGGTAGTAGACGTTGCGATCGCACAAGGACTAGCTAACAATGAACGGGCCCTCCCATGGAGGGGATAGCTTGTGCTGGCCGGCTTGCTCTTGGAAGAGTCGGAGGATGAGGTTGCCCTCGTGGAACGCGAGCTGCTTGATCTTCTTGCTGTGGTAGTGCCTCAGGCCTTGCTGGTAGATGGCCGAACGGCTGAGCGCCAGGAGGTGGGCTTCTACGAGTAGGTCGACGCCGTCTTCGCGGGCTTCTTTGGCTTTGGATTTAGTGTACATCGCGACACACGGCGAGTCGAACTCGACGTCGGTCGGGATGACATCTTCGGCTCCACATACAAGGAAGAACGGGGTGAACCCGGTCGACCGGTCCGGCGTAGTTCAGAGACTCCAGAGGACGGCCGACAACTCATTGAGCCAGCTGTCGGGTGAGCGGATGAGCGGTTCGACGAGCTGTGGGTTGATGCCGGATAGGATGAGGCCATTGGCCCGCTCGACCTACCCGTTGGACTGTGGGTGTGCAATGGAGGCCAGGTCGAGGCGGATGACGGAGACGGAGCAGTATTGCATGAGCGTGCCCTTGGCGAAGTTGGTGTCGTTGTCCGTGATGATGTTGTCTGGCATGCCGTAGCAAACTGCGATGTCTTTGATGAACCGGACGGCTGTTGGCCCGTCTAGTTTCTTGATTGGCCATGCTATGATCCACTTGGTGAACTTGTCCACCGCCACCAGAAAATGTGTCATGCCGCCTTGGGCGGTTTTGAAGTGTCCCACCATGTCGAGTCCCCAAATCGCGAAGGGCCAGGAAATCGGGATGGTGTGGAGTGTTGACACCAACTGGTGGCTGCGCTTGCTAAAGTGCTGGCATCCCTTGCACTTGAGGACGAGTGACTCGGTGTCTTGGAGGGTCATAGGCCAGTAGAAACCATGGCGGAAAGCCTTGTCCACCAAGGATCGCGCCAAGGATCGCGATGTGGCATGGTGCCCGCATTCTCCCTGGTGTATGTCAAGGAGGATGTCGATACCTTGGTCCTACTCGACGCAGCGCTAGCACACGCCGGTGGAGCTGCGCTTGATGAGCTCGTTGTTGTTGATGTTGTAGGCGGACGCCCGGTGTTGCACCTGTCGGGCCTCGGTCTCGTCCATGGGGAGAACCCCGTTCTCCAGGAACTCTGAGATGGGCAGGGCCCAAGACGGGGCCGTCACCACGGCGAAGACGGCCACCAGGGTGGGTTCCCGGTTGGCAGCCCCCGAGCCATGTTGAGCAGCCCCCGGGTCGGGGATGGCGACGGACGGGTCAAAGGCGATGGTGGCTGGGTCAGTGGCTTCGGTCTCTGGGCCGAGTTCGGCAGCCCCCGGGCCGGGTTCGGCAATCCCTGGGCTGGGTTGGGGTGCGGCCGGGTCGTTTGGGACGTGGATGGACTCGGAGTCCGGAGACAGTTTGACGAACGACTTGTGCAGGTGCTCGAGGGAGACGCCGGACAGGATGGACTGCAAGGACGACGTGATCTTGGCAAGCGTGTCGGCCGCCTCATTCTCCGCGCGCAGGACGTGGAGGTACTCGCACCCCTCGAAGGATCCGGACAGCTTCTAGACGAGGAAGCGCTAGCTTGCCATGTTGGAGCCGCGAGCATCCCACTCGCCGGAGCACTGTTGCACCACCAGATCTGAGTCGCCGTAGCACAGGATGCGCCAGATGCCGAGTTCCTTGGCAAGCCAGAGGTCGTGCACAAGGTCTTCGTACTCGGTGATGTTGTTGGAGGCGGCGAAGTGGATCTGGAGTGCATAGCAGAGTCGGTCGCCCTTTGGGGACGACAGCACGATGCCGGCCCCTAGGCCGAGTCGCATCTTGGAGCCGTCGAAATGCATGCGCAAGTGCGTCGAGTCTGGAGGCGGCGGCAGGTACTGGGTCTCGGTCCAGTCGACGAGGAAGTCGGCCAGGGCTTGAGACTTGATCGTGGTGCGGGGCTCATAGAGGATGGTGTGGCCGGCTAGCTCGAGCGCCCACTTGGCAACCCGGCCAGAGGCATCCCGGCATCCGATGATCTCGCCGAGGGGGGCCGTGCTGACCACGGTGATGACATGCTCTTGGAAGTACTTCTTCAGCTTCTTGGCGGTGAAGTACACGTCATAACACATCTTCGAGTAGTGCGGGTAGTTCTGCTTGGAGGTGGAGAGCACCTCGCTTAGTTAGTAGACCGGGCGCTGGACGGCTTGGACCTTGCCCTTCTCTGGTCGCTCAACCACCAGCACCGTGTTGACTGACCGTGAGGTTGCGGCAATATAGAGCAACAGCGGCTCCTTCTCGGCAGGCGCGGCCGGGACTAGTGCGGTGGAGAGCATGCGCTTGAGGCCTCGAAAGGTCTTGTCCGCCTGGTCAGTCCATTGGAACGGCCTAGTCTTCTTCATCAGCTGGTATAGGGGTAGGGCCCTCTCGCCCACCCGGCTGGGAAACCGGCTGACCGAGCCCAAGCAGCCGGTGAATTTCCGGACATCATGCAGCCGAGCCGGCTTGCGCATGTGTTCGATGGCCTTGATCTTCTCCAGGTTCGCCTCAATGCCGCGCTCCGAGACGAGGAAGCCGAGTAGCTTGCCGGTCGGGATGTTAAAAACACATTTCTCCGGGTTGAGCTTGACCTTGTATTTGCGGAGGTTGGCGAATGTTTCCTTCAGGTTGGCGAGGAGCGTGAGGTGCTGCTTGGTCTTCACCACGATGTCGTCCACGTAGACGTGGATATTGCGGCCGAGTTGCGGCAGCAAACATTTCTGCATGCAGCGCTGGAAGGTGGCGCCAGCGTTCTTCAAGCCGAAAAACATGGTGATTTAGCAATACGCCCCAAAGGGCGTGATGAAGGACGTCTTCAAGGCGTCGGCCGGGTCCAACTTGATCTGGTGGTAGCCGGAGTAAGCGTCCAGGAAGGACAGGAGCTCGCACCCGTCAAGTCAATGACTTGGTCGATCCGTGGGAGGGCAAATGGATCCTTGGGACAGGCCTTGTGGCTGGTGTAGTCGATGCGCACGCACCAGGTCTTGTTCTTCTTCAGGACGAGGACTAGATTGGCCAGCCACTCGGGGTGGAACACTTCCATGATGAAGTCGGCCGCCAAAAGCTTGGTGACCTCTTCATCGATGGTTCTTCTCTTCTCTTCGGAGAAATATCGCAGGGGTTGACGGACAGGCTTGGCGTCCTTGGAGACATGGAGTTTGTGCTCGGCGTACTTCCTCGGGACACCCGGCATGTCCTTGGGGGACCATGCAAAAATATCCCGATTCTCATGGAGGAAGTCGACGAGCTCGCCTTCCTATTTGTTGTCGAGGCGGGTGCCCACGGCAACGTACTTGCTGCAGTTAGGGTCTTCTGGGTTCAGCTTCACTTTCTTGGTCTCCTTGGAGGGCTTGAAGGCGGCCTCGTCAGCCGGCTCATCGGTCGGGATCGACGCGGCTGAAGCTTCACTAGCCAGGGCGACAATCCGGTTGAGCTGGCGCCGCTACTCGGCCAGCTTGGCGTCATCTCTGGCGCACTCCAGGGACTTGCGGTAGTCGCTGGTGAGGGTGATGAGGCCTTTCAGACCCGTCATCTTCATCTTCAGATACGCGTAGTGGGGGACCGCCATGAATTTGGCGAGCGCGGGTCAGCCCAGCAATGCGTCATACGCGCTGGACAGGTCCACCACCTGGAACCAGATCGGCTTGCGCCAGAACTGGCTGCTGTCGCAGAACAGGACGTCGGGCCAAACCCGGCCAATGGGGGAGTAGGAGAAGCCGGGAATGATGCCGTGGACGATCGTACGGGTCGGCTCCAGGTCCTTGGCCTCGAGGCCGATCTTGGTCATCGTGTCGCGGTAGAGGATGTTGATGTTGTTGCCGCCGTCGATGAGGACACAGGAAAACTTGCACGTGTGCCGCGCGACAATGGTGGGGTTGAGGATGAGGGCGTAGCCACCCGGATTCGGCATGATGGCCGGGTGGTCCTCCGGGGTCCTGGTGACCGGGCGGTCCGACCAGTGCATGTATTCTGGCTTGGCCGGGACGACGGTGTTCACCTCCTGCCGAAGGAGGCGCTCGCTGCGCTTGTCGTCGCTGAGGCTGGTGAAGATGATGTAGGCCGCATTCCGGTCCGGGTAGGTGTCGTCATGCATCACACTGCCAGCTGGGGGCGGTGGTGGAGGCGGAGGCGGCTGACCTGTTCCCGGAGCCGGAGCCGGAGGTGGTGGGACGTCACGCCTCATGATGTTGGTGATGCCGCACTGCTGAAGCGTGTGCCTGGACGGCCTTGCGCCGCTGTGGTGCTTCCAGGGGGCGTCGAGCATCTCTTCGAAGCTCATGGCGGGTTGCCACGCCGTCTTGCCGGTCTGCTCGCGCTTGGCTGCCGGGTCCACCGCAGGCTCGGTGGCCGCGATGAGCCGGTTGTCGAAGCGCTAAGACGGTTGGTCGGCCTTGTGCTTGTTGTTCTGCTGGTGCTGCTGCCAGCTACTCTCGCCGGCCGGCTTCAAGGTGCGGCTTTGCCTTGCCAGGCTCATCCAGTGCCACCTGGATCTTCATGGCGGAGTCGACGTTGGCGTACTTGTCCGCCATCACGATGAGTGCGGCCATGGTGGCCGGCTCGGAGTGCAAGAGCTTGTGCTTGAGGAGGGTGCCGTCTCGGCACCCATTGACGAAGTACTGGATCGCTTGAACCTCGTGGACGCCCTCGCAGCTGTTCCGGAGCTCGGTCCAACGTGCGATGTACTCGCGGCCGGTCTCCGTCGGCCCCTGCACGCACATGGCGAGTTAGCTGGGGCGGCCGGGCCACTTGTATGTCCCCGTGAAGTTGCGGACGAAGGCCTGCTCGAAGTCGACCCACGTGTTGACGCTGCCCACCGGCAAACTGTTCAACCAGGTGCGGGCCGACCCTTGGAGCATGAGCGGCGCGTAGCGCACGGCGAGTCGGTGTTTGCCACCGGTGATGCCGATGTTGGTGTAGTCGGTGAGCCAGTCCTCCGGCTTCACGGTTTCGTTGTACTTGGGGGTGTCGCAGGGGAGCGTGAACCCTTTCAGAAAGGGCTCCTGCCGGATGCGTGGGCCGAAGCACGCTGGCCCAACGGCGCCGCTTTCCTACACCTCCAAGGAGTGAGCGAGCCGGTCGAGGCGGTGGCGAGCATCGGTGTCGTCGATGCCGCGTGCGCCGAGTCGACTAGTGACCGGGCCACGGGGGGCCGGGTCGGTTTGTCACGTCCCTAATTCTGGGCTGACCTATGCTAGTCTCCATGTGAGCATCATGTTTAAATTCAAATCAAATTTGAATTGAGGAATTTTCAAAAGCCTCAGAAAACCCCTAAAAATAACCAACATTTAAATCTCATGAAATGAGTCCAAGAAAATGTTCCTGTTATTCTGTGAAATATTGGCATGATGTAAAATTCAAACCAATATTTTTGGAGTCACAGAAATAATTTATTTTGGGCCTTTGATTTAAATCAATAACATATTTGGGTTGGAATTATTTCTGTTATATAAGAAATAATGTTCAAATATTTCTGTAAATTTGCATGTGGCCTTGGAGACTATCTCTCTGAGCTCACACAAAAATTTATAGAAAGTTTTAAAATGATTTAGTTCTCAAACTAAATCAAAACAAAATAACAGAATGATAAATAGAAGAAGAAGCAGAAACTTACCTGGCGCCCACCAACCGGCCCAGCCTCTGGCTGGCTGGCAACAGACTGCCCAGCCCACCACCGCCAACTCCCATGTCGCCTTCCTCCTCTGCCAGGAGGACGCGCGTGTGGCCGACGCGCGCACGCACGCGCCCGGGCCACCTCCTCCCTCCCAGCCTGCCTGGCTCCTCCTCGATGCACCAGGCGACGCCACGCAACCCCCTGGTCACTCTCCCCTCTCTCCCGTGTCTCCCCCTCATCTGCCCCTCTCCCCCGAGCACCACCGAGCAGAGCTCGTCGCCGCCGTTCACTGCCACCACGGCCACCGGCCAGCCCTAGCCCCATGGACGTGCCCAAGAGCTCCGCCACGACCTCTTCTTCGTCCCCATCCAGCTACACGTCGTCGGGCGCCCTGCCTCGCCGTCACCACCGTCTTCTTCCTCCTTGGGTCGCCGAGATCGCCATCGCCTGTACGTTGCCGTTCGGCCTTCTCCGAGCCCACGGAGCTGCTCTTCGACCTCCCAGTGAGCTCCTTCACTGTCTCCCCCTTGTCTTCGCGACGTTTACTAGCTCTAGCCGTCGTTTCGCCGATGACCGAAACCCTCCCCCGCCTGAGCTCGCCGCCGACGTGGCTCCGGCCATGAAACGGCCTTGCCACCGTGTCCAACGCACTCACCGCATTGCTTAGGGCTTGTAGGAGCTAACCCCGCGCCTTCCCGTCCTTCGTAGCGCCGTTTCCGCCAACGTCCGAGGTCCGGCAGCCGCTGAGCTCGACGCCGGCAAGGATTATGGCCACCCCAGCTCGCCCTGTTTGCTCCGTTGGATGCGCACGGACCCGAGCTTCACGTGAGCCCTCCGCCGCCCATTTGGTAGCCGGAGGGCAAAACCCGAGCAACGCCGCCATCTTCGGGACGCCGCGGCGACTAACCGCCGACCTAATCCGGTTGTTAGGGGCTAATCACCCCACTAACTACCACCTGAGCCAATGACAGCCGGGCCCCACTGCCTAACTAATCGGCTAATAAAAATAGATTAAGGTTAATTTAATTGCAGCAGGCCCACGCGTCTGCTTTGACTATGCTGACGTGTACGTTGACCCGGACCCATTGGTCAGCCTCTGTTCTTGCCTTGTCACACTGACATGTGGGTCCCACTGGTCAGGTTTGACCTGGACCGACCCGTTGACCTGCTGATGTCACTCAGATGTCATGCTGATGCAGTAAATGATTTTCTGGATTTAAAATAAATCAGAAAATCCAGAAAATATTCCAAACTTCTAAAATTTATAGAAATTCAACCGTAGCTCCAAATGAAACAAGTTATATATGAAAAATGATCAGAAAAATCCAATCTATCCATCTGCACTGGTTTCATGCATGTTTAAGCGACTTAACCTTGCTGTTCATATGAAAACATGATAATGCACTTTATGAACTCATAGTTTGAGTTTGAATTTGAATCTTTGGTTCAAATTCGATCAAACCTTTCTGTTCTTAGCTGCATTAGCCCAAATCACAGCATATTGCCATGTCATGATCATGCATCATATTGTGCATTGCATTGATTGTGTTTCTTCTTTGTTTGTCGGTGGTTGTTCCCTCTCGATAGACGCGTTTCGACGATGTGATCAATGACACCAATGAAGAACTATACTATCTTCAGAAGTGCCAGGCAAGCAAAACCCCCTTGTTCATTCCGATACAATCCCACTCTCTCGCTCCTGCTCTATTTTACTGCATTAGGACAACAACGATACAACTGTTATTTGCTACGGTAGTTGAACCCCTTTATCCTCTGCATGACCTGTCATTGCCACAGTAAATAGATGAAACCCACTAGCATGAGTAGGAGTTGTTTGAGCCCTGTTGTGCCTACTCATTCATGCTTGTTTGTCATGCCTGCTATTGCTTAGAGTTGTGTCAGGTCTGATTCATCAGGGATGAATTGGAGGTGTGTGAACATGTCCCGCTGTGTGTGGTCTAAATGTGTGAACACGATTTGGTAAAGGTAGCCGTGAGAGGCCATGTAGGAGTACGTGGTGGGTTGTCTCATTGAAACCGTCCTTAGGAACTGAGTTCTGTGTTTGTGATCCATGAACAGCTAATACCACTCATTGGGATCCTTAATTGACCCTCTCGGCTTCTTAATCACCCTTGTTCTCTGTCCAGGAGTTGCAACTAGTTTCTGGTGTTTGTAGGTAGTGTTAGTAGTCTACCAAGTGGCACCCGGTGCATGTGGGCTTGGGACAGACTAGGCACAAGATGGCCGGTGTACCAAGTGGCACCGGATGGTGGACTTGGGAACCTGCACACATCATTTGGGGCCGTGGTGACACCCGGCGGATCTCCTTGCGGATGGAACCCTAATAGGCGATAAACCCGACGAGAGACTTGAGTGTTTAGGTAGGCGTGGCCGACTCCCTCGCCTGGCTTCCGCTTGAAGGTTGCCGAGGTACATGACGTGTCCATGGCGATAAGTGGCGAGAGCGTGTGTGAAGAAGTACACCCCTGCAGGGTTATCATTATCTATTCGAATAGCCGGATTCCTCGGATATGGAAACTTGGACCCCTTGCATAGTTCATAGACAAGTGAAAGTGGATACTCTAAAATACGCAAGATAAGCGTGAGTGCTATGGATGGCCTTCTCGTAGGGAGACGGGAGCGGATCCATAGTGGTGTATTGATATGGTGAATATGTGGACTCGTGTGCGCCACCTCAAAAGAGTTACTTGCAGTCGTAGTTCAGGATAACCACTGAGTCAAAGCTGGCTTGCTGCAGTTAAACCCCACCATCCCCTTTGTTGATAATGATCCATATGTAGATAGTTCTGATGTAAGTCTTGTTGGGTACATTTGTACTCACGTTTGCCTATTTTATGTTTTTGCAGAGAGACTTCAGTCTCACTATTAGTTCCACGTGGACTTCGACGTTTAGCTTGTTACCTCATCTACGATCTTGTGCCCTCGGCAGGATCTGGTAGATAGTCAGGCTTCTCAGCCTTTTTCATTTGTAGATGTCTGTACTCAGACATGTTAAGCTTCCGCATGTGCTTTGACTTGTATGCTCTGAATGTTGGGTCATGAGACCCATGTTTGTAATATCTCGCTCCTTGGAGCCTATTGGATTAATACTTGAGTCGTAGAGTCATGTTGTGATGCCATGTTGTATTTGCACATATCGGGCATATTGTGTGTATGTTATTGAAATGCTTGGTATGTGTGGGATCTGACAACCTAGTTGTTTATCCTTGGTAGCCTCTCTTACTGGGAAATGTCTCCTAGTGCTTCCCTTGAGCCATGGTAGCTTGCTACTGCTCCGGAACACTTAGGCTGGCCGGCATGTGTCCTTCTTCATTCTCGTGTATCGTTCCTTCGGGAAATGTCACGCGATGAATACCGGAGTCCTGTTAGCCCGCCACTGCCCGGTTCACCGGAGTCTGCTAGCCAAAGTGCTACAGACTGGATGCACTCGCCGATGACCGACACGCTCGATCTCGGGTCATGGATGCCTGTCCCTGTAAGTTTGTGCCACTTTGGGTTTACGACTAGCCATGTCAGCCCGGGCTCCTTATCATATGGATGCTAGCGACACTATCATATACGTGTGCCAAAAGGCGCAAACGGTCCTGGGCAAAGGTAAGGCGACACCCGTGGGAATACCGTGCGTGAGGCCGCAAAGTGATATGAGGTGTTACATGCTAGATCGATGTGGCATTGAGTCAGGGTCCTGACACGGTTGGAGCTGGACACCGGCCGGGTTGGCCGAGTCCGCGTCGGTTCTCCAGGGTGGGCTCGTCGCCTAAGCCGTCGGTGGTCGTCGGGGCCGGGTCGCGCCGAGTCTGGGTTCGGCCGGAGTGCGCCTCTCCGAGTGGAGAGGACGTCGTGTGCTGAAGATCGCCGGGTCCGACAACACGGGCAGAGCCGGATCCTGCCGGCTTGGCGAGCTGGTTGAGGCGGTCTTGCTGCACGTTGGTCCTGTTGAGGAGGTCGTGCATCCGCTTGATGCGCTCCTTCAGCTCCTCGCCTGTGAGCTGATCCAGGCCGACCGCAGCCGCCTGGGCAGCACGCATGTTCTTCAATGGGGTCTCGTAGATGGTCGGGATGGCACCGAGGGCGCGTCCAATCGCTACTCCCCGGGCTCGCACGTCGGCGACCCAGCTTGGCTCTGCCGCGGTATGCATGAAGCCGTAGGCGACATTGCGCTCTAGCTGAGCAGAGTCCATGCGACGCTACATGGCGGCGAGCATCTCGGTCGGGTCCAGCATCTGCTGGCGCCTTTCCTCGAGCTGGGCTCGGGCCTCGGCGATGTTGGAGGCATCGATGTTGGTGCCGATGGGGATGCGGAGGCTTTGCATCGCGGGGCGCAATGGGATGGACGTGTCGGCCCGTTCTGCTGCGGCCTTGGCTTGAGCGGCCTTCCTCGTCTTGCTCGACGAAGAGGAGGCATCGGTGCCGGTGACGAAGACCTCCACGTGGACGTCGATTGCCCTAGCGGAAATGCCGCCGCCGAGGGAGAGGGGAGAGCCGGAGTAGCTGAGTACCTCACCAGTGCGGCGAAGGAGGTGGCAAGCGTGTCGACGACGTCGTCCGCCAGCATGACGGGCTCGTCAGAGTCGGAGAGGAGCCCCGTCTGAAGCATGCTCCCGGCCAGCTCCTCAAGGTGCACCATGGTGGGCGCCAACTGTCATGGTGGACGCACGACAGATGCCATGGGATGGCTAAAGAGAGGAGGAGGATCGCGGGCACTGGTGGGCTCCAGAGGCGGGGTTGGCATTAGCGAGCACGGGACGCAAGACATAACTAGGTTCGGGGCTCTCCGGAGAGATACACCCTTAGTCCTGCCGAGTGTGGTTGATATGCAATAGTACAAGGTTTCTCCTGGAGCTGTATGGAGGAAGAAGGAAGACTGGCCAAGGCTTAGGTTGCTCCTTCTCCCTAGGTGTGTTCTATTGATCGGTGGCTAGTTCCTGTGTGCTTACTGCTTCTCTATGCTTGCTTGCCCGTATACGCAAGGGCTCCTGGGGGGTTTTATAGGCCAACCCCCCAGGGGTACAATGGTAATGTTAGAGGGTCGCAGGGCCGGGTCGTTAGCATCTGGGGACCCAGGGCTGGGCCCCGTCGGGAGTCCCTGGTTCGCCGGGTTCCCCTAGGTGAGGGCCCCGCGTGCCTAGGGGGACTGTGTGCCGTCTTGTCGATCGTCGGGGAGTGGCCAAGTCGAATCGGGTACATTGGCATTCTGACAGGTCGCCGCTTGCTGGCGTCAGCAGTGATGACGGGGGGCACTTTTGCCATGCCGGCCCTGGTCAGTGGGCAGGTGAGGGGCACTGTTCCATGCTCCGGGTGACCAGAGGCATGGGCAGGGCACTGTTGCCTCGGTCATCAGTGGTTGAAGACTCGTCCCATCGTACGGCCTGGATGGGATGGGAGCTGACCCGCGGCTGGGTTGAGGAACATGCCAAGGGCGGAGCTGGCTTGTTGGGGAAGTCTTGGTCATGCCGGGTTCAGTTGTCTTGTGCTGGTTGTCGAGGCCGAGTCGAGGGGCCTGGCCGGGTCGCGGGGCTTGGCCGGGTTGAGCGACCCGACCAGGCGCGCACCGGCTTGAGGGGCGACGCCGGCCCCGTTGTTTTTGAAAAGGATCCGGGTTCCATTGCCTGCCCGGGGTTCATACCCCGACACATGTACACACGCCAACGCACTAACTCATGCCGATCCAACTCATGCACATACGCGCACATCATGGAGCACGCAATGCACGTACACAACACATGCATGCACACACACTTAGCCGCAGAATGCACGTGAATAACACATGCATATGCACACACTCGGCTGCATGGAGGCGTGCGCCATCTGCGGCGACAACCGGTTCATCGTGCTACGGCGAAGCTCGCACACAACAGGGCCTACGTATCTCTTGCATCACCTTTTTGCCGTCGTTGCTCAACGATTAGTCGGAGATGAAGACGATCGTAATCTCAGCCTTAGAGCTAGCATCGATGTAAAAGCACGCACGCTGCATGCACACGAGCACGTATAGAGTGCCCATGACGTGGTGTGTCCCCAGTCGCCTCTACTCCTTCTGCGCATGTTGTCTATCAAGGCGGCTGCATGCCTAGTGATGATGTGGGTGAGATCTTCTAGGACTCAAATGATGACGAGGAAAATTATGAGACAACCCACAGTGGGAGTAACATAGGTAGTAACATCACACATGTCTAGATAAAGTAGATGATGTGGCAAGCAATAAATGAATAAAGAGAGGAAAGTAGTAGCATCACACATATCAAGGCAAGATGTGTTTATAGCCTAATAAATGAAGTTTTGCATGTTACCACACATATGTTACTATAGAGGTAGTAACATAGACTAGTAACATGAGCTTGTTACTAGTCTATGTTACTACCCATTGTGGCTAGTCTGAGGGGGGTGTCTCCAACAGTGTTCCTCGGCTCGCACCTCTTGCATCACGATGGTCGAGCTTGGAGTCATTCATCTGGTACACGTGGCATCGCAGATCTGGACACAAGGTGACGTACACTGTCAAGGTCCACGGTCAAGGGGGTGCTAAGTGTTAAGCGCTTAGATGTGCTTAGATGAGGTGCTAAGTGCATTGAATGGCTTAGCAACTCAAGTCCCCAATGCATAGGTGCTTAGTTTGTTGTTGCTAAGCTTGCTTCATTTAATTAGTTATAGACTCAAAACTGTCTTTCCACCGTTTCTTCCCGGGGTCACCAAACTAGTCTTTGTCTTCTTAATTAACTTGCCACATCATATTTTATGCCTACCTCACAGGCTTAGCAGCTATACATGGTGGAGCACTTGGAGAGGCCAAGGATGGTCATAGTGGGGAGTAACTTATACTGTAACATATTACTATGTTACTCTAAACATCTCTATAAACCGGAAAGGAGGGAGTAGTAATATAGAATAGTGTCATATGCATGAAACTACTAGTGAGTATGGGAGCACCTGATATTTCCCCGTCCGAACCGATCCCAAGTTGGCGTCTCACGTTCTTGGCCCAACAAAACCCCTCCCCCCTCCCGCATGTGCTTCCCGCCTGGCGCTAGCTGAGCCCGCCGCTCCACATTGATGGCAAGTCAGGGCGACGTGACCTCTCACTGCTTCCACCGTTGAAGCAGCGCGCCAACCGAGGGCACCACCCGCTGCACACCCGGCATTTCAAACTACACAATGGAAAGTAACTTTAGAGCAAGTACTACAATTAGATGACATAAGCAGGGTATAAGGATTTAAATATAGTATTTGTGCTTAGTTGAAGGAGAGAGAAGAGGAGAGAGAAGAGAAGCGGGTTGTAAACTTGTAGCCGGTTGTTGCAGGAGCTCCAACATACTTTTTGAGACAAAAGGTGGGGCCATTATTAATGATATAGTATTATACTAAAGGGACTAACTATTGTACTAGCAGGCTATTAGGTTGGTTCTAGATGATGTGTCAACTTCATATAGCTAGATGTTGGCTATACTATTAATCATGCTCTAAGTGTGGTGTGAGTGGGACTAAAGTTTAGTCCCATACTGCTAGGTGGGTGTGAGTTGCACCACGTTATAATGTGATCTATTCTAGCATTTGCATGAGCATGATAATAGGAAACCTAAACGCGCGCTCTTCGGGAATGAGTCTGTCCAAGGACCAAAACTATCCATGTGGTCTATATTTTTGTTGGTCAGAAAACTTATTAAGTCATTAATTAATAATTAACGGATGCCTTAATTACTTAGCCTTTTTTTGAGACAAACCTTGGTCAGGCTATTATTGACTTGGACGTGGGGTTTGGGCCAAAGGCCTACTATTATACTTGGTCTTACTCGCACGACCGACCTGACAGGCTCTACCCTAGACGTCGCTGTATCATATGGTTTCGCACAGTTCCAGATCTTAGCACCGCCGCACAATTCTTCTCCAGCCCACCTTCCGGCGTGCACCGCGAGAAGGGACATCGGTCCTTCGAACCCCGCCTTTCGTGATCTATACAAGAGAGGGGCGATCAAGTTTTTGGGGAGCACACTCCTGTGACTGCTGCCAACGATGACTTCCTCGACGACAGCCTTCTTCCCCGACCTCGGTAACCTCTTCATCAACGACATGAGTGACAACATCAACCACAGTGTTCTGCTTCCCATCAGACAAGATGTGATTCTGTCCTCCTGGTTTAGTCCGCATCATTACTTTGATCTTTGCAAATGTCTTCATGATCTATTTACTGTTGATTCAGATTAAATCTCATAGTAAATTGCTCATATATTCAACAATCCAACCCATAAACCTGATTATAGGCAATTTACTCCGAGTGGTTTTGCTGCCCTTTTGAAGCCGTCTACTTTTAAGGGGTGCAATATAAAAGGTGGTTCACCAGAGCAGTATATTGGTTTCAGATCATGTACTGCTATGATGCCACTAAGGGTAAGCTTGAGGGTTATCTTAATCGTACACAGCAGGAAGCTTTTGAGAACATGGATACCCTCTTCAAAGCTGCCCTGCTGAGTGTTCTTGACGATTCCATTGTGGATTCCTATATGCCGTTTGACAGCGACAAAGACATGTGGGCTGCGCTCGAGGCCACGTTTGGGGCCTTGG
This sequence comes from Aegilops speltoides, assembly GCA_021437245.1. NCBI lineage: Eukaryota > Viridiplantae > Streptophyta > Magnoliopsida > Poales > Poaceae > Aegilops > Aegilops speltoides. The sequence continues at coordinate 149,845,104 of CM038143.1, read as the reverse complement.
GCGCTGGCAACGAGTAGTACGTCATGGAGCAATTATGTGACTACAAGATGGCTGATGAGCGCTCTGTTTTTCATCAGACTCATGAGATACAATCACTCGCTAAGGAACTTGAGTACTTTAAGTGTGTGTTGCCAGCCAAATTTGTTGCTGGGACCATCATTGCCAAGCTTCCACCTTCATGGAACAATTTTTCTACTTCTCTGAAAAAGAAGAGACCTGATTTTTCCGTTTTGGATCTCATTAGCACTCTTGATTTTGAAGAGGAGGTGAGAGCAAAAGACACACTTGCTCGGGTTGCTGAGGGAGCTTCTAGTGCTCACATGGTACACGAGAAGAACTTCCAGCCCAACCAACCCCAAAACAACAAGAACAAATCTCAGGGGAAAGGCAAGTCTGATGCAAAGAACAAGCCATCACATTCTACCAACTTCAAGAAGAACTCTCATAACGGGAAGGGATACAAACCTCAATTTTGGTAGCACCGCACAAAATTTATATGGATACGTCTACCTGCTGTCAGCTAACATCATGGTGCTCCAGGTATTCCTACATTCGTAACTAGGTACATTGACCACCGCAAGATGAAATAAGCTTATTCGTACGTTGACTTGCCGATTGCAGTGCGGAACGATCCTGTCATGTGTGGAGGAGCAAACAAGTAGTGCAGCCGAAGGTGGAAATCAACCAAGGACTTATGAAATTATGGACAATCTTCCTCAGGAAGGTCAGTATCTCTTCGTCTAGATGATCGTGTTTTGTCATGCCGAGCTATTGATATGTACTACTATTTTGCAACACCATTTAAGTATAGCTATTATTTTCATATCCTTTCAGATTCAAGATAATGAAGATGATTTCAGGGGAACTGCATAATATGGACTCATGTTGAGTCATCTCTATTGCCTCATGTGTTTGCTGCAAATGTGTCAGCATCAATTGCAAGATGAGGCAGCTAGCTAGCTATGGAGTTGCCAACATGCTCAAAGTGCTCGCAACATTGAGAAGAAACAAGCATGCCCAGGAAATTAATGTGTGCGCAGGGAGGCCCTTTGCTTAGAGAAGCATCCATGGATTTTCTTTATTTCCACACCTTCTCAAAGCTTTGTATTGGTTATAGTATGGTGAATCATTGAGATGCATAAACATGCTAAACTTTTGTTCTTCTGGATGTTAGTATGCATGCCGTATCTTCTGAAGCTTAGTTTAATGTGAGTGTCTGCATCCAGTACGGCATCCTCTAATTTGGTGGATGCCAAGTTGAAAAAGGTTACTGATGAGTAGCCATAAGCTGGAGGCGTCTCTTTTTTTCTTTTGAATGGGCAATAAGCTGGAGAGTGTCACGGGCTGCCTCTAGCACAAGGCCCTCCAATACGAAACACGGGCAGCCGACTGGGCCGATACAAAAGCCTATCCATCTTAAGGACAATTTGTTTTTTGTTTTTTGCGAGGAGAAGCCCATATTTCTTGAAGAGGGGGCGATCCCAAAAAAAACTCTCCTTCCTCCTTGCTTCCACTTATACTCCCTCCATCCGGGTTTATTAGGCCCATGAGCCAATTGCTAAGACCAAGAAGATGCACACAGAGAAAATAAATCTCCTTAATTTACTCCATAACCACCCTATTAAATAGGCCTAGTAACAAACCAGGCGCATGCAATGGCCGGAGGGCACATGCATCCTGCATGCATGGCCAGTTAGCCAAGTCCATGCGCTAGCTCCAATGCAGCAACACAAAAGAAGAGAGCGATTCTTAGAGGAAAGCGAGTAGTTAGTGCAGCGGGCCTTATAAACACAAACAACTCGCTCTCCCGCTTCCGTCTCTCCCCAATTCCCCGTGCTCCCCATCTTCCTCACTCGTCCAGAAAACCCCCGCTCACCTTCTTCCTCACTCGTACAGAAAACGCCTGCTCCTCTTCTTCCACTCCTACAGAAATCCCAGCCCTCCTTCTTCCCCCTCTCGACCGCCATTAGGCTCGCCCCCGACTACTCTGCTCAAACCTGGCTGGCCCCAAGACCAAGAAGATGAGGCTCCGGTGGTGATGCTGGTTGTAGATCCCAAGACTGCAGCGCAGGAGAAGCCGCAAGCCCCCCCACCCGGATCGAGGAACTGGTAGAATCTCTGGTGAACAGCATCAGCGATCTCCCGGACATCATCCTTGAGGAGATCATCTCGCTTCTCCCACCAAGGATTGCTGCCGCACACAAGTACTCTCAACTCGGTGGCGCCCTCTATTGCACACCGCGCCCCTCAATCTCGACTGTCATGAGATATTTGTCCTACTTGAATTTGATCTCCTCAGAGCCATCATCTCCTCTCACCAGCAAGGCCCCGTTAAACGCCTCTGCATCCCAACACGCTACCTGCTGTCCATAACCGGCATGGTGGACGCTTGGCTGACATCCCCTAAATTCAAAAAACTCCAGCAGTTTGAGTTGGACCATTACCACCAAAGTTTCATACCACGAACACACCAAGAATTCCTGCCCACACCACCGTTGTCCATCTCGCGGTTTTCCTCCTCTCTCCACACCGCCACCTTCGCCCGGTGCCATCTACCGGATGATCTAGTACAAATGCTTTGACTCCCACTTCTAAAAAAACTTTCGCTTGTGGTGGTTTATCTATCGGAGGCTCACTGCACATCATCATCCACTCCAGTTGCCCTGCCCTGGAGCGCTTGCTGATTGTTTTGGGAATTTGTTTTCAAGGACAGCAACTCATCATCGAAGATGCCCCTTCACTTCAAAGGTTGCTCGTTGATGATTGTTATAAACCTTCACAAATAACTATCGTCTCTGCACCCAAACTGGAGACCTTGGGTGCAATTTGTCACCCGTTTAATGATCACAAGAAGTTGGTGCTTGGCTCCTCATGTTTTCAGGTACCGTATATTATCAACTACACATTTGTAATCATAAGCTGCATTTTTCATTTGTGCGCATAAGTTTTATATCATCTTGGAGTACACTTTGGGTACTAATATTATGTTATATGCTCAATGAAGAGTTCGTCCATTGATAGCCTATAAATGTTGTTGGATTCTTTCAAGATCTTATATATCGGAATGCTTAGTTTTGATCTAAACATAATTATTGGCTTGTTGCGATGCTTTCAATCTCTGGAGAATTTATATATAGAGGTGATGATTTCACGCACATTGAAAGCCCGTATATATTGTACTAGAATTAACAGTTCATCTGTCGTTCTTTCGACATACTCTTTTTTCAGACCTTAACTACTTTCAATCTTCATGTCTACTTAGGCACAACCACATGGAGCAAAACATATAACCAATCAGTGGCGTAATAAGCACCAGGATTTTCTTAGTTCTCATGACATTCGTTTAAGGATAATAACGATGGAAGGATATGCATCCAAGCAGGCAAACAGAAGCTTTGTCACATTCTTCCTGTTGAATGTGAGGTTACTATTGTCCATGTGGCTTAAGTTTTACCGCAAGAGATTTCTCCTGGACGGACACGTTGAACAGCAAAAAAAGAAGTTTATGGTGGATAAATGGGCTTCTAAACGTGCTCGGCTTCTATTTACAACAAGTTGTAGTCATTCTGAAATAATTTTTTTTGCACAGGATGTTTATTTTATGGATCAGACCGATCCATTTGTTTGTGACTGTGAAAAGAAGTGGTTGGGTTAGATGTTACTGCCATGTTCAATCTGGGTTTTGTCTAATTTGATGAACAATTAATACTTGGGCTTTTTGTACCATTTTGTAAGCATGAGTTGCATGTTGTTGCCCTCGTACTCCCCTCCACCTCCCACTACACTGCCGCATCTTCCACGGTTCTTGTTCGTTCCCGTCCGAGGCCTCGCCGTTGTTCTTCGCCTTGGTTCGCTCGCTGTTGCCGCCGCCGTCTGGCATTGTCAACATGGTCAACAACCAAGAGGAATCAGGAGATGACTGTATGTGGAGAGGCTGACAGTAGGAACCCATCAGGGTCATTGCATTACGCAAGCAGGTGCCTCATTATTACAAGCCAAAAATACTTCCTCCTAACTGTTTGACAACTAGGTCCCACGCCATTGTCAATGTAGTCAATAAACGAGCAAATTACACAACAAGCGGATAACATCAGGGGCCCAGCATCTCACCCAATTGTTTTTTAGTTTCAGAGATGGAGCTCAACTGCGCACTGTGCGGGGGCTGTGGCCCGTCTAGCCCACACCCCGCAAGTGCCTCCTTATTACGCACAAAAAATGAATACTCCCCCTGCTAGCTGGGACTCACCATAGTGGGAGGCTGACTTGTGGGCCTACTAAGTTGACAGGGACGGAGGGCTTTGTCAACTTAGTCAATATGAACGATTTTAGCTCCAGTGACCGTACAATGTCCATCCAACGGCTGTAGTACGTCTTCAACCTCTGGTCTTCTTGCTCCAGCCGCCCAAAGCAGCACCGGTCGTGCCGCATGCTCCTGCCTCCCGTGGTCGGCTGTGCTGCCGCGGAGGCCTCACCACCCCCTACTATTCCCACCGCTCGCTAGGCCCTGCAGCGACGACAGCCTCACACCGCAGCCGAACCAGTGAACCCTCATACTCCTCTCCGCATGGGCATCCACTGCCGCGTCTTCCCCGTATCCGCATTGTCCCCTTCCTAGGCCTTGCCGTCATCCACCGCCTTGGTGCTCTCGGCGCGGCCTGGTCAATGTGGTCAATGAACGACTTCCATTTGGAAGAGTAATGTACGTGGAGAGGCTGACAGCTGGGTCCACGACCGCAGCAAGGAACTGCCTCCTTATTACACAGAAAATAATAATTCCTCCGCCTGACAGCAGGGACCCACCGGACAGGTGACCGTATTCGCGAAAAAAGCGGTTCCTCCCTGACTGTTGGGACCCACCAGCTACATCTTCCCACGCAAGGGAGTGCGTCCATATTACGGGCAAAAAAATGATTCGCCTCCTGCTTGTTGGGACCCACCAGCTACATCTTCGCACGCAAAGAAGTGCCTGACAGTCGGGACCCACCTGGTCGAATCATACGTAGCGTTGTCATTCTGGTCGCGAACGTGTACGTACATACTGGTCGATTGGTCTGTCTGCAGGCTACTGCTATGTACCATGGCCGTGTAAGGAAGGGCACTTGTCGTAGTAGAGGCACGCACGTAGCATGTCACACAGTCCCGTTAATATCGTGTACACGCACGCATAAATGATCGTGGTGCAAGAAAATGCACGCCATGTATGTACATACAGTGGTCTCAACACCGCTATGCATATGTATGGCCAGGGCTTGTGTACATGGCTGGGTTGGAACGGAGAAGCTGCATCATCGTCGTGTTCATGGGGAGGCAACGGAATGCATCGTGTTCATCGGGAGGCAATGGAATACACCGTGTTCATCGGGAGCCAACCGGATTGGATGGAACAACCAATCAAAACGGGGCCTAGCATACCGAAGAACGGAGGAAGCAGCCTTGTGTTCGACTGGCCATGGTCGAAACGGGATCCTGTTCATCGTGAGGGGTCTAGCGTACCGCAAAACGGAGGAAACGTACTTCTCTTGGACCTCCTGCAGTCGAAACGGGGCCCTGTTGATCGGGAGCGGTGTGGCGTACCGCAACATAGAGGAAACGGACTTGTGTTTGGAGTGCTACAGTCAAAAAGGGGGTCATGTTTATCGGGAGGGGTGTGGCATACCGCAAAACGGGACTCCATGGGATACTGTTCATCTCCACCGTCAACCTCCTCCAGCCTCCACAGGCTACTATTCATCCACCGTCGATCTCCTCCAGCCTCCACTGTGGATCGCTCATCCACGGGCTCCTGCTCATCCAGCCTCCACCGCACTCCTCCAGCAGCATCGCTCAACCAGCCCTCTCGCACGGGTCCTGTTCAACCACCCTCCACGAAGCATCGCTCATCCAGCCCTCCACCGGCTCATCGCTCAACCAGCCCTCCACGGGGTCGTCCTGTTCATCCAACCCTCCATGGGGTCCTGTTCATCCACCCCAACCGGCTCGATCAATCGGGGTCCTGTTCATCCAGAGGCAACACCACGGGGTCCTGTTCATCCACCCCCATCGGGAACTGTTCATCCACCCCCCAACAACGCCTTTGCTCATCAAGGGAAGGAGGCAGCAGGTTCGATCGGCTTGAGTTAGCGTGATTAGCGGCGAATCACTCGGGTTCGATTAATGTAAAGGGATCGATCGCCGGGTCAAGAACGTAGCTAGTGCAATCACGGGTTCGATTAGACCCCAACGCCCGCTTCGGGTTCAATTAGAGCTCAACGCCGCACACACTGCGTGTGTATGTGTACGAGAAATGCGATCGCTACGCGCTGCACCACCCACCGTAACAGGAACTCCTGAAATTTTCTCGCCGCTTATGCCATGGTTTTTTCCGTCATGGACGGCCCAAAGAATGTCATGCAGCTGCGTCTCCGGCCCGCCCAGGACGAAAAGCCCATTTTCTGTCGTGTTATTTTGTCATAGAAGTAGGATCCCACCACATCTATAAAGATACCGGGTTTTGTCACAATTATCGTCATACAAGTGTCGCATGACAGAAAAAAAATTTGTTCAGCCCAAAATGTCAAGGATGTGTATTTTTTTGTAGTGATGGTGATACGATACCAGGGCACCTCCCCCAAGCTTGGCAGTTGCCAAGGGGAGTGCCCATACCCATGTATTTATGTCTCTTTCTTCGGAGGTGGTGATGATGGAGTTGTTGATGTAGTAGGCTTGTCATCCATCCTCCAAGGCATAGGCTCACCATCATAGAAAGATGAATGAGTCTCCATGTTAGATTTCAGGTTCCGCAGACCCTTGAGAGCTTCGAACTCTGGGGTGCGTGCGAAGAACTCGACCTCCCCAGTCTGCCTACTCATCGATCTCATGGCCTAGCTTGATGAACTGGAAGAGAACGGGACACAGCAGTTTACCAGGTTCGGGCCACCTTGTGTAGTAAAACCCTACTCCTGCTTTGTGGTGGATTGGCCTCGAGGGGCTGAGGATGAACTAGTATAGTGGGAGAACAGCCTCAGGAGGAGGAGTGCTCTTGTGCCCGATGAGCTGGTGGGTGTGAGGGTGATCTGAATGATCTGTGCCTTCTAGGTGGGGGCTAGGTCCTATTTATAGTGGCCTTGGTCCTCTTCGCGAATGTAGGCGGGAAGGGATCCCACAACGATCAAATTCGAAGGGAGACAACTAGTACATGCTATCCTGACAAAAGTGGTATTCGCCTGCAAAAGCCTCTCGTCGTGACACCATGGAGGGCTAGACGATGACCTCTTTTTTTGACTATGAACAGTAGGGTAAAACCCCACTGCAACTTTTATTAAAATAAAAAAGAATAGCACAGAACCAAGAAAAACAGAAAAGAAAACAAACTATACAGCAAACTAAGGGAGCTAGCTAAAACTAATAAAACAAAACAAAACATGCTATACAGACAAGGGCTTGAGGTGAGCCCCTGAAGAGAAAGCTAGGACTAAAACTAAAACTAGAATTAAAACTAAGAGAAGGGCTCCTCAAGAGACTAGCAAGCTAGTCAGCCAGGTGTTGAACTCTGCAGCATATTTATCCTTGATCCTGTGGGATAACAACTTGAGTTCCTCAAAGTAAATGTGTTTCCAACCTTGGAAGGATGGTTAAATGTTTTCAAAAATCTTGTTGTTTCTAGAAATCCAAATAGCCCAAGAACCCAGTATAATGATCTCCATGAAGAAAGGAACCTTCAACTTTTCCTTCAGATCTTGGAAGGCCTCTAGCACAGATAGGTTTGGAGATCTTTGTGGACATATGAAATTCCAACATATCCTAGAGAATTGGCACCCCCAGAATAAATGGTGCAGAGTTTCTTCTTGTTGGCAATTCATCACAGCACATGTGTATTCTTCCAAGATCATAGTTTTCCTTCTTAGCAAGTTTCTTGTGTTGAGTCTATCATGTAGAAGCATCCAGAAGAACATTTTGTGCTTAGGTTGACATGAGGACTTCCAAATCCAGGCAAAGTGAGGTGGAACTTGTTTGACACCTATGATCACTCTATATGCCTTTGAAGCAGAGAAATTACTGTTGCCCCATATTGCTGGTATGCTTGCTTAGACAGAGGCAGGTGGAACAAATCCTCAAGGTACTTAGTACTCACCACTTGTTGAACTCTCATTGTTGCATCTTGCACAAAAGAATAAAGATGGGGGTATTCCTGCTGTAGAACAGTAGTGCTCCACAAATCAGACCAAAAGAAGGCAGTTCTACCATCCCCTAAGTTACATCTGGCCATGGCTTTATATTGATCTGTTAATTGAAGGATGGACCTCCACCAGAAAGACCCAACCAAATCATTCCCTGGTAATTTATTGTCCTGGTAGTGTGATTCCCAAATGAGGTTCACCCAAGGGATATCATGCCTGTTGTAGAATTTATGAAGATTTTTCATTAGCAAAGCTTTATTTTGAGCAAAAATGTCCATAACTCCCAGACCACCTTGCACCTTTGGTCTACAAACAGTTGTCCATGCAACAGAGGCTGGTCTGTGATCCTCCATGTCAGAACCTCTCCATAAACAGTGCCTCAAGTACTTTATTACTTGTTGCTTGATAGTTACAGGTACATCTATACAAGCCATGAAAAATATTGGCAAGGAGGCCAACACAGATTTGACCAGAAGCAATCTTCCAGCACTTGTCATGAAGGTAGCCAAGCCAGCTAACCTTTTTGCAATTCTTTGAACCATTGGCATACATTGGTCCACAGTGGGCTTGGATAAGCCTAAAGGAAGTCCTAGGTAAGTGAAAGGGAAAACTCCTCTTTGGCAGTTCAAGGTATTGGTAAAGATATCAACCCTATCCTCATTGATATTATTGGAACCATGATAGATTTCTGATAGTTGACTTTGAGACCTGTAGCTGTGGCAAAAGAGTTCAGGAGAGCTTTTAGACAAAATAATTCTCTGGCATCTGCTTTCATAACCAGTAGTGTGTCATCTGCATATTGCACTATTGGGAAATCAGGGCAAGAGTTAAGTTGAATAGGAGCAGTGAGTAGTCCAATATCCCTTGCTTTATTGAGAATGGATTGTAATAAATTAGTAGCCAACACAAAGAGGAGTGGGGAAAGGGGGTCTCCTTGCCTGACTCCCCTTCTACAATAGAATTTTTTGCCAGGAACCCCATTTAGCATAACAGCAGAAGAAGCAGGACTGAATAATATTTGAATCCAGGATATCCACCTTTCCCCAAAACCTTTTGCTCTCAGGATGTCAATTATTGCTTGATGTTCAATTGTGTCAAAAGCCTTTTCAAAATCTAATTTCAGGACCAGTAATTCCTTTCTTGATTTGAAACATTGGTGCAGATATTCATAGGTCCAGCCAAGACAGTCTTGAATCACTTTGTCTTTTAATAACCCATACTGATTGATATGGATGAGTTGCAAAATTATTTTTTGAAGTCTCTTGGCCAATAATTTTGTAATAATTTTGAACACCCCATTCAATAGAGATATAGGCCTGACGTCATTAGGAGTCATAGGCACCTCTTTTTTTGGAATCAAAGTGATGTAGGAAGTGTTGATGCTTTCCAAAGAGATGTTCCAGCATGAAAAGCATGGATGAGGTTCTTGACATCTGTTCCTATAATATCCCAACAAGATTGAATGAACTCATTATTGAACCCATCTGGACCTGGTGATTTATCATGTGGCAGCTCCTTGACAATTTGATTGATTTCTTCATCAGAGAAAGGCTTTTCTAAATCTTGAAATATCTCAGGATTGTTCTGCTGTCCCAGAAGACTCTGCAGGTCAAAATGCATTGTGTGCCCTTCTGATTGGCCAAGTCTTTTTTTGAAAGCCTCCCAAAGAATTCCATCTTTTCCTGCATGATCAGAAATTTCCACACTGTCCTCATTTCTGAGAATAGCAATTTTATTATGTCTGAAGTTGATTGAGGCTTTAGTGTGAAAGAACTTAGTATTTTCATCTCCAAACTTGACCCCCTTAATCTTCCCTCTTTGCTTCCAATAAATCTTTTGATTGGTGAGAATGGTCATTAGGTGTTCTTTCAAAAGCTTTCTACAGTTCCATTCAAAAGTACTTAGCATTCTGAATTCCTCAAATAAGTCTAGCAGGTATATACACTCATTGATATCAGCAATTTGTTTCCTCAGGCAAGGCATATCCTTGATCCATAATTTGATGATCCTTCTTAGGTGTTTCAGTTTTGCATTGATGATTTTAGCAGGTTCAGAATAGCCAACAGGGATATCCCAAGCATTTTTGACCAGGTCTTTGAAGGAAGAATGCTTGAGCCAATAATTCTCAAACCTAAAAACATTGGATTTAGGTATTCAAGTCCCCACTTTAAACACACGAGGGAGATGGTCAGAAATGGGTCTGGCTAGAGGCAAAGCAGTTGTGTCAGGGAATGATGTCATCGAAGCAGCAGATGTAAAAAACCAGTCCAACTTTGCAAGCAGAGGATTTTCTTGCATATTACTCCAACTGTATTGTCTGCCTTTCAGAGGTAGCTCCACTAAACCTAAGTTGCTGATGGCTTCATCAAAAAGAAGCATTTGATTGATGTCACCCCCAGGTTTATTTCTATCAGAAGGTGATCTGATGAAATTGAAATCCCCCATTAAAATCCAGTCTTCATCAGGTGGCATTTGGATATTAATAAACCAGTTGAGGAATTCTACCTTATCAGCTTGTTCACATGGGCCATAAATGTTTGTGAGAATCCATGTTTGTGCAGAGCTATTGCAGGTGAACTTAACAGATAGAGAGAATTTGTTAGAAAACATTAATTCTCCCTTAAAAAGCCTTCATTCCAAGCAATCAGAATTCCTCCAGAAGCTCCAATAGAAGGGAGGAATTCAAACTTATTAAATCTTCTAGGGCAAAACTTATTAATGTAAGCTAGGTCAAAATTTTCTCTTTTTGTTTCTTGTAAGCAGAGAATTCCAGCAGCACTTTCCTCCAGTTTCTATTTAATAGCCAACCATTTATTTTCAGAATTGATACCTCTGATGTTCCAGTTAAGAATATTCCAAGACCTGTGATTATTCATGGAGTAAACTTAATGTTCTGTGTGATTTTCTCAAGGTCCAGCCCTTGAGACAAGAACCATGTGGAGAGCCAATGCAAATGCCCCTCACAACACTTATATCTGCCCTCACATATAACAATGGGCCTCAGCAAGATCCAGATCATATATCCATTAAGCAAGCAGTTAACATCAGTCACACAGAGAATAGACATCATGCAGGCCAAGCAGTAGAAGCTAACCACAATAATAGTTTTACAACCCTTAAGTAGCAAGTTCATACATAACCAGACAAGCAACCAACATATTGCAAAAGTTGCCACTTTCCTAGACCCCCCTCTATCAGCGAATGATCTAATCATTTAGAACTATCCTTGGAGTTGTTTTCCTTGGCCTCAGACACCTTGGCCAACTCCTCATGCTCCACTTCTTTTTTCTTTGGCCTTTTAGCCAACTTCTCCTGGAGATCCTCCTCAGCCACCTTGCAAAAAGCACTAGTGAGGTTTTTGACAATCTTATTCTGAATGATAGGAGGAGCAGCATTGCATGGTAGACACTCTTTATTAGCGCATGAATTTCTTTTATACCCATTGTTTTCCTCTCTAATTCTGTCACTCCTTCTTACATGGTTCTCCACTAGTGGCCCTTTTCCTCTTCTCTTCCTAGAGATGGCCTCACCAGCAGGTAGAAGAATGATATTGTTTGGAGAAATTCTCTTTAGGGGGCTGCTTGCCTCAGAGGATGAGTGGGCTGCAGGACTGACACCGTCATTTTCTTTATCCTGGCTTGCATTTTTTAGTTGTTGACAAATAGGGGCCTGGGTGACAGAACAAGCAGCAGGTATTATGAATGTCATAGTATCCTCTTCATTGCAGTTATCAGTCAAAATGTGCCATAAAGAAGATTTTAGCAGTTTTACAGTCCATTCAAATCTATCAGGATTGAGCAACAGGTTCATTATGAAATTGAACCAACTTACTTGAATCTCAGTTGTGAGAGCATTAGGGACCTCCTGTGATGATGGAGCAAAATGATTGACCCATAATTCCAAGCCTTCTTCAGAGATTAAGTGTTCTCCATCAATAACTGAGAAAGCATGTGATTGTACTAAATTGTAATAATCATTAGGAGTAGGTGAGTTGACCTATGAGACATTACCTTTGGAAGATCCAGGTTGCATAGAATTGACCTGTAGATGCTCCACACCCCCCTCAGATTCTTGAACTTGTTCCATAGCAGACAGCAGAGTAACTTTCTGAACTTCCTGACTGTTGACATGATCCTGTTTAGGAATCTCAGAAGAAGAAGTAGGGAGGACTGACTCCTATGAGTCTTGCTGTCCATCAATAGCAAGATCCATTGCAGGATCCACTGCAGCTTGAGCATCCTCCGCACCCTCCACAACTGGCACCAATTCTTGAGCAACTATTGGTGGTGGTAGGGGTGTAACCTGTTGAATAGCTGGCTCTGGATTAACCGGAGGAGCAGGAATGGCAAGCACAGGGTGTTCCTCCAATTCAGGAGGATATGCTTGCAGAAGATTGTGCAGACCGTCACCCAAGACAGGAGCAACTTCACCAGCAGCAGCCTGGTTAACTTCATCACTGCTATTAACACCTCCCACAACATTATGAGAACGGAGACCTTCTGACAGAGAAACTGTTGTTGTTATGCTGCTGTTTGGGAGTGCCTCGTTGTCATCCACCAGAATTTCATCGTGAATCACCTGCTGTGGCACCTAGACAAGAGGGGGAAAGGCCCAATGCCCCTGTTCCTCCCAGTCATCCCAATCTTCCTCATGATCTTGCTCATTATTGATTGCAGCATAATGAAACCCAGGAAAATCATTCGCATTGAGTGGGATAGGATGTGGATCCACGCCTGGAGGTGGAATCGGGTCCTCGTCTGGTGGACCCCCACCCAGCATTTCTTCCATAAGAATCTCAATTGAACTTGTCAAGGATTCTCCCTCGAATATCTCTCCTTCAGTCCATCTTAAGCTCTTTGGGATTTCCTGTAAATCAGTCACTCTTGCCTTAACCAGAACTTTCCCTTTCAGCGCATCCTCTTTTTCCCAACTGATAATCTTGGCGAATCGAGCTACTGATGCAGCAATATCTTCAGTGTTGCAGTTATCAAACGGGATCCCCACAATCAGTAGCCAGCAGATCCTATTGAAATTAACCCTTCTCCAATTTCGACCCTCATTGTACCTAGTAAACGAGATAAAAACATCCCCAAATACATGTGGGCTATCTCTAACCAGTCTATCTCTGTCTCTCACATGCCTGAACTGCGCATAGGCTTCCTCGAACGAGCAGGGCTGAATCTCTCTCACCCCGACTTGAGCCACTGGGTCATGTTGAAGAAAATCCTCTAGCACCTCTCTAACATTAGGAAATAGTACCTCATCAGGTAGCGGCTGAATGGTTGCAATAGCCCAGTCTTCATGGCGGCGAGCATGGCGCAGCAGCACCACCCGCGAGACCCCCGTACGGCCTTCAATGTGTTGTATCTGGAAGCCATGGGAATGAATGGCGTTGGGTCGATTGGAATGTTCGCCATTGGAGGTGCAGCGCACCGGCGAAACACACTAGGCGGAGGAGGAGAAGCAGAGGTAGGTGGCGAAGAAGTCAACGGAGTGGCACAAAAGGAGAGAGCAGAGGATGCGAGGAGTCCAGCACCTGCCTTGGTTGAAAATTAGAAAAAAAATCCTGTGACCAGCTCTTTGAATGATGTCGCTTGCCTGATCTAGAAAGCGGGCCCTCTCTGAGTAAACCAAGGCTCCACATCGCCCAGAGCCCAAGCACCGTCAGGTGGGCTGTTGAAGGGCTCAAATCTGATGAAAGGCCACAGACCAGAACATTTCGGTCGAGTGCAGAACCTGGCAATGTGGCCGACATCTCCACACGCAAAGCACGTCCGTGGGTCATTAATGCGTGCATGCACATTACGTACCTGCCCATGCAGCGTTGATTCAGGATCATTAGGGAGCACTGAATTGCCATCAGTAAGGCGTGGCACGCTGGAATCACGCTCTTCTTCAATGTTGCCGGAGAGACGTTGAAAAGCTGAACGGGACCTTTGCTCCGGTGAACTGCTCCGGTGATCGCCGGAAAAAACCGTCACAGCTCTCCTATTACGGCCAACCAGCGTCCATTCAGCCTCTTCTTCCTTGTAAAAAATCTTTCTTCATGCAACCACCGAGGCCCACCATCACCCCAGAGATTAAAACCCATCTCAAAGTCTTTCTCAATCACTCTACCCTCATTGTAAATTTGAAAACCAACTGATTTAGAACCTACTGAAAACTTGAACGATCTATCCTTAAGATGACAAACTCTAAAGCCTTGCATGTAACCACCAAAGGAAGCAAGCAGAGCCACACTGACTGTATGAATATCCAACTTGAAAGAGGCACGAGCAAATGAAACCACCAGAATGAACTCTTTTTGACGAAAGCCTGGTGAGAACACCACAGGGTGCCCAAACTTGGATCGAACACTTGCCTAAAATTCCTTGCCATGGTTGAAGTTGAGGTTGAACGGCGACATGGCCACCAATGTGTCCGAGCCACCACCAAAAGGGATGAAGGTTCACCAAGGAGAGCCAAGAGAAGAGAGAGTATGGTGCACACCGGCGCCAGAGTGGCCACCGGCGTGGTGGGTGGCCGCCGGGGCCGGAGTGGCCACCGGCGCAAGGTGCTCCTAGTCGCCTCTCCTAGTCACCTCTGAGTGACTCCTTCCATAGACGATGACCTCTATCCTGCCATCCTGGCGGTCTTGGTCTTGTTGCACTGGAATGGAAACCTTTGGCTGATTCCTCGGGACCCTGCGCTTGCGCTTGCCTCCTTAGCACTAAAGAGGAAACTGGTACACCGCGCCCACTGGCACCCACCTGACCTTGGTCGTCATGGCTCAGGTTATCTGAACCTCACGAGGTGAGCCTTGGATAGTGATCTCTGCTCCTCAGGAGCCATCTTGAGGAGGCCGCTCCTTGTGGAGGTCTTGGTGTCGTCCGCCTCGTGAGGCTTGGCCCCTCGCGAGGGTCTTGATTTGTTCGTTGCTGAAGCTGGGCTATACCAGGTCGTCGATGGAGCCACGCCGTGGGCCACAGGCAGGCAAGTCTGGGCACCCCCGTTCCCAGAAAACCGACAGTAGCCCCCGGGCCCAAGGCGCGCTCGAACTTGGCTTCGAGGCGAAGACAAAGGGCAAGTGCAAAGCGCCGCAGGCCCCGATCGCCTGCGGCCTCGATAGACGCGAGGCGCTTGACAGGATGTGGGCGCTCCCACTTCCCCACGCAACCTTGATATTCACTAGGCTCAGTGGCCGCCCGTTGCCAATGCAGCTCTGTCTTCATCGCTTCACGTGCTCACCCTTGGCTCCTTCACCTTCCCGAAAAACAGCAGCTCTTTTCCTAGATTTGATGCCGGCGCCGGTCCTCCCTTGCCGCCATGGCGCCACGGTAAAAGAATAAGGGGGAAACCTACGCTCCAGTTGAATCGCAGCCAACCTTTGAGCCTGCCCTTGAGCGGTCGGCGGTGGTCAATGAAGAGGGGTTGGCCAAGGTCCATCCAGCCCTCGCCACCGGTTCGAATGAGTGGAAGGCGACGGTGGCTTGTCCTTCTTCCCGGACCATGATCGACATGGAAGCCACCGAGATCCCCATCCATCGTCACGCCCTCTTGGCTGACCTGATCCCCCCTTTCTTCGATTTCTTGAACGCCATATTCTCGCATTACCAAGTCCAGGCGCTGCATCTGGATCCCCAATCCATCATCCTCCTCGCCATCTTCACCTTCCTCTGCGAGGCTATGGTGGGCATCGCCCCTTCCATGGCCCTATTTCGCCATTTCTTCTCGCTTCACCTGATTGACGCCCGCCAGTGCTTGGGGTGCGTGGCCTTCCAGGCCGTAGCAGGGACAGCTGGCTCGGGCATCGACTTTGAGCTCTCGCCAATGTATGTGAATTCCGAAAGCGGTGGGTGTTCATGGACACCGGCGTCCTCAACCCCTTGCTATTGCTTCCATGAGTGTCGGTTGTTCCCAGCTCTGGCTGGGGGCTCGTGAAGCTTTCTGACCGTTGACTCACCCATGTCTGGTCCAGGCTGACTAGGCTAAAGTAGCTTGGGGTGACGGCACCGATGGTGGTGAAGGAGTTTGCTCGGTGGCGCATCACCCCGCTCTGGCACCATTCTCGCCCAATGTGGGCCTTCTCTGGCACCAAGGACCCAATGAGGTTGCAGGTGCCGACGCTTCCTTCCAAGACGCTGCGTGTCATGCTCGAGCTCCTAACGGGCGACCCAGCGCCAGCCGCGCTTCCGGAGGAGGACTGCCTCCTATACCAATTCTCGAAACAGGAGGACTTCATGAGGCAGATGCCCCTTTTGACGAATGGGGGTTGCGCCTGGGCAGGCCTTGAAGGGCCTCGCGAGAATCCCGTCTTTGTGGTTCCATTGCTCGACGACCCTGCGGCTTGTGCCCTAGATGTGGATGCAGGGGGGAGAACACCGCCAGGTGCCACTAGGGTGACTGCTGGGGGGTTGGCGCAGTCCGACGCTCCCGAGACGACAGCCCCCAAAGCTCGGGCGAGCGGCCCTGTGGTGGCGGATGGAGGGCTGGCGCTGACCGACGCTCCTGAGGCGATAGCCCCCGAAGCTCGAGCGAGCGGTCCTGAGGTGGCGGCTGGTGAGCTGACGTAATCTGGTGTCCCTGAGGCCGCCGCCCCAGGGGCCCCACCGAGTGCCCCAGATGCTGATGGCCACGCCCCGGACCTTGGCCGGCTTCACCTGAACCTCGAAGCACTCTACAAGAGCAAAGGGCCTCCGAGCTGCAGTGGTGACCCCTATCGGCCACTGAAGTAGAGGAAATACATAGTTGTAGACGAGTAAGTACCTTATCTTCATCGTTTCCTGTGTGTCGTGTCCTTCCCTAACAATGGCCCCTCAGGATCCCATCGGCTGCGGTGGCGAAATCTCCTGAGTAGCGACTCCCACCAGTCCTAGGCTCGCTCTTGATTTCGAGCCCCTCACACCGGACTCCATCGAGAGGCGTGGGGCCAGTCCAAGAGGCGGGCGCTCTGATGGTGGGCCGTGAGCCTGTGTTTCCGGCGTCCTTCCTTCGCGGTCAAGCCTGGGGTGTAGGAGGCGTGCCGGGGGCTCCTCCATTGGTCATCGCCGGTGGTTGGGTGATCCCAGCATCAGCTTCGTCCTCAAGCAGCAAGGTCGTGCTGCCCAGCACCTTCGCTGAGGCCCGGAGAGCGGCCGGGGAGGCACTGGCCGCCTTCCAGGAGCAGGCGAGCCCCTCCGTGCCCATCTGAAAGCCCCGGGCGCGGAGGATAGGCTTGGCTGTGCACTGGAGCTTGCGTGCGGGCACGGCGCCGTCTGCCATGAGCTTTTTTGAGAGGCGATAGGTGCGCTTAGTTGGCTTGGAGAAGAGCTTGCCGACATCGACGCCTTCCTCGAAATGGAGGACCTTCGCTTGGCGCACGAGTGGCACCAGTTGAAGGTTGCCATCAACCTCGGGCATCTTCAGCATGAGCTCGCCAGTGCGAGTGCCGCGGTGTCCCTTGTGACTTCTCGCGAGGCTTACGCTCTTGTTCTGGAGGAAGCCAGGGCCGCCGATCGCCATCGCGAGATGGCCGAGGAGAGGGAACGTGAGCATCAGGCTCCGAATGCCACCCTCGAGCGACAGATCCAAGCGCGTAGGGCTGATACATCTCCAACGTATCTACTTTTCCAAACACTTTTGCCCTGTTTTTGGACTCTAACTTGCATGATTTCAACGGAACTAACCCGGACTAACGTTGTTTTCAGTAGAATTGCCATGGTCTTATATTTGTGCAGAAATAAAAGTTCTCGGAATGACCTAAAAATCCTCGGAGACACGTTTTGGAATTAATAAATAATATTAGCGAAAGAATCAGCGTCAGGGGGCCCACACCTTGTCCACGAGGGTGCAGGGTGCGCCCTCCGCCTCGCGGGCCCCCTGGAACTCCACCGACCTCAACTCCAACTCCATATATTCACTTTCAGGGAGAAAAAAATTAGAGAAAATGATTCATCACGTTTTACGATACGGAGCCGCCGCCAAGCCCTAATCTTCGTCGGGAGGGCTGATCTGGAGTCCGTTTGGGGCTCCGGAGAGGGGAATCTGTCGCCATCGTCATCATCAACCATCCTCCATCACCAATTTCATGATGCTCACCGTCGTGCGTGAGTAATCCCATCGTAGGCTTGTTGGACGGTGATGGGTTGGATGAGATTTACCATGTAATCGAGTTAGTTTTGTTATGGTTTGATCCCTAGTATCCATTATGTTCTAAGATTGATGTTGCTATGACTTTGCGATGCTTAATGCTTGTCACTAGGGACCGAGTGCCATGATTTCAGATTTGAACCTATTATGTTTTCATGAATATATGTGAGTTCTTGTTCCTATCTTGCAACTCAATAGTCACCTACTATGTGTTATGATCCGGCATCCCCGAAGTGACAATAATCGGGACCACTCCCGGTGATGACCGTAGTTTGAGGAGTTCATGTATTCACTAAGTGTTAATACTTTGGTCCAGTACTCTATTAAAAGGTGGCCTTAATATCCCTTAGTTTCCAATAGGACCCCGCTGCCATGGGAGGGTAGGACAAAAGATGCCATGCAAGTTCTTTTCCATAAGCACGTATGACTATATTCCGAATACATGCCTACATTACATTGATGAACTGGAGCTAGTTATGTGTCACCCTATGTTATAACTGTTGCATGATGAATTGCATCCTACGTAATTATCCACCATTGATCCATTGCCTACGAGCTTTTCACATATTGATCCTTGTTATGTTACTTCTCCATTGCCACTGTTATGATTGCTACAAAACTACTACTGTTACTTTTGCCACCATTACCGTTACTTCTGCCACCATTACTTTGCTACTAAATACTTTGCTGCAGATATTAAGTCTTTCAGGTGTGGTTGAACTGACAACTCAGCTGCTAATACTTGGAGAATATTCTTTTGCCCCCCTTGTGTCGAATCAATAAATTTGGGTTGAATACTCTACCCTCGAAAACTGTTGCGATCCCCTATACTTGTGGGTTATCAAGACTATTTTCTGGCGTCGTTGCCGGGGAGCATAAATATATTCTTTGAGTCACTTGGGATTTATATGTGTTGATCACTATGAGGAACTTGAAAGATGAAGGAACCCAGATTTTTCCCTCGACTATGAGGGGAGGTAAGGAACTGCCATCTAGATCTGCACTTGATTCACCTTCTGTTATGAGTAAATTTGCGACACCTACACCTGCACCTGCTATTGATTCTGTTATGTCACATGTTATTGATGATGCCACTTCTGCTATGCATGATACTTATGATGAAACTACTTCTCTGCTTGATAATATTGTGCCATTAGGTGAATTTCTTGATTAACAACTTGCTGGGGTTAGAGAGAATGAAATTATTGAACCGGATAATATTGATGAAAGTGATGATGAAGATTCTCCCCCTAGATATGAATTGTCTGATGTGCCTGAGGGTTATTGTCACATCCCTAGATCATTGCTTGTAATTAGTTGCATCTGCATCCATGTCATCATGTTTGATTTTTCAAATGAACTTGAAATGGGGATGTCCAAACCCTAGCACCAAATGGAATTCAAATAGGTTCAACCTAAAAATATTTTCAATGAACCTGAAATGCCCTTCTTAAATGTTCATCATTTTTGTTTTGGTCCAGAACCTCTGACAAAAATGCTGCACATTTTTCTAGGCCATTCTAGATTATTGAATTAAATCATACAATATTTTCTCTTGGACATTTAAATGCTATAAATAATTCTACATGTCCAAATAATCTCGAAGGTAAATGAGGGCTGCTGGAAATAATCCAAACGGTGCCCACAAATATTTTCCGGATTTTTGAAAATGCTCTGGCATTTTTAATAAAGCCAAAACAATTGCAGAAAATAGAAAAAAGGAAATAAAAGAGAGAGAGGCTTACCTGGCGCCACCTAGCAGGCCCACCTCCCGGCCCAGCCCAGCCACCGCTCGAGTGAGCTACTTGGCTCGGCCAGGCAGGCAGGCAGGTGCTCGACGCTGGCACCAGCGAGCGCAATGCAGCTGTCCACCGCCCTGCTTCCTCCCCTCCCCGTTCTGCCACCCTGGGTCGGTCACCCACTCCTCCCCCAAGCTCGCAGACACGCCTCTTCCTCCCCAGCTCCTCTCCCTTGCTCTCTCGCACCATGGCCGAGGCTACCACGCTCGCGCCATCGTGATAACCACGTCCGCCGTCGTCCCTGTGCCTCGTCGCCGTGTCCGTTCGCTCCGCCGTTGTCGACTACGTCGAGCAGGCCGAGCCCCAGCTTCGCCGCCTGAGTCGCCCGCCCGTCTTCCCCAACTCCGGCCGCTGAGATCGCCATCGTCGCCCAGCTCAGCTCCGGACTTCCCCGAGCCCGCTTCGACGCTTGCTGCAATCGCCGTGAGCTCAACCCGTCCTCCCCCTCTCCGTTAACTCTCTCCTGCATCGCATGCACCGCACCAAGTTCACCCGCACCCGCCGCCGCTGAGCTCGTCGCCGACGTGACTCCGGCCACCCACCGGCCACACCACCGTGACCAATGCACTCAACGCACTCGCAGGAACCTGTAGCACTACTCCACGTGCCTCGCGTGCCTCGTAGCCTCGGGTTCGACCTCACCCGAGCTCCGGCAGCCGCACAGCTCATCGCCGGCGCCGTTTCCGGCAACCCCGAGCCCAACCACCGCCACCAAATGCTGCGGCTTTCTCCTAGCTACGCGTAGATACTCTCCACTGCCCGCTCTGCTACTTAACTTAGGCTAGCACTAACTAATATGTTGGAAATATTCCCTAGAGGCCCGCTCTGCTAATTAACTTAGGCTAGCACTAACTAATATGTTGGAAATATGTCCTAGAGGCAATAATAAAAGATTATTATTATATTTCCTTGTTCATGATAATTGTCTTTATTCATGCCATAGTTGTATTATCAGGAAATCGTAATACACGTGTGAATACATAGACCATAATATGTCCCTAGTAAGCCTCAATTTGACTAGCTCGTTAATCAACAGATAGTCATGTTTCCTGACTATGGACATTAGATGTCGTTGATAACGGGATCACATCATTAGGAGAATGATGTGATGGACAAGACCCAATCCTAAGCATAGCACAAGATCGTGTAGTTCGTTTGCTAGAGCTTTTCCAATGTCAAGTATCTTTTCCTTAGACCATGAGATCGTGTAACTCCCGGATATCGTAGGAGTGCTTTGGGTGTACCAAACGTCACAACGTAACTGGGTGACTATAAAGGTGCACTACAGGTATCTCCGAAAGTGTCTCTTGGGTTGACACGGATCGAGACTGGGATTTGTCATTCCGTATGACGGAGAGGTATCTCTGGGCCCACTTGGTAATGCATCATCATAATGAGCTCAAAGTGACCAAGTGTTTGGTCACAGGATCATGCATTACCGTACGAGTAAAGTGACTTGCCGGTAACGAGATTGAACGAGGTATTGGGATACCGACGATCGAATCTCGGGCAAGTAACGTACTGATTGACAAAGGGAATTGTATACGGGGTTGCTTAAATCCTCGACATCCTGGTTCATCCGATGAGATCATCGTGGAACATGTGGGAGCCAACATGGGTATCCAGATCCCGCTGTTGGTTATTGGCCGGAGAGCTGTCTCGGTCATGTCTGCAAGATTCCCGAACCTGTAGGGTCTACACACTTAAGGTTCGGTGACGCTAGGGTTATTAGGAAGACTTGTATGTGATTACCGAATGTTGTTCGGAGTCCCGGATGAGATCCCGGACATCACGAGGAGTTCCGGAATGGTCCGGAGGTGAAGATTTATATATGGGAAGTTGTCATACGGTCACCGGAAAGTTTTGGGGGCATATCGGTATTGTACCGGGGCCACCAGAGGGGTTCCGGGGGTCCACCGGGAGGGGCCACCTCTCTCGGAGGGCCTCATGGGACGTAGGGGGTAGGGAACCAGCCCCTAGAGGGCTGGGCGCCCCCCGCCCTTGGGCCCATGCACCTAGGGTTGGGGGGGAAAGCCTAGTGGGGGCGCCCCCCTTGCTTGGGGGGCAAGCCCCCTCCCTTGGCCGCCCCCCTTCTAGATCTCATCTAGAGGGGGCCGGCCCTCTTCCCCCTTCCCCTATAAATAGAGGGGCGAGGGAGGGCTGCACACAACATCCAAGGCGCAGCCCCTCCCCTCCCCAACACCTCTCCTCCTCCGTTAAGAGCTTGGCGAAGCCCTGCCAGAGTACTGCCTCTCCACCACCACCATGTCGTCGTCGTGCTGCTGCTGGAGCCTTCTTCCTCAACCTCTCCTTCCCCCTTGCTGGATCAAGAAGGAGGAGATGTCATCCGCTCCGTAAGTTTGTTGAACGCGGAGGTGCTGTCCGTTCGACACTTGGTCATCGGTGATTTGGATCACGGCGAGTACGACTCCATCATCCCCGTTCTCTTGAACGCTTCCGCTCATGATCTACAAGGGTATGTAGATGCACTCCTATCACTCGTTGCTTAGATGAACTCATAGATGGATCTTGGTGAAACCGTAGGAATTTTTTTATTTTCTGCAACGTTCCCCAACAGTGGCATCATGAGCTAGGTCTATGCGTAGTTCTCTATTGCACGAGTAGAACACAATTTTGTTGTGGGCGTAGATGTTGTCAACTTTCTTGCCGCTACTAGTCTTATTTTGCTTCAGCGGTATTGTGGGATGAAGCGGCCCGGACCGACCTTACACGTACGCTTACGTGAGACAGGTTCCACCGACTGACATGCACTAGTTGCATAAGGTGGCTAGCGGGTGTCTGTCTCTCCCACTTTAGTTGTAGCGGATTCGACAAAAAGGGTCCTTATGAAGGGTAAATAGAAGTTGACAAATCACGTTGTGGCTTTTTCATAGGTAAGAAAACGTTCTTGCTAGAACCCTATTCCAGCCACGTAAAAGATGCAACAACAATTAGAGGACGTCTAACTTGTTTTTGCAGCAATTGCCTTGTGATGTGATATGGCCAAAAGTTGTGATGAATGATGAATGATATATTGTGATGTATGAGATCATGTTCTTGTAATAGGAATCACGACTTGCATGTCGATGAGTATGACAACCGGCAGGAGCCATAGGAGTTGTCTTAATTATTGTATGACCTGCGTGTCAATGATTTAACGCCATGTAATTACTTTACTTTATTGCTAAACCGTTAGCCATAGTAGTAGAAGTAATAGTTGGCGAGCAACTTCATGGAGACACGATGATGGAGATCATGATGATGGAGATCACGGTGTCATGCTGGTGACAAAGATGATCATGGAGCCCCGAAGATGGAGATCAAAGGAGCTATATGATATTGTCCATATCATGTCACTACTATATAATTGCATGTGATGTTTATTATGTTTATGCATCTTGTTTACTTAGAACGACGGTAGTAAATAAGATGATCCCTTATAATAATTTCAAGGAAGTGTTCTCCCCTAACTGTACACCGTTGCTAAAGTTCATCGTTTCGAAGTACCACGTGATGATCGGGTGTGATAGATTCTTACGTTCACATACAACGGGTGTAAGACAGTTTTACACATGCAAAAACACTTAGGGTTAACTTGACGAGCCTAGCATGTACAGACATGGCCTCGGAACACAGAGACCGAAAGGTCGAACATGAGTCGTATGGAAGATACGATCAACATGGAGATGTTCACCGATGATGACTAGTCCGTCTCACGTGATGATCGGACACGGCCTAGTCGACTCGGATCATGTAACACTTAGATGACTAGAGGGATGTCAAATCTGAGTGGGAGTTCATTAGATAATTTGATTAGATGAACTTAATTATCATGAACTTAGTCTAAAACCTTTGCAAATATGTCTTATAGATCAAATGGCCAACGCTCATGTCAACATGAACTTCAACGCGTTCCTAGAGAAAACCAAGCTGAAAGATGATGGCAGCAACTATACGGATTGGGTCCTGAACCTGAGGATCATCCTCATAGCTGCGAAGAAAGCATATGTCCTAGATGGACCGCTAGGTGAAGCACCCATCCCAGAGAACCAAGACGTTATGAACGCTTGGCAGTCACGTGCTGATGATTACTCCCTCGTTCAGTGCGGCATGCTTTACAGCCTAGAACCGGGGCTCCAAAAGCGTTTTGAGCAACACGGAGCATATGAGATGTTCGAGGAGCTGAAAATGGTTTTCCAAGCTCATACCCGGGTCGAGAGATATGAAGACTCCGACAAGTTCTATAGTTGTAAGATGGAGAAAATAGTTCATCGGTGAGCACATACTCAAAATGTCCAGGTTGCACAACCCTTTGTCACTGGACATTAACCTCCGGACGAGGCGGTCATTGAGAATCCTTGATCGCTCCCACCGAGCTACAAGAGCTTTGTGATGAACTACAATATGTAGGGGATGGTGAAAGCTATTCTGAAGTATTTTCAATGCTGAAGTCGGCAGAGGTAGAAATCAAGAAAGAACATCAAGTGTTGATGGTCAATAAAACCACCAAGTTCAAGAAGGGCAAGGGTAAGAATAACTTCAAGAAGGACGGCAAGGATGTTGCTGCGCCCGGTAAGCCAGTTGCCGGGAACAAGTCAAAGAATGGACCCAAGCCTAAGACTGAGTGCTTTTATTGCAAAGGGAAGGGTCACTGGAAGCGGAACTGCCCCAAATACTTAGCGGACAAGAAGGCTGGCAACACTAAAGGTATATTTGATATACATGTAATTGATGTGTACCTTACTAGTACTCGTAGTAACTCCACGGTATTTGATACCGGTGCCGTTGCTCATATTTGTAACTCACAGCAGGAGCTGCGGAATAAGCAGAGACTGGCGAAGGACGAGGTGACGATGCGCATCGGGAATGGTTCCAAGGTCGATGTGATCGCAGTCGGCACGCTACCTCTACATTTACCTACAGGATTAGTTTTAAACCTTAATAATTGTTATTTAGTGACAAGTTTGAGCATGAACATTGTATCTGAATCTTGTTTGATACGAGATGGCTACTCATTTAAATCCGAGAATAATGGTTGTTCTATTTATATGAGAGATATGTTTTATGGTCATGCCCCGATGGTCAATGGTTTATTCTTAATGAATCTCGAACGTAATGTTACACATATTCATAGTGTGAATACCAAAAGATGTAAAGTTGATAACGATAGTCCCACATACTTGTGGCGCTGCCGCCTTGGTCACATTGGTGTCAAGCGCATGAAGAAGCTCCATGCTGATGGACTTTTAGAGTCTCTCGATTATGAATCATTTGACACATTCGAACCATGCCTCATGGGCAAAATGACCAAGACTCCATTCTCCGGAACAATGGAGCGAGCAACCAACTTATTGGAAATCATACATACCGATGTGTGCGGTCCAATGAGCGTTGAAGCTCGCGGAGGATATCGTTATGTTCTCACTCTCACTGATGACTTGAGTAGATATGGGTATGTCTACTTAATGAAACACAAGTCTGAGACCTTTGAAAAGTTCAAGGAATTTCAGAATGAGGTAGAGAATCAGCGTGACCAAAAGATAAAGTTCCTACGATTAGATCGTGGAGGAGAATATTTAAGTCACGAATTTGGTACGCACTTAAGGAAATGTGGAATCGTTTCACAACTCACGCCGCCAGGAACACCTTAGTGTAACGGTGTGTCCGAATGTCGTAATCGCACTCTACTGGATATGGTGCGGTCTATGATGTCTCTTACCGATTTACCGCTATCGTTTTGGGGATACGCTCTAGAGACAGCTACATTCACTTTAAATAGGGCTCCGTCTAAATCCGTTGAGACGACACCGTATGAATTATGGTTTGGGAAGAAACCTAAGTTGTCGTTTCTAAAAGTTTGGGGATGCGATGCTTATGTCAAGGAACTTCAACCTGAAAAGCTCGAACCCAAGTCGAAAAAATGCGTCTTCATAGGATACCCTAAGGAAACCATTGGGTATACCTTCTACTTAAGATCCGAGGGCAAGATATTTGTTGCCAAGAAAGGATCCTTTCTGGAAAAAGAGTTTCTCTCGAAAGAAGTAAGTGGGCGGAAAGTAGAACTCGATGAAGTACTACCTCTTGAACCGGAAGGTAGTGCAGCTCAGGAAAATGTTCATGTGGTGCCTACACCGACTGGAGAGGAAATTAATGATGATCAAGGTACTTCGGATCAAGTTGCTACAGAACTTCGTAGGTCCACAAGGACACGTTCCACACCAGAGTGGTATGGCAACCCTGTCCTGGAAATAATGTTGTTAGACAATGGTGAACCTTCGAACTATGAAGAAGCAATGGCGGGCCCAGATTCCAACAAATGGCTTGAAGCCATGCAATCCGAGATAGAATCCATGTATGAAAACAAAGTATGGACTTTGACAGACTTGCCCGATGATCGGCGAGCGATAGAAAACAAATGGATCTTTAAGAAGAAGACGGACACAGATGGTAATGTTACCATCTATAAAGCTCGACTTGTCGCTAAGGGTTATCGGCAAGTTCAAGGGGTTGACTACGATGAGACATTCTCTCCCGTAGCGAAGCTGAAGTCCGTCCAAATCATGTTAGCAATTGCCGCATACTATGATTATGAGATATGGCAGATGGACGTCAAAACGACATTTCTTAACGGACATCTTAAGGAAGAACTATATATGATGCAGCCGGAAGGTTTTGTCGATCCTAAGAATGCTAACAAAGTATGCAAGCTCCAGCGATCCATTTATGGGCTGGTGCAAGCATCTCGAGTTGGAACATTCGCTTTGATGAGATGATCAAAGCGTTTAGTTTATCTTGAGACTTATGGAAAAGCCTGCGTTTATAAGAAAGTGAGTGGGAGCTCAGAGCATTTCTCATATTATATGTAGATGACATACTCTTGATGGGAAATGATATAGAACTTTTGGACAGCATTAAGGCCTACTTGAATAAGTGTTTTTCAATGAAGGACCTTGGAGAAGCTGCTTACATATTAGGCATCAAGATCTATAGGGATAGATCGAGACGCCTCATAGGTCTTTCACAAAGCACATACCTTGATAGGATTTTGAAGAAGTTCAAAATGCATCAGTCCAAGAAAGGGTTCTTGCCTGGATTGCAAGGTGTGAGATTGAGCTCGGCACAATGCCCGACCACGGCAAACGATAAAGAAGAGATGAGTGTCATCCCCTATGCTTCAGCCATAGGATCTATTATGTATGCCATGTTGTGTACCAGACCTGATGTAAACCTTGCCGTAAGTTTGGTAGGAAGGTACCAAAGTAATCCCGCAAGGAACACCGACAACGGTCAAGAATATCTGAAGTACCGAAAAGGACAAAGGACATGTTTTCGTTTATGGAGGTGACGAAGAGCTCGTCGTAAAGGGTTACGTAACGCTTAGCTTCGACACGATCCGATGACTCTAAGTCACAAACCGGATACGTGTATATGTTAAATGGTGGAGCAAGAGCTGGTGCAGCTGCAAGCAGAGCGTCGTGGCGGGATCTACATGTGAAGCGGAGTACATGGAAGCCTCGGAGGCAACACATGAAGCAATTTGGGTGAAGGAGTTCATCACCGACCTAGGAGTCATACCCAATGCGTCGGGGCCGATCAAAGTCTTCGTGACAACACGGAGCTATTGCCCTTGCCAAGGAGCCGTGTTTCACAAGAAGACCGAGCACATCAAGCGTCGCTTCAACTCCATCCGTGAAAATGTTCAAGATGGAGACATAGATATTTGCAAAGTACATACGGATCTGAATGTCGCAGATCCGTTGACTAAACCTCTTTCGCGAGCAAAACATGATCAACACCAGAACTCTATGGGTGTACGATTCATAACAATGTAACTAGATTATTGACTCTAGTGCAAGTGGGAGACTGTTGGAAATATGCCCTAGAGGAAATAATAAAAGATTATTATTATATTTCCTTGTTCATGATAACTGTCTTTATTCATGCTA
Organism: Aegilops speltoides; assembly: GCA_021437245.1. NCBI lineage: Eukaryota > Viridiplantae > Streptophyta > Magnoliopsida > Poales > Poaceae > Aegilops > Aegilops speltoides. The sequence goes on along the minus strand of CM038143.1, from coordinate 149,817,096 downwards.
TAATTGTATTATTAGGAAATCGTAATACACGTGTGAATACATAGACCATAATATGTCCCTAGTAAGCCTCTATTTGACTAGCTCGTTGATCAACAGATAGTCATGGTTTCCTGACTATGGACATTAGATGTCGTTGATAACGGGATCATCTCATTAGGAGAATGATGTGATGGACAAGACCCAATCCTAAGCATAGCACAAGATCGTGTAGTTCGTTTGCTAGAGCTTTTCCAATGTCAAGTATCTTTTCCTTAGACCATGAGATCGTGTAACTCCCGGATACCGTAGGAGTGCTTTGGGTGTACCAAACGTCACAACGTAACTGGGTGACTATAAAGGTGCACTACAGGTATCTCCGAAAGTGTCTATTGGGTTGACACGGATTGAGACTGGGATTTGTCACTCCGTATGACGGAGAGGTATCTCTGGGCCCACTCGGTAATGCATCATCATAATGAGCTCAAAGTGACACAGTGTTTGGTCACGGGATCATGCATTACGGTACAAGTAAAGTGACTTGCCGGTAACGAGATTGAACGAGGTATTGGGATACCGACAATCGAATCTCGCGCAAGTAACGTACCGATTGACAAAGGGAATTGTATTCGGGGTTGCTTAAATCCTCGACATCGTGGTTCATCCGATGAGATCATCGTGGAACATGTGGGAGCCAACATGGGTATCCAGATCCTGCTGTTGGTTATTGGCCTGAGAGCTATCTCGGTCATGTCTGCATGATTCCCGAACCCGTAGGGTCTACACACTTAAGGTTCGGTGACGCTAGGGTTATTAGGAAGACTTGTATGTGATTACCGAATGTTGTTCGGAGTCCCGGATGAGATCCCGGACGTCACGACGAGTTCCAGAATGGTCCGGAGGTGAAGATTTATATATGGGAAGTTGTCATACGGTCACCGGAAAGTTTTGGGGGCATATCGGTATTGTACCGGGGCCACCGGAGGGTTCCGGGGGTCCACCGGGAGGGGCCACCTCTCTCAGAGGGCCTCATGGGCCGTAGGGGGCAGGGAACCAGCCCCTGGAGGGCTGGGCGCCCCCCTTGGGCCCATGCGCCTAGGATTGGGGGGAAACCCTACTAGGGGCGCCCCCCTTGCTTGGGGGGCAAGCCCCCTCCCTTGGCCGCCCCCCTCTAGATCTCATCTAGAGGGGGCCGGCCCCCTTCCCCCTTCCCCTATAAATAGAGGGGCGAGGGGAGGGCTGCACACAACATCCAAGGCGCAGCCCCTCCCCTCCCCAACACCTCTCCTCCTCCGTTAAGAGCTTGGCGAAGCCCTGCCGGAGTATTGCCTCTCCACCACCACCACGTCGTCGTGCTGCTGCTGGACCCTTCTTCCTCAACCTCTCCTTCCCCCTTGCTGGATCAAGAAGGAGGAGACGTCATCCGCTCCGTACGTGTGTTGAACGCGGAGGTGCTGTCCGTTCGGCACTTGGTCATCGGTGATTTGGATCACGGCGAGTACGACTCCATCATCCCTGTTCTCTTGAATGCTTCCGCTCGCGATCTACAAGGGTATGTAGATGCACTCCTATCACTCGTTGCTTAGATGAACTCATAGATGGATCTTGGTGAAACCGTAGGAATTTTTTTTATTTTCTGCAACGTTCCCCAACATAATATTAGTTACTTAAACTAACTACGAACACGCAGGGCCCACAGGTCAGTTTGACCTGACCAGCCCCGTTGACCGCTGACGTCACAGTGACGTAGTGCTGACGCAGTTAATTATTTTCTAGATTTATTCTTATTCAGGAAATTTCAGAAAATAATGCAAACTTCTAAAAATCATATAAAATCAGCCGTAGCTCCAAATCAAATAAATTATATATGAATAATGATCAGAAAAATCCAATCTATCCATCTGCACTGGTTTCATGCATGTTAGAACACATTAACCTTGCTGTTTAGGTGAAACAAGTTAATGCACTATTATGACCTCTTAAAATGGGTTTGCATTAGAATCTTTGGTTCAAATGGACTCATCTCAATCTGTTCTAGCTTGCATTAGCCAAAACACATTCTTATTGCCATGTCATAGCATGCATCATATTGTGCATTGCATTGATCGTGTTTCTTCTCTGTTTGTCGGTGTTGTTCCCCCTCGGTAGACGTTGTACCGACGTTGTGATCGTTGACACTGATGAAGACTCAATGCTATCTTCAGAAGTGCCAGGCAAATAAAACCCCCTTGTTCATTCTGACACAATCCCACTCTCTCGCTCCTGCTCTCTTTTACTGCATTAGGACAACAACGATTCATCTGTTACTTGCAGCGGTAGATACACCGTGGCACGGTGTACCGGGCGCCCTTTTGGTGTCTCGGGAACACTGCACACATCATTTGGGGCTGTGAGCGAAACTCTGGCCGGATCTCCTCGCGGATGGAACCCGATATAGGCGATAAACCTGGACTAGAGACTTGAGTGTTTAGGTAGGTCGTGGCCGACACCCTCGTTGGGCTTCCGCTTGAAGGTTCCGAGTACATGTAGTGTAAACGGCGGTAAGTGGTGAGAGCGTGTGTGAAGAAGTACACCCCTGCAGGGTTAACATCATCTATTCGAATAGCCGTGTCATGTAAAGGACTTTGGGTTGCCTATAACAGTTCATAGACAAGTGGAAGTGGATACTCTAAAATACGCAAGATAAGTGTGAGTGCTATGGATGGCGTTCTCGTAGGGAGACGGGAGCGGATCCATAGTAGTGTATTGATATGGTGAATATGTGGACTCGTGTGCACCACCTCAAAAGAGTTACTTGCAGTAGTAGATCAGGATAGCCACCGAGTCAAAGCTGGCTTGTCAGAGTTAAACCCCACCATCCCCTTTGTTGATAATGATGCATATGTAGTTAGTTCTGATGTAAGTCTTGCTGGGTACATTTGTACTCACGTTTGCCTATTTTATGTTTTTGCAGAGAGACTTCGGTCTCGTTAGTAGTTCCGCGTGGACTTCGACGTTTAGCTTGTTACCTCTGCTACGATCTTGTGCCCTCGGCAGGATCTGGTGGATAGTCAGGCTTCTAAGCCTTTTTCATTTGTAGGTGTCTGTACTCAGACATGATAAGCTTCCGCTTGTGCTTGACTTGTATGCTCTGAATGTTGGGTTGTGAGACCCATGTTTGTAATATCTCGCTCATCGGAGCCTAATGAATAAATACTTGAGTCCTAGAGTCATGTTGTGATGCCATGTTGTATTTGCACATATCGAGCATATTGTGTGTATGTTATTGAAATGCTTGGTATGTGTGGGGTCTGACTATCTAGTTGTTTATCCTTAGTAGCCTCTCTTACCAGGAAATGTGTCCTAGTGTTTCCACCGAGCCATGGTAGCTTGCTACTGCTCCGGAACACTTAGGCTGGCCGGCATGTGTCCTTCTTCGTTCTTGTGTCAGTCCCCTCGGGGAAATATCACGCGAGGAATACCGGAGTCCTGATAGCCCACTACAGCCCGGTTCACCGGAGTCCTGCTAGCCCAGTGCTACAGCCTGGATTCACTCGCTGATGACCAACACGTTCGATGCTGGGTCATGGATGCCTGTCCCTGTAAGTCTATGCCACTTTGGGTTTACGACTTGCCATGTCAGCCCGGGCTCCTTGTCATATGGATGCTAGCGACACTATCATATACGTGTGCCAAAAGGCGCAAACGGTCCCGGGCAAAGGTAAGGCGACACCCGTGGGAATACCGTGTGTGAGGCCGCAAAGTGATATGAGGTGTTACATGCTAGATTGATGTGGCATTGAGTCGGGGTTCTGACAGTTTTGGTATCGAGCTTTGATGCTGTAGGATTACCAAGCCAAACTGGTCGAAGTTGAGTCTAGAAATGCTTTAGTTATACGTAGGGGAATTGATTGTGGGATGGAACGTAAGGCTCTTTTTATTCCTTATACCTTATGCCCTTCTGATCGGAGTCATCTTATCTTTCCTACGGGGTTAGGGAACTAGGCTTTCTCTTCTTTCTATCAGGATCACGTGTTACTAATCTGTAGACTTGTAAGATTGTTGGACTTAAGCCTCGTTTCAGTTCCTATTACTTCCGTATGTTAACTGTTGATCTCGAAACCTTGATATTGTGCTTCTGAGTAGCTATGCCACCATTTTTGTAGTATGTCTCCAAACTTTTTGAGCATTCACAGCCGTTATGCTGTCCGAGTCATCCCAGGTTTCTAAACAATCTGATACACTTGTAAATCCTTTCCCTCTGGTTTTGATGTTCCTTTGGGCCAGGTTAATCACACTAATTGCTGAGTTGAGCTATTCTATTGCCTCGACATATATGTTGGAGTTCTTATTATGACCCTACGTGTCTTAGGGGATCATCTAGTAATCTAGCCATGATTTGTGTCCCAGTGTGATGATTCTGGCCTTTATTCTCGAAAGCATCCTGTGATGCCACTTAGTAGTAGGTATTCTACTTCTGGGTTTGTGAACCCGAGATTCACACTACTTATTTCATGTTGATAGTGTTTGCTAGTTCCTTTAGGAAATTAGTAACCTTTGCATTAGTCCTCGAGGTCCGTGGTATTTCCTTCTTCCAAATACTATGAACCACTTACGGCAGATGTTTGTTGGATCAAAAGATCACAACCGGAGTGCTCTCGATGGGCTCTCCATTCTATATTGCAACTCTGCCAGTTCTACTTTTCTGCATGGGTTATCCGGAAGAAACCTGTTGAACTTGATTCAACATACTAACCTATGCATCCACAACTCAGGAAGTTATATGTTCCCTGAGTTGTTCCTCCTTAGTTGTATTCTCCCCCCGTCTATCAATTGATAGTCAAGGGTATGCGTGCATTCGTTTATCAATGCCTATTGCTCTTGTGGTCCGTCAAGCCATTCTATTCTGGAATGACTAGGAGAAACAAACTCCGGTACCTCATCCATATCCAGGGTCGGGTCAAAGCAGTTGTAATTCGCAGATCAAATACTAATCCAACTTTTGTTCTGTTCTACCTTGGAGTATTACCATCTTTATATTAAGACTGTCATGAGAATTGCGCTAGCTCTTGTGAATTCTTGACGCGGTGATACTTCTCGCTATCATTATTCATTCCTCGGTCCCGTGTTGTTGTAACCGGAATGCCGACAAGTGAACCATGATGTGTGAAATCAATACTCCTAGCAACCGTGTTGCTTGGTAGTAAATGGATAATATTTTCATTCTTAGCGAGTTGGTTATTAAATCTTCATCCTAAGGTTGATTGTGCTACCTAGTCCTTATTTCTGGTGCACTCTTCGATCAATGAGTTCAGATTTTTCGGTCCCTTGCTTATTTGATCATATCATCTTGCTCTGAAAAGCAAGATTGTTCTCAAGCTTAGTAACATATCGGTGGTTCGTGATGTTCCGAATATCTTCTCGGAAGTATTACCAGGTTGTCACCTGACCGCTATGTTGAGTTTGTGATCAAGTTGGTTTCTTGTAACCACCCCTTCTCCAAGGATCTGTATCGAGTATCCCTGAGCTAGTTGGGTAAGCTGAACAACAACTTGGAGAGTTGGGAGATAAAAGCTGCCTGACTTAGTTCATGTTAAGGGATATCTTGTGTGTGTGTTGAAGAAAGATGATATCTTCATCAATTGATCCTCGAGACCAGTTGTTGGAGCTATTGTCTTGCCAAAACTTTGATTTGAGTGTGGGCTATTCTGAAATCAAATCAGAACCAACGATGTTCGTAATGTTGTCTTACTCGTGGATTTTCCTCGAGCATACACCATTATGTCTTTTGGGTCTGACCAATACTATCACCTTGTTCACATAGTTATGGAATTCCATCTCCATGGGAACCTGGATGAATTGTTGTTGAGCCCATCGACAACATCCTTATCTGCTCCATGATTTCGTGGAACATTAAGTTAGTGTTGGAAACTTTTGAAAGCATTTCTTCATGCTAGCTCATGAAGCATATGCATGGATGGAAGAAGTGACTTCCTCTAATTCATGTGCATTTGATACAAGTTGCCGCCGTGAATTCGTTAAAGTCAATGTTGCTTCCTTGGAATCATCCCAAGTTAGTCACACATGTGCAAAGTATACTATGGTTTGGTAGATTAATTACCTCCACTCCATATGTATTACGTAGCACACCAAGCCACTGATTGATTTGTTCAAGGGGAAGAAGCTCCTTCTTAAGAGCAAGACTTATGCAAGGACTTCGATATCCTCGATGATGGTTTTCCCTCCTGAACTCAGTAGTGTTTTACTATAAGACTACTGTGTGGTCATGCTTGTCTCGGACAACGTGTTCACATGTTGTAGCAGAACCAGCTCATGTTTTGGAGCTTGCTATCATAGTTCATTTCCCGAGAATCTCGTGACGTCATCTCGTCGATTTGTGTTGCAAACTTTCATTTTTCCTTCTGGACTTGATGAGTCTGGAATATTCTAGCACCAACCAGATCTGAATCTCAAGCAGATATGATGGTTGGAACATCTCCCAAGAACTTTAATATTGGTCTCTCTGTAACCCGGTAAAGAGAATGTCGTGGCCAACACACCCAACCGGAAGACCTGTCATTGTAGTATCTTGATTGAGAAAGTTGGCCACCTTCCCATGAGGATTTCGTAGGATTTACTCCATAGTTATTCCTTATGGATTCTTGTGCTCCCGAAGTCCAACCTTTTACCTGATGTTCTGGGTACCAAACCATTTTAATTAATGGGTTGCACTAGCACGTCAAGGAGAACATTAGAAGTGGAGTGCTAAATGTCTCTCGGTCGATCATCCAGATTTTGTCCCCTTGGCCCCGCTAAGGTGAAATCTGAGAAAGTGTTGTCTTCCTTTGTATCTGCATCCTCCACCAGTATTCATCATGGTAGCATGTTGTGTTGCCAGGATCCCTTGACACGGATATTGGTAAACCTTGATGAATATGGAAATGCTCAAGTTCTTGAGAGCACGCACAAGCACTAGGTGTTATCATAGTTACCAACTAGTATTGCTTTGAGTTTCCTCGGTTATGCTATAAATTTTGAACAGTGGAATCACTCTCTGCTGTTGAGTTTCTCCCCAGTTACTAGAATCATTCCCAGCATTTGTGTTTTGTTCCCAGCTTGCACCATCGTCGTGCCATCCTATCTTGGGTCCCATCCATTTCCGATGATAAGAAAAATCATCCCTTGTGTTGTCTTCAACAAGGTAATCCACATCATCTATACTAGTCCGAGTATACCATTCTACCCAACCCCTCCAAACGATCGCTCAAGAATTGCCTTAGGCTGGTATACAGAGTTTCAATGATCTCTGAATCAAAGGTAATTCTTTTGCCACTTAAGGTAATAATCTACGAATCACCCTCCTCCAGTATGTCTCACTGAGGTATCATGGCAACTCAACTCCTCGCTACGTTGACAATCATTCACCACCCTTGTAAGTGTGGAATTGTTGTCTACCTAGTGAATCCTCGTCATCTGTTCCACTCCATCCCTCTAGATGTGTGCTTCGTGTCTCAGCTCGAGAGATGTTGCTATGTTTCATTCTGTGAGTTGATCCCTAGTTGTTCGATCTTTGAGAAGATCGATTCCGTAGAGTTTCCCTCTGTCATCGTCATGTTGGATGAAGATTTCGAAGGCAAGACATCAAGATCAATTTGAGTCGGCAAATCAACAACCTCGAGAAGGCAGTTGGATCATGAAGTTTGTGTTACTTAGTGTCCCTTTGTCTTCTTACTCGCGCCTTGAATCTCGGGGACGAGATTCTTGTTTAGTGGGGGTGAGCTGTCACATCCCTAGATCATTGCTTGTAATTAGTTGCATCTGCATCCATGTCATCATGTTTATTTTTTCAAATGAACTTGAAATGGGGATGTCCAAACCCTAGCACCAAATGGAATTCAAATAGGTTCAACCTAAAAATATTTTCAATGAACCTGAAATGCCCTTCTTAAATGTTCATCATTTTTGTTTTGGTCCAGAACCTCTGACAAAAATGCTGCACATTTTTCTAGGCCATTCTAGATTATTGAATTAAATCATACAGTATTTGTTCTTGGACATTTAAATGCTATAAATAATTTTAAATGTCCAAATAATCTTGAAGGTAAATGAGGGCTGCTGGAAATAATCTAAACAGTGCCCACAAATATTTTAAGGATTTTTGAAAATGCTCTGGCATTTTCAATAAAGCCAAAACAATTGCAGAAAATAGAAAACAGGAAATAAAAAGAGAGAGAGAGGCTTACCTGGCGCCACCTAGCAGGCCCACCTGCCGGCCCAGCCCAGCCACCGCTCCAGCGAGCTGCTTGGCTCGGCCAGGCAGGCAGGCACGTGCTCGACGCCGGCACCAGCGCGCGCCACACAGCTGTCCGTCGCCCTGCTTCCTCCCCCCGCCGTTCTGCCGCCCTGGGTCGGTCACCCACTCCTCCCTTGACCTCGCAGACACGCCTCTTCCTCCCCAGCTCCTCTCCCTCGCTCTCTCGCACCATGGCCGAGGCTGCCACGCTCGCGCCACCGTGATAACCGCGTCCACCGTCGTCCCCGTGCCTCGTCGTTGTGTCCGTTCGCTCCGCCGTCGTTGACTACGTCGAGCAGGCCGAGCCCCGAGTGCTCGCCCGCTCTGGAGTCGCCCCCGCCCCCGTCTTCCCCAACTTCGGCCGCTGAGATCGCCATCGTCGCCCCGCTCAGCTCCAGACTTCCCCGAGCCCGCTTCGATGCTTCCTGCAATCGCCGTGAGCTCAGCTCCGTCCTCCCCCTCTTCGTTAACTCTCTCCTGCACCTCATGCACCGCACCAAGTTCACCCGCACCCGCCGCCGCCGAGCTCGTCGCCGACGTGACTCCGGCCACCCACCGGCCACATCACCGTGACCAATGCACTCAACGCACTCGCAGGAACCCGTAGCACTACTCCACGCGCCTCGCCGTGCCCCGTAGCCTCGGGTTCGACCTCACCCGAGCTCCGGCAGCCGCACAGCTCGTCGTCGGCGACGTTTCCGGCAACCCCGAGCCCAACCACCGCCACCAAACGCTGCGGCTTGCTCCCAGCTACGCGTAGATACTCTCCGCCGCCCATTTGATCGCCGGAACGCGAAACTGCACTTCCACCGCCGCGTCTGGCCTCGCTGGCAGCTAAACGCCGGCGGGTTTGACCCGTTGACCTTGACTGGGTGGGCCCAAGTTGACTCCCCCCTGAGTCTATGACAAGTGGGGCCCGCTCTGCTAATTAACTTAGGTTAGTACTAACTAATATTAGTTAGTTAAACTAACTACTGACACGCAGGCCCACAGGTCAGTTTGACCAGGACCAGCCCCGTTGACCGCTGACGTCACAGTGACGTAGTGCTGACGCAGTTAATTATTTTCTAGATTTATTCTCATTTAAGAAATTTTAGAAAATAATGCAAACTTCTAAAAATCATATAAAATCAACCGTAGCTCCAAATCAAATAAATTATATATGAAAAATGATCAAACAAATCCAATCTATCCATCTGCACTGGTTTCATGCATGTTAGAACACATTAACCTTGCTGTTTAGGTGAAACAAGTTAATGCACTATTATGACCTCTTAAAATGGGTTTGCATTAGAATCTTTGGTTCAAATGGACTCATCTCAATCTGTTCTAGCTTGCATTAGCCAAAACACATTCTTATTGCCATGTCATAGCATGCATCATATTGTGCATTGCATTGATCGTGCTTCTTCTCTGTTTGTCGGTGTTGTTCCCCCTCGGTAGACGTTGTACCGACGTTGTGATCGTTGACACTGATGAACACTCAATACTATCTTCAGAAGTGCCAGGCAAGCAAAACCCCCTTGTTCATTCCGATACAATCCCACTCTCTCGCTCCTGCTCTCTTTTACTGCATTAGGACAACAACGATTCATCTATTACTTGTTGCGGTAGATACACCGTGGCACGGTGTACTGGGCGCCCGTTTGGTGTCTCGAGAACCCTGCACACATCGTTTGGGGCTGTGAGCGAAACTCCGGCCGGATCTCCTCGCGGATGGAACACGGATAGGCGATAAACCTGGACTAGAGACTTGAGTGTTTAGGTAGGTCGTGGCCGACACCCTCGTTGGGCTTCCGCTTGAAGGTTGCCGAGTACATGTCGTGTAAACAGCGGTAAGTGGTGAGAGCGTGTGTGAAGAAGTACACCCCTGTAGGGTTAACATCATCTATTCGAATAGCCGTGTCCGCGGTAAAGGACTTCTGGGTTGCCTATAATAGTTCATAGACAAGTGGAAGTGGATACTCTAAAATACGCAAGATAAGCGTGAGTGCTATGGATGGCATTCTCGTAGGGAGACGGGAGCGGATCCATAGTGGTGTATTGATATGGCGAATATGTGGACTCGTGTGCGCCACCTCAAAAGAGTTACTTGCAGTAGTAGATCAGGATATCCATCGAGTCAAAGCTGGCTTGCTGCAGTTAAACCCCACCATCCCCTTGGTTGATAATGATGCATATGTAGTTAGTTCTGATGTAAGTCTTGCTGGGTACATTTGTACTCACATTTACCTATTTTATGTTTTTGCAGAGAGATTTCGGTCTCGTTAGTAGTTCCGTGTGGACTTCGACATTAACTTGTTACCTCTGCTACGATCTTGTGCCCTCGGCAGGATCTGGTGGATAGTCAGGCTTCTAAGCCTTTTTCATTTGTAGGTGTTTATACTCAGACATGATAAGCTTCCGCTTGTGCTTGACTTGTATGCTTTAAATGTTGGGTTGTGAGACCCATGTTTGTAATATTTCGCTCCTCGGAGCCTAATGAATAAATACTTGAGTCATAGAGTCATGTTGTGATGCCATGTTGTATTTGCACATATCAAGCATATTGTGTGTATGTTATTGAAATGCTTGGTATGTGTGGGATCTGACTATCTAGTTGTTTATCCTTAGTAGCCTCTCTTACCGGGAAATGTCTCCTAGTGTTTCCACCGAGCCATGGTAGCTTGCCATTGCTCCGGAACACTTAGGCTGGCCGGCATGTGTCCTTCTTCGTTCCTGTGTCTGTCCCCTCAGGGAAATGCAACGCGAGGAATACCAGAGTCCTGATAGCCCGCGCCAGCCGGTTCACGGAGTCTCTGCTAGCCCAAATGCTACTGACTCGATTCACTCGCTGATGACCGACACATTCGATGCTGGGTCATGGATGCCTGTCCCTGTAAGTCTGTGCCACTTTGGGTTTACGACTAGCCATGTCAGCCCGGGCTCCTTGTCATATAATATGCTAGCGACACTATCATATACATGTGCCAAAAGGCGCAAACGGTCCCGGGCAAAGGTAAGGCGACACCCGTGGGAATACCGTGCGTGAGGCCGCAAAGTGATATGAGGTGTTACATGCTAGATCGATGTGGCATTGAGTCGGGGTCCTGACAGTTATGTTATTATGGATGAAGAAACTGCTAGAGACCTTTTTGCTTGCAAAGATAGATATGATCTTAAGAAACTGCTAGCTAAGCTGAAACAAAAGTCTAAATGCTAGAATGAAATATAACCCTGCTTTTGCTACTTCACCTATCTGTATTTCTGATAAGGATTATGATTTCTCTGTCGGTCCTGAGTTAACTACTTTTGTTGAATCTGATCCTTTTTATGGCTATGAATCTAAAACTATTGTGGCACATCTTACTAAATTGAAGGATATAGCCACCCTATTTACTCATGACGAAAAAATTTGTTATTACTATATCCTTCAATTGCTTCCTTTCTCATTAATGGGTGATGCTAAAATATTGTTTAATTCTCTTGCTCCTGGTTGTGTGCATAGTCCCCAGGATATGATTTATTACTTCTTTGCTAAATATTTCCCCTCTCATAAGAAACAAGTTGCCTTAAGGGAAATATATAATTTTGTGCAAATTGAAGAAGAGAATCTCCCACAAGCTTGGGGGAGGCTTCTCCAATTACTTAATGCTGCCTGATCATCCTCTCAAGAAAAATGAAATACTTGATATCTTTTATAATGGACTAACTGATGCTTCCAAAGACCACCTGGATAGTTGTGCTGGTTGTGTTTTCAGGGACAGAACTGTTGAGCAAGCTGAGTTGCTCTTAAATAATATATTGAGCAATGATAATGATTGGACACTTCCTGAACCAACTCCTAAGCCAACTCCGAAGAAAAGGGGTATTTTTCTCAGTCCTGAAGATATGCAAGAGGCAAAGAAATCTATGAAAGAAAAAGGTATTAAAGCTGAAGATGCTAAGAATTTACCACCTATTGAAGAAATACATGGTCTTGATAACCCGACATAGGTAGTAAAGGTAAATTCTCTCTATAGACTTGATGAAGGTGATATCCCTTGTTATAAGTCTGCTAGCCAATGCTTGGATCAGTTTGATAATTTCATTGTTAAACAAGAAAACTTCAATGCTTATGTTGGTAGACAATTGAAACGTAATGCTTATATGGTTGAACACTTGAGTGATTATATGTCTAGAGTTAAAGGTGACCTTAAGCTTATTAGTAAACATGCATCCATGGTTACCACTCAAGTAGAACAAGTACTTAAGGCACAAGATGATTTGCTCAATGAATTAAATAATAAGAAAAATGATAATGCTATTAGAGTTATGACTAGGGGTGGTAGAATGACTCGGGAATCTTTGTATCCTGAGGGCCATCCTAAGAGAGTTGAGCAAGATTCTCAGAGAACTAATGTTCATGCACCTAGACCTTCTAAGAAAAAGAAAAGGAAAAATGATAGGACTTTGCATGCTTCTCGTGAACCTACTGTTGACACACCTGAGAATTCAAATGATATTTTTGTTTCTGATGCTGAAACACAATCTGGTAATGAACATGAATCTAGTGATAATGTTAATGATGACATTCATGTTGATGCTCAGCCTAGTAATAACAATGATGTAGAAATTGAACCTGCTGTTGATCTTGATAACCCACAATCAAATAATCAACGTTATGATAAGAGAGACTTCGTTTCTAGGAAGCACGATAAAGAAAGAGAACCATGGGTTCAGAAACCCATGCCTTTTCCTCCTAAGTCATCCAAGAAAAAGGATGATGAGGATTTTGAGCGCTTTGTTGAAATGATTAGACCTATCTTTTTGCGTATGCATTTGACTGATATGCTTAAAATGAATCCTTATGATAAGTATATGAAAGATATTGTTACAAATAAAAGGAAGATACCGGAAACTGAAATTTCCACCAAGCTTGCTAATTACAATTTTAAGGGTGGAATACCAAAGAAACTTGGAGATCCAGAGTACCAACTATACCATGCTCCATTAAAAGAAACTATGTTAAAATTGCTTTATGTGACCTTGTAGCCGGTGTTAGTCTTATGCCTCTCTCTATATATCGTAGACTTCATTTGAATAAGTTGACACCTACTGAAATTTCTTTGCAAATGGTCGATAAATCAACTGCTATACCTGTCGGTATTTGTGAGGATGTGCCTGTTGTGGTCGCAAACGTTACTATTTAACGGACTTTGTTATTCTTGATATTCCCGAGGATGACAGTATGTCAATTATCCTTGGTAGACCCTTTTTGAATACCGTAGGGGCTGTTATTGATTGCAACAAAGGCAATGTCACTTTTCATGTTAATGGCAATGAGCATACGGTACACTTTCCGAGGAAACAACCTCAAGTTCATAGTATCAATTCTATTGGGAAAATTTCAACGATTACTATCGGAGGTTTTGAATTCCCTCTACCTACTGTCAAAAAGAAATATAATATTCTTATTGTTGGGGACATGCATATCCCCGTTGAGGTAACCTAGTGTTATTCAAAAATTCTCCGGTTTCGTGTTATTCGGAAGAAGTTTGTTACAAGGACTTGATCAACCTTGTTAGTGGATTCCTTTTGATGAGCATGAGATGGAAGAAGTTAGAAAGCACAACTCTCTGTACCCTCATTTTACTTTCTGTTATTTAGAATAAATAAAGAAAAATTAGTATTTTCTGTCTGTTTTCTGAATTATCCATGCAATAAAAAAATACCCTGAAAATAAAAGTTCTCCAAATGCCCTGAAAATGAAGTAAGATTTTTTTGTAGAATATTTAAGAATTTCTGGCACTAAGAACACACCAGCGGGACCCACCATTTGGCCACGAGGGCACAGGGCGCGCCCAACCCCCTGGGGCGCGCCCCCTTCCTCGTGGACCCCACATGGCCCCCTTCACTTACTCCAGCACCCACACACTTCCTCTTCCTCCAGAAAAAAAATCCTCCCATAGCTCAAACCCGTGTTCTAGCTCGTTTTGCTGCCATTTTCAATCTCCTTGCTCAAAGCTCCATTCACAAAACAGCTTTGGGGGATTGTTCTTTGGTACGTGACTCCTCCAATGGTCCAATTAGTTTTTGTTCTAGTGCTTTATTTATTGCAAATTTTTGCTGCTAAGGTGACCCTGTTCTTGAGCTTGCATGTCAAATTTATATGGTCCAAAGTAGTTTTAATGCACGATATAGCCTCTAGGCACTTGTGGGAGTAGTTGCTATCAATCTTGTTGAGTTTGTTCACTTTTATTTTGAGTCACTAAAAATTTTAGAAATTTTTTAGAGAAAAAAAGATGAAGAGATTGTTGAGGGGCTCCTCGAGCCGAAGCTCGAAGGATAAGCAGAATGAGGAGAATAAAAAGCCCAAGTACAATCTTCCTCGCACTGCGGAGGTCCGACCGTGCGAATGGCCTTGTGATGCATTCTTGAGGGCCGCCAGAATTCACGATGATTTTTATTATTTGGCTGAGAATGCAGGCCTCACCGACTTCCTCCACGACCAGCGCGACCAGTATCTCCTACTCACTAATATTTTTGTGCAAAACTTTTACTTCCATGCTAAGAAATCACCACCTTCAGTGGAGTTTCACTTATATGATGAGGTTAAGGAGATGTCACTCCATGATTTCTGTTTGGTTTGCAAGTTGCCCTTTGTGGGCAACATCGAGGAACCACATCCTAGCGATTTGGATGGATTTATTGATAGGATTGTTGTAGGGGAAACGAGGATAGTTTTAGATGCAAGAACCACTAGTATACATTTTTCTATTCTATGTTACTTTGCGATATTTGCTAGTAGATGCTTAATTGGTCGCAGGAACAGTGGAAACCTTAGTGCTCCTAACCTTGTTATTCTGCGCCATGCTTTGGTTTGTGATACAACTTTCAATTTAGGCGCTATTGTTGCTAAACGGTTAAGTCTGAACCGTACAAAGGGCCCCATCTTTGGAGGTATCTTTGCTTCACGCCTTGCTAAACACTTTGAGATACCTATTAGGCATCATGAGAAAGAGGAAAAGTTGCTGCCCACTATTTTTCTAGACTATAAGAGTATGGTAGCACATGATTTTATTGTTAAAAATAAGAAGAAGATGCTTAAGTATAACTTGATATTTGCTAAAACTCATTGTGAGACTATTACCTTGCCTGCACCCTCTTTGTTTAACATACTTTCAGGCACGTACCTCATCCTGCCCGAGGACATTTATGCATACTGGAATCTAACACAAGTTCCAGAGCTTGAGCCTGAGCCACCACTTGACCCTTATCGACAGTCTGTTTATTAGTGGGATCCGGAGGAGATCGCCAACCAGTGGCACCCTGAGGACCCTCCTCAGTACACCGGAGAGAGTAGCTTCGATCCATGGGCATAGACCAACTTAGGCCAAAAGACTAAATTTGGGGGAGTACGTATTTCTCACCGACATTACATTCATGTTCACACACTCATTCTAGTTGTCGGTTCTCATACTTTTTCATTGTACAATCCATGCTAGTTTATTTTCTTTTCTTGCTTTCTTCTTATGTGTTTGAAAAACCTTAAGAAAAAAAACCAAAAAAATTAGTTGTAGCCTTTATCTAGTTTTCTTTCCATGCTTGTAGTGGTAATATTAAAAGAAAACCCAAAATGATTTCCCGTTCTTCTTTTGCTTGTTGGGAGCTTTCCCGTGTAAATAGTTTTATTTCTTTTCTTTGGGGTCGAGAGGAGAAGACCACGATGAAAATGTTGAGTGGCTCTCATATGCATTATTGTTGATCTAACCAAGAGCCCATATTACCTTGTCTTCTCCTTTGTATTAAATGCTTGCAAATTCCAGCTTAGTCCAATGCATGTGCACTACTATTATTATCCACACCGTTCGGTCGTGTGAGTGAAAGGTAATAATGACAATATATGATGAAATGATTGAGATGAGAGAAGCTGGTATGAGCTCGACCTATCTTGTTTTTGTAAATATTATTAGTCCATCATTCCTAATTCAGCCTATTATGGATGAAACATGTTTGCAATGACAATTAGAGATTATAGTTGCTCATGCCATGCTTAATTAGCTAGGAGTTTATAATGGTTTGTCTTGCGTGCCAACATGTTATTAAAATGGTTGTGATGTGGTATGACAGGGTGGTATCCTCCTTTGAATGATTCGAGTGGCTTGACTTGGCACATGTTCACGCATGTAGTTGAAACAAAATCAACATAGCCTCTAGGATATTTATGTTCATGGTGATTTATATCCTACTCATGCTTGCACTCATTGTTGATTAATTTTAATGCATGTTCATGACTGTTGTCGCTCTCTAGTTGGTCGCTTCCAAGTCTCTTTCTAGCCTTTACTTGTACTAAGCGGGAATAATGCTTGTGCATCCACTTCCATAAACCCCAAAGTTATTCCATATGAGTCCACCATACCTTCCTATATGCAGTATTTACCTGCCGTTCCAAGTAAATTTGTATGTGCCAAACTCTAAACCTTCAAATGAAATTCTGTTTTGTATGCTTGAATAGCTCATGTATCAACTAGGGTTGTCTATATCTTCCATGCTAGGTGGGTTATTCTCACGATGAGTGGACTCCGCTCATCATTCACGAGAAAATGGCCGGTAACCGGGATGCCTAGTCCCATGCTCAAATCAAATCAAAAGAAATGCAAACAAAACTCCCCCATGATTGTTGTTAGTTGGACGGCACCCGTTGTTTCGGGCCAGCCATGGATTTATGTTTGTTGGCGGTGGGGGAGTATAAACTTTACCATTCTGTTTGGGAACCGCCTATAATCTATGTAGCATGGAAGATATCGAGATCTCTTGGTTGTTATATTGACAATGAAAGTATGCCGCTCAAAATATTATTTATCTCTGTTTCAAAACTTGAGCTCTGGCACCTATGCAAATCCCTATTTCCCTCTGTGAAGGGCCTATCTATTTACTTTTATGTTGAGTCATCATCCTCTTATTAAAAAGCACCAGTTGGAGTGCACCGCTGTCATTTGCATGCATTGCTATTAAAATGCATTGAGTATGACTGTGACTGGATCTCTTTTGCCATGAATTACAATATCTAGTCAGTCCTTGATCTTCAGGGGTGCTCTACATTTATGTTTTGCGGTCTCATAAAGGGCTCGTGAGATACCAAATTGTTATATCATATTATGATTGTTTTGAGAAAGTGTTGTCAACCGAGATTTATTATTATTGCTCGCTAGTTGATTATGCCATTGATATGAATAAACATGAGACCTAAATGTTATTGTGAATATGGTTAGTTCATAATCTTTGTTGAAAACTTGAATGCTGGCTTTACATATTTGCAACAACAAGATCAAACAGAGTTTGTAGAAGTTTTTCTTTATCACTTTCAGTTTGTCAACTGAATTGCTTGAGGACAAGCAAAGGTTTAAGCTTGGGGAGTTGATACATCTCCAATGTATCTACTTTTCCAAACACTTTTGCCCTTGTTTTGGACTCTAACTTGCATGATTTGAATGGAACTAACCCGGACTGACACTGTTTTCAGCAGAATAGCCATGGTGATATTTTTGTGCAGAAATAAAAGTTCTCAGAATGACCTGAAAATCCTCGGAGACATGTTTTGGAATTAGTTAAAAAGTATTGGCGAAAGAATCAGTGTCAGGGGGCCCACACCCTGTCCATGAGGGTGCAGCCCCCCCCCCCCAGGGGCATCAATGGGCCCCCTGGAACTCCACCGACCTCAACTCCAACTCCATATATTCACTTTCCAGGAGAAAGAAATCAGAGAGAAGGATTCATCGCGTTTTACGATACAGAGCCGACGCCAAGCCCTAATCTTCCTTAGGAGGGCTGGTCTGGAGTCCGTTCGGGGCTCCGAAGAGGGAATCCGTCGCCATCCTCATCATCAACCATCCCCATCACCAATTTCATGATGCTCACCGCCGTGCGTGAGTAATCCCACCATAGGCTTGCTGGACAGTGATGGGTTGGATGAGATTTACCATGTAATCGAGTTAGTTTTGTTAGGGTTTGATCCCTAGTATCCATTATGTTCTAAGATTGATGTTGCTATGACTTTGCTATGCTTAATGCTTGTCACTAGGGCTTGAGTGCCATGATTTCAGATCTGAACCTATTATGTTTTCATCAATATATGTGAGTTCTTGATCCTAACTTGCAAGTCAATAGTCACCTACTATGTGTTATGATCCGGCAACCCCGAAGTGACAATAAACGGGACCACTCCCGGTGATGACCATAGTTTGAGGAGTTCATGTATTGACTAATTGTTAATGCTTTGGTCCAGTACTCTATTAAAAGGAGGCCTTAATATCCCTTAGTTTCCAATAGGACCCCGCTGCCATGGGAGGGTATGACAAAATATGTCATGCAAGTTCTTTTCCATAAGCATGTATGACTATTCGAAATACATGCCTACATTACATTGATGAACTGGAGCTAGTTCTGTGTCACCCTATGTTCTAACTGTTGCATGATGAATTGCATCCTACGTAATTATCCACCATTGATCCATTGCCTACGAGCTTTTCACATATTGATCCTTGTTATGTTACTTCTCCGTTGCCACTGTTACGATTGCTACAAAATTGCTACTGCTACTTTTGCCATCGTTACCGTTACTTCCATACTACTTTGCTACTAAATACTTTGCTATAGATATTAAGTCTTTCAGGTGTGGTTGAATTGACAACTTAGCTGCTAATACTTGAGAATATTCTTTGGCTCCCCTTGTGTCGAATCAATAAATTTGGGTTTAATACTCTGCCCTCGAAAACTATTGCGATCCCCTATACTTGTGGGTTATCAAGGGCCGCCTTGGGTTCATCACTTAGCGAGGCCCCCTCTGAGGAGGAGGAGGAGATCCAAAAGTGCGAGGAAGCGCTAGCGTTGGAAGTCTTGGAGAGCAGCCTGGAGCTTGAGCGGTTGGAGGTGAGGGAGCGCCAGGTAGCCGTGGTTGAGGACGTCGTCGCCGTAATGCAGGCCAAGATCCAGGAGGAGGTCGACTAGAGGGTGTAAAAGGCTCGCGCGGCTCTCATCGACGAGCACTGCCTGAAGTTGGAGCTCCTAGAGGCCGAGGTTGGAGGCAGGACTGCCACCCTTAGGACCAGGCTGGATGAGGCGGAGCAGTGCGAGAGGGCTGCCAAGAAAGCTCAGGCCTCCGCCCAAGCTGACGTGGCCTCCGCCCGCATCGACTTGAACTTACTTCAGTAGCAGGCCAAAGGCGTTGCGTCTCTCGCGAAGAAGAACGTAGACGAAGCGTGCCGCCATCAGTCGCTGCAGAACAAGCGTTCCTCGATGCTCCATGATCTCACGGTCCACGCCAACTGGGCCCTTGGAACCATCTGCGATGAGAGTGCCACTCACCCGCACGAGGATGACGACGCCAGCCATCTTCGCTTCTTCACCAAGATCGTGACCCGCTTGGAAGACCGAGCCGAGAGGGCTCGCGAGCTCGTTGAAGAGAGAAGTCGGGGCCATCTGGGGCGTGCGTTTTCATGCATCTTCAGCCACCTTCTCAACCTCGACACCCATTTCGACTTTGACGCCGCCTTAGGCCCCATGCCGGGGGTTATCCAGGACAACCTGGCGCACTAGGCGGACGACCATGTAGATGCCCTGGTCGCAGATTTCGCTCCTGAGGATGGCACGGCCGTGATCGTGGCGGATGAGGGCGGCACGGATGACGATGATGAAGACGAAACAAGTGGCAGCATAGGTAACGCGGATGAAGGCGACAAGGACGGCGCCGGAGATAGCGCATCTAGCTAGGCCCGCATTCCCTTTTGCCTTAACATGTATGCAAAAAACCTTGGACACGGCCCCGCGGGGCGTGAAAGCATTTTGAAGGGGGAGCCCCTTGTAATGTATGGAATGATGTTATACTTCCAAAATGAGCTTGGGGTGCATCATGGTGAACCTGGGCAGGAGCAGCTTTTGCGACTTATCTTTGGTCTCATGGGCCCCAAGCAGGTCTTGTCATTGTAGGAGGGCCCTTATCCTGAGGCGAGCCCCTTAAGAGCTCGCGATGTTTTAACCTTCCCAAGGAGCCAGCTGGCCCGTACAAGAGAGCCTTACGAGGAGCGAATGCCGGATTACGGCAAGGTATGCACGCGGTGATCCTGTGGCGGTTTCATCCTTGACCCCAGGGGGGCCTTGTTGTCGCCCGAGCTAGCCCGAGCGTGGTCGGCGCACACATACCACGCCCAACCCCCACTCGCGAGGCGCTCACAAGAGGGGGTAGCAGGTGTGAGCCCCACGATAAAAACAGTAGCCAAAAAGCAAGAAACTGACACAAGTCAAGGGAAAATCCCCCCGTTTTTGATAAACACAAGGAACTCTAAATCTTAGTCCAAAAGGCGGTCAATCGGGTTACAGAAAAGGGGCAAAAGCAAACAGCCACATCCGGCACCTAGCTAGTATTCTTGTCTTCTCACCAGCGCAGAGCTAAGTGTTTTCACTGGGCGTGAGCATAGTCATTGGGGGACAGTGTCGACGGCCAGCGCAGAGATTAGTGCTTCCACTTCGACGTTGGTGGGAGCCCCCATGAGGCCCAAGGGAGGCACTCAGGAGACTCCGGGGCATGTACAACCCCACTCATTATTACGTGAGAGTGTCACGAGCGGAGACCTTCATAGGGACGGTGCCTTGCTTCAAGTCGCCTGACGAGGGCCCCGCCCTGCACCACCCCCGACCACCATTGGAACGTCCCGAAAGCAGGACGAGACCAAGGGGCAAGGGGACGCTAGCGGCGCCCTCGACAACCATAGGCCCTCCGCTGGGGGGAAGGGCTCGCCGGCGCCTTCCTCGGCAGAGGACCTACCTCCATGTAGCGCCTTGCTCCATGCGGCACGGGGGAGGCCCTGGCTCCGGGCTCCCCTGGCACAACCTCTAGTGCGCTTCGCCCTGCTGGAGCGGGGCCATCACCCTGGGGTCTCTGGCCATCGTTGTGCCTAGTTCACCTGTGGTCCTAGCATAATCATGCTCCTAAGACATCGGTCGTACCCAGCGGCTGTTGTTGTTGAAGGGGTCAGTGAAGCTTCCGGGCGGCTCATGGAAAGCCTCGGCCTCTTGTGTCCCTGCTACCCAACCTAGCTCGGGGAATGGGCGGTGGCCTTCTCTCGGTGCGTACATTAGGTCCATCATGGGGGGCATGTAGGCATCTGAAATTGTCGTGCCAGGGCTGTTGCCTGGGTGCCCTGCGTCGTGGGCCACCAGGTTCGGCGCCAGGCTCCAATGACCGCGGGGCGGCATCCTGGCGCGTCCCCAGGAGGGACCGCCCGAGCTTGCCTCGCCCGGGGCGGCACTATCGAGGCAGGATGAGCGGCGCTGCGGACCTGGTCGACGCCGTCGGGTCCCCCAGGTGCTCCGGGGGGAGTTGCACTGGCGCGGCGGGGGCTGGCACGCGCCCCCGCCACAATCTGCGACGTGGGTAGGGTGCAGAAAGGCGTCACACCCCTGCAGGCGGCATCAAGTAGCTCGACGACCCACTACAGCAGTGCGTCATGGCCAACCTGCAACACAGTAGCTCTCTCACCACGATGAGTGTGCTTTGCATGTTTGCATGGTCCCGGCGAGTGTGCGGCATTATTGTCGTGGCGTAGCCCGAAGATCGTGTGGTGGCGTGCACACGTCACGGAGCAAGGGCGGACGATGCCGGCATGCGCCGCGCGTGACCGACGATGTTGGGCGGCGTGCAGGCCGCCAGGAGCGCGGAGTGGAGATCCTCTTGGGCGGACGACACTGCCCGAGCAGGCCAAGCAGCCCAGTGCTTGATGTGATCCCTCTAATAGTCAGCCATGAGAACTATGGGGCGATGGCGGATCGACTGGAGAAGAGAGGCTCTGACGCACCCCCTACCTGGTGTGCCAAATGTCGGATTTCGAGTTCTGCAGACCCTTGAGAGGTTCGAACTCTGGGGTGCGTCGAAGAACTCGACCTCCCCAGTCTGCCTACTCGTTGATCTCATGGCCTAGCTCGATGAACTGGAAGAGAACGGGACACAACAGTTTACCCAGGTTCGGGCTACCTTGTGGTGTAAAAACCGACTCATGCTTTGTCTTGGATTGGCCTCGAGGGGCTGAGGATGAACTAGTACAGTGGGAGAACAGCCTCAGGAGGAAGAGTGCTCTTTTTTCGATGAGCTGGTGGGTGTGAGGGTGATCCGAATGATTCGTGCCTTCTACGGTGGTGGCTAGGTCCTATTTATAGTGGCCTTGGTCCTCTTCCCGAATGTAGGCAGGAAGGGATCCCACAACGGCCAATTTCAAAGGGAGACAACTAGTACATGCTATCCTGACAAAAGTGGTCTTCGCCTGCAAAAGCCTCAGGTCGTGGCGTCGTCGTGGGATCGATGGTGACCTCCATCCTGGTGGTCTTGGTCTTGTTGCACCGGAATGGAAACCTTTGGTGATTCCTCGGGACCCCGCGCCTACTCTTGCCTCCTTAGCACCAAAGAGGAAACTGGTACACTGCGCCCGCCGGCACCCACCTGACCTTGGCCGTCATGGCTCACGTCATTCCAACCTCATGAGGTGAGCCTTGCATAGAGATCTCCACTCCTCAGGAGCCAGCCTGAGGCGGCCGCTCCTGTGGAGGTCTTGGTGTTGTCCGCCTCGTGAGGGTTTTCATTCATTCGTTGCTGAAGCTGGGCCGTACCAGGCCATCGATGGAGCCACGCCGTGGACCGCAGGCAGGCAAGTCTAGGCACCCCCATTCCCAGAACGCCGACACTCCGGGATCCTCAAATCTGTAGCCAAACTCATCCTCTTAAATCTATATTCATACTCACAGTTTTGGTTTTGCAGGTCATAGATCTGGGCTTGGAGATGCTCGATTTTCTCATGAAGCTTGAAGATGGCCTCCTCAATGTTATTGGCATCCAACTTGTGATTGTTGGTGAATTCCGTGATCATCATGTGATTAGCATTGAGTCCACTTTCCACCATCCCTTGGCACTTGAAAACTTACTGCTCCATTGCTTCGAGTCTTGTCTCCATGCTTTCGGTCTTCTTCGGTCCCTCAACATCGCGGATGTGCAGCACCCCCTCACGCATCTCAATGGCTTGAGGGTGTCACAGCACCTCCACAAGGTAGGGGTTGCTGACCTTCTTGAAAAACTTGTCCTTGAGGGCGCTTGGAGACGTCATGGTGATCTAAATCTGTTAGAAAAACAACTCAAAAGAAAAACAGGAGATATTGTCATGGTACGGTGGTCAAAACCTTCAGGAGATTATATAATGAACTTTTACTGACCAAAAGAAGTATTGTGCAAGAAAACGAAGTCCGGAGGGCACACAAGGTGGCCACAAGGCAGGGGCCACGGCCAGGGGGTAGGGCACGCCCTCCACCCTTGTGGTCTCCTCGTGCATCTTTCTGACTACTTATAATTTTCCTATTTTTTTAATATTCCAAAACAGAGAAAAATTGCCATCGGAAACATTTTGGAGTCGGTTTACTTACCGTACCACATACCTATTTCTTTTTGGAGTCTGAAACATTCTGGAAAGTGTCCCTTATGTACTCCTCCGGTGTTACGGTGTCAATTATATTGGTCTCAACATTTATGGGATTACCTAAGATATATGTTTGATTCTTTGACCATTTACCACCTTCGGATTTGTGCCTTCGGTGTTGTTGATTTTGATGGCACCAGAATAGTAGACCTCCTCGATAATGTAAGGACCTTCCCATTTAGAGAGAAGCTTTCCTGCAAAAAATCTTAAACGGGAGTTGTATAGCAAAACATGAGCACCTACATTAAACTCACGCTTTTGTATCATTTTGCCATGCCATCTTTTAACGTTTTCTTTAAACAACTTGACATTCTCATAGGCTTGGGTTCTCCATTCATCAAGTGAGCTAATGTCAAATAACCTCTTCTCACCGACAAGTTTAAAATCATAGTTGAGCTCTTTAATAGCACAATAAGCTTTATGTTCTAGTTCGAGAGGTAAGTGACATGCTTTTCCATAAACCATCAAATTTAGCAAGCATTTTACGGAAAGCACCATGAATAAAATGTGAACCACTATCAGTCATTAAATATCTAGGGACTCCAAACCTCGGAAAAATAACTTCTTTAAGCATCTTAATAGAAGTGTTATGATCAGCACTACTAGTTGGAATAGCTTCTACCCACTTAGTAACGTAATCAACATCAACTAAAATATGTGTATACCCATTAGAGGAAGGAAAAGGTCCCATATAATCAAAGCCCCAAACATCTAATGGTTCAATAACAAGTGAATAATTCATAGGCATTTCCTGACGTCTACTAATATTGCCAATTCTCTGGCATTCATCACAAGACAAGACAAACTTACGAGCATCCTTGAAGAGAGAAGGCCAATAAAAACCGAATTGCAATACCTTGTGTGCAGTTCTATCTCCAGCATGGTGTCCTCCGTAAGACTCGGAGTGGCACTTGCGTAGGATCTATTCCTGTTCATGCTCGGGTACACAATGTCTAATAACATCATCTACTCTTTATTTATAAAGATGTGGGTCATCCCAAAAGTAATGTCTTAAATCATAAAAAAATGTTT
The DNA here is from genome assembly GCA_021437245.1 of Aegilops speltoides. Taxonomy (NCBI): domain Eukaryota; kingdom Viridiplantae; phylum Streptophyta; class Magnoliopsida; order Poales; family Poaceae; genus Aegilops; species Aegilops speltoides. Next base: position 149,792,343 of record CM038143.1, on the reverse strand, counting down.
TCTTTTGCTGGTATGTGAAACTAGGTGGTATAAATTTAGCAACAATGTAATTAGCATAATCAGCATACCATGGAGTATTACGAGAAGCATTTATGATAGCTAATTTCTCATTAGGAAAGCTATCATCAATAGGCAGTGGGTTATCAAGAACATTTTCTAACCTAGACAAGTTGTCTGCAATGGGGTTCTCACCTCCCATTCTATCAATAATATGCAAATCAAATTCTTGTAACAAGAGAACCCATCTAATAAGTCTAGGTTTAGCATCTTTCTTTTTCATAAGATATTTAATAGCAGCATGATCAGTGTGAACAGTTACTTTGGAATCAACAATATAAGATCTGAACTTATCACAAGCAAAAACAACCGCTAAAAATTCCTTTTCAGTAGTAGCATAATTTCTTTGGGCACTGTCTAGAGTTTTACTAGCATAATGAATATAATTGTATTTCTTATCAACTCTTTGTCCTAGAACAGCACCAACAACATAATCACTAGCATCGCACATAATTTAAAAGGGTAAATTCCAATCATGTGGCTGAACAATAGGTGCAAAAATCAAGGCTTTCTTAAGTATTTCAAATGCTTCTACACAATCATCATAAAAAACAAAAGGGACATCTTTTTGCAAGAGATTGGTGAGAGGCCTAGAAATTTTAGAGAAGTCTTTAATAAACCTCCTATTAAAACCAGCATGACCAAGGAAACTTCTTATACCTTTGATATCTTTAGGACACGACATCTTTTCAATAGCATCTACCTTAGCTTTATCAACTTCAGTACCTCCTAAAGTACAAGTGGCACTTATACTATATTTTGGTGTGATGACAATGTGGTTAGTTGAACTAATATCAGTTACAAAAGTTCATCTCAGGATATTGGTTTCAAGTGTGTCGTCATGGAGATGTGCGACCCCCCAATTCAAAAAGGTCAAAGGTGTGGTCTTCCGGCGAATCGAAGGTTTAGTTTTTGGTTTGCTTCGAGTCGTAGGAAAGACCGCACTATTAAGAGGGGTTTGTGTGGATGAAAGTTGTGTGGGAATGCCATTGCTGAACCATATACACTAGCATACCCATTCCTACCACCTAAAATCCTAGTGTGTGTGCTTGTGGTACTCAGAAAGCTTGTGGCAGAAAGTTACTAGGTACCCATGCGCACGGGGGTCAAAAGACCTCGTGCACATGGGGTACTGCGAAACACTCAGGGTACCCCGTGTGCACGGGGTCCTTTGACCCCTGTGCACACGGGGTGGTTTGAAAGTCTCTGAGTACCCCATGTGCACGGGGTCCAATGGGCAGAAATCCCCACCCGGCCAAAAACACTATATAAAGTCCCTTCTTCCACCTCCAACCCCTAACCCTAATGTCTTGTTGAACTCCACCATTGTTATACCTCTTTTTCTCAATACTCTCAATCCCTCCACCCAAACTTGTTGAAACTTTGGGGATTGGGAGAGCAAGACCCGATCTACATCTTGACCAAACCAAATCGCGTTCACCCCAACATTTCTTCCCCATTGACTTGTTACTCTTGGAGCTTGGGCTCTTAGGCGGTTAGAGGTTCCTCCAGAAGCTTCCTTGCTCGTGGTGTGCTCTGGAGAAGTTTGTAAAGGTGTGGTGGTCGCCTTCAAGACCAACCCCGAGCGATTCAAGGCTCATCCATTGGGGGTGACTCAAACGAGATTACGGTGAGCCTTCGGTGGCGCTTCGCAAGCTTTGGCTCCGGCACCGCTCCAAACGGAGGGTAGCTCTTCCCCAAGGAAGAGTGAACTTTGGGATAAAATCCTTTCCCGCACCTTACTTTGCTTTGTATGCTTGTTGGGTTGCTACTTAGTTTGTTGCCTAGCATATTTATCTTGGAGCTTGCTTGTCATATAGGTTGCATTCACCTAGTTGCATATCTAGTGAACCCTATTTATCCGCTGGGCCTTAAAATTGACAAGAAAGATTAAAATTTGTAGTATCCTATTCACCCCCCTCATAGACGACCGTATTGATCCTTTCAATTGGTATCAGAGCCTCATGCTCTAATATAAGGTTTTACAACCTTAGAGGATATGGTCGATCTAGGGAATGAGGAAGGTGACGCACTTGTTGTGGGGGATGGTAAAAACCTACCCCTCCCCCCTCCCCCGCCGCGCTCGAGGCACTTCTGCCCCAGTCATTGCTCCCTCCGCTCCTATTGACCCGAGTGCCCCTTTGACCGTTGCTGATATTCTTTCAATGTTTGCGGACCTCAAAGCCCCTATAATGAAAGAAGTTCGGTCCTGGTCAAGGAGGAAACTGATGCTCGCTTAAAGCCATCAACATCCCATCAAACTCATTTGATCCAAATGCCATTCATGATGCGGATGACTCGAGAGAACCTCTTGCATCTCTGGTCCGTACTCAAGTTCCCAAGTACAATGTCATGGAACTCTTTTACTCACCTCAACCATTGCAACATCCTTGCATTAATCCTATTAGGCCTCCGCCCCGTTGAAAGCTAATGTGTTTGTTAAGTGGAAGCTAGATATGGAGTCTTACATGCGCAGTGCTTCAACTCAACTATGGTGGATTGTGGTCAATGGATTCAACCCCAAGGACCCAATGAATCTTACTCCAAGGGAAGCGGTTGATGACCAACTCAATGCAACCACACACAACATGTTGCGCACCGTTGTGACCGAAGACTATAGTGACTCTATTGCTCTCCTTAAAACCGCAAAGGAAATATGGGATTGCCTTGAGGAGGCTCTCGAAGGAGATGAAGAAATTCGATGATCTTGATTGGCTTTGCTCAAGCAAGAAGTCAATCTCTTTGTGAGGAATGAGGGTGAGTCCGCAGAAGAGGTCTACCAAAGATTAAAGTCCCTTGTGCTCAACTTAAGAACATTTGGGTGCACTTGGGAAAATGATGACTTCATCAAGTACAAGTTCATAGATACTATGGTTCTCACGGAACATACCATGGTCATGATGATACATCAACGCCCGGATTATCACAAGTTGACTACAGCTCAAGTTGTTTCCACTTTCTCAACTCATGTTCTCTTGGAGACCAAGTCCAAGAAGACCTTTGCAATTGCTCAAGCAACCAAGAACTCCAATCTTGCCTTGAAGGGCAAGAAAGTGATAAGCCAACCCTCAAGGGATGAAGAAGTGAGTGAAGAGATATGTGAGGAAGATGTTGACACCTCTTGCTCGACAAATGACTTTGCGGAAGACTTGGCCATTTTAGTCAAAAAGTACTCTGGGACCATGGCAAACAAAGGGAAGAATCTTCTAGGAAGATCATTTGGACGAAGCAAATGCTACAATTGTGATAGCCCAAGACACTTTGTACATGATTGTCCGTATGAGAGACGTGAAGACAAATCCGAGAATCTTGTGCTCAACAAGAAGAAGTTCACCAAGTTTGCAAAGAGGAAGGATGACAAGGCTCTTGTTCATGAAGAATACATGTCCAGAGATGAAGATGATGGTGATGATGACCAAGTGGGCACGACCTCCATTGCCATGCATGCCACTACCTCCTCCACCACCACCGGCCTCTTCGACTCTCCAAACGAGGACAAGTTTTTCACTCATCGATGCCCTATGGCCACAGAGGTAAAAACAAAGTCCAAATCTAAGAAACCCGACATCTACACTCCCAATGTCTCATGTGATATAGTGGAGGATGAGTGTGATGAGGGAGTGGATAATGATGAGGAATCCTTAATGGCTTTCATGAAAACTCTTCATGGCGAAGCTCGTGCTCTTTTTGCCGATCTCCTTAAGTCACTTGCCGAACACGATGACTTTATTGAGAATGTTGAAACCTCCTTGTAGAGGAGAAAGAGAGAGTTGATCTCCTCGAGCATGGACTAAATGAAGAGAGAGTCATGAGAGCATCACTTAAGGAAGCCTTGTCGGCTCATCAAATTGAGTTTGTTAAAACCAGTGATGCTTTGCAACTTGCTCTTGAGAACAAAGATGCTCGTAACGTTAGAGTTGAAAAGCTTCTAGTTGATCACACGAGACTTGTTGAGGAACATGAGTTCCTTGTGACTAGTTCCAAGGTTGTCAAAGGTGACCCCATTGCCCTCACCGAGTCTTATGCTCAACTTAAAGCTACAACCATTAAGGCTCTCACTTCCGTACCTCATATAGATTTAAATGATGATACTTGTACGGCTAACTTTGTTCATGATTGCACCTCCCTCCGAGAGGAGAATAAGAAGTTGAAGGCTCAAATTGAAAAATGGCTTGTATCATGCATCCAAGGGGAGAAAAACCTTAATGACCTCTTGAGCAACCGAAAGGAGTGTGTTGCCAAGGAGGGAGTTGGGTTTGATCCTGCATCCAAGAATGGTAAGAAAAAGAAGAAGAAGACCGGTTCGACTCCTTCCCCTCCCCAAAAGGTAGTGGTTGTGCATGAAGGGCACAAGGAGAAGGAGAAAGAAAAGGAGGTTGTTGGGAGTGGCAAGGTCACGAGGACAAGGCCATTCCCAAGAATTTTGCCAGCAAGAACAATCCATCTTATGTCCTCATGAGACGAGATGATGGCTATACCTTTGCAAAATTTGTTGGCACTAACTATGATGATTATGCTTGGACTATTTGGGACCCCAAGACCCTTGTTGCTTGATGCGGCTTGAAGCTACGTTAGTATTTCCCCAAAGAGGAAGGGATGATGCAGCACAGCGGCGGTAGGTATTTCCCTCAGTGATGAGACCAAGGTTATCGAACCAGTAGGAGAACCAAGCAACATAACGTAAACAACCCCTGCACACAAATAAAAAATACTCGCAACCCGATGTGTAAAAGGGGTTGTCAATCCCTTTCGGGTAGCGGCGCCCGAAGATAGGCAAACAGACGTGAAATAAATTGTAGTAGATTGATATATTGAACGCCAAATAAAATAAATAAGAATAAAACGCAGCAAGGTATTTTTTGTATTTTTGGTTTAATAGATCTGAAAATAAAAGCAAAGGAAAAGTAGATCGCAAAAGCCAAATAATATGAGAAAGAGACCCGGGGGTCGTAGGTTTCACTAGTGGCTTCTCTTGAGAAAAATAGCAAACGGTGGGTAAACAAATTACTGTTGGGCAATAGATAGAACTTCAAATAATCATGACGATATCCAGGCAATGATCATTACATAGGCATCACGTCCAAGATTAGTAGACCGACTCCTGCCTGCATCTACTACTATTACTCCACACATCGACCGCTATCCAGCATGCATCTAGTGTATTAAGTTCATGGGGAAACGGAGTAATGCAATAAGAACGATGACATGATGTAGACAAGATCTATCTATGTAGAGATAGACCCCATCATTTTATCCTTAGTAGCAGCAATACATACGTGTCAGTTCCCCTTCTGTCACTGGGATCAAGCAACATTACATACGTGTCAGTTGGCCAAACAGAACCCAAATGCCGGAGAAATACGAGGCTATAAGCAATCATGCATATAAGAGATCAAAGAAACTCAAATAACTTTCATGGATATAAAAAGATAGATCTGATCATAAACTCAAAGTTCACCCGATCCCAACAAACACACCGCAAAAAGAGTTACATCATATGGATCTCCAAGAGACCATTGTATTGAGAATCAAATGAGATAGAGGAAGCCATCTAGCTACTAACTACGGACCCGAAGGTCTACAAAGAACTACTCACACATCATTGGTGAGGCACCAATGGAAGTGGTGAACCCCTCCATGATGGTGTCTAGATTGGATCAGGTGGTTCTGGACTCTGCGGTGGCTGGAATTGATTTTCGTCGACTCCCCTAGGGTTTCTGGAATATTGGGGTATTTATAGAGCAAAAAGACGGTCCGGGGGGCACCAGAGGTGGGCACAACCCACTAGGGCGCGCCTGGGCCTGCTGGCGTGCCCTGGTGGGTTGTGCTCCCCTTGGAGCACCCTCCAGGCGCTGCCTTGGCCCATTGGGTGTCTTCTGGTTCATAAAAAATCTCCGTGAAGTTTTGTTACATTTGGACTCTGTTTGGTATTGATTTCCTGCGATTTAAAAAACATGCAGAAAACAACAACTGGTACTTGGCACTATGTCAATAGGTTAGTACCAAAAATGATATAGAACGACTATAAAATGATTATAAAACATCCAAGATTGATAATGTTACAGCATGGGACAATCAAAAATTATAGATACGTTGGAGACGTATCAGCATCCCCAAGCTTAACTCCTGCTTGTCCTTGAGTAGGTAAGTGACAAAAACAGAATTTTTGATGTGGAATGCTGCCTAACATGCCGTGTCATATTATTTTCTTTATAGCTTGGATATTTGTACTTTTATGTGACTCAAAGCAATAGTCTAGTTTTGACATGATAACTTAAATACCCAAGAATATCAACAAGCAACCATGTCTTTAAAATATTGACGCTAAAATAAGCTATCCCTAGCCCATCATGCTCAATCATTGATCCATTCATGAAACACACTCGCATATTAACTACACCCAATGCTCAAGTACGATCATAGTGCCTCCTAGTTGGTGCTTTTATAAGAGAAGATCGATACTCAAATTCAGAAATAAAAAATTAAAAAAGTAAAAGAAAGGCCCTTCGCGGAGGGAAGTAGGGATTTGTAGAGGTGCCAGAGCTCAAAGCGAAAAACTTAGAGGTAAAAATATTTTGGGAGGTGTGCCTTTCCCACCAACAAAAACTACTTAGAGTTCCCAACACTTTCCGTGCTAGATATATCATAGGCGGTTCCCAAACAGAAAACAAATTTATTCCTTTTTCAACCATACTTCACTTTCCATGGCTAACCGTATCCACGGGTGCCTTCCATGCCAACACTTTCCAAGGAATTTATTATTAGACAACATAAAGTAAATTCATTTTTCATTTCTGGACTGGGCATCCCTAAAACCTTTGTCTTACTCTCGTGCAATGATAAGTGAATAAACACTCGTCGTGAGAATAACACATCTTGCATGGAAAATATTAGCCACCCCTAATCACCTTGTTAGCGGTATGAGCACACAAAAGAGAAATTTACTTTGAATATTAGAAATGCCACATACAAATTTGCTTAGAACGGCTAAAGAATACCGCATATGGGAAGATATAGTGGACTTATGTGGAAAAGCTGGTTTAAAGGTTTTTGGATGCACAAGTAGTGATCATACTTAGTGCAAAATGAAGGCTAGCAAAAGATTGAGAAGCGACCAACCAAGAAAAGAATAATCTCATAAGCGAGCATTAAGCATAATTAACACCGAATAATGCACCACAAGTAGGATATAATTTCATTGCATAATTATTGACTTTCGTGCTTGCATAGGGAATCACAAACCTTAACACCAATATTCTTACTAAAGCATAATTACTCATCAACATGACTCACATATCACATCATCATATCTCAAAACTATTACAAAGAATCAAGTTTACTTTGTCCAATGATCTTCATGGAAGTTTTTATTATATCCTTCTTGGATATCTATCACTTTAGGACTAATTTTCATGTGTTGCTTTTGATAAGCTCAAACAAATATAAGTGAATATCATGAGCATAATGTTTCTTTCTCTCAAATTAATTTAAGTGAAGCAAGAGAGAATTTCTTGAAACTTTTACTCACTCTCAAATAAATCTAAGTGAAGTAAGAGAGCATTTCTTCAAAAATACTAAAGCACACCATGCTCAAAAAGATATAAGTTAAGCACTAGAGCAAGTCCATAGCTCATAAAAATTTAAGTGAAGCATAGAGAGCAATTCTAACAAGTCATGATAATTTTGACTCTCTCAAATAGGTGTGTACAGCAAGGAATCAAGAATTAAAACACAAAATAAGACAGGCAAAGACTCATATCGTACAAGACGCTCCAAGCAAAACACATAGTATGAGACGAATGAAAATATAGCTTCGAGTAAAATACCGATGGTCGTTAGAAGAAAGAGGGGATGCCACTCGGGAATCCCAAAGCTTAGTTGCTTGCTCTCTTTTGGACAATAGCTCGGGATGCCGTGGCATCCCCAAGCTAAGGCTCTTCTTACTCTTTATTCCTTCATCCATCGTAAGATAACCCAAAACTTGAAAACTTCAATCACACAAAACTCAACAAAACCTTCATGAGATCCGTTAGTATAAGAAAGCAAATCACTAGTATAAGTACTGTAGCAAACCAATTCATATATTTTTCTTGCATTATATCTACTGTATTCCAACTGTTCTATCGCAAAAACTCATCAAAGAAAACCATAGAGCCATCAAAACAAGCACACAATGCAAAGAAAACAGAATGTCAAAAACAGAACAGTCTGTAGCAATCTGGATATTTCGAATACTTCTGAAACTTCAAAAATTCTGAAAACTTAGGATGACCTGAGAAATTTGTAAAGTAATCTTCTACAAAAAGAATTGGTATTTTATCACGCTCCGGTTAAAACTGAGAATTGTTTTCGTGAGCACAAAAGTTTCTGTTTTTAAACAAGATCAAACAACTATCATCCAAGAAGATCCTAAAGGCTTTACTTGGCACAAACACTAAATTAAACACAAAAAACGTGATCATAACAGTATCATAATTGTACAAACACTGAAGAACAGAAAACAAAAGGCAAAAATAAATTTTATTCAATGGGTTGCCTCCCAACAAGCGCTATAGTTTTACGCCCTTAGCTAGGCATAAAGCAAGGATCTAAGTGTTGTCAGCTTTGTTTCGAGATCCATAAGATGCCCTCATGATTGATTCATATGGTGGCGTAATTCTTGTTACAGGGTAGTGTTCCATACCCTTCCTCAAAGGTAATTGGAACTTAATATTGCCTTCTTTCATATCAATCACGGCACTGATAGTGCGTAAAAACGGTCTACCAAGAATAATTGGACAAGACGGATTGCAATCAATATCAAGAACAATAAAATCTATGGGCACATAATTCCTATTTGCAAGAATAAGAACATCATTAATTCTTCCCATAGGCTTTTTAATAGTAGAATCCGCCAAGTGCAAATTCAAAGAACATAATTCAATATTGGTAAGACCAAGCACATCACATAAAGATTTCGAATTGTAGAAAGACTAGAACCCAAGTCACACAAAGAAAAACACTCATAATTTTTAATCTTGACTTTGATAGTAGGTTCCCATTCATCATGCATTTTTCTAGGAATTGAAACTTCAGATTCCAACTTTTCTTCTGAAGCTTTCATCATAGCATCAACAATATGTTCAGTAAAAGCTTTATTTTGTTCATAAGCATGGGGTGAATTTATCATGGATTGCAACAAAGAAATACAATCAATCAAAGATCAACTATCATAATTAAAGTCTTTGTAATCCAAAAGACTGGGCACATCACTAGTTAAAGTTTTGACCTCTTCAAACCCAATTTTCTCAATAAGATTTTCACCCTCCAAAATATCGGGACGCCTTCTAGCTAAAGTTGACTCTTCTCCAGTCCCGTTTTCATCAATATTAATTGTAGTAAACAAGAAATCAATAGAAGAAACATCAATCATTTTAAGATCTTCATCACTTTTGCGAAAATAATCACGAGAAAACGCTTTTTCTAAAAATACTCTTTTAGCTCTAAGCATAGCGGTTTCTTACTTTCATCCATAGAAACATAGAGAGCTTTAATTAATTCCTCAACCTTAGGCACAAAAATTTTCATTTTGAGATTTTCCACATCATGAGAAATTCTATCAACACTTCTAGACAAATCATCAATCTTATTCAACTTTTCTTCTATGGTAGTGTTGAAAACTTTTTGCGTGTTGATAAATTCTTTAATATTATTCTCAAAATCGAAGGTTTTACTATTATTATTATAAGAAGGATTTCCATAGGAATTACCATAATTTTTAGAGGAGTTACTAGGAAAAGGCCTAGGATTAAAATTACCTCTATAAGCATTGTTGTTGAAATTATTTCGAGAGATAAAATTCACATCTACGGCATCACTATTTTCTCAATAAAAGTAGACAAAGGCATATCATTGAAATCAATGGGAGCACTTTTACTAGCAACCAATTTCATAAGAGCATCAATTTTTTCACTCAAAGAAGAGATTTCTTCAACCGAATTAACTCTTTTACTAGTAGGAGCTCTTTTGGTATGCCATTGTGAATAATTTTCCAAATATTATCAAGCAATTTGGTAGCTTCACGCTATTTCCATAAAAGTACCACCCGCGGCGGAACCTAAAAGATTTTGAGAAACAAAATTCAATCCCGCATAAAAAATTTGTATGATCATGCAAAGATTTAACACATGAGTTGGGCAATTCCTTAGCATCATTTTCATTCTTTCCCAAGATTGTGCAACATGCTCATGTTCAAGTTGCTTGAAATTCATGATCTGGTTTCTAAGGGAAATAATTTTTGCACGTGGAAAATACTTAGTAATAAAAGCATCCTTGCACTTGTTCCAAGAGTCGATACTATTGCGAGGCAAAGAAGAAAACCAAATTTTTGTGCGATCTCGCAAAGAAAACGGAAATAATTTCAACTTGACAACACCATTTTCCACATATCTTTTCTTTTTCATATCGCATAATTCCACGAAGGTATTAAGATGGAAAGCAGCATCCTCATTAGGAGTACCGGAAAATTGATCTTTCATAACAAGATTCAGCAAAGCAGTATTAATATCACAAGACTCCACACTAGTGGCGGGAGGAGCAATTGGTGTGCCAATAAAATCATTGTTGTTGGTATTTCAGAAATCACATAGCTTGGTGTTCTCTTGAGTCATGATGACTATGAAACAAGATTGCACTCAAAAACAGATCCGGCGAGAAAATGGTGAACAAAAAAGAGGGCGAATAAAAACGGCAAATTTTTGTGAAGTGGGGGAGAGGAATACGGGAGGCAAATGGAAAATAATTTACATTGCGAGGAGATGAGATTTGTGATTAGGAACCTAGTATACGTGAAAGATCCTCCCGGCAACGGTGCCAGAAATTCCTTTTTATGCGGCTTAAAGCTACATCGGTATTTCCCCAAAGAGGAAGGGTTGATGCAGCACAGCGGCGGTAGGTATTTCCCTCAGTGATGAGACCAAGGTTATCGAACCAGTAGGAGAACCAAGCAACACAACGTAAACAGCCCCTGCACACAAATAACAAATACTCGCAACCCAACGTGTAAAAGGGGTTGTCAAACCCTTTCGGGTAGCGGCGCCCCAAGATAGGCAAACGGACATGAAATAAATTGTAGTAGATAGATAGATCAAACGCCAAATAAAATAAATAAGAATAAAATGCAACAAGGTATTTTTGTATTTTTGGTTTAATAGATCTGAAAATAAAAGCAAAGTAAAAGTAGATCGCAAAGGCAAATAATATGAGAAAGAGACCCGGGGGCGTAGGTTTCACTAGTGGCTTCTCTCGAGAAAAATAGCAAATGGTGGGTAAACAAATTACTGTTGGACAATAGATAGAACTTCAAATAATCATGATGATATCCAGGCAATGATCATTACATAGGCACCACGTCCAAGATTAGTAGACCGACTCCAGCCTTCATCTACTACTATTACTCCACACATCGACCGCTATCCAGCATGCATCTAGTGTATTAAGTTCATGGGGAAAGGAAGTAATGCAATAAGAACAATGACATGATATAGATAAGATCTATCTATGTAGAGATGGACCCCATTGTTTTATCCATGGTAGCAACGATACATACGTGTCGGTTCCCCTTCTATCACTGGGATTAAGCACCGTAAGATCGAACCCACTACAAAGCACCTCTTCCCATTGCAAGATAAATAGATCAAGTTGGCCAAACAAAACCCAAATATCGGAGATGAAATACGAGGTTATAAGCAATCATGCATATAAGAGATCAAATAAACTCAAATAACTTTCATGGATATAAAAAGATAGATCTGATCATAAACTCAAAGTTCATCCGATCCCAACAAACACACGCAAAAAGAGTTACATCATATGCATCTCCAAGAGACCATTGTATTGAGAATCAAACGAGAGAGAGGAAGCCATCTAGCTACTAACTATGGACCCGAAGGTCTACAAAGAACTACTCATGCATCATTGGAGAGGCACCAATGGAAGTGGTCAACCCCTCCGTGATGGTGTCTAGATTGTATCTAGTGGTTCTGGACTCTGTGGCGGCTGGAATTGATTTTCATTGACTCCCCTAGGGTTTCTAGAAAATTCGGGTATTTATAGAGCAAATAGACAGTCCGGGGGGTCACCCAAGGTGGGCACAACCCACCAGGGCGTGCCTGGGCCTCCTGGCCTGCCCTGCTAGGTTGTGCTCCCCTCGGAGCACCCCCAGGCACTGCCTTGGCCCATTGGGTGTCTTCTGGTCCATAAAAAATCTCCGTGAAGTTTCATTGCATTTGGACTCTGTTTGGTATTGGTTTCCTGCGATGTAGAAAACATGCAGAAAACAGCAACTGGCACTTGGCACTATGTCAATAGGTTAGTACCAAAAAATGATATAAAACAACTATAAAATGATTATGAAACATCCAAGATTGATAATATAACAGCATGGAACAATCAAAAATTATAGATACATTGGAGACGTATCATTGATAACTCTCCAGGACCCATTGCAAAATGGGTACCTATAACCAAAGCTTGATTCTTGTAGGACTATGTCTCCGGTGGAAAACTGTGGGTGATCAATAGTGGATGCACCAATCATATGACTGGAGAAAGGGAGATGCTTGTGGAGTTCGTTGATTCACTCAAGGCCTCTTCGAACATCTCTTTTGGCGACAATAGCAAGGGCAAGGTATTGGGTTTGGGCAAGGTGGTAATCTCTAATGATTCCTCACTTTCAAATGTCATGCTTGTCCAATCCCTTCACTACAATTTACTTTCAACTATTCAATTGGCCCGTGCGGGTTATGATTCGCATTTCGGTGAATTCCATGTGACCATCTTTAAGAGAAGCAATCTCAAAGTGGTCTTTGTTGGGCATGTTGAAGACAAACTTTACGTGGTTGATTTCTTAAAAGAGAAAACTCATCTTGCAACATGCCTAATGGCCAAGGTCGACGTGGGGTGGCTATGGAACCATAGGTTATCCCATGTCAGTATGAGAAATTTACAAGCTCTCTTAAAGGGATAGCACATCCTTGGACTAACCAATGTGTCTTTTGCCAAAGATCGTCCTTGTAGTGCTTGCATTGCCGGAAAAAGCTTCATGAAAAGGCTCATAAAATGAAGACTATCATCACCACCTTCAGGCCCCTTGAGCTCATCCATTTGGATCTTTTTGGGCCTCCAACATATGATAGTTTAGGAGGGAGGAGGTATTGCATTGTCATTGTTGATGACTTCACAAGATATACTTGTGTGTTTTTTCTCAAGACCGAAGATGAAATTCAAGAAACCTTCATCAACTTTGCCAAAGAAGCTCAACATCAACATAATTGTGAGATCAAGGCAATTCGAAGTGACAATGGCGCCGAGTTCAAGAACTATACAATGGATGAATTCTTGAGTGAAGAGGGGATAAAGCACCAATATGCCACGCCTTATACTCCCCAACAAAATGGTGTTCTAGAGAGGAAGAATTGGACTCTTATTGAGATGGCTAGAACCATACTTGATGAGTACAAGTCTCCATACAAGATTTGGGCCAAAGCCATCAACACCGCATGTCATGCTTCAAATCGGCTTTATCTTCGCAAGCTCAAGAACAAGACCCCTTATGAGCTCCTAATCGGGAGAAAGCCTAACATCAAATACTTTCGGGTGTTCGGTTTTAGGTGTTTCATTTTAAACAAGAAATCTCGATTAGCTAAGTTTGAGTCTAGAACTTTTGAGGGCATATTTGTTGGATATGCATCAAACTCTCATGCTTACCGAGTTCTCAATAAATCCACCGTGAGCATTGAGGAAACAGTAAATGTGGAGTTTGATTAAGATAATGGCTCCCGTGTGGAGCAAATTGTTCCTAGTGTTGTAGGTGATGAGGCTCCTTCACAAGCTATAAGGACGATGGGGATAGGACACATTCCTCCACAAGAAACACCCCAAGTCCAAGTAGAAGAAGAAGGAGTAAGAGCCCCTCTTGTGGAGTCTCCACAAGGGAAGTCATCACCAACACCTCTTGTGCAAGATTCTATGGGAGATCATGAACCTACCCAAGAACCAGATCAAGTCCCTCATATTCCCGAGCAAGATCAAGGGCAAGCCCCTTCAAATCACTACTAGGGAAAAGGCTAGCAGCAGCGCAGGTTTTCAGTTAGCTAGCAGTGCTGGTGGTGGCAGCGCTACTAATAAGGCGCCATGACTAACTCATAGTAGTAGCGGCCCCAACCAGCGCTACTCTTGTTGAACGATATCGCAGTAGCTTTTTAGGAACGCGCTACTATTAACTAGCTGTAGCAATTTCCTCATCCCACGCCATCGCTATATCTTTCATCATTTTCCTTTCGTTCTCCTTTCACTTTCGTTCTCCTTTGGATGCTAGATACTAGGTACTACTAGTAGATATCAAATTCATAAACCATTACTAGATGCGGTAGTACTTTCCGTTCAAATTACTGCGTCGTGGTTTTAGTTCAAACCACGACGAGTAATTTGGAAACGAAGGGAGTACTAAGATAACAATTTCATGCATAGACAACATGCATCCTCAAGCAGTACATGGTCATATCAACGGCCATCATCATATGTAGTTCTAGATGATATCGACGACGATCATCATATGTAGTTCTAGATGATATAGCCACACACACATATGTAGTTCTAGCTAGATGATATAGCCACACACACACATATGTAGTTCTAGATGATATAGCCACACACACATATGTAGTTCTAGATGATATCGAAGACAATCATCATCCTCAAGCCTGGGCGGTTGGTGTTCCTGATAGTAATTAGGATGGCCTATCCAACACGAAGATTCTTGCCATCGAGGAATTTCTTCCACCCAACCGAGCTTAAGTGTGTGTGCGACCGTCCGTGTCCACGCGGTAAGTACAAGTTGTGACGGAGCCCCTTGCAAGAAGGCATAGTCCATTGAGCCTTCTTCATCGGCTCGATACCATAACTCACAGATATGCTCTTTGCCAATTTACGAATAAGAAAAACATATCAATTAATAAGCATGTGATCGAACTCTACACTAAAACATATATATCATCGACTAGATTCCACACAACATACCATATCATTGGACTGTACACTAAGTAATTCACACTATTAATTTGCATTTGTAAGTATAACATACCATATCATGTCGATCAACCATGGTATTTGTCAAGCGGGTCACGAATGGCACCCGACAAAGTCAAGACATGGCGGAATTATGTCCCACAGGTTGGACACCTCCTCCTCACTCAGCCTTGTTCTTTGAGCTACGATGGCTTCATGAAGTGGGTCCTCATCATCTTCATCGAGTGGGTCCTCATTATCTTCATCATCTTCATCATCTTCGTCATCTTCATTATCTTCCACCGTGTTGAGATAAATGACAGCTAGCTTGGGTCATTACGCTCGGAAGTTGAAGCTGATCAACTCACCACCAAGAAGATGCATGCGGCGATGAAACGGGCCCATCCATCTCCTCCAATCTGCGACATATTGCGTCCTTTCTCGACCTCCGAGTGTACGGCCCCCAGAGCCTCAAATGTCACAGTGTCTCCGGTCGACTTGTTGAATTTCAACCTCACATTGCATGGGACGATCTGTAAACTAAGCAAAATGACACACTGCGATAATGCCAACACTAAAAATAAAATAGTTATTACATTTCATCTAATTTCTTCACCGCATGACTAAAACTCATTTGGAAGTAGATGCCGAACAACTTGCTGGGTTGCAAAAGGTCTGTCAAGATCTTGACTTGCACAGTTGACATAGTGGTGGTGGTGGTGGCGCCATTCTTCCTAAAGCAATATGAGCAAAGGATTACTAAATCAACTAAATCAAAATGTTCCTAAGTCAACTAAATCAACTAGCCTACTAAATCAACTAAATCAAAATGTTCTAAGTCAACTAAATTAACTAAATGAATTAGCCTACTAAATCAACTAAATCAAAATGTTCGAAGTCAACTAAATCAACTAACCTACTAAGTCAACTAAATCAAAATATTCTAAAGCAACTAAATCAACTAGCCTACTAAATCAACTAAATCAAAATGTTCTAAGTCAACTAAATTAACTAAATGAATTAGCCTACTAAATCAACTAAATCAAAATGTTCTAAGTCAACTAAATTAACTAAATGAATTAGCCTACTAAATCAACTAAATCAAAATGTTCTAAGTCAACTAAATCAACTAGCCTACTAAATCAACTAAATCAAAATGTTCTAAGTCAACTAAATCAACTAGCCTACTAAGTCAACTAAATTATATCAACTAAATCAAAATGTTGCATATGAGCAGGAGGGAGAAGGAGGGCGACTCAAGGAGGAGAAGAGAGTAGGATGGAGGAGGAAGGCGAGGCGGAGGGCTTGGCGCACGGCGGCGATTGAGGAGGACGGAGGAGGAAGGCAGAGCGAGGAGGGGCCGGCCAGCCATGCAGTGGAGAGGAGGACGGAGGAGGAGGCCGGCACCGAGTCCAACAAGGAGGAGGAGGTGAGGGCGTGAGACGGAGGAGCGGCGACGGGCAGTGGCGCAGACGCGGAGGAGAGGGCGCGGCGTGGCGCAGATTTTGAGTGGTGTGTGTGAGTGGATCCGAAGGAGGAGATCAGGAGATGGATGGCTTAGCGATGGCGCTCTTGAAAACACGCCATTGCTAAGCTATCTAGCAGCAGCGTTTTTCACGATAAAGCGCCATCGCTATATGTCAAGATGCAAAAATACACATTGATCATCAACGATCTTTTGTGTACAATCTGATTTGACAATATGAGTCCTCACCGGTTTAGGAACGGTGAAGACTCATATTGCAGCCACAAATTCTACACATAGAGTTCAATGAAGATCAAGTGCTTGTCAAAGTGTGAGAAGTAACATATTTAAGGTGGTAGAAACTCTCTTCACGGAGCAAGGTGGGACTAAATTTTTGTAGGAAACTTAGCGATGAGCGCTTGTCGGGGAAATGCGCCGCTACTATGCTACGTAGCGATGGCGGCGGTCGTATTAACGTGTTGCTGCTATAACTAGCCTCATGGCGGCCACGTAGGAATTATAGCAGCAAAGACGTCTTTGGCTGGACGCGCTATCGCTATATTTGTCTCAAGCAGCGAGTTTGATGGTCCGCGCATCGCTAGTTAGCAGCAGCGAGTTATTTTGAGGCGCGCTGCTGATAAGATTCTGTGTATAGGCTTTTCCCTAGTAGTGAATGGTTAAGAACTAATTATTGAGGCTCAAAATCAAGCTCAAGTTCGTGATCAAGATCAAGATCATCCCCAACCGCAAGTGTCTTCAACATCGTCACGTACCAATGAGTAAGAACTTGTGGTTGCGAAGAGAAGGGTGTCTCCGAGGCTAAAACAATCTCAAGAGAAAGCTTCTTCATCAAGTCCAAAACCAAGTGAAGAAGAGCTTGAAATCAAAGAGCAAAAGGTGGCCGCCAAGCTAAAGCATCTTCAACATCTCACCGAGAACATCTATGGAAGCATCAAAAAGGGGGTAACTACTCGTAGACGTTTGGCAAACTTTTGTGAGCATCACTCGTTTGTCTCTTGTGTTGAGCCCCTTAAGGTGGAAGATGCACTTGACGATCCGGATTGGATAGATGCCATGCATGAAGAACTCAACAACTTCACCCGCAACAATGTATGGACCCTTGTGGAAAGACCCAAGGAATATCATAATGTCATTGGAACAAAGTGGATCTTCAAGAACAAACAAGATGAACATGGACAAGTAATAAGGAACAAGGAAAGGTTAGTGGCACAAGGTTTCACCCAAGTTGAAGGTTTGGACTTTGGTGAAACTTTTTCCCCCGTTGCCCGTCTCGAATCCATTCACATCTTGCTTGCTTATGCCTCTCGTCATGATTTTAAATTATATCAAATGGATGTGAAGAGTGCATTTCTTAATGGTCCTCTTAAGGAGTTGGTGTATGTCAATCAACCTCCCGGTTTCAAAGACCCCGATCACCCCTCTCACGTTTATGAACTCCATAAGGCACTCTATGGACTCAAACAAGCACCTCGTGCTTGGTAGGATCACCTTATGGCGTTCCTAAGCAAGAAAGGGTTCCAGATTGGGGTAATAGATTCCACTCTCTTCACAAAGAGGGTAAAAGGAGAGTTGTTTGTCTGCCAAATATATGTTGATGATATTATCTTTGGGTCCACTAACCATGCTATTAACGTTGAGTTTGAGAATCTTATGACTAAGGAATTTGCTATGAGCATGATGGGAGAGTTGAAGTTCTTCCTCGGTTTTCAAGTAAATCAATTGAGAGGAGGAACGTTCACCAACCAATCTCGTTATATGCAAGACATGCTCAAGAGGTTCAAAATGCAAGATGTCAAGCCAATGAAGACACCCATGCCCACAAATGGCCAACTTCATCTTGATCCCAATGGTAAAGAAGTGGATCAGAAGGTATATCGCTCTATGATCGGTTCCTTGCTTTACCTTTGTGCATCTAGGCCAGATATTATGTTGAGTGTGTGTATGTGTGCAAGATTTCAATCCGCTCCTAAGGAGAGCCACTATTCAGCTGTGAAAAGAATCCTTCAATATTTGGTTCATACCCCAAACTTGGGCCTTTGGTATCCCAAAGGATCATCGTTTGAGTTAATGGGATACTCGGATTCGGATTGGGACGGAGACAAGGTTGACTGCAAGTCCACTTCTGGTTCATGTCAATTCCTAGGGAGATCGTTGGTAAGTTGGTCTTCAAAGAAGCAAAATTGCATATCTCTCTCAACGGTCGAAGCCGAGTACATTGCCGCCGGAAGTTGTCGTGCTCAATTATTATTGAAGGAAATATGCCCTAGAGGCAATAATAAAGTTATTATTTATTTCCTTATATCATGATAAATGTTTATTATTCATGCTAGAATTGTATTAACCGGAAACATAATACATGTGTGAATACATAGACAAACATAGTGTCACTAGTATGCCTCTACTTGACTAGCTCGTTTATCAAAGATGGTTATGTTTCCTAGCCATGGACAAAAGAGTTGTCATTTGATTAACGGGATCACATCATTAGGAGAATGATGTGATTGACATGACCCATTCTGTTAGCCTAGCACTTGATCGTTTAGTATGTTGCTATTGCTTCCTTCATGACTTATACATGTTCCTGTAACTATGAGATTATGCAACTCCCGTTTAGCGGAGGAACACTTTGGGTGCTACCAAACGTCACAACATAACTGGGTGATTATAAAGGAGTACTACAGGTGTTTCCAAAGGTACATGTTGAGTTGGCATAATTCGAGATTAGGATTTGTCACTCCGATTGTCGGAGAGGTATCTCTGGGCCCTCTCGGTAATACTCATCACATAAGCCTTGCAAGCATGTAACTAATGAGTTAGTTATGAGATGACGTACACGGAACGAGTAAAGAGACTTGCGTAACGAGATTGAACTAGGTATTGGATACCGACGATCAAATCTCGGGCAAGTAACATACCGATGACAAAGGGAACAACGTATGTTGTTGTGCGGTTTGACCGATAAAGATCTTCGTAGAATATGTAGGAACCAATATGGGCATCCGGTCCCGCTATTGGTTATTGACCGAGACGTGTCTCGGTCATGTCTACATTGTTCTCGAACCGTAGGGTCCGCACGCTTAAGGTTTCGATGACAGCTATATTATGAGTTTATGTATTTTGATGTACCGAAGTTTGTTCGGAGTCCCGGATGTGATCACGGACATGACGAGGAGTCTCGAAATGGTCGAGACATAAAGATTGATATATTGGACGGATATATTTGGACACCGGAAAGGTTCCCAGAGAGTTTGGGAATATACCGGAGCTCCGGGAGGTTACCGGAACCCCCCGGTAAGTATATGGGCCTTATTAGGCCCTATTGGAATGGAGGGAGAAGGAGCAAGGGAAGGGGGCGCCCCCCCCCCCAAGCCCAATCCGAATTGGGAGAGGGGCCAGCCCCCCCCCCCCCTTTCCTTCTCTCCTTCCCCCTCTTCCTTCCTACTACTACTACTCCTTCCTTCCCCCTCCAACTTGCATTAGGAAAAGGAGGAAACCCACTGGAGTAGGTTTCCCCCTCCCTATGGCGCGCCCCCCCTTGGGCCTGCCACCTCCTCCCTCCCTCCTTTATATACGGGGTGGGGGCACCCTAGACACACAAGTTGATCATTGAGATCGTTCCTTAGCGTGTGCGTGCCCCCTCCACGATATTACACCTCAGTCATATTGTAGCGGTGCCTGGCGAAGCCTGCGGCAGAGAACATCAAGATCATCACCACGCCGTCATCTTGTGGAACTCCCCCGCGCCTCTCTTGGATCGGAGATCAAAAGTGCGTCATCGAGCTGACGTGTGTCAAGAACTCGGAGGTGCCGAGTAACGGTGCTTGGATCGGTTGAACCAGGAGGACGTCGACTACTTCCTCTATGTTGCGTCAACGCTTCGCTTCGGTCTCACGAGGGTGCGAGACAACACTCTCCCCTCTCGTTGCTATGCATCACCATGATCTTGCGTGTGCGTAGGAAATTTTTGAAATTACTCGTTACCCAACGATGGCATCTGAGCCAGGTTTTATGCGTTGATGTTATATGCACGAGTAGAACACAAATGAGTTGTGGACGATATAAGTCATAGTGCCTACCAAGCATGTCATACTTTGGTTCAGCGGTATTGTTGGATGAAGCGGCCGGACCGACATTACGCTGCGACGCTTACGCAAGACTGGTTTTACCGCCGTGCTTTGCACACGGTGACTAGCGGTGTCGGTTTCTCCAACTTTAGTTGAACCAAGTGTGGCTACACCGGTCCTTGTGAAGGTTAAAACGAGTCTATTTGACAAACTATCGTTGTGGTTTTGATGCGAGGTAAGAACGGTTCTTGCTAAGCCCGTAACAGCCACGTAAAATTTGCAACAACAAAGTAGAGGACGTCTAACTTGTTTTTGCGGGGCATGTTGTGATGTGATATGGTCAAGGCGTGATGCTATATTTTATTGTATGAGATGATCATGTTTTGTAACGAAGTTATCGCAATCGGTGGAGCCATATGGTTGTCGCTTTATTGTATGAAATGCAACGCATACGTAATTGCTTTACTTTATCACTAAGCGGTAGCGATAGTCGTAGAAGCAATAGATGGCGAACGACAACGATGCTACGATGGAGATCAAGGTGTCGCGCCGGTGGCGATGGTGATCACGACGGTGCCGGAGATGGAGATCACAAGCACAAGATGATGATGGCCATATCATATCACTTATATTGATTGCATGTGATGTTTATCCTTTATGCATCTTATCTTGCTTTGATTGACGGTAGCATTTTAAGATGATCTCTCACTAATTATCAAGAAGTGTTCTCCACGAGTATGCACCGTTGCGAAAGTTCTTCGTCTTTGAGACACCACGTGATGATCGGGTGTGATAGGCTCTACGTTCAAATATAACGGGTGCAAAATAGTTGCACACGCGAATACTCGAGTTATACTTGACGAGCCTAGCATATCTGATATGGCCTCGGAACACGGAGACCGAAAGGTTGGCGTGAATCATATAGTAGATATGATCAACATAGAGATGTTCACCATTGAAACTACTCCATCTCACGTGATAATCGGACATGGTTTTGTTGATTTGGATCACGTGATCACTTAGATGACTAGAGAGATGTACGTCTAAGTGGGAGTTCTTAAGTAATATGATTAATTGAACTTAAATTTATCATGAACTTAGTACCGATAGTATTTTGCTTGTCTATGTTTGTTTGTAGATAGATGGCTCGTGCTATTGTTCCGTTGAATTTTAATGCGTTCCTTGAGAAAGCAAAGTTGAAAGATGATGGTAGCAATTACACGGATCGGGTCCGTAACTTGAGGATTATCCTCATTGCTGCGAGAAGAGTTCGTCCTAGAAGCACCGTTGGGTGCGGGCTGCTGCTGATGCAACCGACGGCGTTAAGAACGTCTGGCGAGCAAAGCGATGACTACTCTATAGTTCGATGTGCCATTCTTTACGGCTTAGAACCGGGTCTTCAACGGCGTTTTCAACGTCATGGAGCATATGAGATGTTCCAGAGTTGAAGTTAATATTTCAAGCAAATGCCCGGATTGAGAGATATGAAGTCTCCAATAAGTTCTACGGCTGCAAGATGGAGGAGAACATTCTGTCGGTGAGCATATACTCAAAATGTGCGGGTATAATAATCACTTGATTCAACGGGAGTTAATCTTCCGGATGATAGCGTCATTGATGTAATTCTCCAATCACGCCACCAAGCTACAAGAGCTTTGTGATGAACTATAATATGCAAGGGATGAACAAGACTATTCGAGCTCTTCGCGATCTTTGAAAGCAGCGGAGGTAGAAATCAGAAGGAGCATCAAGTGTTGATGGTCAACAAGACCACTAGTTTCAAGAAGAAGGGCAAAGGGAAGAAGAAGGAACTTCAAAAGAACAGCAAACAAGTTGCTGCTCAAGAGAAGAAACCCAAGTCTGGACCTAAGCACTGGCCGAGTGCTTCTCCGCAAGCGATGGACACGGAAGCGGAACTGCCCCAAGTATTTGGTGGATAAGAAGGATGGCAAAGTGAACAAAGGTATATGTGATATACATGTTATTGATGTGTACCTTACTAATGCTCGTAGTAGCACCTGGGTATTTGATACTAGTTCTGTTGCTAATATTTGCAACTCAAGCAGGGACTACGGATTAGCGAAGATTAGCTAAGGGCGAGGTGACGATCTTGGCGTGGGAAATGGTTCCAAAGTCGATGTGATCGCGGTCGGCACGCTACCTCTACATCTACCATCGGGATTAGTTTTATACCGAATAATTGTTATTTGGTGCTGCGTTGAGCATGAACATTATATCTGGATCTTGTTTGATGCGAGGCGGTTATTCATTTAAATCGAGAGAATAATGGTTGTTCTATTTATATGAGTAATATCTTTTATGGTCATGCACCCTTGAAGAGTGGTCTATTTTATTGAATCTCGATAGTAGTGATACACATATTCATAGTGTTGAAGCCAAAGATGCAGAGTTGATAATGATAGTGCAACATATTTGTGGCATCTTGCCGTTTAGGTCATATCGGTGTAAAACGCATGAAGAAACTCCATACTGATGGACTTATGTAATCACTTGATTATGAATCACTTGGTACTTGCGAACCGTGCCTCATGGGCAAGATGACTAAAACACCATTCTCCGGATCTATGGAGAGAGCAACAGATTTATTGGAAATCATACATCTGAGATGTATGTGGCCCGATGAATGTTGAGGCTCGTGGCGGATATCGTTATTTTCTCACCTTCACAGATGATTTGAGCAGATATGGGTATATCTACTTAATGAAGCACAAGTCTGAAACATTTGAAAAGTTCAAAGAATTTCAGAGTGAAGTAGAAAATCATCGTAACAAGAAAATAAAGTTTCTACGATCTAATCGTGGAGGAGAGTATTTGAGTTACGAGTTTGTTTTACATTTGAAACAATGCGGAATAGTTTCGCAACTCACGCCACCTGGAACACCACAACGAAATGGTGTGTCCGAACGTCGTAATCGTACTTTACTTGATATGTGTAACGCCCCGGATTCGATGCGCCAGGTGTCCGCCAGTTATTCGCCGTCATTGCCATGTCATTTGCTTGCGTGTTGCACTTTTCCATGTCATCATCTGCATTTCATATCATGTCATCATGTGCATTTCATTTTGCATACGTGTTCGTCTCATGCATTCGAGCATTTCCCCGTTGTCCGTTTTGCAATCCGGCGCTCCTATGTTCCCCGGCGTTCCCCTTTTGTCTCTCGTTGTGAGCGGGTGTTAAACTTTCTCGGAATGGCCCGAGGTTTGCCAAGCGGCCTTGGTATAGCACCGGTAGACCGCCTGTCAAGTTTCATGCCATTTGGAGTTCGTTTGGTACTCCAACGGTTAACCGGGTAACCGCAAAGGCCTCTTTTGTTGCAGCCCAACACCCCTTCCAAAGTGGCCCAAACCCCACCAAACTCCCTTCCATGCTCTCGGTCGTTCGATCACGATCACGTGGCCGAAAGCCGCACCTCATTTGGACTCTCCTAGCTCCCTCTACCTATATAAACACCTCCCCTCCGAAATTCGGGCGAAACCCTAGTCTATTCCTCCCTCTCGCCCGGCGGACATGTCCGACCGCCGCCGGACGAAACCCGCCGCCGCACCCGCACCAATCCGCCGCTGCCACGTGGCGCCCTCGCGCCCCCATCGCGGCCATGGCCATGGAGCCCATCCGGGGCCCATGAGCCGGTCGCCGCCGCCGCCGCCGCGCTGCCCGCTCCGGCTCGTCCCGCCACCGGCGTCGTGCTCCGCCGCGCCTACTTGCCGGGCGCCCGCCGGCGAAGCCCAGCCGTCGCCGGAGAGCCTCCGCGCCCTCGGCGCTGCGCGATCCGCGCCCGGCGCCTCCGCCGTCAGCGCCCGCAGGCTGCCCCTCGGCTTGCCCCCCGGCGCGAAGCTTCTCGCCGCGCCTCGCCGTTCCCGCCGTTCCCGCCGTTCCCGCCGCGGTTGCCGGATCGCGCCGCCCGTCGCCGCCGCCTCGCTTTGGCCTCTTCCCGGTCCGGGAGGGATCGGGAGGAGGAGAACCCCACGTGGGCCACGTGGGCGCGCCTCGCCGTCTCCCGGCCAGCAGCCCAGCAGCGCCCGGCCCAGCCGGCCAGCCTCCTCTGCTTCCTGGGCCGAAGCCCGCTTGGTGAGCCACCGCCTATCCCCCGCCCGAGCACCTCATAGCTATCCTGCGCTCATTCATTTCTTTTAAAAAACTGCTAAGTCCCCAGATCCATACATAAACATGCCATATTCATTGCATCACATCTCTGCATCCGTAACTCCGTTTCGTGCGTATAATATGTCAAATTGTTCGTCTCGACGAGTAGATCATTTCATTCCATTGCATCATTTTCATTTGAGCTCATCTTGATGCCCGAAATGCTGTTGGAAGAGTGCATGTTGATGTTAATCATCAAACCTGTTATAACTTGCTCTTTTATCATTTTGCCATGATTGATGTGTGCATCCTATGGGGTTGATGTCTATATGAATGTTGAACTATGCCATGCCATATTTCCAGGGGTGTTGACCATGTATTTTTGTGAGTTGTGTGCTGAGTGTATCAAGCTTGCTAAGTAGGGTAGTTCTTTATTCTTTTTTTTCTGATGATTCTGTAATATTTTGTTGCTATGTTAACATGCTTCTAGTAATCATTCTATGCATAATCTGGAGATGCTCTATAAACATGTTTTGAACTACATGTCATGCTCTGTCCATTCATGCCCTTGGTTGCAATTATAGCCTGCTGGAACATGTTGTAATCTTGCTCCAAAGTTGCTTGAAAATGTTGTTTGTCAGCCTGTTAACATTAAGTTCACTTGTTCCCATGTGTTTTCCTAGTGATCCATGTATCCTATGAACTTGCTCTTGCCATGCTTAGCTTCATAAACATGCCTTCTTACCGTTGGTTGCCTTGCCATGCCATGTATTGCCCTGTGGTGAGTGGTTCAAGCTCACGAACATGCCTACTTATTGTTGTTCCTGCCATGTATAAATCTGTAATATAACTTGCCATGTTTACATGGGTGCCATCATATTTTCTATGCCCTTTTGGCTCATGGTCAGTAAGGGACTTTTGATCTATGCATTTAGTAGTTTCATGCCATGCCTTTGTTTGCCATGATAAGTTCCTGTGACATGTTGTTTGATAGCTCTAAACATTGCAACCTGATGTTATTTCTACTGAAGTCTGAAACTGTTATTATTTGCAATATATCCATGTGTTTTTGAGCATGTTCTAGTGATTTCTAGAGATAGCTCAGTGTTCATGTTTTGTTAGGCTTTACGTGTACTTCATGCCCATGTCTTTTGTTATTATGTTGGGGTGCTGTAGCATATTGTTTTGATGCTTGTAAGATGCCTAGTTGCTGTTTTGGGCAGATTGTTGCTATGACTTGTATAGTGTGTGTGTGTGTGTTGCACCGTTGCTTCGTTTTGAGTGTGCTCTATATGAAACTTGCTTGATTTTGCATGTAGCTTCATATTATCATGTTGCATCCTTGTTTTGGTGTGTTTGCTTGATGTTTGGGTGCATTTTGCATCAATGTCATGCTTAACTTGTTTTGCTCATATCTTCTAGGCCGTAACTCCGAATCTAATTAACTTTATATGTAACTTGACTCGAATTTCGTGTAGATCCTCTTGGTGCTCTTTAACTTGCTGTTTAACAACTTCAACATAATGTTTATTCAGTTCTGGACCAATTTCGAAATTTGCATATGAGGACTTACCGGAATTGTTATATGTTGTTTCCGGCCTCATTTAAACTTGCCTTGATGTGTTGTTCTTGTTTGCATCATCTCTTGCCATGAGTAGCTTCATGTAGCTTGGTCATGCATCATGCTTGTTGTGCATCATGCCTTGTTCATGTGTGGTGTGTTTACCTTGTTGTGTGCTTCTTCTTGTTAGTTCCTGTTTCGTTGCGATCGTGAGGATTCGTTCGTCTACGGTTGGTTTGTCTTTATCCGTTCATCTTCTTCATGGACTCGTTCTTCTTCCTTGCAGGATTTCAGGCAAGATGACCGCTAGCCTGGATCTCACTACTATCATTGCTATCTTAGCTGCTTCGTTCTATCGCTATGATGCGCTACCTATTACCTGTATATCAAGCCATCCCAAATTGCCATGAACCCCTAACCTTTGACACCATTCCTAGCAAACCATTGATTGGCTATGTTACCGCTTTTGCTCAGCCCCTCTTATAGCGTTGCTAGCTGCAGGTGAAGTTGAAGATTGCTCCATGGTGGACAGGGTTTATGTTGGGATATCACAATATCTCTTATATTATTAATGCATCTATATACTTGGTAAAGGGTGGAAGGCTCGGCCTTATGCACGGTGTTTTGTTCCACTCTTGCCGCCCTAGTTTCCGTCATACGGTGTTATGTTCCGGCTTTTGCGTTCCTAACGCGGTCGGGTGATTTATAGGACCCCCGACAGTTCGATTTGAATAAAACTTGTCCAAAGAAGGCCCAACATTGACTTTTACCATTTGCCTCACCACCACCTACTTTTCCCTTGGGAGTAATTAACCCAAGGGTCATCTTTATTATAGCCCCGGGCCAATGCTTGTCTAAGTGTTGGTCCAAACCAGAGCCACTTGCGGTGCCGCCCTAGGCAACTTGGGGTATCGTCGGTTGCCGTCGTAGTGTTCATCGGTGTTGCCACGAGAACGAGATATGTGCAGCTCCTATCGGGATTGTCGGCGCATCGGGCGGCTTTGCTGGTCTTGTTTTACCATTGTCGAAATGTCTTGATGTACTGGGATACCAAGTCGATCGGAGTGTCTCGGGTGAAGGTCTATTCTTCGATGATCGCGAGAGCTTGTCATGGGCTAAGTTGGGACACCCTGCAGGTATAAACTTTCGAGAGTCGTGCCGCGGTTATGTGGCAGATGGGAATTTGTTAATGTCGGTTGTAGATAACTTGACACCAGATCCGAATTAAAACGCACCAACGCGTGTGTAGCCGTGATGGTCTCTTTTCGGTGAGTCCGGAAGTGAACACGGTTTACGTGTTATGTTTGGCGTAAGTAGGTGTTCAGGATCACCTCTTGATCATTGCTAGCTTCACGACCGTTCCACTTGTTCTCTTCTCGCTCTTATTTGCGCATGTTAGCCACCATATCTTGCTTAATCGCTGCTGCAACCTCACCACTTACCCCTTCCTTTCCCATTAAGCTTTGCTAGTCTTGATACCCATGGTAATGGGATTGCTGAGTCCTCGTGGCTCACGGATACCTCAAAACCAGTTTGCGGTGCCTATGTCACCGGCGGTGACGCAACCAAGCTCAAGGAGGAGCTCGATGAAGATCTTGCCCTTTGTGTTGTTTCGTTCTAGTTGATCAATAGTGGATCCCGGTTAGGGTCGATCGGGGACCTTTGTCGCATTTGGGGTTCTTCTTTTATTTTGGTTCCGTAGTCGGACCTTGATTGTATCTGGATGATGTAATGCTTTATTCATGTAATTGTGTGAAGTGGCGATTGTAAGCCAACTATGTATCTCTTTCCCTTATGTATTACATGGGTTGTGTGAAGATTACCTCACTTGCAACATTGCTTTCAATGCGGTTATGCCTCTAAGTCGTGCTTCGACACGTGGGAGATATAGCCGCATCGAGGGCGTTACAAGTTGGTATCAGAGCCTTCCCCGACCTTAGGAGCCCCACTGCTTGATCGTTTTAGCGGCCGAGTTGTGTCTAGAAAAATGTTTTGAGTCATTTAGGATTATATATATCGAAGAGTTAGAATTCTTTTTACTCCTCGGTCCTTAAATCGCTCTGGTGAGGTCTCTGACGAGAGTTTTGACTCTTCTCTTCTCAAATTTCACTAAAAAAATTTTAGGATCACGCTGGTATCTTGGAATCGTTCGATGGTTTTATGATGACAACATTGTCTTGGTGCCTCCGTCGCCAGGGGTTTAGTGGAGGTGTCCGGGAGTTGAGCTCCGAGGTGTTGTAGTCATAATTTTATCGTTGCAGATTCGGAATACCGAGTTTAGTCGCCGACATCCAAAATCTCTT
Source organism: Aegilops speltoides (assembly GCA_021437245.1). Classification (NCBI taxonomy): domain Eukaryota; kingdom Viridiplantae; phylum Streptophyta; class Magnoliopsida; order Poales; family Poaceae; genus Aegilops; species Aegilops speltoides. Next base: position 149,763,722 of record CM038143.1, on the reverse strand, counting down.
TTATGCGTTGTTGGTGAGATAACCCGCTAACCCGATCTTGAGGTGAGTACGGGAGTATTGCCATGACTCGTATAACGGATGCTTATCGAAGGTTGAGGTACACGATTTCCGAAGGTTTCTTAGTTATGTGTTGACGGATGGATATAGCTTGGATGTAGGTATTGTTAGTTTGGGTGAGATATATTGCTTCCCCTGTATCCCCAACACCTGATTGCATAACCAGAAAGTTTCGGGAGTTTATAGGTGGGAATTCAAGTAGCTCCTAGAATATCTTTCCGACAAATGCATGATATGGGATTGGGTAAATCTCTATCATATGTATTTGTTCCGGCTTATTCTGCAAGCCAAATCCTTTTTTTTGTTTTATTTGTGGTATTCGAGTTGCTTCGAAGTCAAGTGTTGAATCCATACCTTTCCTAAACGGTGTTCTCATATTGCTATGTGAATACTAATCCTTTTGATCATTGATTTTGTCATGTCAACTCCTTTCCAACCGGTGTGCTTCTCTTCAAGTGGATCCCATCATTTTTCCCATCCGCAAGATCAAATCTAAGTTTTCTCAACGGTGTTTGTTTCATCCATCCCAAGTTGCCTTTGTTTTCCCGCCCTCCCACCCTTTTTCTTCAAGGACACAGATTTCTTTATCAAGTATCCATTTATTCATGTGAAGTCACTTCACTCTTTTCAATCAATGTTCTTATCCGGTGATTTCCCATGAAGATGCTTAACAGCTTCAAGTTCATCATCCTTCATTGTTGTTTCTTCTCCGGTGGATCCTATTCAAGCTTTCGATATTCATCATATTCCTTTCCTCGTTTCTAATGCTTTCTCATACCGGTGCACCTCATTATCATTCTACTTCTCGCTATTTGTTATTCCGGAGCTATCCCAAATTCTTTTCCAAGTTTAACGTAAGAATGAATTTTCATCAGTCATATTCCTTCTCCAAGATCGCTTTCATAATATTTTCATCGTGGGTTCATCAGTTCTATTCTTCTTTGTTCCGAAGTGTCTCATCAATTTTGGTGGTTCTTGTCATCATTCTCAGCATGTGAAGACCGAAGAAGGATTTCTCTTTAATCTTGCTCTATTCTCTTCAAGATTCATGGTGCTAGCTTGATGCCATCCTCTCATAATTGTTTTTGATTGTTCATTCCGGAGCATTTCATGAGTTGTTTCCGTTTCTTTCCTCCGAAGGCCATCATGTCATAATTCTTCATTCTCAGTGTGTACCTATCGTTCTCCAAATCCTATCAATGAATCGTTCAGATATCCTCTAATCAGTTCATGATCTCTTTGTTCTCATGTATCTAAATCCCCTCAAGTATCTTCATTTGTTTTCCAATTCTTCCCGGTGAATTGTGCCTTTGCTACGTTCATTTTCAATTCTTACGGTGGTCCGTTCAAGATTTCACCTCTTTCGTTATCATTTAATTCATTCGTTCTTTCCAATCCTACCGGTGGTTCATTGAAGACCTTCCCAAGATTGCGCTATATTCCTCTTAACCCTTTCTACGAGAATAAGAAATATGCAAAATCCATTGCTTGCCATCAATTTAATTTGATGAAGGATAAGCATACAATAAATCTTATTCTTATTTCCTCGAGGTGATTCAATTCTTTTCTTCCGGAGATTGTTCATGATGAAGTAATTCTCGGTTCTAGTGTTTCATCTATTCTTTTTCCGGAGTTCCAAGTTTTTCGCATTATCGTCGCGAAGCTCCATCTAAATCATTGCAAGGCTTCACCTTGTGTTCTCAACTTCTCTTTCTTTTCATCATCCTTCTATTACCGGAGTTCTTCATGGAGGCTCTAAATGATGGTTCGTCAAGGATTCTTTCCATTCTTCAATTGTTCTTCAAGTTTTCGCTCGAAGTTATGATCCGCCAAGCTATACTCAAAATTAAACAGGGTGCCCAACACTTGTTTTGTTTTGAGAAGCTCAAGTATTCTTCATATTGCATTCCAAAGTGCAATTCTTTCTACCTTATCTTTTGAGGTGGTGTTATGTCACTCTTGAGAATTTCCATTCATGTTTCATGATTCATATGTTGTCAAGAATGAGGTATTCTAAATCCATCTTTTTCTCTTCGTTCAAGAGATCTTTTCGACCAATCAACTTCTTCGTTGGAGTTATCTTGGTATAGATCTCACCTACAACCTTCCCTAAGGAATGTAGCTATTTGTGGTGCTTATCAATGATCCAATTTTCTTCTTCTCATCTCGGCGAAGAAGTTTTTCATCTCTTTGGTGCTCTCAATCAAGTCAATGATTTCCATTAGTTGCCAGTTGTCACCCCATAATTTTTAGATGTGTTCCATAAGCCCACAACAAACTTGTGTTTTTCGTTGTTGATTTTCCAACAACTCCGTTCTATTCTTCTTTGCAAGGATGCGTTCCAAGTTCATTTGTGGCAGAAGTTGGCATTTTTTTCTCCATTCTTTTATTCCAATGATTTATCTTCTATTCTTTCTTTCGAAGGCATTATGTTGCTCTTTTCACTCATCATCTCGAGTTGTGAGGATCGTGTTCTTTTCTTGCTTATCCATTTAACCGAAGTGTTGTATCATCTCTTCAACATCTTTTCATCTCATCAAATTTTCTTCTCTTTTCTACCGGAGTGCTGTCCAAATTTTGTCATTCTTGTTCCTTGGCAATCTCATTATATCGAGGTGGTCATATTATTTTCGTTCGTGAAGCTCTTTTTCCATGTCTTTCAACCTTCAAGTTCTCGTAATACTCCTTGTTCATCTTTTCTAATGGATTGTTAGCAATCTCGTTCATCTCTGTTGTACTCTTTCTTTTAAATGGCTCAACCTCTCAAGGTTCTTGGTTTCACTCGTTCGTCAAAGAAGCAACTTAGTTTTACCTCTTCTCTTCCTCTTCCGTTTTCCCTCCGGTGCCATCCTAGATCTCGGGACGAGATCCTCTCGTAGTGGTGGAGTGTGTAACGCCCCGGATTCGATGCGCCAGGTGTCCGCCAGTTATTCATCGTCATTGCCATGTCATTTGCTTGCGTGTTGCACTTTGCCATGTCATCATCTTCATTTCATATCATGTCATCATGTGCAGTTCATTTTGCATACGTGTTCGTCTCATGCATCCGAGCATTTTCCCCGTTGTCCGTTTTGCAATCCGGCGCTCCTATGTTCCCCGGCGTTCCCCTTTTGTCTCTCGTTGTGAGAGGGTGTTAAACTTTCTCAGAATGGCCCGAGGTTTGCCAAGCGGCCTTGGTATAGCACCGGTAGACCGCCTGTCAAGTTTCGTGCCATTTGGAGTTCGTTTGGTACTCCAACGGTTAACCGGGTAACCGCAAAGGCCTCTTTTGTTGCAGCCCAACACCCCTTCCAAAGTGGCCCAAAACCCACCAAACTCCCTTCCATGCTCTCGGTCGTTCGATCATGATCGCGTGGCCGAAAACCGCACCTCATTTGGACTCTCCTAGCTCCCTCTACCTATATAAACACCTCCCCTCCGAAATTCGGGCGAAACCCTAGTCTATTCCTCCCTCTCGCCCGGCGGACATGTCCGTCCACCGCCGGACGAAACCCGCCGCCGCGCCCGCACCAATCAGCCGCTGCCACGTGGCGCCTCGCGCCTCCCACCGCGTCGCGGCCCATGGAGCCCATCCGGGCCCCTTGAGCCCGTCGCCCCGCCGCCGCCGCGCTGCCGCTCCGGCTCGTCCCGCCACGGCGTTGTGCTCGCCGCGCCTCCTTGCCGGGCGCCCGCTGGCAACCCAGCCGTCGCCGCCGGAGCCTCCGCGCCCTCGGCACTGCGCGATAGCGCCCGGCCGCCTCCGCCCGTCAGCGCCCAGCGGCCCGACCCGCTGCCCCGAAGCTTCCTCCGCCGCGCCTCCGCCGTTCCCGCCGTTCCCGCCGCGGCTGCCGGATCCGCGCCGCCCGTCGCAGCCGCCTCGCTGGCCTCTTCCCGGTCGGGAGGGATCGGGAGGAGGAGAACCCGTGGGCCACATGGGCGCGCCTCCCCAGCGTCCGGCCCAGCCCAGCGGCCAAGCCTGCCCGGCCGGCCAGCCTCCCTCGCTTCTGGGCGAAGCCGCTTGGTGAGCCACCGCCTATCCCCCCGAGCACCTCATAGCTATCCTGCGCTCATTCATTTCTTTTAAAAAACTGCTAAGTCCCCAGATCCATACATAAACATGCCATATTCATTGCATCACATCTCTGCATCCGTAACTCCGTTTCGTGCGTATAATATGTAAAATTGTTCGTCTCGACGAGTAGATCATTTCATTCCATTGCATCATTTTCATTTGAGCTCATCTTGATGCTCGAAATGCTGTTGGAAGAGTGCATGTTGATGTTAATCTGCTGAAACTGTTATAACTTGCTCTTTTATCATTTTTGCCATGATTGATGTGTGCATCCTATGGGGTTGATGTCTATATGAATGTTGAACTATGCCATGCCATATTTCCAGGGGTGTTGACCATGTATTTTTGTGAGTTGTGTGCTGAGTGTATCAAGCTTGCTAAGTAGGGTAGTTGCTGTTGCTGTTTTCCTGACAGATTATGTAATATTTTGTTGCTATGTTAACATGCTTCTAGTAATCATTCTATGCATAATCTGGAGATGCTCTATAAACATGTTTTGAACTACATGTCATGCTCTGTCCATTCATGCCCTTGGTTGCAATTATAGCCTGCTGGAACATGTTGTAATCTTGCTCCAAAGTTGCTTGAAAATGTTGTTTGTCAGCCTGTTAACATTAAGTTCACTTGTTCCCATGTGTTTTCCTAGTGATCCATGTATCCTATGAACTTGCTCTTGCCATGCTTAGCTTCATAAACATGCCTTCTTACCGTTGGTTGCCTTGCCATGCCATGTATTGCCTGTGGTGAGTGGTTCAAGCTCACGAACATGCCTACTTATTGTTGTTCCTGCCATGTATAAATCTGTAATATAACTTGCCATGTTTACATGGGTGCCATCATATTTTCTATGCCCTTTTGGCTCATGGTCAGTAAGGGACTTTTGATCTATGCATTTAGTAGTTTCATGCCATGCCTTTGTTTGCCATGATAAGTTCCTGTGACATGTTGTTTGATAGCTCTAAACATTGCAACCTGATGTTATTTCTACTAAAGTCTGAAACTGTTATTATTTGCAATATATCCATGTGTTTTTGAGCATGTTCTAGTGATTTCTAGAGATAGCTCAGTGTTCATGTTTTGTTAGGCTTTACGTGTACTTCATGCCCATGTCTTTTGTTATTATGTTGGGGTGCTGTAGCATATTGTTTTGATGCTTGTAAGATGCCTAGTTGCTGTTTTGGGTAGATTGTTGCTATGACATGTATAGTGTGTGTGTGTGTGTGTGTTGCACCGTTGCTTCGTTTTGAGTGTGCTCTATATGAAACTTGCTTGATTTTGCATGTAGCTTCATATTATCATGTTGCATCCTTGTTTTGGTGTGTTTGCTTGATGTTTGGGTGCATTTTGCATCAATGTCATGCTTAACTTGTTTTGCTCATATCTTCTAGGCCATAACTCCGAATCTAATTAACTTTATATGTAACTTGACTAGAATTTCGTGTAGATCCTCTTGGTGCTCTTTAACTTGCTGTTTAACAACTTCAACATAATGTTTATTCAGTTCTGGACCAATTTCGAAATTTGCATATGAGGACTTACCGGAATTGTTATATGTTGTTTCCGGCCTCATTTAAACTTGCCTTGATGTGTTGTTCTTGTTTGCATCATCTCTTGCCATGAGTAGCTTCATGTAGCTTGGTCATGCATCATGCTTGTTGTGCATCATGCCGTGTTCATGTGTGGTGTGTTTACCTTGTTGTGTGCTTCTTCTTGTTAGTTCTGTTTCGTTGCGATCGTGAGGATTCGTTCGCTCACGGTTGGTTAAACTTCTTGTTCATCTTCTTCATGGACTCGTTCTTCTTCCTTGCGGGATTTCAGGCAAGATGACCGCTACCCTGGATCTCACTACTATCATTGCTATGCTAGCTGCTTCGTTCTATCGTTATGATGCGCTACCTATTACCTGTTTTTCAAGCCATCCCAAATTGCCATGAACCCCTAACCTTTGACACCATTCCTAGCAAACCAATTATTGGCTATGTTACCGCTTTTGCTCAGCCCCTCTTATAGCGTTGCTAGCTGCAGGTGAAGTTGAAGATTTCTCCATGGTGGACAGGGTTTATGTTGGGATATCACAATATCTCTTATATTATTAATGCATCTATATACTTGGTAAAGGTGGAAGGCTCGGCCTTATGCCAGTGTTTTGTTCCACTCTTGCCGCCCTAGTTTCCGTCATACCGGTGTTATGTTCCGGTTTTGCGTTCCTAACGCGGTCGGGTGATTTATGGGACCCCCGACAGTTTGCTTTGAATAAAACTTGTCCAGCAAGGCCCAACATTGACTTTTACCATTTGCCTCACCACCACCTACTTTTCCCTTGGGAGTAATTAACCCAAGGGTCATCTTTATTATAGCCCCCCCCCGGGCCAATGCTTGTCTAAGTGTTGGTCCAAACCAGAGCCACTTGCGGTGCCGCCCCTAGGCAACTTCGGGTATCGTCGGTTGCCGTACGTAGTGTTCATCCGGTGTTGCCACGAGAGCGAGATATGTGCAGCTCCTATCGGGATTGTCGGCGCATCGGGCGGCTTTTTGGTCTTGTTTTACCATTGTCGAAATGTCTTGATGTACGGGATACCGAGTCGATCGGAGTGTCTCGGGTGAAGGTCTATTCTTCGATGATCGCGAGAGCTTGTCATGGGCTAAGTTGGGACACCCTGCGGTGTATAAACTTTCGAGAGCCGTGCCGTGGTTATGTGGCCAGATGGGAATTTGTTAATGTCCGGTTGTAGATAACTTGACACCAGATCCGAATTAAAACGCATCAACCGCGTGTGTAGCCGTGATGGTCTCTTTTCGGCGGAGTCCGGGAAGTGAACATGGTTTCTGTGTTATGTTTGACGTAAGTAGGTGTTCAGGATCACCTCTTGATCATTGCTAGCTTCACGACCGTTCCACTTGTTCTCTTCTCGCTCTTATTTGCGCATGTTAGCCACCATATCTTGCTTAATCGCTGCTGCAACCTCACCACTTACCCCTTCCTTTCCCATTAAGCTTTGCTAGTCTTGATACCCATGGTAATGGGATTGCTGAGTCCTCGTGGCTCACGGATACCTCAAAACCAGTTTGCGGTGCCTATGTCACCGAAAGCGGTGACATAACCAAGCTCAAGGAGGAGCTCGATGAAGATCTTGCCCTTTATGTTGTTTCGTTCTAGTTGATCGAGAGTGGAGCCCGGTTGGGGTCGATCGGGGACCTTTATGCATTTGGGGTTCTTCTTTTATTTTGGTTCCGTAGTCGGACCTTGATTGTATCTGGATGATGTAATGCTTTATTCATGTAATTGTGTGAAGTGGCGATTGTAAGCCAACTATGTATCTCTTTCCTTATGTATTACATGGGTTGTGTGAAGATTACCTCACTTGCGACATTGCTTTCAATGCGGTTATGCCTCTAAGTCGTGCTTCGACACGTGGGAGATATAGCCGCATCGAGGGCGTTACAATATGGTACGATCTATGATGTCTCTTACCGATTTACCGCTATCGTTTTGGGGTTATGCTTTAGAGACGGCCGCATTCACGTTAAATAGGGCACCATCAAAATCTGTTGAGACGACGCCTTATGAACTGTGGTTTGGCAAGAAACCAAAGTTGTCGTTTCTTAAAGTTTGGGGCTGCGATGCTTATGTGAAGAAACTTCAACCGGATAAGCTCGAACCCAAATCGAGAATGTGTCTTCATAGGATACCCAAAGGAGACTATTGGGTACACCTTCTATCACAGATCTGAGGGCAAGATTTTCGTTGCTAAATTCGGATCCTTTCTAGAGAAGGAGTTTCTCTCGAAAGAAGTGAGTGGGAGGAAAGTAGAACTTGATGAGATAAATGTATCTACTCCCTTATTGGAAGGTAGTTCATCACAAGAACCGGTTCCTGTGACAACTACACCAATTAGTGAGGAAGCTAATGATATTGATCATGAAACTTCAGATCAAGTTTCTCTTGAACCTCGTGGGTCTACGAGTAAGATCCGCACGAGTGGTGCGGTAATCCTATTACGGAAGTCATGTTACTTGACCATGATGAACCTACAAACTATGAGGAAGCGATGATGAGCCCAGATTCGCAAAATGGCTAGAGGCCATGAAATCGAGATGGGATCCATGTATGAAAACAAAGTATGGACTTTGGTTGACTTGCCCAATGATCGGCAAGCCATTGAGAATAAATGGATCTTTAAGAAGAAGACCGTGCGATGGTAATGTTACTGTCTACAAAGCTCGACTTGTTGCGAAAGGTTTTCGACAAGTTCAAGGGGTTGACTACGATGAGACTTTCTCACCCGTAGCGATGCTTAAGTCTGTCCGAATCATGTTGGCTATTGCTGCATTTCATGATTATGAAATTTGGCAAATGGATGTCAAGACTGCATTCTTGAATGGATTTCTAGAAGAAGAGTTGTATATGATGCAGCCGGAAGGTTTTGTTCATCAAAAGGTCTTGACAAAGTTTGCAAGCTCCAAACATTCCATTTATGGACTGGTGCAAGCATCTCGGAGTTGGAATAAGCGCTTTGACGATGTGATCAAAGCATATGGTTTTATCTGAGACTTTTGGAGAAGCTTTGTATTTACAAGAAAGTGAGTGGGAGCTCTGTAGCATTTCTAGTTTTATATGTTGATGACATATTATTAATTGGAAATGATATAGAATTTCTGGATAGCATAAAGAGATACTTGAATAAAAGTTTTTCAATGAAAGACCTCGGTGAAGCTGCTTACATATTGGGCATCAAGATCTATAGAGATAGATCAAGGCGCTTAATAGGACTTTCACAAAGCACATACCTTGACAAAATTTTGAAAAAGTTCAAAATGGATCGAGCAAAGAAAGGATTCTTGCTGTGCTACAAGGTGTGAAGTTGAGTCAAACTCAATGCCCGACCACAGCAGAAGATAGAGAGAAAATGAAAGGTGTTCCTATGCTTCACCATAGGCTCTATCATGTATGCAATCTTGTGTACCGGACTGACGTATGCTTAGCAATAAGCTTGGCGGGAAGGTACCAAAGTAATCCGAGTGGATCATTGGACAGCGGTCAAGAACATCTGAAATACCGAAAAGGACTAAGGATATGTTTCTCGTATATGGAGGTGACAAAGAGCTAGTCGTAAATGGTTACGTCGATGCAAGCTTTGACACTGATCCGGACGATTCTAAATCCCAAACCGGATACGTGTTTATATTAAACGGTGGAGCTGTGAGTTGGTGCAGTTCTAAACAAAGCGTCGTAGCGGGATCTACATATGAAGCGGAGTATATAGCTGCTTCTGAAGCAGCAAATGAAGGAGTCTGGATGAAGGAGTTCATTTCCGATCTAGGTGTCATACCTAGTGCATCGGGACCAATGAAGATCTTCTGTGACAATACTGGTGCAATTGCCTTGGCAAAGGAATCCAGATTTCACAAGAGGACCAAGCACATCAAGAGACGCTTCAATTCCATTCGGGACCAAGTCCAAGTGCGAGACATAGAAATTTGCAAGATACATACGGATCTGAATGTTGCAGACCCATTGACTATGCCTCTCTCACGAGCAAAACATGATCAGCACCAAGACTCCATGGGTGTTAGAATCATTACTATGTAATCTAGATTATTGACTCTAGTGCAAGTGGGAGACTGAAGGAAATATGCCCTAGTGGCAATAATAAAGTTATTATTTATTTCCTTATATCATGATAAATGTTTATTATTTATGCTAGAATTGTATTAACCGGAAACATAATACATGTGTGAATACATGGACAAACATAGTGTCACTAGTATGCCTCTACTTGACTAGCTCGTTTATCAAAGATGGTTATGTTTCCTAGCCATGGACAAAAGAGTTGTCATTTGATTAACGGGATCACATCATTAGGAGAATGATGTGATTGACATGACCCATTCATTAGCCTAGCACTTGATCGTTTAGTATGTTGCTATTGCTTCCTTCATGACTTATACATGTTCTGTAACTATGAGATTATGCAACTCCGTTTACGGAGGAACACTTTGGGTGCTACCAAATGTCACTGGCAATGTGAGGGTGATTATAAAGGATCTTGTAGGTGTTTCCGAAGGTACATGTTGAGTTGGCATAATTCGAGATTAGGATTTGTCACTCCGATTGTCGGAGAGGTATCTCTGGGCCCTCTCGGTAATACTCATCACATAAGCCTTGCAAGCATGTAACTAATGAGTTAGTTATGAGATGACGTATTACGGAACGAGTAAAGAGACTTGCCGGTAACGAGATTGAACTAGGTATTGGATACCGACCATCAAATCTCGGGCAAGTAACATACCGATGACAAAGGGAACAACGTATGTTGTTGTGCGGTTTGACCGATAAAGATCTTCGTAGAATATGTAGGAACCAATATGGGCATCCAGGTCCCGCTATTGGTTATTGACCAGAGACGTGTCTCGGTCATGTCTACATTGTTCTCGAACCGTAGGGTCCCTGCACGCTTAAGGTTTCGATGTGAGTTATATTATGAGTTTATGTATTTTGATGTACGAAGTTTGTTGAGTCCGGATGTGATCACGGACATGACGAGGAGTCTCGAAATGGTCGAGACATAAAGATTGATATATTGGACGGATATATTTGGACACGGAAAGGTTCCGGAGAGTTTGGGAATATCTGGGAGCTCAGGGAGGTTACGGAACGCCCGATAAGTATATGGGCCTTATTGGGCCCTATTGGAAGGAGGAGAAGGAGCAAGGGAAGGCGCGCCCCAAGCCCAATCCGGTGGGAGGGGGCGGCCCCCTTTCCTCTCTCCTCCCCTCTTCCTTCCTACTACTACTACTCCTTCCTTCCCCCTCCAACTTGGATTAGGAAAGGAGGGGAAACCTACTTGGAGTAGGTTTCCCCTCCCTATGGCGCGCCCCCCCTTGGGCCGGCCACCTCCTCCCTCCCTCCTTTATATCACGGGGTGGGGGCACCCTAGACACACAAGTTGATCATTGAGATCGTTCCTTAGCCGTGTGCGGTGCCCCCCTCCACGATATTACACCTCGGTCATATTGTAGCGGTGCTTAGGCGAAGCCTGCGGCGAGAGAACATCAAGATCATCACCACGCCGTCGTCTTGTGAACTCCCCCTGCGCCTCTCTTGGATCGGAGATCGGGGTGCGTCATCGAGCTGTCGTGTGTCAAGTACTCGGAGGTGCGAATGCGGTGCTTGGATCGGTTGAACCAGGAGGACGTACGACTACTTCCACTACGTTGTGTCAACGCTTCCGCTTCGGTCTACGAGGGTACATAGACAACACTCTCCCCTCTCGTTGCTATGCATCACCATGATCTTGCGTGTGCGTAGGAAATTTTTTGAAATTACTACGTTACCCAACAATTATGGATGAGGCAAACTTTGATGGATTATGGTGTCACATGTGACAAAGTGCCTCTTTGGTGTGACAATGAAAGTGCAATCAAGATCGCCAAGAATCCAGTTCAACATAGCAAGACCAAGCATATTGAGATTCGTCATCATTTCATTAGAGGTCATGTGGCCAAGGGAAACATTGAGTTACTCCATGTCAACACCGAGAATCAACTTGTCGTCATCTTCACCAAGCCACTTGAAGAAGCAAGATTCCGCGAGTTAAGGCATGAGATAAATATCGTGGATATAAGTAACTTGGGATGAAATTCTTTCTCATACACTCATACTCTTGTAATATATTGCTTAAATGTAGGCACATGTCTAGGGGGAGCTAGCTCAACTCATGAGCTATCTTATCCTAGAAGTGCATAAATCAAACAAAATCTTTCACATTAGCCACTTTAGGTGTCACTTGTGCTTCAAAGATGAGTATTGGTCTTGGGCCCAAGGTTCATATCTCCGCGGTGCCATACCAAATAAACTCAAACATTGTGGCTTTGCCCACCGCCCTCTCTTGAGGGTTGTGTCCGTGTTTGTTGTGTGTGTGTGGTGTGTTGGCTTTCTTGTCTTTTCTCTCTAGTTTTTTTGGGTTTGTGTTTCTCGTTTCTCTTCTGGTACAAGTGCTCCACATATTCCCTTTTCGTAGTGATAGGATTTCTCTCGTGGCGTATTTAGAAATATAGACCGAGTACCTTGCGAAGGGGTGGTAAGAGTTTTACACTCAGCCGGTCCTTCAAAAATTCCCTCATGTCAAAATTCCTAAATACCCCGTGCCCATGGGCTTGTACCTCACGCACGGGGCCCCCGTGTCCATGGGGCCCCCGTATCCATGAGCTCTGTACCGTGCGCACGGGGCTCACTTAGCCCGTGCGCACAGGGTCTAGGGGTTCTGGACCTGAAAAGGCGGGGCGTGGGGGGGCTCGGGCTCATTCCCATCGAGTCGCCCCCTCCACTCCCCAGGTTGCCTCCAGTGCTGCCGCCGTCGCCTCTTCTCGCCGGTGCTCCCCTAGCATTGCCGGGCTTCACTACTCCATAAACTTTGTGCGGGATGGGGTCCTCCTCCGGTACCTTCCCTTCCCATGTTCCTTTCCTTCCTCCATGGATGCATTCATAGGGTCTAGGGTTTCCTATCTTTCTTACTTCTAGGTGGCTGATCCTCTATCCTAGGTAGATTCCTGGTGCTCAGGTCATAGGGTTTCCCTGCCGCACCCACTCCCAGATCTCAATCTGGAAGTGGCTGCCGCTGGGAAACCCCCGTGTCCACGGGCCATTTGACCTCCGTGCACACGGGGCCCCGTGTCCACAGTCATGTATCGTGCGCACGGGACCCCCATGCCCACAGGGTCTAAACCCCCATGCGCACGGGGTATCCATGGCCATTTCACTTGATTTTCTACCTATTACTATGCCATCTATCATACACTTGTACTCATTTGTGTTTCATGCTTTGTGTTGTTGGGTGTTCGTGTGTGTTTCAGACTCCGCTGACAAGAGGGTCGAGCTTCGTCGCAAGCGCCCAAAGGGAGGATCCAAGGAGTTCACAGTTTCTCGTTGCCAGCCATCTGAAGACATGGGGCAGGGGTCTGGGTCTGGGCAGGGACGTGTTCGTCGTGCTGCCTCCAAGCGGCCTATTGTTGAGGCCTCCGATGATTCTGAGGAAGAGTATGACTAACAAGATGATGCTCACTATGTTGACCGCAATGATGATGCAGAGATAGAAGAATAGGATGATCGTGTTGATGAGGATGAGGAGGAGGAAGAGGAGTCTAGTCCTGAGCAAGCCATTCCAGGCGGGCGAGACCTCTGGAATATGCCTCTTGCCAAGTGGACCAAGCTAGAGCTTTGGGCTAAGAGACAGAGTCATCCTTATGCAGCTGCCACTGGTTTGGGTGTGGATCCCCGGTTCAAGAACGAGTTTCAGCAAAGAGTTTATCATGAGCTTCTCATGACCAAGTCTAAGAAGTTTGCACCACACAAGCAATTGAATACTAAGACTATGTGTGACAATGATCATCTATATCCCGGTGCATATTCAGCTCTTGGGAGGTTGGGCCTCATTCCGTTCGTCACATTCAACCATCCATACAATGAAGATTTGGTGATGCAGTTCTTTGCCACTTTGTTTTTCTCCAATGACTCTGCTCGCACCCTCACTTGGATGTTAGGGACTCATTGGTGCTCTGATCCTATGGCTAAGTCTTCAGAGATCATTCCTTATCCTTTCATTGATGAAGAGGCTGCATCTGATGAGTTTGGCAGAGTTCGTGAAAGTGGGCAGCGCACTAAGGATGAGATTGCATTCCCTTACAAGCTGGAGAAGTCGTTTGTCACCGGGTCCATCAAAGACCTTGTGCCTCTCTATGACACTATGCACAATATCTTGAGGTATACACTCACTCCTAAGGCCAGTGATTCCCACAACATTCGGAGTTCCATGTTGGATGTTTTTGTGTACCTGCATCAGAAGAAGAGGGTGGATGTTCTGGATTTCATGTTCTATGAGCTCCGCCAGTGTGTTCAAGAGAACAAGTACTTCATCTATGCTCCGTTCATTCAGGCCTTGATTGAGACCATCTGCCTAGCCAAGTACGTTGCTTCGTACAAGACTTCCATTCCCAAGCGCAACTCCAACTGGACCCTGATGTCTACTACACAACCTTCTTCTTGTAGACGTTGTTGGGCCTGCAAGTGCACAGGTTTGTAGGACAGTAGCAAATTTCCCTCAAGTGAATGACCTAAGGTTTATCAATCCATAGGAGGCATAGGATGAAGATGGTCTCTCTCAAGCAACCCTGCAACCAAATAACAGAGAGTCTCTTGTGTCCCCAACACACCAATACAATGGCAAATTGTATAGGTGCACTAGTTCAGCGAAGAGATGGTGATACAAGTGCAATATGGATGGTAGATAAAGGTATTTCTAATCTGAAATAATAAAAACAGCAAGGTAACTAATGATAAAAGTGAGCGTAAACGGTATTGCAATGATAGGAAACAAGGCCTAGGGTTCATACTTTCACTAGTGCAAGTTCTCTCAACAATAATAACATAGATAGATCATATAACAAGCCCTCAACATGCAACAAAGAGTCACTCCGAAGACACTAATAGCGGAGAACAAACATAGAGATTATGGTAGGGTATGAAACCACCTCAAAGTTATTCTTTCGGATCAATCTATAAAAGAGTTCGTACTAGAATAACACCTTAAGACACAAATCAACCAAAACCCTAATGTCACCTAGATACTCCATTGTCACCTCAAGTATCCGTGGGCATGATTATACGATATGCATCACACAATCTCAGATTCATCCAACCAACACAAAGTACTTCAAAGAGTGCCCCAAAGTTTCTATCGGAGAGTCAAGAACGTGTGCCAACCCCTATGCATAGGTTCCCAATGTCACGAAACCAGCAAGTTGATCACCAAAACATACATCAAGTGGCACATGATATCCCATTGTCACCACAGATAATCACGGCAAGACATACATCAAGTGTTCTCATAAAAGACTCAATCGATAAGATAACTTCAAAGGGAAACTCAATTCATCACAAGAGAGTAGAGGGGAGAAACATCATAAGATCCAACTACAATAGCAAAGCTCGGGATACATCAAGATCGTGCCACGGGGAACACGAGAGAACACGAGAGAGAGAGAGAGAGAGAGAGAGAGAGAGAGATCAAACACATAGCTCTGGTACATACCCTCGGCCCGAGGGTGAACTACTCCCTCCTCGTCATGGATAGCGCCGGGATGATGAAGATGGCCACCGGTGATGGGATCCCCCTCTGGCAGGGTGCCAGAACGGGCTCCCGAGAGGTTTTTGGTGGCTACAGAGGCTTGCGGCGGCGGAACTCCCGATCTATCTTCTGTTATGGAAGTTTTATGGTACGCAGGTATATATGGGTGAAAGAAGTACGTCGGTGGACCCAAGGGGGGGCCACGAGGCAGGGGGCGCGCCCCAAGGGGTGGGCGCGCCCCCCACCCTCGTGGGCACCTCCCTTCTTCCCTGACGTGCACTCCAAGTCCATTGAGTGGCTTTCCTTCCAAAAATAACTTCTCTAGTTGATTTCGTTCCGTTTTGACTCCGTGTGATATTCCTTTTCCTCGAAACACTGAAATAGGCATAAAACAACAAATCTGAGCTGGGCCTCCGGTTAATAGGTTAGTCCCAAAAATAATATAAAACTGAATAATAAAGCCCAATATTGCCTAAAACAGTAGATAATATAGCATGGAGCAATCAAAAATTATAGATACGTTGGGGACGTATCAGACCCCAGCTGCTCCTGCTCCATATGTTCCTATTAAGAAGGAGCGCAACCTTGGCCTGAGGATCGTGCTACATTCACTCCGGGCATGTCCTCCACTGCACGGATCCCTCGTGGTAAGGCCAAGTCTGTTGGTTCTGAGGCCGTTTTTGCTAGAGGTGAGAAGAAGTCTCTGTTCAAAATGTGCCAGTCTATCCAACGCCGTCAGATTAGGGAAATCAACAAGGAGAAGATTATGAGGCATGAGCAAAAGGCAGCTAGGGCTGCAGCAGGTGAGGAGGTTGGTCCAGGGTCTAAGGACAACGATAGTGAGGCCACAACTCGACCCATTCTGATGGCAAGATGGCGCTTTGATGATGATGATGATGATGATGATGATGATGCCTTGAGTGCTCCTCCTCTTGTCTAGTGGGTCTGTGTGTCACCATTTGTCTCCTTTTTTGTTGTCTTGATGATAAAGGGGGAGAAGTGGTGGGTGTTGGTGTTTCGTGGGTGTTGGTGTGTGTTGAGATCTCAAGCCTCGTGTTTCTCTTTTTTGATTGCCTTTAGCTGGCTTGAGATACTCTTATTTGTGTTCCGCTTGTGTGGTGGTGAGCCACTCATTTATGCTTGTGAGACTCGTGCTTTATCTTTGAAGCTAATGCTATGATCATATTATGCTTATTATGTGTCTCAGGATATTTTCTCACCACACAATTCATGGGATCTAGGCACCGTTATAGGTTTATTATGTTGATCTCATGTCCTGACAATAATGATCTTGAGGGAGCCTCCTATGTGTGTACTTGATGCATTCTCAAGCATTCATTTTATTTGGGCACACATATAGGGGGGCTATCATGATCATTCCTCTGTCCCATGGCAATTCAATTCTTTATATATTCTCTATGCCATGCTCTAACCACATTGTCATCAATGCACCAAAAAGGGGGAGATTGAAAGTGCAAGTGGCACTTATACTATATTTTGGTGTGATGACAATGTGGTTAGGTGAACTAATATCGGTTACTAAAGTTTATCTTAGGATATTGGTTTCAAGTGCGTCGTGAGGGAGATGTGTGACTCCCCAATTCAAAAAGGTCAAAGGTGTGGTCTTCCGGCGAATCGAAGGGTTAGTTTTTGGTTTGCTTCGAGTCGTAGGAAAGACCGCACTATTAAGAGGGGTTTGTGTGGATGAAAGTTGTGTGGGAATGCCATTGTTGAACCATATACACTAGCCTACCCATTCCTACCACCTAAAATCCTAGTGTGTGTGCTTGTGGTACTCAGAAAGCTTATGGAAGAAAGTTACTGGGTACCCCATGCACACGGGGTACTGTGTAACTCTCTAGGTACCCTTCCTCGAATTGAGCAAAAAGAGATGTAACAATGGTGGAGCTCAACAAGACATTTGGGTTAGGGGTTGGAGGTGGAAGAAGGGGCTTTATGTAGTGTTCTTGGCCGGGTGGGCATTTCTGCCCGTTGGACCCCGTGCGCACAGGCTAAGTCAGGCCGTTGGAGGGGATATTTATCGATGCACGTGTGCACGGGGTCCAACGGGCGGAAATGCCCACCCGGCCAAGAACACTACATGAAGCCCCTTCTTCCACCTCCAACCCCTAACCCAAATGTCTTGTTGAGCTCAACCATTGTTACATCTCTTATTGCTTAATTCGAGGAAGGACCAGAAAAGACCCACAAGGGAGTCAAGGGCTCACCCCACATGCCCTGGGTTTAGGGAGTGTCGTCTGAGCTCATGGGTCCCATGTAACTTTGATGGTGCGATTCCAATGCCAAAAAATCCTATAAATCCATAAACCCCCTAGAAAGAAACCTAGAACTCCATGCCGCCGCCGCGAGCCTCTGTTTTGAAGCAATCTCATCTGGAGGCCTTTTCTAGCACCCTGTCGGAGGGGGAAACCATCACCAGAGGCCATCTTCATTATCACAGCGGTCTCCATGATGAGGAGTACTTCACCCTCGGGGCTGATGGTATGTACCAGTAGCTATGTGTTTGATCTCTCTTTATCTCTCTCTGTCTCGTGTTCTTGATTCGACACGGTCTTGATGTACCACGAGCTTTGCTAATATAGTTGAATCATATGGTGTTCTTCCATCTCTATCTTGTTGTGATGAATTGAGTCTTTCCCTTTGAGGTTTCATTATTACCGGATTGAATATTGGATTTGAGATCACTCGATGTATGTCTTGCATGTGGACACCCATGGTGACAATGGGTATTCTATTGATTCACTTGATGTATGTTTTCATAATCAACTTGTGGATTCCCTGGTGACATTGGGGTAATCTAGGCACATATGTCGATACACGTTTTTATCCTACTTTATTTTATAGAAACTTTGGGGTACTCTTTAAGTTCTTTGTGTTGGATTGAATATTATGAATCTGAAATTGTTTGATGTGTATCAAATAATTGACTCACAGATACTTGTGGTGACATTGGTGTATCTAGGTGACATTAGAGTTGATTGATGTGTATCATATGGTGTTATTGTAGTACGAACTCTAGGGTTGTTTGTGACACTTATAGGGATGGGTCAATAGATTGATCGAGAAGATAACTTTGAGGTGGTTTGATACCTACAACAATTTCATCTTTTGTTCTCCGCTATTGATAAGAACTTTGGAGTGAATCTTTGTCACACGTTGAGGGATTGTTATATGATTCAATTATGTTAGCACTGCTAAGAGATTTCACTAGTGAAATATGAACCCTAGGCCTTGTTTCTAAGCATTGATATACCGTTTTGCTCTCACGGAATCCTCACATGGCCACATAGTTGGATGCACTCTAACATATCGAGGAACTTCAAAGATGAAATCGTCATTGTTTTCTTCATAGCCTATTCATTGTCACCCTTGAAGAGAAGAAACCAGTCTTCCTGAACATGCTTATACACTTACTCATATTCTGATTTTTTGACATATCAATAAAAAGTGAAAAATCCATATGAAAATTTGTGGGAAACTACTCCACTAACCGAGATGTTAGAGTGCATCCAACTATGCGGTCCACCTAAAAAGCGCAATGAATACTATAACTGAGGTTAGTTATATCATCGAGAACATGCCCAACCTCCTTTAATGGTATATAAATGTTTTTATGGCTTGTTATGCAACTTTTATTTTATAAGGAGCAGTGTTTTACCATGGAGAAGCAAGACTACCTCAAAGAGGTTGCCAGTCTCCATCAGCTACTTACACAGGAACATGAAAAAAAACATGAAAGCCTCCAAAAGACTTTGCCGACTCCATCGATAAATATCCCAGGCTCTCACCTTCCTCGATGACTCTGGCTATGCATAAATCATACTCAGTCATGCCCATGTGAAAGGATCAATATGGTTGACAAGAGGGGGTGAATAGGCAACTACCATTTTTTAGCTTTTCTTAACAAAATAGGTTTAGCAACAAATAGGTTGTCTAAATGTGCAACTAGGTGAGCAACCTATATGATGCAAACAACAACAACAAGTGCAACCAAAGGATACAACACAACAATAGCTTGCACAAAGTAAAGGGAAGAGAAAACCACAAGTGAAGCCGGTGGAGACGAGGATGTGTTACCGAAGTCCCTTCCCTTTGGGGGAAGTATGTCTCCGTTGGAGCGGTGTGGAGGCACAATGCTCCCCAAGAAGCCACTAGGGCCACCGTATTCTCCTCACGCCCTCACACAATGCGAGATGTCGTGATTCCACTAGTGGTGCCCTTGAAGGCAGCGACTGAACCTTTACAAACATGGTTGGGGCAATCTCCACAACTTGATTGGAGGCTCCCAACGATACCATGGAGCTTCACCACAATGGAATGTGGCTCCGAGGTGACCTCAACCGTCTAGGGTGCTCAAACACCCAAGAGTAACAAGATCTGCAAGGGATTAGTGGGGGGAATCAAATTTCTCTTGGTGGAAGTGTAGATCCGGGCCTCCTCAACCAATCCCTAGAAAATCAACAAGTTCGATTGGCTAGGGAGAGAGATCGGGTGGAAATGAGCTTTGGAGCAACAATGGAGTTTGGGGGAGGAAGGGGTGAGTCTTCTTGGGGAAGAAGACCCCCTTTTATAGTGCGGGACAAATCCAACCGTTATGCACCTCTCAGCCCGCAGATAGGTGGTACTACCGCTCTAGGAGCAGTACTACCGCTCCCTAAAGTATGCACAGGAGGCAAAGGGAAATAGGGGAAAACAGAGAATCGGGCGGTGGTAGCCGCGGTAGTAGGAGCGGTACTACCGCCTATAGGCGGTACTACCGCCCTAACTACCGATGCTACATCCGCCCATTTTCTGGGGACAAACGAGTACCACGGTAGTACCCTGAGGAACCACCGTAGATGCCGACATGAAAAATTGAGGACCCAGCCACGAGCGGTAGTGCGAGCGGTGGTTACAACGGTACTACCGCTGCAGCCAGCGGTACTACCGCTTGTGGCTCTTCTCCCCTCCTTCGATGCAAACGGAGGATAACTCCAATGAAACGGAAGT
Organism: Aegilops speltoides; assembly: GCA_021437245.1. NCBI lineage: Eukaryota > Viridiplantae > Streptophyta > Magnoliopsida > Poales > Poaceae > Aegilops > Aegilops speltoides. Next base: position 149,743,481 of record CM038143.1, on the reverse strand, counting down.
GGTTGATGGGTGCTATATGAGTGTGTACGTGCTGATTCCACCCAAACCTTTCCAACGTGGACCCCCTATTGTTAGTATGGTTTTCCCTACGACTCAAGCCCACCAGAAAAGAACCGCAGGAAAGAAAACCGTCTTCTCTTGAAACTCCAAGGAGCACAGATCGTCTTGTGCCATATGCTTGATAGTCTGAAAAGCCCAATGCACACGATTATTTCGCAAACATGTTGTCATCAATCACCAAAACCACTTAGGGAGAAATATGCCCTAACACTATGTGTACTTGCAACTACTGAAGAGAAGCAGTCTCAGAAGCAATTAGAGGTGGCTGGAAAGGCATACGAATACTAGCTTATGGAAGATGAAAAAGACGTCGAGGCCCTACATGCTGAACTAAACAACATATATGAGCGCCTTAAGGAAGAAGCTAAGGGAGGAAAGGGAAACAGAGATCTAGAAGTCCACGCATAAGATTAATGAAAAGACCGGCCTACTAGAGATGTCTAAGGAAGTGATGCTAGAGATGTTCTCGGCCCTTTGGCCGTATGATTATCTGGTTATGAAAGTTTTTTCCCTTGTTGACACGCTAAGGCAAGGGTCAGCTTGCTTTGACAAGCCGCAAGAGTTGGCCGCTATCACCAAATCACGGATGCCACTGGCATGCATTGCTGAAGGCCCACTATAGTCGTATCGATATTAGTCAATGCGTACGATAGTCGGATCAAGCCAAAGAAATACTTCTCCATAGTTAATAGGAATGCCAGATTGGTTGCTAAATATTGTAACTTACGTGAGTATATTAGAGCAGACCATGCATACGAACACTGCTCCTCGCATTCTCGAGTGAAAGACCCGTGAAAACATTTGCTAAAATCATTTGGCATGAAGGTGACCTTATTTATCCTGTTTTGGCTAACAAACTACATGTAAAGGGACCAATTAGATGTTTCCTGCAAGGGATATTTCAATGTGTGGGATAGCTTGGTGGATCTCTTCCTACAAGAAGCCCGTTGGATGTGGACTTCAAGATGATAAAATCATGATTTATTGTTGTTCAAAATAACCATGAAGTCTCGATGTTGATTGTAGTCCCTCCGCAGCAAGGAATCAAGGTAAAAAAATACCTTGCTCCACGGTACAACGATACCAGTGTTGACCCAATGGTCTCTACATACATAAGAACAAAATAGAGTTAGAAGTCATTGTCATTGTAGTTACTCCATGCCTCCGCAATCCACTACACGATATACTATGCATTGTCATTGATTTGGTTACAGTCATGGTTGTAAAAGTGTCCACAAGCGTGACAAACTAACATGAAACTTCTTACAGACAAACTCTTGACAGAAATGGTAGTCCTCTGGATTTCTCATTTGAGCGCACCATTTATTTGTCATGCAGAGTTTCTGGCTCTCATTGGCGACTCCAAATAGATCGCAATGTTAGCAAAGCATTAATTGTCACAAAGGTGATTTTGCTAATTTGGTTCATGATGCCATATCATCGACTTGGTTCTAGTTTTAGGATATATCAGTTACATGCACTTTGTCCTTGATTTTTCCATGTTCTAGATTGTTTTTGGGTGAGATTATTTAGGGTTGAAGGAAGACCAAAAATGTAATCCATTCATGCTTTCGACCCGGCTCACAGCAGGAAAGTTCTGGAATGTATGTGACATACTCCTTTTCGAATTTTGAAATATATATGAAATTTTGTGGACTGCATTGTGTGTTTGATACATGTACGAAATGCAATTTAAGCTTTTTTGTCAAATTATGTGGAATGTATGTAATATTTATGAGTCGGTATTGGAGATTGTTATCCATGTATGTTCAAGCTTTATGAAATTAACCAAAATGTCACTAAATTTGTTGAAATATTACTTAATGAAATATGATTGACTTTTTATTTGTGGAAAGAAGGTCCAACTTTGTGTAATTTGTGTGTAAATGTCTCTTGTGTTTCCGAAATTCATCAAAACATAACTGAGAACAAAATGGAACATGCCTAGATGTTTCTAAAATCTATTGAAACATGACACAGATAGATGTAAAGATGTTTGAAATCCATTAGATTGATGTGAACATTGACCGAAACATTTTCAAAACAATGAAATTTCAATGAAATACATGTGAGTGAAGTCTAGAACATGACTAAAATTCGTGTCAACATGTTTTAGGTCCATTGGAGTTGATGTGTGAACCTTCTTTGAACATTTCTTGAAGAGAATAAAGTTTCATTACAATATTTTGTTAATAATTTATGGGTCTAAGTTGGGTTAAAAATGCATCAAATACATTTGGAATTTATGATTTTTTAAACAAATAAATTTCATGATATTTGTGAAATTGTCTGAAATTGATGTAAATATGTTTGACATCTTTGAAAAGTATGGAATTTTATTGAACATTTGTGAATGGTGTCTAGAACTTCTACTGAAATAATTATGAACATAGGAAAAAAAAATCAAATATTTGAAATGAGCATTATTTTTTTCAAAATATATACTTATGTTAAAATCTGAAACTTTAATATTCAAGAACAACGAAGACCAGGTGCCCTAAAATAGGGCAGGACCACATTTTACATCACGAGGGGCAACATTGCTCCAATAGGTGCCCTATATGCAAAAAAAAAAAGTTACTCCAAAATTACAACACTTGCAAAACACAACACCAAGTGTTGCAAAATTTGTAACACTTGGTCGGTTGGAGAAACTTTAGCAACACGAGGGGGGCCCTGCAAATTTGCAACACCAAGTGTTGTTTTACATCACTCTGATGCTCCAATGGGTGTCATAAAATAGGCACCCACAAAAAGACAAATGTGATGTATTTTGCACACCTATTTTTGGGCATCTATTGGAGTTAGACGTTTCTGGATTTTGTAAAAATCACTTTTAGGGTGTTGCAAATTTTGCTCCAACCACAATTTGGTGGCCTATTATAGGGCACTGCCGGGACGTGGAATTTCTAATCTTGAGTTCAAATGCTCCAGGATGAACAGTAAATTCAAAAAAATAGACTTTTTTTATTAAGGAATGTTTGGAGTGCATGCAAAAAAAGCATCATGAAATCACGTCGGTGCAAGGCGTGGTAAAAAAACAAAATCGATGCCCTCAAAATGTTACTTTCAAACGCATTTTATTGCACAGAATTTTTTGCCACAACTTCCACCAATGTGATTTCATGATAATAATTTACATGCACTTCAAACATTTCTTAAAGTTTGCCAAAAAAATCAGAATTTTTTGATTTTTCTTGTTTTTTTTAAATTTTGCTGCTCACATCAGAAGCATTTGAGGTCGGTATTACTCCCTCTGTACTGAAATAGTTGTCGCTGGAGTAGCTGCGACAACTATTTCGGTACAGAGGGAGTAGAAAGGTACTTTTGACCTATTGGAGATTGCTCTAACAAACACTCTTTGTCTCTGTTTGTCGTAGGCCGCTCCCCCACATACTTTCCCATGTGAACCTGTTTTTCTTTTGACTCCCTCCCTTCAGTTTCTCCCATGTGATCCCCATTGTTGCACCACCGCGCGATCCATGACACTCACTTAATTTGCTCCCGTGTGCTCGCCCCGATGCACCGTTCCGTCCAGTTTAAACAGGGTCACGGGCAGGCGAGCCTCGAGCGAGCGCGCACGCACGAATAGCCGCGATGAGCGCGCATTGTACAGATGCTGTTCAACTAGCAGAGCATGCACCGGCCGGCCATGACATGAGGGAGCACCAGCTGCAGCAGCCCGGCACGCTCTTCCTCCTCAGGAACCCGCTCGTGGTCGCCTCCAGGACGATGCGCCGTGGCATCCGCGGCTTCTGCCATGGCGTCGGCTCCACGTCCACACAGCAGCACCTCCACGCCAGCATCGACCACCAGCAGCTGGCCAGCGGGGGTGCCGATGCCGACGCAGCGTCGTCCTCCTTCATGACCGTGCCCTCGTCCGTCGTGGGCTCCTGCGCGGCCGAGAGCGAGGCGGCCACCGGTGGAGGCCCGCATGCGGCGGCCGCGGTCACCCTGGAACAGATGATCCTGCAGCTGGACCTGGAGGAGGAGGCCGCGGCGGCCAGAAAGGCGCGGCGCGTGGCGGCGGCAGTGCTGGAGGAGGACCGCTACCACCCTCGCCGCATGTCGTGCGTGAACAGCTCCGACCACGTGCTCCGCTCAGCGCGGGACGCGCTCAGCCAGTACCCGCGCTTCTCCCTCGACGGCCGGGACGCCATGTGCCGCGCGTCGTTCAGCAGCTACCACGAGGGCATGGGCGTCGCCGGCCCCGTGCTCCGAGATAGCCGAAACATCCCCGCAGACCGCGACGGCGGTCGGCACCGGAGGGCGTCAGTCTGTTGCGCCCCCGCCGGCGCGGGGCACTGCAGAGCGCAGGAGTGCAGTATGGAAGGCTACGAGATGGACCTGGAGCGGACACTGCGGATGCCATCCACGGTGGCTGGGGAGAGCGTGGTGTGGTGCAAGCCCGGCGTCGTGGCCAAGCTCATGGGCCTCGATTCCGTGCCCGTGCCCGTCGGAGGAGGGCAGCGCGGCGGCATTGCCGGCGCTAGAAGGAAGGCCAATTGGGCACCGCCGGGATCGACGCTCGGCGGCGGCGTAAGGAAGCAGAGATCGAGGAGGATGGGCATAGAGGAGCTGGAGAAGGAAAGGCTCTTCATGGCACTCCATGGCTACCTCGGGTCGGGCGCCAGCGCCCTACGGGCAACCGCGGGCCCCGATGTCAGTGGGTTTGGAACGGACGGGGAAGGTTGGGAATTCCGGGTTCCTAGCTAAGCACATTTCAGTTCAGTCTTTCCGATTAAATTTCGAGTAGAGCAACTAGCTTTTTATTTTGTCAAATGGTGAATTTTATCAATTCAATGAGGACATACATGGTCATTGCATAGTTAGGATGTACATAGTCAAGATCAACACCATATCCACTCAACCATCTTTTAACCCCGGTGTGAAAACCATAGGTCTAACCTGAATTAGTTATGACAATGTTTGTGTATAGAATGATGTTTTTGCGTCGTTACCTTATGGAAGGCATTGCTCGGATATGCTACAGCCGGTTAGCTTCATGTTTTCTTGAAAAAGATGGAGTTTACAAAATTGACTGCTATTCAGGGATGTACATTATGTTAAAGGCCTTGAGCTTCTCTGGTTATTTGAGTTGTGAGACTTTACCTTCAAGCTTCAAGAGTGACTAACAACATCTTTAACTTGTTAAAAAAATAACATCTTCAACGGTTTCCCAATCCACACCAATATGATGTTTCTTAGGGAACCCCAATATGGTGTTAATGAAGCTGCCCCAACTATTTCACTTGATATGAAACGCCAGCAAATGCTGGATCTTTCAAAAAAAACCACTTCACTTTGTATGGCGTCTCAGCACTGCCATTTCAGTCTCCGGGAGCTCGAGAATAGGACCGAGTAGCACGATTTGGATGAGTATTGTCAGTCCTTAGTCCACCGGATCATCCTGTCCGGCTTGGTGCTGAGCTAGATGCCTCATGGCGCACAATGAGGCAAGGTACTAGACCGTGGTTTTTAGAACGAAGGCATGCGCCTATCTTCTATACCTACTAATATAGAACACGCATTTCTTCAATTTTTTCGTCCATCTCGTATAGCTGACAAAATTTACCCTCAATGCCACTCATACGTGAAAAAAAATCTGAAAAGGCAACATGAAGACAAAAGCCGTAAACTATGTAGATTGGTTTTATATGTACGATAACCCACGTGAACCAACTCGATTTCCACCCCCACATAAGATATCCATCGAGTCCTCGGAAATTCCATTTTCACTCCATGCATGGTACCTGTCGAAAGAGATTTATAAAATCAACTCTCTCCTAACCCACGTACCTAGCGAATCACGCCCACGTATCGTAGGATCAGGAAGTAGAGAAAATAGATCAGCAAGCTGCTAGAGATACGACGACGAGATCGAACCGATTTCGAGGGTGCTCGAGGGTAAAGTGGACAATGTTGGACTCGAAGGCGCCAGCGTTGTGCCCATGGATTGGCGGTGGGAGGACGCTATCGGCGGCATCAAGGGCGGACAAGAGGGGTTGGAGAAGGTTCATCATCCCCCTGCATCACCTGAATTTTTGCCGCAAGCACGGAATTCCTAGCACCATCCGGCACTCTCCCCTCCGAGGCCTGCATGATTGAAAATTACCATGGCCTCTTCCATCTCGCCATGATGTAGCAATCCACGTCATTTTAGCGGCTGTCCTGAGGGCAGCCCATGACTCCGCAGGGGCCGGGCAGGCAGAAGTCGCACCTTGTCCAACCTCTAGCCACGAATGGCGAGGGGCGGGAGATATATCATCAAGGTCATGCCACGACCAATGTTGGACGCCTAAGAAATCACGACAATAACTCTAGGGCAGGCCGGGTCAATGTACTCTCCACTCAAGCACCTAGGAGGAGTCAGTGAGTGGGAAACAAGACCCGAGGAAGATGCCGCTTAGAAGGCACCGACAACAACATACATTACGCCCAGGAGGCCCATGCCCTTGGTAGCAGCCACCAAGCCTCATCGGCGAGACATGGCAACTCTGGTTGCCTTTCTAGGTACTCAACATTCAACCCGGCAATGCCTCCAAGGAGGGAATGATGTCGTGGTACCACCATTGCCTAGCCCGAAGAATCGGGCCTAGTGTTTACCCCATTTCTCGAGGAGGGCATGAATAGTGCCATGATAACGCCTCCAAGGAGGAGAAGAAGTCACATGCACCGTTGTTACTGCTAGAAAAAAGGTTGTTAGTGGCGCATCTATTTTTGCCATTAATGGCGCACTATAGGTTCGCCACTATTACCACGCCACTAGTAACAAATACTAATGGCGCACCTCTGGGGCGCCATTAGTATTGCAGGTAACAGTGGCGCACCTTGTAGTGCACCAACTATTGCTACACTGCGTGCATCGGTGGTTTTTTTGAAATTTTTTAATTTTTTATTTTGAAGGCGGGAAAATAGTAGTGGCGCACCGTCTAACCCCCACCGTGCGCCATTGCTATTTTTGAATTTTGAATTTGGATCTGGATCTAGATCTGGCTCATTTTTTGGCTTGTTTTTTGCTCGTTTTTTTTTGCTTGAATTTTTTTCAAATTTCGTTCTCGACCTGGATCTGGTACGTTCTTTGTGCCGGGGGAGCTCCACACGTGGACGGAAGTAGAGGAGGATGGAGGAGAGACCGTGAGGAGGAGAGGAGGAAGGAGAGACCGTGAGGATCAGGAGAGGAGGGAGGAGGAGGTCGCCGGAGAGGAGGAGGAGGACCGTGAGCAGGAGAGGAAGGAGGAGCACCGTGAGGAGGAGAGGAGGGAGGAGGAGGTCGCCGGAGGAGGAGGAGGTCACCGGAGGAGGAGCACCGTGAGGAGGAGGAGGTCGTCGGAGAGGAGGAGATGGAGTGGAGGAGAGGAGGAGAGGAGGAGATGGAGTGGAGGAGAGGAGGAGAAGAGTGAAGGGGTAAGTGGCTGGCCGGCCCTTTTAAACTTCTGTCCCAACTTAGCAGTGGCGCACCGTGCACTGGTGCGCCATTGCTATTTTTTTGAATTGTGAAGGCGGGAAAATAATAGTGGCGCACTATTCACTGATGCGCCATTGCTAAAATTTTTAATTTTTTCGAATTTTTTGCCTCCATATCTTAAAAGCCCCGTATCTTTTATTCTGCTAGGTTTTGGGGGATTCTAAAAATCTTCAACGGGGTTACCCCGATTGAATTCGGATGTAACTTTTCGAGTAGATGATTTTTCATATAAAAAACTTTTTCATCAGAGGTCGTATGCAAAAGTTACGGCCATTTTACCGAAACACGGCGGCCTTTTGCAAGAAAATTCAAAATTCATGTTTGTTAATTGACAAGTTAAAAGATGAGCAAGTCCGGCTATCTAGCGGCACCGGCCACGTCTCCTTTTATTCCTCTATGAATACCATCCACGTCGGCTGTCAATAGTGGTCGAGCGGGCAGCCACGAGTGGTCAAGCGGGCAGCGGTGAGAGAAAAAGGGTCCACACGGATGCGTCCTGGGAGGGCTCCCTCCTCCCCTCCTCTTCTCCATGCCGCCGCCCCCGCCGCCTCCTCCTCTTCCCCGTCCCTCACGGCCGCCTCGCGCCCTCTGCCTTCATCGCCTCTTCCTCCCTTTCCTCTCCTCCTTCCCTGCCCCCGCATCCATCCTTGTCCCCCCGCTCCCCCATATCAGCCGTCGCCTCTTCCCTGCCTCCCCATCTCGCCCAAAACACCGCTCCTGGAGTCCTTTCCAGTCCACGGTCGAGCCCCCATCCCAGCTCCGCGTCCGAGATCCGCAACAAGGGAGGGGTGGATCGATGATGTTGCAGCAAAGAAGAGGATGGGAGATGGGAACGAGGGTGGGCGGTGGTGAGGCATCAGCACCGGAGACGCAGATCCGCGGCGGAGCGGGATAGGTGACGAGGACGACCTGTGACTCCTCATGGCAAAGGTAATTTCTCACATCCCCTCCCTGGCTCGCTGCTGTCCTAACCCCACCATCCGGTTTGTGGAGAAGTCTCAGTTGAGGAGAGGGTGGCGCTGCCGTATCCATTCTCCTCAGATGATGTGTTTCCCTTTCCCCTTCCTCAATCTGCCTTTTCCCAGTTGTTCTCGCTTCTTTGAGCATGGGCTGATGTGTAGGCTTGATCTATTATTTTGCAGGTCTTGCTTGCTGTTGGTTCTGATTCGAGATTCAATTTTTTTGCCCCTCCATGCATCTTTGGTTCTATCCCAGGCAGTTGTTTTCTTTGAATGGCTACATGTACTTCTATAGCTTGTTAATTCCTTCTCAGCTTGTTTTATTTTATATGCGTGTGTATGGACAAACTATTATGTCTTTGTGTTGGTCGTTCCTTTCTTGCCGATATGGCAATTATTTTAGATGCTGGCCAGTTAAGGTTTGTTGCAAATAATAGTGGATGTTGGGCTGCCTCCACACCGCAAGAGATGGAGATGGTTGACGTTGGAACCGGTGGTTAGGTCGAGTACGCCTCTGTCGTCGCCGTCTACATCCGTTACTGCAGTGGCTTTTCCTCTTCCTATTGCTTTTATTCTCTCCTGTTATCCCTTGGTGTTCATAATCTCAGGACGACACTTGATTTCAGTGTGAGGAACTTGCTGTTGCTGGCACCAGATTCAGCAGGGAGGATATCTATGAGGCCTTTCATTCTTGTGGGATTCCCACACATCTTGCAAGTTCAAGGGGGTGAGCTCAGCTGAATGCGTGGCGTCGTATTGTACCTTTGCAAGCCGAGTATCTTGCTCTAATTTGTTGACAGGGTAAGAGGTACAGTCACCAATCCATAGGCACTTCTGCACTTTTTTGCTATTTCTTGGTCACATGGCTGATTTATTTTCAAGATCTATGTGGAAGATCATCATTATGTTGAGTTTTAGTGAGAAAAGTCATTGTCGTTCTAACTTTGGTTTTTCATTTAATGTACTGCTTCCATCATTTTTCTATGAGGTGGAAAAAGGATGGGTAGAACATCTAAGGCCAATAATCATATATTTTTTTATGACGCAAGGTGTTATTTCAACTACAATAACGATCTGATTACAAATCCATGTGTAACGTCACTGTTTTCTGCTACATTTGTTATTCAGGTCCAGTAGCCAGTGGTACTTTGCGGAATTGTTCAAAAGGACATTTTGAGGTGCTTGTCCAGATGTGATTATTTCTCTTCGGTGACAGGTCAATCATATATTTCTTTCATCTAACTTTGTGCTTTGTTATCTACAAACTAATAGGTCGTTCTGTCTACATACTATCATGCCATGAAACCGTGATAGGTTTGTTCGCGTTTTTGATCGTGTTGCCAAATCATTTCAAAATATGTCCTTCATACAAAGTTAGAATATTTTAAGGTTACACTAAAATAATGGGAGCTTTTCCACATTACCAAAGTTCCACTCCTGTTTCTATTCATTTTGGTCGCTCTAGGAATTTCTAGCTCATTTGTACGTACCTATGGTTATGTTATTGTTGAAAATTGAATTAGTAAAATAGTTTGTGATAAAAATAAGAAAGATATACCAGCCACCTGTGTGGTAATTATTGTTTCAAACCTGAAAATGAAAGTCTAAAAAAAAATCCCTAAATGTTTTCCCCTTAGGTCAGAGTTGTTGTTTTTGAGGAGCAAGGTACACGATATATATGTAAGGCCTCTTTGGTCAACGTCTTAAGCCAATGCATCTTATGCATGTTCACTTTACAAAAAAGGAGAGAAAATCTTCATGTGTTTCAGATGCTTACTCGTGGTGATGCCAACATTTTGCTATTGCAAACGTTACTGGTTCTCTCATATCAATATCACCTTCTTTTCGGTTGTAGCAAACGTTACTTGAACTTTCATGAGTTTGTTTACAATTCCGAACTCCTCGAATTGAACGGCTCATCTACTGAAGTACTTTGTTTGTGTACAGTTTTGTAGGAGTTTGGAGTACTCTGAGCACCTACCTGTAGTGTGCCATCAAAACTACTTGCACAACAGGAGTTTTGCTTGGCACGGGTAATCTTCCTCTCCTCCCTCCTTCACAGTCTCTAGACGCCCTCTCCCTCTAGATCCAAATTTAGCTCTTGCGTGTAAGAGTTTGCATCATGAATGAAAGCAGAGCTGATTCTCATTTCAGTACTAGGTGGGTAGGGATTAATCCATCAAAATGAATGATTATAGTTAGGAAACCTGTCAATATGGTTATATGTATTAGTAATAAGATTTTAAATCAACACAAAAAGGAAAAGCATGTGATTTTTTCTATTTAGTATTTAGTATTTCTGGAAAACTATACACGTTCTTGCTAATTTCATACTACTATATTACAGTGGTACATGCTCTTGCTTGTCTACAAAATTTCATTCTTGCATGTAACCCCTGATCGTGAAGGTGAAGCAATTGTTAATCGTTTATCTTTCTTTCCCTTTACAGCCTACTTGAATGGATATTGTTCCTGAGAGGCCATTTCTTATGCATCAGGTCCTGAAGGTGGATGTTGCTTGTTTAGATATCTATGATTCCAACTTATTCAAAACGGTTCATGTCATACTGGATGCTATTTTATTGAGAGTGGCTTCGAACAATATGGCATGATGGCATGATCATATTTGTTTTCTCTTTGGCCAATAATGAAATGATCTTTGTGCATATAAAATGGTTATCGATACCATAATTCTTGGTTTTAATTAGCTTCTTGCGCCAACCGGTTTAGGCCATTCTACTATCTTTAATACAATCCACATTGCATCATCTTTTCATTTACGTCTACTACTTATTCACTACTAGCATTGCTTCTAACTGGCTTCTTGCGCCATTGGCGCAACCGGGTCATCTAGTTTTTCTAACAACTGAACACATAACACATGGGCATCTATTTTTTTGAATTTTTTTTAATCTTTTATTATTTTATTTTATTTTTTAAAAAACCTAAAAGGCGATCGGGGGTGTGTGTTTGTGTGCGTGAGACGTTAGTAGTGGCGCACCGTGGTTGTGGTGCGCCATTACTAGTTAAAACTAGTAATGGCGCACTATCCCCAGGTGCGCCATTACTAGTTTTGAAAAAAAATTGTTAGTAGTCGCGCACAGAGGGTGTGGTGCGCCATTAACTAGTAATGGCGCACTATCACCTGGTGCGCCATTACTAGTTTAAAAAAAATTGTTTAGTAGTGGCGCACCGTGGGTGTGGTGCGTCATTAATGATAGGCCACTAATGACGTACCTATATATGGTGCGCCACTGCTATATAGCAGTGGCGCACCACGTGGTGCGCTATTAATGTCCATATTAGCTATAGTCTTTTTTCTAGTAGTGTGTTGTCTGCATCAACCCACGCTAAGTTGGGATTTCTCGATGTTACATATCCGTCAATCCTCAAAGATCAAAGCAAATCGAAGAGTGAAAACAAGTCGCCGGCTTGGACTACCGCCGCGGAGAAGAGAGCCACATTTGATGGCTTTCGCTTCACTGGCCTGCAACCTCCGCTACCAAGATGTCGGAAGCAATAATAGAACCACAAGACTATCATTCTCACACCATGCCAATGTAGTCTACGCTTGCACTCTACCGCACCAAACAAAAGTCCAGGTGATCTAAATCATATGCTCATTGGAGAGAGAACCCTACCGCATCTATCTGCCGCACGAGGCTTCGCCCAATGTCCCACGATGGTGAAGAAAAGGGATAGGGAAAGGAGGTTGGTGGCGGAGGAAGGCTTAGGTCGCCCTAAATATCGCTCGGGCGAGTAGAACCGGCGTTCATACAAAAATAATTGTGTAAATTAACCGTTCTTTTTGTTTTTTCTTGCAATTGCTTCGCCTGACATCTTCCTCCGACGATGTGAAGAGAAGGGAGAGGGGAGGGAGGATGATGGCGGTAGAAGGATGAACTCGCTTTGCATATAGTTCAGGCGAGCAAAACCGACAATCATACAAAAATAAACGTGCAATTTGACCTTTCCTTTTTGTTTTTTTCCTTGCTATTGCTTCGCCTGATGTCATCATCCGGTGATGTAAAGAGAAGGTAGAGGGAAGGAAGGTGGGTGGCGTCGGAAGGCTGATGTCGCTCTACGTATCGCTTGCGCAAGCACAATAAATGTTTGTACAAAAATAATTGCGTAAATTAGCCTTTCTTTTGTTTTTTTCTTGCTACGTTTGTTCTTGATATGGTCACCTAACTCGCTATCTGTGCTATATTGGGGAGGATCATGGTATACATGTGATATTTTTTGTTTATGACATGCATAAAGTTCTGTGAAGCGTTGATAATCTTTGGGGATGTTTCTATCTAACTGGTTGGTGCCGTATGATGTTACTCGAACTTATTCACTTGCCGTGAGTTGGTGTTAAGCAATGCTTGGTTGTTAGCGTATGTCCAATGATGTTTGATAATAGGCTTGTAAGGATTTTGTTTGTCCCTTTTGGTTCTATCTATGGCCTATGGTATCTCCTTTTTCCTCTTTTAACCTAACATGTACAGTAGCATTCTTGGCTATCCTACTCGTTATTAGATTATTATTTTTGGGTATTTGAAGTGGCATGAGACCACATTATACTTATGCCATCACATATTCACATGCTCGTTATTTATACACAAGTTTCAAACAATAAGTGTTGTCTGATGCAAAATATTTTGTTGTTCGCAAGTTGCCTAATACTATTCAAACCATTTTGTGTCTGTTAATTTGTAGGAACAATGTCGTGCTATCTAATTTGATGTTGTAATAGACAATAAATGTGATATGCATGTTCACGCTAACCTTAGCCTACCAATTCAACTTTTTAGCTTCTGCCTAAAGTGACACTCCAATCCAATGAATTACACACTACTAATATATAGAACAAAATCTCTAAACCTATTGAATAGTAACCACTATTAAAAATATTGTGTATCAACAACATGCGGAAACTCACAGGTCACGTACCTTCCCGGCCGCCTGATTGCCTAGCGATCCACAAAGTTCTTGGATTCTGCACGGGGGCACACCAAGTTTTAAGTTTTAGTTTCTGAAACTTGCAGTTTTGTCATTCGATCGTATCAAATTTTAGCAGTTGAAACTTAAAAAAGTTTTAAGAACTCGTCAAAACATATTTATAATGGATCTTGTTTGAAAGCCCTCGTCACAAGAAACATGTTATTACTTCAGAAGTGGTATGAGACCACATTATACTTATACCATCACATGTTCATATGCTCGTTATTTATACTCTTTGTTTCAAATAATATGTGTCCCCTGATGCAAAATATTTCGTTGTCCGCAAGTTGCCTAATACTTTTCAAACCTGAACTGATTTTATGTGACAGTTAATTTGTAGGAACATTGACGTGCTATCTAATTTGATGTTGTAGTAGACAGTAAATGTGATATGCATGTTCACGCTAACCTTGGCCTACTAATTCAACTTATTAGCTTCTACCTAAGTGACACTTCATTCTAATGAGTTACACGCTACTTACATGTACTCCCTCCGCTCCTAAATATAAGCCCTTTTAGATATTACAATATGGACTACATACGGAGCAAAATGAATGAATATACACTCTAAAATATGTCTATACATCCGTATGTAGTCCGTGTTTAAAGAAGAAAGTTTCGGGAGTTTTATAGGTGGGAATTCAAGTAGCTCCTAGAATATCTTTCCGACAAATGCATGATATGGGATTGGGTAAATCTCTATCATATGTGTTTGTTCCGGCTTATTCTGCAAGCCAAATCCTTTGTTTTGTGTTATTTGTGGTATTCGAGTTGCTTCGATGTCAAATGTTGAATCCATACCTTTCCTAAACGGTGTTCTCATATTGCTATGTGAATACTAATCCTTTTGATCATTGATTTTGTCGTGGCAACTACTTTCCAACCGGCGTGCTTCTCTTCAAGGGGATCCCATCATTTTTTTCCCATCCGCAAGATCAATTCTAAGTTTTCTCAACGGTGTTTGTTTCATCCGTCCCAAGTTGCTTTTGTTTTCCCGCCCTCCCACCCTTTTTCTTCAAGGACACAGATTTCTTAATCAAGTATCCATTTATTCATGTGAAGTCTCTTCATTCTTTTCAATCAATGTTCTTATCCGGTGTTTTCCCATGAAGATGCTCAACAGCTTCAAGTTCATCATCCTTCATTGTTGTTTCTTCTCCGGTGGATCCAATTCAAGCTTTCAGTGTTGATCATATTCCTTTCCTCGTTTCTAATGCTTTATCATACCGACGCACCTCTTAATCATTCACTTCTCGCTATTTGTTATTCCGGAGTGCTCAAGATATATCGAAGATTCGTGTTTCCACTCTGCATTCGTTCAAGCTCTTTCGAGATTGGTATCTCATTCTAGTCATTTAATTCTACCGGTGCAATCTCTATTTTCAAGCAATCTTTTCAACGGTGTTCTTTTGAGTGGGCCCTAACCCACAGGTCTTTTCCCAGGATCTTACCTGACTCTTCTATTTATCCCGGAGCTATATCCTAAATTCTTCTCCAAGTTTGATGTAAGAATGAATTTTCATCAGTCACATGCCTTCTCCAAGATATTTCAAATTATTTTTCATTGTTGGCTCAACAACCTTGTTTTCTTTTCATTCTCCCGGAGTATCTCATACAATTCATGGTGGTTCTCATCTTCATTCTCAACATGTGAAGACCGAAGAAGGATTTCTCTTAAATCTTGTCCGTTCTCTTGAAGATTCATGGTTCTAGCTTCATGCTATCCTCATAATTGTTTTGATTGTGACAATTCTTTTCACCCATCCAAAGTATTTCATGAGTTGTTTCCATTTCTTTCCTTCGAAGGCCATCATGTCATAATTCTTCATTCTCAGCGCGTAGCTATCGTTCTCTAAATCTTACCGGTGCATCGTTCAAATATCCTCTAATCAGCTCATGATCTCTTCGTCCACTTGTATCTAAATCCCTTCAAGTATCTTCATTCGTTTTCAAACTCTTTCCCGCGAATTGTGCCTTTGCTACTTTCATTTTCAATTCTTACGGTGGTTCGTTCGAGATTCCTCTTCCTTTGCTACCGTATCATTTCATTCGTCGTTTCCAATCCCACCGGTGGTCCCATTAATAACTTCTTCAAGTTGGCACTACATCTCTTTTCAATCCCTCAAGAAGAATAAGTAGTATGCCAAATCCGTTCCTTGTCATCAATTAAATTTGATGAAGGATAAGCATACAATAAATCTTATTCTTATTTCCTCGAGGTGACTCAATTTTTTTTACGGAGATTATTCATGATGAATAAATTCTTGTTTACAAGTGATTCATCTTTCTTTCCGGAGTTGTTCATCATATCACATTCTTGGTTCGAGATGCTTCATCTTTTCTTTTCCGGAGTTCCAAGTTTTCCGCTTTATCTCGTCGTGAGGCTCTATCTAAATCATTGCAAGGCTTCACCTTGTGTTTTCAACTTCTCTTTCTTTTTACCATCCTTTTAATACCGGAGTTTCTTCATGGTGGTTCCTCAAGGATTCTTTTCATTCTTCAGTTGTTCTTCAAGATTTCTCTCGAAGTTATGACCCGCCAAGCTATACTCAAAATTAAACATGATGCTCAACACATGTTTTGTTTTGAGGCGTTCAAGCATTCTTCATCTTGCATTCCGAAGTGCAATTCTTTCTACCTTATCTTTTGAGGTGGTGTTATGTCACTCTTGACAATTTTGCTTCATGTTTCATGATTCTTATTGTTGTCAAAAGTGAGGTATTTTAAATCCATCAATCTCTTCTTTGGAGTTATCTTGGTATAGATTTCACCTAAAGCCTTTCCTAAGGAATGTTGCTATTTGTGGTGTTTATCTATGATCCAAGTTGTCTCTCTATCACCTCGGTGGAAGAAGCTTTCATCTCTTTGGTGCTCTCAACCAATCAATTGTTTCTGTTAGTGGCCGGTTGTCACCTCATCATTTTGAGATGTTTTCCGTAAGCCCACAACAATCTTGTGCTTCTCGTTGTTGATTTTCCAACAACTCCGTTTGATTCTTCTTTGCAAGGATGCTTTCCAAGTTCACTTGTGGCAAAAGTTGTCATTTTCTTCTCCGTCCATTTATCCCAACGGTCTAACTTCTATTCTTTCGTTACGGAGGCATTGTGATGTTGTGCTCTTCACCCATCACCTCGTTTTGTGAGGATCATGTTCTTTTTTATCCATTTAACCGGAGTGTTGTATCATCTCTTCAATATCTTTTCATCTCATCAAGTTTTCTTCTCTTTTCTACCGGAGTGCTGCCCAAATTCTTCCTCTCTCATCTTGTTTTAACCGGAGTGGTTTCGAATTCTATCTTATCACTAAACCTCTTGGTTCTCGTCGTGTTCCTTGTTCCTCTTTTCCAACGGATTGTTTGCAATCTCGTTCATCTCTGTTGTATTGTTTCTTTTAAATTGCTCAACCTCTCAAGGTCCGTGGTTTCACTCGTTTGTCGAAGAAGCAACTTAGTTTTACCTCTTCTCTTCCTCTTCCTTTTCCCTCCGGTGCCATCCTAGATCTCGGGACGAGATCCTCTCGTAGTGGTGGAGTGTTGTAACACCCCGGATGCAACTTTCCATATTCGTAACTCCAACTCTTGCCTTTTCCAGAGATGCGATATGATATTTCCTTCGTGGTTGAGTTTTTGTCTTTTGTTTTGCATTTTATTCTTGTCATGCATTTCATCTCATGCATCATGCGCATTGCATCGGCATCGTTTTCATAAAACTCGTAGCCGTTCGCAGTTGCCTTTTCTCTCTTTGCCTCCGTTGTTATTTTGTCAGACCGCTTGTCTTCATTGACCGTTCTGAGACCAACCACCCACTTGCACGCGGCCACCTTGTTCCTCTGCACAGCGCACAGACCCCTCCCGCACGTCTGAAACTTCCCCGAACCCGACCTGCTCAGTCATTACCGTTGGATCCGGATCATCCCCAAACATCTACAAAATATCTGCGTTTCTCCATTGGACCTCCCCTAACCTTTTATTCTCAATCATCCGATTGCGATCCGATGATCCAAATGCCACTCGTACCTACCACCTACTATATAAATAGTCCTAACCCTAAAATCTAGGGACTTTGTCCCTTCACCAGCCAGCCGCACCGCTGCTTCCGCTCGACCCCAGCGTCGGCCAGCCTCCTCCAGATCCAAGCGGGCCAGAGCCCATGGGTGAGGCCACACCCCAGCAGCCCCTGCCGGCCTCCCTCTCCACCAACCGGCCCATGTGGCACAGTGAGCAACCCCTCCAGATTTCCCCTCAGACACTATCGGGCCAGCCAGTTTCGGCCCGCTTCTGTTTTTTTTCAGTCCTGCGATTTTGCCATTTATTCCAGGATTAAATGTTTTACAGAAAAGTCCTTCAACATCATGCATATAATAACTCCACAACCGTGCATCGGATTAAAATAATTTATATATGTAATATGCTTAGAAAATTGTGTAGATTAATAATATGCCATTTTCATCTATGTTAAAAATGTTAAAAATGTTGTTTACATTAATTTGCTCCTATGCCATGTTAAAATGATTTATTTCATAACTAAATAACCATTGCTCCGTTTTTAATAAACTTTATATGTAAATGGGGTGGAAAAATGCCTAGATTAACATGGTCCACTTTATTTTCCTGTTTAAAAACTTTAAAATATGTTTTAGGGCAGAACAGTACCATATCCATAATATGCATATGGGGTTTTACCGGATTTGTTGTTCGTTGTTTCCGGCCTCATTTAAACTTGCCTAGATAGGTAGTTTTGTTGTGATTCACCTCTTGCCATGCTAACCAACATTTAATTTTGTTGAGTACCTAAACAAGAGAGAACTAAATAAATTAACGTGGTGTTTCGTCAATATGCAACGGAGTTGCATATTGAGCTTCACTTAATTTGTAGGATTGTTTGTGCATTTTGCCATGCCATGCCTCATTTAAACCGGACATGCATCATACTTGATTGTACATCATGCCATGTTTATGCTTGTGTGTTTACCATGTTGTTTGCTTCTTTCCGGTTTGCTTCCCTCGTTAGCTTCGGTTTCGTTCCGGAGTTGTGAGGATTCGTTCGACTACGTTCGTTTGTCTTCTTCATGGACTCGTTCTTCTTCCTTGCGGGATTTCAGGCAAGATGACCGCTACCCTGGATCTCACTACTATCATTGCTATGCTAGTTGCCTCGTTCTTTCGCTATGCTGCGCTACCTATTATCTGTTTGTCCAGCCATCCCATATTGCCATGAACCTCTAACCTTTGACACCATTCCTATGCAAACCGTTGTTTGGCTATGTTACCGCTTTGCTCAGCCCCTCTTATAGCGTTGCTAGTTGCAGGTGAAGTTGAAGATTTCTCCATGGTGGACAGGATTTTGGTTGGGAGGTCACAATATCTCTTATATTATTAATGCATCTATATACTTGGTAAAGGGTGGAAGGCTCGGCCTTATGCCTGGTGTTTTGTTCCACTCTTGCCGCCCTAGTTTCCGTCATACCGGTGTTATGTTCCCGGATTTTGCGTTCCTAACGCGGTCGGGTGATTTATGGGACCCCCCGACGGTTCGCTTTGAATAAAACTTGTCCAAAGAAGGCCCAACATTGACTTTTACCATTTGTCTCACCACCACCTACTTTTTCCCTTGGGAGTCGCTCTCGAGGGTCATCTTTATTATAGCCCCCGGGCGATTGCTTGTCTAAGTGCTGGTTCGAACCGAGTAGATGCGGGGGCCCCTCGGGCAACTCGAGGTCTGGTTTTACTCGTAGGATGTCTCATCCGGTGTTGCCTCGAGAACGAGATATGTGCAGCTCCTATCGGGATTGTCGGGCAGATCGGGCGGCTTTGCTGGTCTTGTTTTACCATTGTCGAAATGTCTTGATGTACCGGGATACCGAGTCGATCGGAGTGTCTTGGGTGAAGGTCTATTCCTTCGATGATCGCGAGAGCTTGTCATGGGCTAAGTTGGGACACCCTGCAGGTATAAACTTTCGAGAGCCGTGCCGCGGTTATGTGGCGATGGGAATTTGTTAATGTCCGGTTGTAGATAACTTGACACCAGATCCGAATTAAAACGCATCAACCGAGTGTGTAGTCGTGATGGTCTCTTCTCGCGGAGTCCGGAAGTGAACACGGTTTCGGGTTATGTTTGGCGTAAGTAGGTGTTCGGATCACCTCTTGATCATTGCTAGTTGACGACCGTTCCGCTTGTTTCTCTTCTCGCTCTCATTTGCGTTGGCTAGCCACCATATATGCTTAGTCGCCGCAACCTCACCACTTTACCCCTTCCTTTCCCATTAAGCTTTGCTAGTCTTGATACCCATGGTAATGGGATTATCGAGTCCTCGTGGCTCACCGGATACTTCAAAACCAGTTTGCGGTGCCTATGTTACCGAAAGCGGTGGCGAACCAAGCTCAAGGAGGAGCTCGTTGAAGATCTTCCCTTTGTGTTGTTTCGTTCTAGTTGATCGATAGTGGAGCCCGGTTGGGGTCGATCGGGGACCTTTTGTCGATATGGGGTTCTTCTTTTATTTTGGTTCCGTAGTCGGACCTTGTTTGTATCTGGATGATGTAATGCTTTATTCATGTAATTGTGTGAAGTGACGATTGTAAGCCAACTATGTATCTCTTTCCCTTATGTATTACATGGGTTGTGTGAAGATTACCCCACTTGCGACATTGCTTTCAATGCGGTTATGCCTCTAAGTCGTGCTTCGACACGTGGGAGATATAGCCGCATCGAGGCGTTATGATGACCGACCCAGGAAGTTGCTCCGGTGCGCGCACGAGTGAGGACAAAGTCTTGTGAAAAGACTAGTATTGATCGTGGGGCGGTCTAGATCCCGCCAGAGTAACGACCACGGCGGGTGTGTCCGGCGTTACAAGTTGGTATCGAGCGAGTTCTCACGGTTACACGGATGGTTGCGGACGGTGCGCGGTCATGTTGTTCATGACGTTTGTGACCCGTCGTGGCACACGGCATGGCACATGTACCGGACCGATGCCTGACGGTTGTGCCAAGAGGAACGTTTCGTGGCCCGACGAGGACGTCGGTTCCTCCGAGTGGGGGTGTATGTAATAGCCTGGCTTATTAGGGATGATAGACTACTCATATCAATAAGGAATTCCTTCTTTTCCGGGATCCCATTCGGACAGAACTCCAAAGTTAAGCGTGCTCAGCTTGGAGTAGTTTCAGGATGGGTGACTGTAACGCCCCGGACACACCCGCCGAAACGGGGGAGTAGAACAAAATTTCTAAACCTATTGATCAATAACCAGTACTAAATATATAGTATATCAACAAGATGCAGAAACTCAAAGCGGCACACGCCTGCCCAGCCATGCCTGGCCGCCCGATTGCCTCGCGATCCGCAAAGTTGTTGGACTCTGCACGCACACCAAGTTTTAAGTTTTAGTTTCTAAAACTTGTGATTTTATAGTTCGATCATACCAAGTTTCAACGGTTGAAGCTTAAAGAAGTTTTAGAAACTCATCAAAACGTGTCCATGTCCACGCGTGCTCTAGAGGAGCATCTCCGCCTGCCGACGGTGTTGCGCCTACGAGCCAATGCAAGAGGGCAGGGAGGCCTTCTTCGGAGGCGGAGGTAGTTGCCGTGACCATGGTGTGTGACCTCGGGGACTTGACGACTAATGGGTTTCCTCTGGCGGCGAGCCACCTTCCTTGTTCTCTCTCCCCTTTGGCACATTCGCGACATAGGTGAATGGCATCAGTGTTCTTCTGCACCTGTGCATTTCAATTAGCTGGCTCCCGGGTGTCTTGTATCTTCCGCTGTTTTGTAAGGGTTTTATTCTTAACGCCGGGCCTCCGCCTTTTATCTAAAAAATAATAATGGATCTTATTTGAAAGCTCGTGTCAGAAGAAACTGTATGTGCGTGTATGTGAGCATCTGCAATTGTACTGTGTTGAAAACATGAATATGAAAACAAAACTTAATTTGGACTTTTGGTTAAAAGATATCAAAGATTGAAAATCAAAAGAAAAAAAGGGGTCGGTGGCCCGCCCCTGCGTGCCACAAATCCCCTCCAACAACATGCATGCATATCTTAAACTATAATGCAAGCACCTCTGGCACCAAGTGCTTGCAATTCACACATAACATATATGCATGCACCTCGGTCCACTGTCGCTGGCTAGCAAGGTCCAAAGAGACCCATTGATGAGGCTAACAAGGTGGTTGAGAGAAAGATGCATGCTACTGATATAGGAGTATTTGTTATATCAGCCTATCGGTTGGAAATATGTAAAAAGAAGAAGCAAAAACATATAACATTCTAACTATCGATATGTCACCAAATGAGCCTGGGGCTGGTGCTGACATTTTTTTTTCTACCTTCCAATTCTTGTATACTTGATGTTATTGTTTTATAGACATGGTATGACCTCAATAAGTCACTTGGATTTTCCTTAAAGGTCATTCTTTTGCTATTTGTGTGATGTCCATTGATTTTGGTGGCATATTCCGCTCAAAATTTTGGTACCATATCCTCCATCCCACATGTGGCCATCAACATGTTCATGTCTTTCCCCTTCCTTTTTTTTAAAGAACCAAAAAAACTGGTCATGTCTTTACTCACTTGGGGGCTCAAAACGTGCTTGCCAGCGAGAGACAAGGGAGCCAGGAAGACTCTGGGCCATGCATAGGGGTGTAGACAAGTACTGTACTCATGATCATACGATTCTTATGGCCATGGCTCCAGTTCATCTTATCTCCCCGGATCTGTAAAGAGATCCTTGGTACTACTCTCATTTATCAGCTTTCTGTGCCCAGAAATGGCCGAGCTTGATCAGCCACAGACATGCAATCTGCATAAACAAAACAAATAACAAGCCCTTACATAGTAGGGGAAACTTTCAGAGAGTGCTAGTGTGCTTTGCTTACCAGTATATGTAGTCGGTTCTGCACAGTAATGTCTCCTCTCCTTTTCTGTTGGACAGCAAAGCGTACTCGAAGGCACAATTCCTTAGTAATTAAGGATGGTGACAAGCTCTAAAGCTCTCCAAAAGAGTGGTGGGCCCTTGATTTATTAGTCCACAGTTGGTCGCTGCCTCACCGGTGAGATTTCCCTGTTGAGACCCACATATCAGCACAATCATGTATGTCCTTGCTTGATTGCCTCACTGGATTATCTAGAAAATAATATAAATTGTATTTGCCTCACTAGGTTATTTTTTATCAGCAGACACCTAGCTGCACACAAGAATTATATTGCAAGACATTCATAGCTAGCTGCTTCATTTCTACTCTACGGTCCACGGAAGGCACCGGTAATGTACAGTACAAGATCATTTTATGATCACAACCAGATAAGAGAAGACTGGCTCTACTGACTGGTGAAGCTGACTAGGAAATCTCCAATGACTAGTGTTCAATGATACCATCCAAAGGGGGTCAAAAAAAAACTAGTACATGTATATGATGAACGTACGTGGTCATCAGCAAAGACTGGGAGCATCTCGTGGATGAACCAATGCCAGAACGCACCACACTATCAGTTCAGTTCCTGCTGACATGATCGGGAGTAGTGCTGCTGCGAGCACAGTAGCACGAGCTCGTTGAAGAATTCTAGCATGACCTTTTGTTTTGAGCGATGATCACAAGATTGATGAGAACCCCATCATTTTTGAGGCGCAGACCCACCTGCTGCTGCCTCTGTGAAAAGCTCAGCATGGCACATGGTGGGTGAGCTCCTCGATGACAGCAGAACAGGAGTGATTATTTCATTTGCCAAACAACATCCACCCATTAAATATTGTCTCCATACGCCAGAGCACAGAATCTGTCATACTTAATCACCATCACCTCTCTCCCTCTCTCGCCTCCCTCTGTCTCGGTCTCTCTGTCTGTTCCTCTCTCTCCCCTGCCTCTCCATTTCTCTCTGAAGCAGACACTCAAACGCACACAGAGCGGGGGCTACTGAGCTGCTATCAGTTTTGACTGGATTTGAGCTCCCTTGACCAAAAGATCCCAGGTATGGTGCATATGCTTTGTTTTTCCAGTTGCCCATGGTTATGTTATCTCCAACCTCCGAGTCCTCTTGACTGATCTGTTAGCTGCAGGAACTTCTATGGAGGTGGCAGCTATGGCGGACTCTACTGCCAAGGTTCAAAATGCTGAAACAACCAGAACATACTTGCATATGCTGATGTAGAATTGCAGTCACTGGTTTGTAGTTGGGCGCTGTCATCTTTGATACTGACACGGCGATAGACTGCCTTGGAGGGAAAGAGCTAGTTGAGGAATTGAGGTATTGCAAAGTTTCCTCTCTTCCAATGCTTGGAAACCTTCTTTGACACTTGAATCACTCTGCAAGAATAAGCAATGTATTCTTTCTTTTGCCTTGCTTCATGATGATGGTCTCTGTTTCATCTAACCTAGGAAATGTAGTAGTTGGCGGCTCTGAAGTAGAACTGACCTTTTCCTTGAAAAGTGATAGAGACCTGGGAACTCCAACAAGGATTTAAGCAATGTATGGGCTCCTCCGCTGAAGGCAACTCCCTTTGCTCTTGCACACTCTAGGCATTTGAAGCAGTATGGAAGTGCAGGTATGAACTACCAATGTCTCGTTCATATGGTCTATAGATGTGGTGTCTTGAAATTTCTCCGCATCATTCTTTTCGCATGCTTCTCGAGTCTAGCTGCAACAAAATACTTGGTCAGAAAAATGATTAGAAAATAATACAAGAGGCCTTGGATGTCAGCTACATGTGGTAGACTCGGCTTGCTGAAACCGTCTAGTTTGAACTGCATCTGACTTTGACACAACGTCACTCTGTTTTCTTTTCTATTAAATTTGAGAATCTCATTCCAAATGGCAGGCGGTGTCACCAGCGAAGAATGAAACAGGAGCAGCAGGATAGCCATCATCAATCCTGCTTCTTGGTGATAACTTGCTAGGCAACATACATGGATGGGCAGTCAGGGAAAACCATGCAGAGTCTACCGGATACATTGTCATCCCTCAAGGGGTTCAACAAGTACCTCACACCCGGTTGGATTGAATCAGTGTCCCACATCCTCAAGGAGTTGACACCAACCAAACCACAGAAAGTAATGGAAGAGGATGCTCAAAATGTATTTGAGTGTCATGACACAGAATTAGACATTAAAGTTGCGAAGATTCAAGGTATGCACTTCTAGTTCTTGCCCTCAAAACCTCCAGGCACTTCTGAAACTATTATTGTTCTTCTTTTATCGTATAACAGATGAAATGGTTTCACTGGGTGCCCAACTAAAGCAGAAAACACTGCAGAAGAGAGAGTCACTAAATAACTATTTGGACTTGAAAGGTAGAACTTTTGTCAAGTTTACTACTCCCAGGAATTTAATTGTGTTTGATCAGTATATTTCAAGAAAGAAAAATGGGTTTGCTTATCTGTTAATTATCATGCCTTATTCCCCAGGAAGTATAAGGGTGTTCTGTCGTATGAGGCCTTTCAACCATGAAGAAAGTTACAGCTCCAGAACCATGTTCACCCTTGATGAGAGTAATGTTTTCTTAAAAGTTGCTGAAACCAAGACAAAGCAATACAAGTTCGATAAGGTTTTCGACCCATGCTCAACACAAGGTATTTCATCAGATTTTTAATAAGAATCTTCCTTTCTTATTGTTTGAATTCAAGTCTACTGAAGATAGTTTGATTCTCCAGGTGATGTATTTTCTGAAGTCGAACCGGTGATAAAATCAGCTATAGATGGCTACAACGTTTGCATATTTGCCTATGGTCAGACAGGTAGTGGAAAAACTTATACAATGGTAAGATGTACTTCATCCACCACTTTCCCTCCCTCTTTCCGCACACAAAAATAAACAAAAAGTTCACAGTTCAAACACCCCAGACAGACTGAAAGGCTAATGTTTACTTGCAATTCATTACCATATGAATTAGGAAGGCAAGCCTAAAGATTTGGGTGTCATACCACGCGGGATTCAAGTACTGTTTGATCGAGCTTCAGAGAGCAACAGCAGATTTCAGTTCACTTTCAGCATGCTCGAGATATATATGGGAAACCTACGAGATCTACTGGTTCCAGGAAGCAAGACCAATGGGTTAAAGAATGTTCCGAGGTAATTTCCTAAACTTGATAGAAGGAGAATGGACTGCTTTCAAATAACAGGGTTTCTTTACAGTATGGTTTATTACCAGAACAGCTAAAGATACATATTACTCCCTCCGTAAAGAAATATAAGAGCGTTTAGATCACTAAAATAGTGATAAAAATGCTCTTATATTTCTTTACAGAGGGAATACTAAATATCAAGATATGCTGGTTCTGAACTCCCACTTGAAACAAAAAGAAGACAATGAAAGTTGGAGCCAGCTCCCGAATCCTGACTGTGATGTAGTAACAGCAATGCACAAGTAACAACTGTCAGTTGGGTGCCTGTTGTCTAATTATGTTAAATCCATATAACTAAAATGTATTATAGCTATTTTATGATATTTTAAGGAGGTGTTGGACACCATTCCAATCATGTTGGATGCCATTTCTGGATAAGTTGTACCCTTATTTCCAATATAATGACACGAGAGCTTGCTCTGTTGAGTTGTCAATATTATGCAAAATTTTGGGTAGCATGTCTTTGCATAGGTATGAGGCTGTCAGGTTCGACTGGGGCACTATGCTTTCCAGATCAAACAGGAATGCCTGTGTAGGTTCTTGGCTCAAATATTACCGAAAAAGGGTTTCCCCCACTTTATATTATAAAGCAACGATCACCGATACAGACAACGGAAACCACACAACACCACACCACACCACCACACAACACACCAAGGCCGGATACAGAAGGTACAGGAACAGCCACAACACCGCAACACTCCAAGCATACAACAAATGAGCAATAAGGGCAGAGCTTGAAGTAGTCGGAGTAGTCCACCGTGACAGACTGTCACGGAAAGACGAGGCTGAGCTCGGCGAATGTAGGCCTCCAAGACGGCGCCTTCAAGAAGGGGAACGACACCGGAGCGCCGTCGCCGCCGGATTCAAAGGATCATGGCTTTCACCTGGATCATTCGAAGGGGAAGAGTAGCCACGACGACGCCTTCAGGAAGGAGACGACGCCCACGGACGCCGCCGCCATCGGCCCGATTGAAGCCGAGCAGGGGATCGCCCCTGGCACGCACGCTCCACCTTCGAAACGCCACCGCTCGCCGAAGCACCGGCCACCACACCACCCGAGCGGCCATAGCAACCAGCCCACACCTGAGTCGCGCACCTCACCCACAAGCAGCGCGACTACCACCACCGAGGCCGCCGCCCCGGCATCCATGACCCCTCCGCAACCACCACGACGGCTAATGGACGTAACTGACCGATGAGAGGTAAAAAGGACTCCCTTCACCCCAAAACGAACCCTTGGCGGGAAGACGGCCCAGCCGGCCAGATCCAGGCAAGGGAGAGGGTTGCTAGCAGCCGCGGGCCTCGACCTCACCGCAGTCGCCGGCCTCGACCTCTCCGCAGGTGCCGGCCTCGTCCTCGCCGGAGCCACCGCACCGCGCCACCGGGGACAGGGACCAGGAGGCCTCTGCCTCCCTCCCGGGTGCAGCCCACCACCACCGGCTGGCCAACGGCACCCGTCGAGCCGCCGACGTCCACCAACAGGCCGCCACCGTCCGCCACAACCCCCAGCCGAGCAGCAGGCGAGAGGGTCGACCACCACCATCACGGTGCCATCCCCACCAGCCGGAAGACAAGGCAGGGGCCGCCGCCCGTGACCAGCACCACCCCCGGTCCGCGCCGCCCGGAGGGCCAGATCTGGCGGAGCCGCGACCAGAACCGGCCCCTAGGCACGCACCTCCAGCACGCCGCCCGCCACGCCGCAGCCCCGCCACCATCGGTGGGTTCCAACGCCGCTGCTGCTGCCGCCGCCGCTAGCGCGACACCTCGCCCAGCCGCCTCGTCCCGCACCGAGCCCGCCGAGAGAAGGCGAGATCTCTCCGGCGCGGCGCCGACCAGCCGCTGGCGCGCCGGGCGGCGGCGAGGTGGAGGAGGAGAAGGCGGGGGACCCCGGCTGCGGCGGCTAGGGTTTCCTCCTGGTCGCGAGCGGGGCGACCCGGGAGGAGGGAGGGAGCGGGGGGGACCGCTTAGCCATCTGGCTCAAATATTAAAAGGGCCTCATGTAAATATATGAACTTAAGAAGATACATCTCATGTCAATGTGGTATTGTTTAGATCAATTGATATTGTCACGTGAGTGCTTACTTGTTTTGTTCCTATCCTACCCTGCATAATGGTGTAACAGAGCCAACATATGAATGTTATCATGATTTCTTGAACACTGTAAAAACCATAAATATATAGTCAATCAAGAAATATGTGTGGAGAATCCAACTTTTACTTTTTTATGCCATTATTAAAGATCAAAATGATAGAGAGCCATTGGGGATCACAATGAAAGATAATCGTTTCCTAGGAAATAGAATCATTTTATTTAGGGAAGAGAAAGAGAATCGTACATCATCTACATGAATTGTTTGGGTAGTTCCTATGTTTTCCGATAGTGCAGGTTAACTAATTTCTGTATATCTTCACACCTTGTCAGTTTCTTTCTTTCTATGTAGAAAATTATTTAATGCATCTCTGCATACAGCCTCTCTATTAAAACGGATCCTGATGGTGGCATTGAGATTGAAAATCTAGTGGCAGTTACCGTGAATAATTTTCAAGAAGTGAAAAGATTATATGGTGTGGGGACCCGTCTTAGATCAACAGCTTCCACTATGGCTAATTCTACATCAAGTAGATCTCACTGGTAACGTATTTATGTATTTATTTATTATTGGTAAAAAAACGTATTTATTTATTTTATTGAAGAAAGCATGCCTTCTTTCATAACAATTGAGAAGACATTAACCGTGGTAGCACCTGGCTAAAAGAGGTCCTGAATCAGAAGTGGAGAACAAATGCTCACTAAACCCTCCTATGCTTGTGTAAAGAGAAATGACTCATTTTAGAAAGAGAACAGGGCGGATGGATTGCTAACCTGAAGCTTATATTCTTTTGTATTCATTTATGCAACAGTTTGATTCGCATTTCATTGACCTCCTTTGATGCACCTGAGAGGAAAAAAGCAAGAAACAAAATATGGATGATTGATCTAGGTGGAAGTGAGAGACTTGTAAAGACCAAAGCAACTGGTAAAAGGCTGAAGGAAGGCAAAGCCATAAATTTGTCATTGTCAGCCCTAGGGGATGTGATTGATGCACTACAGACTAAAAAACCTCATGTACCTTACAGGTATGTGAAATTCACCATGCTCATGTTTGACAGTTGGCACAATCATTGTTATTTTACCATTAAAGTTGAAGACAGTGATACCTTCCACTTCTTTGATTTTGCAGGAATAGTAAGCTTACACAAGTTCTGAGAGATTCTCTAGGTAAACAGAGCCTCACTGAATGTTCTGAAGGAAGTTTTTAACTTTCTTGTTTTATAAACTTAGATTTCGTGTAGCTCACCATGCTGTATTCATGTTCACAGGATGTGAGTCCAAAACATTGATGCTTGTCCATATTAGACCAAATGAGAATGATTTGTGCGAGACCGTTTGTACCTTGGGTTTTGCAACAAGAGTGAGAAGTATCCGTCTAGAAAGTGAAGAATCGCCAGTAAGTTTTTGCAATTATCACTAACATGAATATACATCCAAGAAAATGATAACGGTATTCATCATTTCTATGAGCCTATGGGTCAAATATTGCGTGGTTTAGTCAATTCAAAGCTAATGCCAAACATTTCGATTGATAAAATGACAACTCAGCCGATATGAGACTCATTTAGATCTGCCAAATTAATGAACATTCCAGAAATTAACACAATGGTATGCATTCATGCACACACCATGAGTAACCCAACAATTTTAGATATGGGTCAAAGTTTTTATCTACTTGATAACACTCTTGCTACAAGGTAAATAATATTTTGATATCAATCAGGAGGTAAAAACAAGGAAGGAAGA
Source organism: Aegilops speltoides (assembly GCA_021437245.1). Lineage (NCBI taxonomy): Eukaryota > Viridiplantae > Streptophyta > Magnoliopsida > Poales > Poaceae > Aegilops > Aegilops speltoides. The sequence goes on along the minus strand of CM038143.1, from coordinate 149,714,060 downwards.
TTTCTTAAAGGAGTTAGAGCAGACGGTCAGTAATTTGGAACAAGAATGTGACAATATTAGAAGAGAAATTAAGAAGCTCGAGGATACAGTGGAACATTTGAGAGGGCCTCAAACATCTGCTAGCACAAATTTTGCAACTTCACATCCGTCCACTCAGGAACTGAAGATTGACATGTCAAAGAATGTAAGAAGTCTGAAGAATCACAGAGAAGTTCCGCATGGGTTACCAAGGTTCATGAAGCCAACTGCTGCTAGCCAGCACAGGATAGGTTTAAACAACAATGTTCCCAGTATTAACAGGATGAAACCACCAATGCCACCAAAGAGAAGGCCTTCTTCTGTCTATGCAGAATCTGTAAGATTTCCAGTAAATGCCGATACTTGGCAGTCAGAATGCAGTTCTGAGTGCAGTATCTCCATGACAAGTGACATGAATTGGACACCGAGCATACTAGATGGGACTGAATGTAGCCAAGATGCATCAGAGTACGAGATCAAACAGGTGATTTTCTCAGAACATGAGAAACCATCACAGGGTCAAGTCATTTCCTTCAAAGAATGGCAACTTACAGAATCAGAGAATATGCAGAACAAAACTGAAGAAAGGAGTATTATAGACATTGATAATTGGATCCACCAACAAATACTTCAAAGTGCTGACACATGCCAAAGAAAAAGGGTTGTAACTGTTCCCAATGTAACTGAAGAAGAAACTTTCAATATTCCTTCACCAATTAAGATTGAAGGGACTAAAGGTTGTAAGCAAGCACAGGACGAAAAAAGTGAACTAACCCTACAACCCCCACCACTCGATGCAAAGGATATAAAGCGACCCAAGGCAGTTAATCATTTCGCCACAGCAGAATTATACAGTCCTCCATCAAGAGAACATTGCAGCACCAACGAGACAAAGAAACATATGAATGAAAATCTTGCATGTCAGGGGAGATCCAGAAGATCTCTTCAAGAAAAGCTGGATGGTTGCATGCTAAAGCTGCCAGAATCTGATCTCGATACAAGTCCTGAAATCAGGCCCCAGGAAGAGGAACACAGCATAGGTAATGTTGTCTACCATTGGAGAATGTGCTTTTGGAATAATTTATTTGGCGACAAAAGGGCATTATACATCTAGTGATATCTGGATCGGTTGATGTTATATCTTATAAACTTGGAATCAACATAGGAGAATGGATTGGCACAAAAAAATTAGAGTATGCATATACAGAAGTAGATTATTTAGAAAACAAAAGTGGGCAAAAAGATCAAAACTGCAGTCACTTAACGCTTTCATATGCATTAACATAAACAAACTTTGCTGTGTTCACATCTATTCAAGTGATTACAAACACCTGCAGATGGTTTAAATTAAATTACGTGTGGTCTAGAACTGTTTTCTCCCTCATACCCACCATCTTCATTTAGCAATGATAAGGCAGATTGAGGAAACACAGCGAAACCTGCAGATGGTAATATGGTTCTTATAGTACTTTTACTGCAAAAGTACTCGAGCGCAGCGAAGGCAAAATAAATCAAAGAAGATCATCACTAAACAAACTTGAAAAAAAAAACATAGACCATGTGTGGTTTAATGCAACTGCTGCTAGACAGTGGACTGTTGAAAAAACCTATGGCAAAGTTGTGAGCTTCACTGTTCACTGTTCAAACAAATAACTGAGCTACAGAGTCACCATCCCAGAGTGAAACTAGAATAAGCCTTCTGGAGCTTGAGTTATGGACAATAATAGAAAGAAATTCAAATTAACACGAGACTTTATGATTGCTATCTAAGGATGTTGTTTAGACTTTCCTGTGAAGGAAGAACAGTGAATTCAGCAAAATCAAATCCTAAGAGGATAATACTCCCTCCGTTCCATGGAGGGAGTAGTTTATACATAATAACTAAGAAAACAGTGATGGGATACAGTTAGGTTATACTACAAAAACTAACTGTGTTGTTGTCGCCTTAACAGAAGTAATGATGTAAATCTTTGTGATGTTACCATATTATTATATAACACAAACTGCACAATTAGCATAAATATAGTACTGTTTATTAATTTTAGTGGCCTAAATTTCCACTTCTGCACTTCTTTCAATGTACATATAGTCCCTACAGAGGCTATATGTTTACTTATTTTATTGTTTTGCACAGGAAAACTGAAAAAGTTCTTTCAAGCTCTCCAAACAGCATGGGGCTGTGTTCGTCTAGGATTAGGCATTGTCAGCCTTGGATTAGAGCACGAGTTCTTTCAAAGCTTGGTACTTTGAAGTAACTGTAATGTCGTCATTTTAAGAGGTAGTACTCACTTTTGAGAGTACACTACTTCAGGAAATGTACTGCCGGTTTGACATTGCGGCAGGTGAATTGCTGATCTGATGCTGCATTGCTGCAACAGTTGGTTTGATGCCAGATGGATTGTTCTAGGAATATAGTGGAAGTTGTAAAAAAAAGTGTTTGAGTGAACAAACTATGAATGAGAAATTTGACATATCCTGAAACAGCAACTGTTAAAGTGTGTACAGATGAAACTGCACTATATTAATTCAGTGGTCGTATTTAGCTAGCTGATTTAGTTACATGTCAAAGTAATGCATGCCATAAGGCCAGAACAGTAACTTAAGATACTATGCTACATATTCTTAGCTAAAATTCAAAGCCATGGGAAACAACTGATCACTTAACAGCAGGTAAGGGGCTCTTGTTAGTTAATAGATGGTACCCTTACCCTTACCTGTAGCCAAAGCTCACAGGCTTGGTCAGTTCGCATCATGAGAACAAATCTCTCATATAACAAGCCAACGATTACACCATCAAGGATCAGCTATCTGAATTTGGACCTTCCGTACACACACACCGATATACTCTTCGAAGAATGCTCTTACTTAATGCTCTTACGGTCTTACCCTTCTTCAATATCATGCGGTGCTTCAGGGAGCACGGCGACATAACCAATGGATTTCATGTCAGCGGTGATCTCACACAATACTTTACGTATCTTATGTAAGCAAGGATGAGATCCATCTCTGGAAGTGAACTCATGAACCACACTGTCAACTTCAATAGAACTTGCCCCTGGTACATTTCTTAAGCCCCCGTCTCTCATTGCCTTCCGAAGTTTTCTCACTTCATCCCACCTCTCCTGTTCTGCATAAATGTTTGACAGGAGAATATAGTTCCCACTATTGTGAGGCTCAAGCTCAATTAGATGCAACAGGGCTTGTTCCCCAAGGTCAGCATCACCATGGGTCCGAGCAGCAGCAAGAAGAGCTCCCCATATTGCTGCATTTGCCTTGAAAGGCATGTCCTTAACTAAGTCTCGAGCTTCCATCAAACAACCAGCACGGCCAAGTAAATCGACCATGCATCCATAATGTTCAACTCGTGGCTTAATCCTGTACTGAGATACCATGATTTGGAAATACCAGCGACCCAAATCAGTCAGTCCAATGTGGCTACATGCTGACAGGATGGCAAGAAAAGTAATGTCATTTGGTGCCACATTCTCCCTTTCCATCCGGCGGAACATATCAACAGCTTCCAAACCAAGGCCATGCAAAGCAAATCCAGCGATCAACGTCGTCCAAGTCACAATGCTCTTCTGCCCCATACCCTCAAACACCTCCACCGCCTTGGCAACACACCCGCATTTGAGGTACATGTCAATTATGGCGTTCATCAGCGGTATATGCCAGCATAACCCCCGCTTCACCACGAACATGTGCACCCATTCCCCCAAATCAACCGCTCCGAGATCCCCACAAGCCGACAACACCGACAGCATTGCTATCCCATCAGGCTCGATGCCCTCCTCAACCTGCATCCTCCGGAACACCTCAACCGCCTCTGCTGGCCGTTTCATCTGCGCATATGCTCCGATCAAGGTCGTCCACGACACGACGTTCCTCTGTGGCATAACATCGAACAGCTCACGCGCACAGACCAGGTCCCCGGACTTGACATACCCCGAGATGGTGACGTTCCAGCAAAAGATGTCCTTGTGGACCGTTTCATCGAACACACTGCGTGCGGAGGCTGCGCAGGCACAGGAGAAGTAGGCCTGAATGAGGCTGGCCGAGACGTGCGCGTCGGAGGCGAGCCCGGCACGGACGACAACGGAGTGGAGCTGCGGGCCGAGAGTGCCACGCAGGTGGGGAATCCGGGCGGCAGCGTTGAGGGACACGGAGGGGTGTGTTCGGCGGAGGAGCGCGAGGGCGTGGGGACGGAGAGGGAGGCGGAGAGAGGCGAGGAGGAGCGCCGAGAGGAGTCGCGCGTTGCGGTGGCCGCCGCGGGGGAGGAGGAAGGCGTGGGCCTGCAGGAGGTGGCGCGGGGAATCGAGTCGGTTGAGGAGGGAGAACGCGCGGTGTAGCGCTAGGGGCAGAGGCGGCAGCGGCGGCATGCGGCGGGGTGGTGACTGCCGGACAGTGGCCGGACTTCGTGCATTCGTGACGCGGGGTACCGTGTTTTGAACAGGCCTGGAGACCAAACCAACCGGGCCGGAGTTTAGTATTGGGACTTTGGGCCCGGTATCCTCTCCAAATACACACATAGGCCGGCGAAACGAATTCAGAGCGCTATCATTTTCACTAATTTTCACTCTACCTCAATTGCGACAAATGGCACGCGGCATGTGCATCACTTGTCATAACGGGCAGTTTTCCTTTTTTTCGTAGATCTGTTTATTCAAAACATTTATCTCTTAAATCGTGTGTCTAAATCTCAAATTGTTTTCACCATTGGATTCCTCGCGTCAAGATCTTCAAAACTAGATTGATTGGTTTGACGAACTTTTTTTCACGAAAACTGGACAAAAAACAAAATTGGGAGCCCATTTTTTTTCCTTTTCGACAGGCGTTTCCGAGAGGCACGGCCGTGTCTCTTGCGAAGCAAATCCTTGCCTCTCGCGGAAGCAAAATTGTGGCTCTCACGAAAGAAAAAAAGGAAACACATTTTTTTCCGTTTTCAATAGGCACGACTATGCCTCTCGCAGAAGCAAATATGTGCCTCTCACGGAAGGAAAAAAATATGTTTTTTCATTTTCGAGAGGCAGCCGTGCCTCTCACAGAAGAAATTTATGCCTCTCACGAAAGCAAAGTCGTGCCTCTAACGGAAGGAAAAAATGAAAATGCATTTTTTTTGTTTGCGAGGGGCACGGTTTTTTCGTCGGACGCGAGCCCGGCACGGACAGCCGTGCCTCTTGCGGAAGCAAAACCGTGCCTCTCACTGAAAAAAAACGTGCTTTTCCCGTTTTCGAGAGCCAGGCCATGTCTCTCGCGGAATCAAAGAAACGCATCTTTTTTTCACTTTCGAGAGGCACCTCGGCCTCGGTCTAGTGGCGGAGAAGGCGAAGACGACCGCGAGGGTACCTCCTGGTCATGCTGGCTTGGCGAGGGGAGGCTGGAGGCTACGCCTACGGCAGTGCCATGGCGACGGCAGCGTCTGCTTTGCGCGGGGAAGAAAGAAGCGATGCGAGGGAGGGGGAGTGAGGAACTAGGGTTCGTGGGGGGAGAGAGACGATCGGCAGTGGTCTTATCCGAGACCTCCTATGTGACGCATTTTGCGTCAAACAGCAGCTCGACGCACAGGGTTGACGCTTGACTGGGCCGGCCCACCAACCCTATCTTTTGTTTCCTTTCGCGCGCGACAAAAAGAGTTGTAAAACCACCAGCGAGTACCAGGAATCAATCCCACAACCTCAGACTCCAACCACGAGCCATTAGCCACTACACTACACGCCACCATCTGAAGATACAAAGTGCAGAAATATATAAGAACAGACAGTAGCGTTGAGATTTGGAAAACAATTTGAAAATATTTCTTGAAAATTGCGAGCAGTTTCAAAATGCCGTTTTTTTCGTATTCCATCTTTTTGGAAAAGTGAAGATGTTTTTTTAAATCCGATTCAAAAATGAAACACGAATAAAATTTGCAAACCACAAACAGATTCCAAAATCCGAACAATTTTCAAAAATGTTTCTGAATTTTTTTTACAAAAACACGAACATTTTTTGATATCACGAACATTTTTTAGTTTTTTTAAAAATGGAAAACAGGAACATTTTTTTAATTCAGCACCAAAAAAATAAAACCGGAACTTTTAAAATGCGAACAAAATTTGTATTGTACGCTTTTTTGGAAATGTGAACAAAATTTTAATCATGGCAATTTTTTTTTGAATTTGCGTGTATTTATTACAAAAGAATATATTTTTTGCAATTGCGTACAAAATTTGAAAACCGGAACATTTCTGAAAACACGAAAAAAAATTGGGACCTCATACAGTGGTGAAAAAAGGAACAAAATTGAAAACAAGAACATTTTTTGAAATTGTGATTAAAATCCCGAATATTTTTTTGAATTTAGAGAACAAAATTTTGAAAATAAGAACAAAATTAGAGCACGATCATTTTTTAACGAACGGACATTTTTTGAATCTTGAGAACAAATTTAGAAGAGCGGACAATTTTCTAAAGCATGAACATTTTTTTTCGAATCTTGGGAACAAATTTTGAAACGGAGAACAAATTTTGAAACACGAACAATTTCTTAAAGCACGAATATTTTTTTAATATTGAGCAAAAATTTTGAGACGGAGAACAAATTTTAAATATCCTGAACAAATTTGGAAGCGTGAACATTTTTTGAAGACGTGAACAAATTTTTTGTAAATCTGGTACATTATATGAATTTCGAAAGTTTTGAACTTTCTTGGGTAACGAGAACAAATTTTGAATTTTGAGAACATTTTTTAAAAACTGAACATTTTACGGAAACAAAAACAAAATTTGAATATTTTTATAAAAAGAGGAGAAAAGAAAATGAAATAACAAACCAAAGAAAGGAAACAAATAGAAAAAAACAAAAAAAGAAAAGAAATAAGAAACAGAAATAACTAAAAACGAAAAGAAGAAGAAAAATTCGAAAAATTCAAAAAGAACATTTTTTAAAAGCAAGAACATTTTTTGAAAATTAAGAACAAATCTGAATATGCATTTTGTTTAAAAAGATGAAATAACATTGAAAAAAATAACAAGAAAACAAAAACGAAAAAAAAGAAAAGAAAGAAGAAATTAGAAAAAGAAACAGCAAAGAAAAAACAAATAAGAAAAATAAGAACAAAGAAAAAAAAACCGGTTTAGGGAACCTAGAAGGTTCCCAAAACCAGAGAAAACCGGCTGAGAATCTCTAGAAGGTTCCCAAAACCGGAAACAGTAGAACACGTTAAATGGGCCGGCCCAAGGGTAGCGCTCGATCGCTGGCTCTGTGTGACGCGTCGACTGTTTGACGCAACGAGCGTCCAATAGGAAATTCCGTCTTATCCACTCCACGGTGCAACAGTGGCGAGGGGGGTTCGGGCGCTGGCCATGGCGTCGGCCTTTCCCTGTCGCTGGTGAGAGGTAGGGGAAAGGCCGGCTTTCGCGGGCCGGGCCGGCCTGTAGCGCGGTTGGGCCATAGTGTATAGGGTCTTTTTTTATTTTCTCTTTTTATTTGCTGCCCTTTTAATTCTCTTTTATTTTGCAAAATGTCTGGCCACCAATTCCCTTTTTTAAAATATGAGACTTTGGTTCAATAACTACCAAGCAATATTTAGCACTACCAGAAAAAGTTTGGAGACAAAATGTTTTCATTTGAATTTTTATAAAACGAAAACGGCTTAAATATTGATATTTCGGCACTGTTTTAACTAATTAAGTTCATTTAAATGTCTCAATTAATGTTGATTCCTTCATGAGAATTACCTACTGATTATTTACAAAAATATGAACACTTTACTTTTCATATTTGAAGAGATAATAATTTGATTTATTTTGAACTTAAATTTAAGTTTGGTTTTAGACTAGTAGCATTTTGGTTTAGTAAAAATTAGATGGCATGGCATGATTAGGATGTGGTCATTGTAGTTAACCCCTGGGGGTGTTATATGATTAGACCCTTAACAAGTAAAAGTAGCAGTTTTTACAATTCTTCAAGTTAAGGTTGAGTTTAGCACATGTTAAAGAGCACACAATACATTTTACACAAGCATGGCATGAGTATAGGCAACGGAAAGAGTAAAGCATGCAAGTGTAAGAATGTAAAAGAGATGGGAATTGGAATGAGCAAATGCAATGGAGACGCGGAGGTTTTTGCGTGCTTCCAATAGGTGGTGCTATCATATGTCCACGTTGATGGAGACCTCAACCCACGGAGGGTAACAGTTGCATGTCGGAGGCTCCCAAGCGACACCTAACCAATCTAGGAGACACCACTCTCCAAAAGGTAATAGATTGTGTGTAGATGATGAACTCTTTGCTCTTGTGCTTCAAATGATAGTCTCCCCAACACTCAACTCTCCCTCGCTGATTCGGCTATGGTGAAAGAAGGATTTGAGTGGAAAGCAGTTTGGGGGAGGCTAGAAATCAAGGTTCCAATGGTTGGAATGGAATCTCTTGATCTCAACACATGAATACGTGGTTCTCTCTCAGAAAATAAATGGTGAAGTGTAGTCACGTTCCGATGGCTCTCTCACTAGGTAAGAGGGGGTGGAGGGGTATATATAGCCTCCGCACGAAATCCAACCGTTACACACATTTGACCCAACTTAGTGGCACCAATCAAAAATCTTGGTGGTACCGACCTGTGTAAAAGATATGAACATAGAAGGTCTCATTGGGACCGAATGGAAACTGTAGGGGAACGTAGTAATTTCAAAAAAAAATTCCTACGCACACGCAAGATCATGGTGATGCATAGCAACGAGAGGGGAGAGTGTTGTCTACATACCCTTGTAGACCGTAAGCGGAAGCGTTAGCACAACGCGGTTGATGTAGTCGTACGTCTTCACGATCCGACCGATCCAAGTACCGAACGTACGGCACCTCCGAGTTCAAAGACACGCTCACTCGATGACGTCCCTCGAACTCCGATCCAGCCGAGTGTCGAGGAGAGTTCCGTCAAGACGACGGCGTGGTGACGATCTTGATGTTCTACGGCGCGAGGCTTCGCCTAAGCTTTATGACGATATGACCGAGGTGGAATATGGTGGAAGGGGCACCGCGACACGGCTAAGGAACGATCCGTAGATCAACTTGTGTGTCTATGGGGTGCCCCCGCCTCGTATATAAAGGAGGGAGGGAGGAGGAGGCGGCCCTAGGAGGAGGGCGCCAAGGAGTCCTACTCCCACCGGGAGTAGGATTCTTCTTTCCTAGTCCAACTAGGTCAAGGGGAAAGAGGGAAGTGGAGAAGGAAGGAAGAGGGGGCGCGCCCAAACCCTTTGTCCAATTCGGACTGGGCTTGGGAGGGCGCGCCTCCTCCGGCTCCTTCCCACTAAAGCCCATTAAGGCCCAATACTCTTCCCCGTATTCCCGTAACTCCCCGGTACTCCGAAAAATACCCGAATCACTCGGAACCTTTCCGAACTCCGAATATAGTCGTCCAATATATCGATCTTTATGTCTCGACCATTTCGAGACTCCTCGTCATGTCCCCGATCTCATCCGGGACTCCGAACTCCTTCGGTACATCAAAACTCATAAACTCATAATATAACTGTCATCGAAACCTTAAGCGTGCGGACCCTACGGGTTCGAGAACTATGTAGACATGACCTAGAACTATTCTTGGTCAATAACCAATAGCGGGACCTGGATGCCCATATTGGCTCCTACATATTCTACGAAGATCTTTATCGGTCAAACCGCATAACAACATCGTTGTTCCCTTTGTCATCGGTATGTTACTTGCTCGAGATTCGATCGTCGGTATCCAATACCTAGTTCAATCTCGTTACGGCAAGTCTCTTTACTCGTTCCGTAATACATCATCTCGCAACTAACTCATTAGTTGTAATGCTTGCAAGGCTTAAGTGATGTGCATTACCGAGAGGGCCCAGAGATACCTCTCCGACAATCGGAGTGACAAATCCTAATCTCAAATACGCCAACCCAACATCTACCTTTAGAGACACCTGTAGTACTCCTTTATAATCACCCGATTCGTTGTGACGTTTGGTAGTACCCAAAGTGTTCCTCCGCAAACGGAGTTGCATAATCTCATAGTCATAGGAACATGTATAAGTCATGAAGAAAGCAATAGCAACATACTAAACGATCGGGTGCTAAGCTAACGGAATGGGTCATGTCAATCGATCATTCAACTAATGATGTGATCCCGTTAATCAAATAACAACTCTTTGTTCATGGTTAGGAAACATAACCATCTTTGATTAACAAGCTAGTCAAGTAGAGGCATACTAGTGACACTGCTTGTCTATATATTCACACATGCATTATGTTTCCGGTTAATACAATTCTAGCATGAATAATAGACATTTATCATGAAATAAGGAAATAAATAAGAACTTTATTATTGCCTCTAGGGCATATTTCCTTGATCTCCCACTTGCACTAGAGTCAATAATCTAGTTCACATCGCCATGTGATTGAACACCAATAATCATATCTCAGATATGATTAACACCCATAGTTCACATCGTCATGTGACCAACACCCAAAGGGTTTACTAGAGTCAATAATCTAGTTCACATCGCTATGTGATTAACACCCAAAGAGTACAAAGGTATGATCATGTTTTGCTCGTGAGAGAAGTTTAGTCAACGGGTCTTTCACATTCAGATCCGTTATGTATTTTGCAATTTTCTATGTCTACAATGCTCGCACGAAGCTACTCTAGCTAATTGCTCCCACTTTCAATATGTATCTAGATCGAGACTTAGAGTCATCGGATCGGTGTCAAAACTTGCATCGACGTAACCCTTTACGCATTTAACCTTTTGTCACTTCCATAATCGAGAAACATATCCTTATTCTACTAAGGATAATTTTGACCATTGTCCGATGATCTACTCCTAGATCACTATTGTACTCCTTGCCAAACTCGGTCAGGGGTATACAATAGATCTGGTACACAAGATGGCATACTTTATAGAACCTATGGCCAAGGCATAGGGAATGACTTTCATTCTCTTTCTATCTTCTGCCGTGGTCGGGTTTTGAGTCTTACTCAATTTCACACCTTGTAACACGTGCAAGAACTCTTTCTTTGATCTGTTCCATTTTGAACTACTTCAAAATCTTGTCAAGGTATGTACTCATTGAAAAAACTTATCAAGCGCCTTGATCTATCTCTATAGATCTTAATGCTCAATATGCAAGCAGCTTCACCGAGGTCTTTCTTTGAAAAACTCCTTTTAAACACTCCTTTATGCTTTGCGAATAATTCTACATTATTTCCGATCAACAATATGTCATTCACATATACTTATCGAAATCTTGTAGTGCTCCCACTCACTTTCTTGTAAATACAAAGCTTCATCGCAAGTCTCAGATAAACTATATGCTTTGATCAACTTATCAAAGCGTATATTCCAACTCCGAGATGCTTGCACCGGTCCATAGATGGATCGCTAGAGCTTGCACACTTTGTTAGCTCCTTTGGATCGATAAAACCTTCGGTTGCATCACATACAACTCTTCCTCCGAAACCCATTCAGAATGCAGTTTTACATCCATTTGCCAAATTTCATAAATTGTGGCAATTGCTAACATGATTCGACAGACTTAAGCATCGCTACTGCTTGAGAAAATCTCATTGTAGTCAACATCTTGAACTTTGTCAAAACCTTTTTCGACAAGTCTAGCTTTGTAGATTGTAACACTACTATTCAGCGTCCGTCTTCCTCTTGAAGATCCATTTATTTTCTATGGTTTGCCGATCATCGGGCAAATCCATCAAAGTCCATACTTTGTTCTCATACATGGATCATATCTCGATTTCATGGCCTCAAACCATTTTGTGGAATCTGGGCTCATCATCGCTTCCTCATAGTTCGTAGGTTTGTCATGGTCAAGTAACACGACCTCCAGAATAGGATTACCGTACCACTCTGGTGCGGATCTCACTGCTTTTACCTACGAGGTTCGGTAGTAACTTGATCTGAAGTTTTATGATCATCATCATTAACTTCCTCACTAATTGGTGTAGGTGTCACAGAACCAATTTCGTGATGAACTACTTTGCAATAAGGGAGCTAGTATCATTACCTCATCAAGTTCTACTTTCCTCCCACTCACTTCTTTCGAGAGAAACTCCTTCTCTAGAAAGGATCCATCTTAAGCAACGAATATCTTGCCTTCGGATCTGTGATAGAAGGTGTACCCAACAATTTCCTTTGGGTATTCTATGAAGACGCACTTCTCGATTTGGGTTCGAGCTTATCAGATGAAACTTTTTCACATAAGCATCGCAACTCCAAACTTTAAGAAACGACAACTTTGGTTTCTTGCTAAACCACGTTCATATAGTGTCGCCTCAACGGATTTAGATGGTGCCCTATTTAACGTGAATGCAGTTGTCTCTAATGCATGATCCCAAAATGACATTGGTAAATCGGTAAGAAACATCATAGATTGTACTATATCCAATAAAGTACGGTTATGACGTTCGGACACACCATAACATTGTGGTGTTCCAGGTGGCGTGAGCTGTGAAACTATTCCACATTGTTTTAATTGAAGACCAAACTCAGAACTCAAATATTCGTCTCCGTGATCGATCACGAAACTTTATTTTCTTGTTACGATGATTTTTCCACTTTACTCGAAATTCTTTGAACCTTTCAACTATTTCAGACTTATGTTTCATCAAGTAGATATACCCATATCTGCTCAAATCATCTTGTGAAGGTCGAAAATAACGATACTTGCCACGAGCATCAACACTCATTGGATCGCATACATCGGTATGTATTATTTCCAATAAGTCAAGAGCTTGTTCCATTGTTCCGAGAACGGAGTTTTAGTCATCTTGCCCAAAAGGCACGGTTCGCAAGCATCAAGTGATTCATAATCAAGTGATTCCAAAATCCCATCAGCATGGAGTTTCTTCATGCGCTTTACACCAATATGACCTAAACGGCAATGCCACAAATAAGTTGCACTATCATTATTAACTTTTTGGTTTCAATATTATGAATATGTGTATCACTACGATCGAGATCCAATGAACCATTTTCATTGGGTGTGTAACCATATAAGGTTTTATTCATGTAAAGTAACAACAGTTTATTCTCTTACTTAAATGAATAACCGTATTGCAATAAACACGATCAAATCATATTCATGCTCAACGTAAACACCAAATAACATTTATTTAGGTTCAACACTAATCCCGAAAGTATAGGGAGTGTGCGATGATGATCATATCAATCTTGAAACTACTTCCAACACACATCATCACTTCACCCTTAACTAGTTTCGCTTATTCGCAACTCCGTTTCGAAGTTACTACTCTTAGCAACCGAACCAGTACCAAATACCGAGGGGTTGCTATAAACACTAGTAAAGCACACATAAAACACCAGATATCAAATATACCCTTTTTCACTTTGCCATCCTTCTTATCCACCAAATATTTAGGGCAGTTCCGCTTCAAAGGACCATTTCCTTTGCGATGTAAGCACTCGGCCAGTGCTTTGGTTCAGCTTTGGGTTTCTTCGTGGGAGTGACAACTTGCTTGTCAATCTACTTGAAGTTCCCTTTCTTTCCCTTTGCCCTTTTCTTGAAACTAGTGATCTTGTCAACCATCAACACTTGATGCTCTTTCTTGATTTCTACCTTCATCGATTTCATCATCATGAAAAACTCGGGAATCATTTTCATCATCCCTTGCATACTATAGTTCATCACGAAGTTCTACTAACTTGGTGATGGTGACTAGAGAATTCATCAATCACTATCTTATCCGGAAGATTAACTCCCAATTGATTCAGCGATTGTAGTACCTGATAATCTGAGTACATGCTCACTAGTTGAGCGATTCTCCTCCATCTTTTAGCTATAGAACTTGTTGGAGACTTCATATCTCTCAACTCGGTATTTGCTTGAAATATTAACTTCAATTCTCGAACATCTCATATGGTCCATGATGTTCAAAACATCTTTGAAGTCCCGATTCTAAGCCATAAAGCATGGTGCACAAAACTATCAAGTAGTCATCATATTGAGCTAGCCAAACGCTCATAACGCCTCAGATTCGCTCCTGCAATAGGTTTGTCACCTAGCGGTGCATCAAGGACATAATTCTTCTGCAAGCAGCAATGAGGATAAACCTCGATCACGGATCCTATCCGCATCATTGCTACTAACATCTTTCAACACAATTTTCTAGGAACATATCAAAAACAAACATATGAAAACAACAACGCGAGCTATTGATCTACAACATAATTTGCAAAATACTACCGGGACTAAGTTCATGATAAATTTAAGTTCAATTAATCATAATACTTAAGAACTCCCACTTAGACAGACATCTCTCTAGTCATCTAAGTGATCACGCGATCCAAATCAACTAAACCATAACCGATCATCACGTGTGATGGAGTAGTTTTCAATGGTGAACATCTTATGTTGATCATATCTACTATATGATTCACGCCGACCTTTCGGTCTCCGTGTTCCGAGGCCATATCTGCATATGCTAGGCTCGCAAGCTTAACTCGAGTATTCGCGTGTGCAAAACTGTCTTGCACCCGTTGTAGATGGACGAGAGCTTATCACACCCGATCATCACGTGGTGTCCAGGCACGACGAACTTTGGCAACGATGCATACTCGGGAGAACACTTCTTGATAATTTAGTGAGAGATCATCTTATAATGCTACCGTCAATCAAAGCAAGATAAGATGCATAAAAGATAAACATCACATGCAAATCAATATAAGTGATATGATATGGTCATCATCATCTTGTGCTTCGTGATCTCCATCTCGAAGCACCGCCGAGATCACCATCGCCACCGCGCGACACCTTGATCTCCATCGTAATATCGTTGTCGATACGCCATCTATTGCTTCTACGACTATCGCTACAGCTTAGTGATAAAGTAAAGCAATTATGTATGCGTTTGCATTTCATACAATAAAGCGACAACCATATGGCTCCAGCCGATTGTCGATAACCGGTTACAAAACATGATCATCTCATACAATAAAATATAGCATCATGTCTTGACCATATCACATCACAACATGCCCTGCAAAAACAAGTTAGACGTCCTCTACTTTGTTGTTGCAAATTTTACGTGGCTGCTACGGGCTTAAGCAAGAACCAATCTCACCCACGCATCAAAACCACAACGATATTTCGTCAAATAGACTCCGCTTTAACCTTCTCAAGGACCGGGCGTAGCCACACTTTCAGTTCAACTAAAGTGAGAGAGACAGACACCCGCCAATCACCTTTAAGCAACGAGTGCTCGTGGCGGTGAAACCAGTCTCGCAGAAGCGTCACGCGTAATGTCGGTCCGGCCGCTTCATCTCACAATACCACCGAACCAAAGTATGACATGCTGGTAGGTAGTATGACTTGTATCGCCCACAACTCACTTGTGTTCTACTCGTGCAAAACATCAAACCATAAAAACCTAGGCTCTGATGCCACTGTAGGGGAACGTAGTAATTTCAAAAAAAAAATTCCTACGCACACGCAAGATCATGGTGATGCATAGCAACGAGAGGGGAGAGTGTTGTCTACATACCCTTGTAGACCGTAAGCGGAAGCGTTAGCACAACGCGGTTGATGTAGTCGTACGTCTTCACGATCCGACCGATCCAAGTACCGAACGTACGGCACCTCCGAGTTCAGCACACGTTCAGCTCGATGACGTCCCTCGAACTCCGATCCAGCCGAGTGTCGAGGGAGAGTTCCGTCAGCACGACGGCGTGGTGACGATCTTGATGTTCTATCGCGCAGGCTTCGCCTAAGCTTTATGACGATATGACCGAGGTGGAATATGGTGGAAGGGGCACCGCACACGGCTAAGGAACGATCCGTAGATCAACTTGTGTGTCTATGGGGTGCCCCTGCCTCAGATATAAAGGAGGAGGGAGGAGGAGGCCGGCCCTAGGAGGAGGGCGCGCCAGGAGTCCTACTCCCACCGGGAGTAGGATTCCTTCTTTCCTAGTCCAACTAGGTCAAGGGGGAAAGAGGGAAGTGGAGAAGGAAGGAAGAGGGGGCGCGCCCCAAACCCTTTGTCCAATTCGGACTGGGCTTGGGAGGGCGCGCCTCCCGGCTCCTTCCCACTAAAGCCCATTAAGGCCCAATACTCTTCCCGTATTCCTGTAACTCCCCAGACTCGAAAAATACCGAATCACTCGGAACCTTTCCGAACTCCGAATATAGTCGTCCAATATATCGATCTTTATGTCTCGACCATTTCGAGACTCCTCGTCATGTCCCCGATCTCATCCGGGACTCGAACTCCTTCGGTACATCAAAACTCATAAACTCATAATATAAGCATCATCGAAACCTTGCGTGCGGACCCTACGGGTTCGAGAACTATGTAGACATGACCTAGAACTATTCTTGGTCAATAACCAATAGCGGACCTGGATGCCCATATTGGCTCCTACATATTCTACGAAGATCTTTATCGGTCAAACCGCATAACAACATACGTTGTTCCTTTGTCATCGGTATGTTACTTGCTCGAGATTCGATCGTCGGTATCCAATACCTAGTTCAATCTCGTTATCGGCAAGTCTCTTTACTCGCTCCGTAATACATCATCTCGCAACTAACTCATTAGTTGTAATGCTTGCAAGGCTTAAGTGATGTGCATTACCGAGAGGGCCCAGAGATACCTCTCCGACAATCGGAGTGACAAATCCTAATCTCAAATACGCCAACCCAACATCTACCTTTAGAGACACCTGTAGTACTCCTTTATAATCACCCGATTCGTTGTGACGTTTGGTAGTACCAAAGTGTTCCTCCGCAAACGGAGTTGCATAATCTCATAGTCATAGGAACATGTATAAGTCATGAAGAAAGCAATAGCAACATACTAAACGATCGGGTGCTAAGCTAACGGAATGGGTCATGTCAATCAGATCATTCAACTAATGATGTGATCCCGTTAATCAAATAACAACTCTTTGTTCATGGTTAGGAAACATAACCATCTTTGATTAACAAGCTAGTCAAGTAGAGGCATACTAGTGACACTCTGTTTGTCTATATATTCACACATGCATTATGTTTCCGGTTAATACAATTCTAGCATGAATAATAGACATTTATCATGAAATAAGGAAATAAATAAGAACTTTATTATTGCCTCTAGGGCATATTTCCTTCAGAAACATCTGGAGCGATTGATATGCAATGTTAGGGCAAAACCTCGCTTCGGTGGCACCGATTGCTGTTGGGGAACGTAACGCTTCACCAAGATCCATCTAGGAGATTCTAGCAACAAGAGAGAGAGAGAGAGAGAGAGAGTATGTGCATCTTCATACCTTTGAAGATCGCTAAGCGGAAGCGTTACTAGAACACGGATGATGGAGTCGTACTCGCGGCGATTCAAATCGCGGAAGATCCGATCTAGCGCCGAACGGACGGAGCCTCCGCATTAAACACATGTACAGCCCGGGGACATCTCCTCCTTCTTGATCCAGCAAGGGGAAAGGAGAAGTTGAGGGAGAGCTCCGGCAGCACGACGGCGTGGTGGTGGAGCCTGCAATTCTCCGGCAGGGCTTCGCCAAGCACTACGAAGGAGGAGGAAGTGTTGGAGAGGGGGGGGGGCTGCGCCAGGAGAAGGGTGCGGCAGCCCTCCCACCTCCCCACTATATATAGGGGCAAGGGAGATGGGGGTCGGCCCCCTCCATATGGATATAGAGGGGGGCGGCGCCCCCTTTAGGGTTTCCCCCAACCCTAGGCGCATGGTCCCTAGGGGGTTTGGTGCCCAGCCCACCTAGGGGTTGGTTCCCCTCCATTCAGCCCATAGGGCCCTCCGGGGCAGGTGGACCCCCGGAACCCCTTTGGTGGTCCCGGTACAATATCGGTAAACCCCCGAACACTTCCGGTGACTGAATGAGGACCTCCCATATATAAATCTTCATCTCCGGACCATTACGGAACTCCTCGTGATGTCCGGGATCTCATCCGGGACTCCTAACAACATTCAGTAACCACATACTAATTCCCATAACAACTCTAGCGTCACCAAACCTTAAGTATGTAGACCCTACGGGTTTGGGAATCATGCAAACATGACCGAGACATCTCTCTGGCCAATAACCAACAGCGGGATCTGGATACCCATGTTGACTCGCACATATTCCACGATGATCTCATCGGATGAACCACGATGTCGGGGATTCAATCAATCCCGTATACAATTCCCTTTGTCCATCGGTATGTTACTTGCCCGAGATTCGATCGTCGGTATCCCAATACCTCATTCAATCTCGTTACCGGCAAGTTTCTTTACTCGTTCCGTAATGCATGATCCCGTGACTAACTCCTTAGTCACATTGAGCTCATTATGATGATGCATTACCGAGTGGGCCCAGAGATACCTCTCCGTCATACGGAATGAAAAATCCCAGTCTCGATTCGTGCCAACCCAACAGACACTTTCGGAGATACCTGTAGTGTACCTTTATAGCCACCTAGTTACGTTGTGACGTTTGGTATACCCAAAGCATTCCTACGGTATCCTGGAGTTGCACAATCTCATGGTCTAAGGAAATGATACTTGACATTAGAGAAGCTCTTAGCAAACAAACTACACGATCTTGTGCTATGCTTAGGATTGGGTCTTGTCCATCACATCATTCTCCTAATGATGTGATCCCGTTATTAATGACATCCAATGTCCATGGTCAAAAAACCCTAACCATCTATTGATCAACAAGCTAGTCAACTAGAGGCTCACTAGGGACATGTTGTGGTCTATGTATTCACACATGTATTACAGTTTCCGGTTAATACAATTATAGGATGAATAACAGACAATTATCATGAACAAGGAAATATAATAATAACCATTTTATTATTGCCTCTAGGGCATATTTCCAACAGTCTCCCACTTGCACTAGAGTCAATAATCTAGTTACATTGTGATGAATCGAACACCCATAGAGTTTTGGTGTTGATCATGTTTTGCACGTGGAAGAGGTTTAGTCAACGGATCTGCGACATTCAGATCCGTATGCACTTTACAAATATCTATGTCTCCATCTTGAACATTTTCACAAATGGAGTTGAAGCGACGCTTGATATGCCTGGTCTTCTTGTGAAATCTAGGCTCTTTGGCAAGGGCAATAGCTCCACTGTTGTCACAGAAGAGAGTCATCGGGCCCGACGCATTGGAAATAACTCCTAGGTCGGTAATGAACTCCTTCATCTAGATTGCTTCATGTGCTACCTCCGAGGCTGCCATGTACTCCGCTTCACATGTAGATCCCGCCACGACGCTTTGCTTGCAACTGCACCAGCTGACTGCCCCACCATTCAAAATATAAACGTATCTGGTTTGTGATTTCGAGTCATCCAGATCTATGTTGAAGCTAGCATCGATGTAACCCTTTACGACGAGCTCTTCGTCACCTCCATAAACGAGAAACATATCCTTAGTCCTTTTCAGGTACTTCGGGATATTCTTGACCGCTTTCAAGTATTCCATGCCAGGATTACTTTGGTACCTCCCTACCAAAATTACGGCAAGGTTCACATCAGGTCTGGTACACAGCATGGCATACATAATAGACCCTATGGCCGAGGCATAGTGGATGACACTCATCTTTTCTCTATCTTCTGCCGAGGTCGGGCATTGAGCCGTGCTCAATTTCACACCTTGCAATACAGGCAAGAACCCCTTCTTGGACTGATCCATATTGAACTTCGTCAATATCTTATCAAGGTATGTGCTTTGTGAAAGACCGATGAGGCATCTCGATCTATCTCTATAGATCTTGATGCCTAATATGTAAGCAACTTATCCAAGGTCCTTCATTGAAAAACACTTATATATTCAAGTAGGCCTTTATGCTATCCAAAAGTTCTATATCATTTCCCATCAATAGTATGTCTCATCCACATATAATATGAGAAATGCTATAGAGCTCCCACTCACTTTCTTGTAAACACAGGCTTCTCCATAAGTCTGCATAAACCCAAATGCTTTGATCATTTCATTAAAGCGAATGTTCCAACTCTGAGATGCTTGTACCAGCCCATAGATGGAGCGCTGAAGCTTGCACACCTTGTCAGCATTCTTAGGATCGAAAAAACCTTCCTGCTGCATCATATACAATTCTTCCTTAAGGAAACCGTTAAGGAATGCCGTTTTGACGTCCATTTGCCATATATCATAATCATAGAATGCGACAATTGCTAACATGATTTAGACGGACTTCAGCTTCGCTACGGGTGAGAAAGTCTCATCATAGTCAACCCCTTGAACTTGTCGATAACCCTTAGCGACAAGCCGAGCCTTATAGACGGTCACATTACCATCCGTGTGAGTCTTCTTCTTAAAGATCCATTTATTTTCAATGGCTTTCCGATCATCGGGAAAGTCTGTCAAAGTCCATACTTTTTTTTCATACATGGATCCTATCTTGGATTTCATGGCTTCAAGCCATTTGTTGGAATCCGTGCCCGCCATCGCTTCTTCATAGTTCGAAGGTTCACCGTTATCCAACAACATGATTTCTAGGACAGGGTTGTCGTACCATTCTGGTGCGGAAGGTGCCCTTGTGGACCTACGAAGTTCAGTAGCAACTTGATCCGAAGTTCCATGATCATCATCATTAACTTCCTCTCTACTCGGTGTAGGCACCACAGAAACATCTTCCTGAGTTGCGCTACTTTCCGGTTCAAGAGGCAGTACTTCATCAAGTTCTACTTTCCTCCCACTTACTTCTTTCAAGAGAAACTCTTTCTCCAGAAAGGATCTGTTCTTGGCAACAAAGACCTTGCCTTTGGATCTGAGGTAGAAGGTATACCCAATGGTTTCCTTAGGGTATCCTATGAAGACGCATTTTTCCGACTTGGATTCGAGCTTTTCAGGTTGAAGTTTCTTGACATAAGCATAGCACCCACAAACTTTTAGAAACGACAGCTTAGGTTTCTTCCAAAACCATAATTCATATGGTGTCATCTCAACAGATTTAGACGATGCCCTATTTAAAGTGAGTGCGGCTGTCTCTAAAGCATAACCCCAGAATGATAGCGGTAAATCGGTAAGAGACATCATAGATCGCGCCATATCCAATAGAGTGCGATTACGACATTCGGACACACCATTACGCTGAGGTGTTCCAGGCGGCGTGAGCTGTGAAACAATTCCACATTTCCTTAAGTGCATACCAAACTCGTGACTCAAATATTCTCCTCCACGATCTGATCGTAAGAACTTTATTTTCCTGTCACGTTGATTCTCCACCTCACTCCGAAATTTCTTGAACTTTTGAAAGGTCCCAGACTTGTGTTTCATTAAGTAGACATACTCATATCTACTTAAGTCAGTGAGGGTGAGGACATGATGATAGCCACCGCGAGCCTCAACGCTCATTGGACCGCACACATCAGTATGTATTATTTCCAACAAGTTGGTTGCTCGCTCCATTGTTCCGGAGAACGGAGTCTTGGTCATTTTGCCCATGAGGCATGGTTCGCATGTGTCAAATGATTCATAATCAAGAGACTCCAAAAGTCCATCTGTATGGAGTTTCTTTATGCGTTTGACACAAATGTGACCAAGGCGGCAGTGCCACAAATATGTGGGACTATCATTATTAACCTTACATCTTTTGATAATCACACTATGAATATGTGTAACATCACGTTCGAGATTTAGTAAAAATAAACCATTGACCAGCAGGGCATGACCATAAAACATATCTCTCATATAAATAGAACAACCATTATTCTCGGATTTAAGTGAGTAGCCATCTCGCATTAAACGGGATCCAGATACAATGTTCATGCTCAAAGCTGGCACTAAATAACAATTATTGAGGTTTAAAACTAATCTCGTAGGTAAATGTAGAGGTAGCGTGCCGACGGCGATTACAAACCATTCCCGACGCGCATCGTCACCTCGTCCTTTGCCAGTCTCCACTTATTCCGCAGCTCCTGTTTTGAGTTACAAATATGAGCAACTGCACTGATACGTCTCCAACGTATCTATAATTTTTTATTGTTCATGCTATTATATTATCTGTTTTGGATGTTTAATGGGCTTTACTATGCACTTTTATATTATTTTTGGGACTAACTTATTAACCGGAGGCCCAACCCAAATTGTTGTTTTTTTTGCCTATTTCAGTGTTTTGCAAAAAGGGAATATCAACCGGAGTTCAAACGGAAAGAAACCTTCGGGAGAGTTATTTTTGGAACAAATGCAATCCAGGAGACTTGGAGTGGACGTCAAGGAACAAACAAGTCAGCCACGAGGTAGGAGGGCACGCCCAGGGGGGTAGGCG
The DNA here is from genome assembly GCA_021437245.1 of Aegilops speltoides. NCBI lineage: Eukaryota > Viridiplantae > Streptophyta > Magnoliopsida > Poales > Poaceae > Aegilops > Aegilops speltoides. Next base: position 149,691,786 of record CM038143.1, on the reverse strand, counting down.
CGCACCCCACCCTCGTGGGCCCCTCATGGCTCCCCCGACCGACTTCCTTCGCCTATATATACTCATATACCCTAAAAACATCCAGGAGCACCACGAAACCCTATTTCCACCGCCGCAACCTTCTGTACCCATGAGATCCCATCTTGGGCCCTTTTCTGGTTCTCCGTCGGAGGGGGAATCAATCACGGAGGGCTTCTACATCAACACCATAGCCTCTCCTATGAAGTGTGAGTAGTTTACCATAGACCTTTGGGTCCATAGTTATTAGCTAGATGGCTTCTTCTATCTCTTTGGATCTCAATACAAAGTTATCCTCGATCTTCTTGGAGATCTATTCGATGTAATTCTTTTTGCGGTGTGTTTGTCGATATCCGACGAATTGTGGGTTTATGATCAAGATTATCTATGAACAATATTTGAATCTTCTCTGAATTCTTTTATGTATGATTTGTTATCTTTGCAAGTCTCTTCGAATTATCAGTTTGGTTTGGCCTACTAGATTGATCTTTCTTGCAATGGGAGAAGTGCTTAGCTTTGGGTTCAATCTTGCGGTGTCCTTTCCCAAAGGATGTTAGGGCAGCAAAGGCACGTATTGTATTGTTGCCATTGAGGATAAGAAGATGGGGTTTATATCATATTGCTTGAGTTTATCCCTCTACATCATTTCATCTTGCCTAATGCGTTACTCTGTTCTTATGAACTTAATACTCTAGATTCATGTTGGATAGCGGTCGATGTGTGGAGTAATAGTAGTAGATGCATAATCGTTTCGATCTACTTGTCGTGGACGTGATGCCTATATACATGATCATGCCTTGATATTTTCTCATAACTATGCACTTTTCTATCAATTGCTCGACAGTAATTTATTCACCCACCATAATACTTATGCTATCTTGAGAGAAGCCACTAGTGAAACCTATGGCCCCCGGGTCTATTTTCCATCATATAAGTTTCCGGTCTACTTTATTTTGCAATCTTTACTTTCCAATCTATATCATAAAAATACCAAAAATATTTATCTTATTATCTCTACTAGATCTCACTTTTGCAAGTGATCGTGAAGGGATTGACAACCCCTTTATCGCGTTGGTTGCAAGGTTCTTATTTGTTTGTGCAGGTACGAGGGATTTGCGTGTAGCCTCCTACTGGATTGATACCTTGGTTATCAAAAACTGAGGGAAATACTTACGCTACTTCGCTGCATCACCCTTTCCTCTTCAAGGGAAAACCAACACATGCTCAAGAGGTAGCAAGAAGGATTTCTGGCGCCATTGTCGGGGAGGTCTACGCACAAGTCAAGACATACCAAGTACCCATCACAAACTCTTATCCCTTGCATTACATTATTTGCCATTCGCCTCTCGTTTTCCTCTCCCCCACTTCACCTTGCCGTTTTATTCGCCCTCTTTTTCCCGTTCGCCTCTTTTTTGCTTGTTTCTTGTGTGCCTGTTTGCCTTGATGGCCTTGCCTAAAAACGTTGATCCTCACCTTAGAAGGTTGGAAGAAATCAAAAACAACGTTAGAAGCTTTATGACTTTACAATTTGAGCATAATGATTTCTTTAGAAACGAGTTTAAAGAATAAAAAAGCTTTATGGAATACATGAATAAAGAGCTTGATGATACGTCTAAGGAATTTTATGGTTTGAAATCTCAGTTTGACGTCTTGAAAACTTAATAGCCCAAATTTCGGATAAGCAGGCTACCTTAGTTAATAAGATAACCGCCAAACCAGAAGGGTTAGAAGGAAATAATGATGAAGATCTAAAAGTGATTGATGTGTCCCCTATTAAATGTTTGTTTTTCAATATGAATCTTGATAATGATGGGACTGAAGATGAGTCAACTTTAGTTAAAAAGACGTCCCAATGATTCAGAGTTTTTAGTTCTTGATGCAAAAATTGTTAAAAGTGGGATTGAAGAGGTCAAAACTTTACATAGCAATGAACCCACTATTTTGGATTTCAAGGAATTTAATTATGATAATTGTTCTTTAATAAAATTGTATTTCCTTGTTGCAATCCGTGTTAAATTCTCCTCGTGCTTATAGTCAAAATAAAGCTTTTACCAAACATATCGTTGATGCTTTAATGCAATCTTATGAACAAAAGCTTGAATTAGAAGTTTCCATCCCTAGAAAACTTTATGATGAGTGGGAACCTACTATTAAAATTAAAATTAAAGATCATGAATGCTATGCTTTGTGTGATTTGGGTACTAGTGTTTCCACGATTCCAAAACTTTGTGTGATGTGTTAGGTTTCCGTGAATTTGATGATTGCTCTTTAAATTTGCACCTTGCGGGTTCCACCATTAGCAAACCTATGGGAAGGATTAATGATGTTCTTATTGTTGCAAATAGGAATTATGTGCCCGTAGATTTTATTGTTCTTGATATAGATTGCAATCTTTCATGTCCTATTATTCTTGGTAGACCTTTACTTAGAACGATTGGTGCAATTATTGATATGAAAGAAGGAAATATTAGATTCTAGTTTCCATTAAGGAAAGGCATGGAACACTTTCCTAGGAAAAAAATCAAATTACCTTATGAATCTATTATGAGAGCCACCTATGAATTGAATACCAAAGATGGCAATACTTAGATCTATTCTCGCTTTTATGCCTAGCTAGGGGCGTTAAACGATAGCGCTTGTTGGGAGGCAACCCAATTTTATTTTTGTTCTTTACTTTTTGTTCCTGTTTAGTAATAAACAATTCATCTAGCCTCTGGTTAGATGTGGTTTTATGTTTTAATTAGTGTTTGTGCCAAGTAAAACCTATAGGATAACCTACGGGGATAATTAATTTGATCTTGCTGAAAAACAGAAACTTTTGCATGCACGAGAATAATTTTAATAAATCACAGAAACGTGCTTTTCAGTTGATTCTTTTTGAAGAAGATTAATAAACAAATTGCCTATGAATTACTATTTTTGTAGAATGTTTGGGGTTCTAGGAGTATTCGAAAGTTACAGATTACTACAGACTGTTCTGTTTTTGACAGATTCTGTTTTTCGTGTGTTGTTTGCTTATTTTGATGAATCTATGGCTAGTATCGGGGAGTATGAACCATAGGGAGGTTGGAATACAGTATGTTTAACACAAATATAAATAAATAATGAGTTCATTACAGTACCTTAAAGTGGTGGTTTGTTTTCTTGCACTAACGGAACTCATGAGATTTTCTGTTGAGTTTTGTGTTGTGAAGTTTTCAAGTTTGGGTAAAGATTTGATGGATTATGGAATAAGGAGTGGCAAGAGCCTAAGCTTGGGGATGACCAAGGCACCCCAAGGTAAAATTCAAGGACAAACAAAATCCTAAGCTTGGGGATGCCCCGGAAGGCATCCCCTCTTTCGTCTTCGTCCATCGGTAACTTTACTTAATGCTATATTTTTATTCACCACATGATATGTGTTTTGCTTGGAGCATCTTGTATGATTTGAGTCTTTGATTTTTAGTTTACCACAATCATCCTTGCTGTACACACATTTTGGGAGAGACACACATGAATCGGAATTTATTAGAATACTCTATGTACTTCACTTATATCTTTTGAGCTAGACAATTTTGCTTTAGTGCTTCACTTATATCTTTTTAGAGCACGGTTGTGGTTTTATTTTGTAGAAATTATTGATCTCTCATGCTTCACTTATATTATTTTGAGAGTCTTTTAGAACAGCATGGTATTTGCTTTGATTATAAAATTAGTCCTGATATGATGGGCATCCAAGACAGGTATAATAAAAACTATCATAAAGAGTGCATTAAACACTATGATAAATTTGATACTTGATAATTGTTTTGAGATATAAAGGTGGTAATGTTAGAGTCATGCTAGTTGGGTAATTATGAAATTGAGAAATACTTGTGTTAAAGTTGGCAAGTCCCGTAGCATGCACGTATGGTGAATGTTGTGTGACAAATTTGAAGCATGGGGTGTTCTTTGATTGCCTTCCTTATGAGTGGAGGTCGGGATCGCGCGATGGTTAACTCCTACCAACCCTTCCCCTAGGAGCATGCGAGTAGTACTTTGCTTCGAGGGATAATAAACTTTTGCAATAAGTATGAGTTCTTTATGACTAATGTGAGTCCATGGATTATATGCACTCTTACCCTTCCGCAACTTGCTAGCCTCTACGGTACCATGCATTGCCCTTTCTCACCTTGAGAGTTGGTGCAAACTTCGCCGGTGCATCCAAACCCCATGATACGATACACTCTATCACACATAAACCTCCTTATATCTTCCTCAAAACAGCCACCATACCTACCTATTATGGCATTTCCATAGCCATTCCGAGATATATTGCCATGCAACTTTCCACCGTTCTGTTTATTATGACACGCTCCATCATTGTCATATTGCTTTTGCATGATCATGTAGTTGACATTGTATTTTTCACAAAGCCACCTTTATAATTCTTTCATACATGTCGCTCTTGATTCATTGCATATCCCAGTACACCGCCGGAGGCATTCACATAGAGTCATATTTTGTCCTAAGTATTGAGTTGTAATTCTTGAGTTGTAAATAAATAGAAGTGTGGTGATCTTCATTATTAGAGCATTGTCCCATGTTAGGAAAGAATGATGGAGACTATGATTCCCCCACAAGTCGGGATGAGTCTCCGGACTTTATGAAAAATAAAAGAGGCCAAAGAAGCCCAAATATAAAAAAGAGGCCAAAGAAGCCCACCAAAAAAAGAGAAAAAAAGGAAAAAAATGAGAGAAAAAGAGAGAAGGGACGATGTTACTATCCTTTTTACCACACTTGTGCTTCAAAGTAGCACCATGATCTTCATGATAGAGAGTCTCCTATGTTGTCACTTTCATATGCTAGTGCGAATTTTTCATTATAGAACTTGGCTTGTATATTCCAATGATAGGCTTCCTCAAAATGCCCTAGGTCTTCATGAGCAAGAAAGTTGGATGCACATACACTTAGTTTATTTTGATGAGCTTTCATACATTTATAGCTCTAGTGCATCCGTTGCATGGCAATCCCTGCTCCTCGTATTGGCATCAATTGATGGGCATCTCCATAGCCCATTGATTAGCCGTGTCAATATGAGACTTTCTCCTTTTTTTGTTTTCTCACATAATCCCTATCATCATACTCTACTCCACCCATAGTGCTATATCCATGGCTTACGCTCATGTATTACGTGAGGGTTGAAAAGGCTAAAGCGTGTTAAAAAGTATGAACCAATTGCTTGGCTTAAACCGGGGTTTGTGCATGATGGGAGCATTTTGTGTGACGAAAATGAAGCATGGCCTAACTATATGATTTTGTAGGGATAAGCTTTCTTTGGCTATGTTATTTTGATAAGACATGATTACTTTGTTAGTATGCTTGAAGTATTACTATTTTTATGTCAATATTAAAGTTTTATCTCAAATCTTTTGGATCTAAACATTCATGCCACAATAAAGAAAGTTACATTGAGAAATATGCTAGGTAGCATTCCACATCAAAAATTCTGTTTTTATCATTAACCTACTCGAGGACGAGCAGGAATTAAGCTTGGGGATGCTTGATACGTCTCCAACGTATCTATAATTTTTTATTGTTCCATGCTATGATATTATCTGTTTTGGATGTTTAATGGGCATTACTATGCACTTTTATATTATTTTTGGGACTAACCTATTAACCGGAGGCCCAGCCCAAATTGCTTCTTTTTTTCCTATTTAAGTGTTTTGCAGAAAAGAATATCAAACAGAGTCCAAACGGAATGAAACCTTCGGGAGAGTTATTTTTGGAACAAACGCAATCCAAGAGACTTGGAGTGGACGTCAAGAAAGAAACGACGCGGCCTCTCCGATGAAGTGTGAGTAGTTTACCACAGTCCTTCGGGTCCATAGTTATTAGCTAGATGGCTTCTTCTATCTCTTTGGATCTCAATACAAAGTTCTCCTCGATCTTCTTGGAGATTTATTCGATGTAATTCTTTTTGCAGTGTGTTTGTCGAGATCCGATGAATTGTGGGTTTATGATCAAGATTATCTATGAACAATATTTGAATCTCCTCTGAATTCTTTTATGTATGATTTGTTATCTTTGCAAGTCTCTTCGAATTATCAGTTTGTTTTGGCCTACTAGATTGATCTTTCTTGCAATGGGAGAAGTGCTTAACTTTGGGTTCAATCTTGCGGTGTCCTTTCCTAGTGACAGCAGGGGCAGTAAGGCACATATTGTATTATTGCCATCGAGGATAAGAAGATGGGGTTTATATCATATTGCTTGAGTTTATCCCTCTACATCATGTCATCTTGCCTAATGCGTTACTCTGTTCTTATGAACTTAATACTCTAGATGCATGTTGGATAGCGGTCGATGTGTGGAGTAATAGTAGTATATGCATAATCATTTCGATCTACTTGTCGTGGACGTGATGCCTATATACATGATCATGCCTAGATATTTTCTCATAACTATGCACTTTTCTATCAATTGCTCGACAGTAATTTGTTCACCCACCGTAATACTTATGCTATCTTGAGAGAAGCCACTAGTGAAACCTATGGCCCCCGGGTCTATTTTCCATCATATAAGTTTCCGATCTACTTTATTTTGCAATCTTTACTTTCCAATCTATATCATAAAAATACCAAAAATATTTATCTTATTATCTCGACTAGATCTCACTTTTGCAAGTGGCCATGAAGGGATTGACAACCCCTTTATCGCGTTGGTTGCAAGGTTCTTATTTGTTTGTGCTGGTACGAGGGATTTGCGTGTAGCCTCCTACTGGATTGATACCTTGGTTCTCAAAAACTGAGGGAAATACTTACGCTACTTTGCTGCATCACCCTTTCCTCTTCAAGGGAAAACCAACGCATGCTCAAGAGGTAGCATGCACCGATATCAAATACCCAGGAGCTACTACGAGTACTGGTAAGGTACACATCAATAACATGTATATCACATATACCTTTGGTGTTGCCGGCCTTCTTGTCCGCTAGGTACTTGGGGCAGTTCTGCTTCCAGTGACCATTTCCCTTGCAATAAAAGCACTGAGTCTCAGGCTTGGGTCCATTGTTTGGCTTCTTCCCGGCAACCGATTTACCGGGCGCAAACTCCCATGCCGTCCTTCTTGAAGTTCTTTTTATCCTTGCCTTTCTTGAAACTAGTGGTCTTATTCACCATCAACACTTGATGTTCCTTTTTGATTTCCACCTCCGTTGATTTCAGCATTGAATATAACTCAGGAATGGACTTCTCCATCCCTTGCATATTGTAGTTCATCACAAAGCTCTTGTAGCTAGGTGGCAGCGACCGGAGGATCCTGTCAATGACCGAGTCATCTGGAAGATTAACTCCCAGCTGAGAAAAACAGTTGTGCAACCCAGACATGGTGAGTATGTGCTCACTGACAGAACTGTTTTCCTCCATCTTACAACTGTAGAACTTGTTGGAGACTTCATATCTCTCGACCCGGGCATGAGCTTGGAAAACCATTTTCAGCTCTTGGAACATCTCATATGCTCTGTGCTGCTCAAAACACTTTTGGAGCCCTGGTTCTAAGTTGTAAAGCATGCCTCACTGAACCAGGGAGTAATCATCACTACATGACTGCCAGGCGTTCATAACGTTTTGATTTGATGGGAAAATGGGTGTGTCACCTAGCGGTGCTTCAAGGACATATGCTTTCTTGGTAGCTATGAGGATGATCCTCAAGTTCCGGACCCAGTCCGTATAGTTGCTACTATTGTCTTTCAGCTTGGTTTTCTCTAGGAACGCATTGAAGTTGAGGGCAACATTAGCGTGGGCCATTTGATCTACAAGACATATTGCAAAGATATTTTAGACTATGTTCATGATAATTAAGTTCATCTAACCAAATTATTTAATGAACTCCCACTCAGATAGACATCCCTCTAGTCATCTAAGTGATACATGATCCGAGTCAACTAGGCCGTGTCTGATCATCACGTGAGATGGACTAGTCATCACCGGTGAACATCTCCATGTTGATCGTATCTACTATACGACTCATGTTCGACCTTTCAGTCTCTTGTGTTCCGAGGCTATGTCTGTACATGCTAGGCTCGTCAAGTCAAACCTAAGTGTTTTGCATGTGTAAATCTGGCTTACACCCGTTGTATGCGAATGTTAGAATCTATCACACCCGATCATCATGTGGTGCTTCGAAACAACGAACTTTCGCAACGGTGCACAGTTAGGGGGAACACTTTCTTGAAATTTTTAATGAGGGATCATCTTATTTATGCTACCGTCGTTCTAAGCAAATAAGATGTAAAACATGACAAACATCACATGCAAATCATAAAGTGACATCATATGGCCAATATCATCTTGCGCCTTTGATCTCCATCTTTGAGGCGCGGCATGATCACCTTCGTCACCGGCAGGACACCATGATCTTGATCATCGTGTCTTCATGAAGTTGTCTCGCCAACTATTACTTCTACTACTATGGCTAACGGTTAGCAATAAAGTAAAGTAATTGCATGGCGTTTTCATTGATACGTAGGTCATACAAGACAACTCCTATGGCTCCTGCCGGTTGTAATACTCATCGACATGCAAGTCGTGATTCCTATTACAAGAACATGATCAATCTCATACATCACATATATCACTCATCACATTCTTTTGGCCATATCACATCACATAGCGTACCCTACAAAAACAAGTTAGACGTCCTCTAATTGTTGTTGCATGTTTTTACGTGGCTGCTATGGGTTTCTAGCAAGAACGTTTCTTACCTACGTAAAAGCCACAACGGTGATATGCCAATTGCCATTTACCCTTCATAAGGACCCTTTTCATCGAAGCCGATCTGACTAAAGTGGGAGAGACAGACACCCGCTAGCCACCTTATGCAACAAGTGCATGTCAGTCGGTGGAACCTGTCTCACGTAAGCGTACGTGTAAAGTCGGTCCGGGCCGCTTCATCCCACAATACCGCCGAACCAAGATAAGACTAGTTAAGGTAAGCAAATTGAACAAACCAACGCCCACAACTACTTGTGTTCTACTCGTGCATAGAATCTACACATAGACCTAGCTCATGATACCACTGATGGGGAACATAGCAATAATTCAAAATTTTCCTACACATCACCAAGATCCAGCTAGGAGATTCTAGCAACAAGAGAGAGAGGATGTTCATCTTCATACCTTTGAAGATCGCTAAGCGGAAGCGTTACTAGAACGCGGATGATGGAGTTGTACTCGCAGGGATTCAAATCGTGGAAGATCTGATCTAGCACTGAACGGACGGCGCCTCCGCGTTCAACACACATATAGCCCGGGGATGTCTCCTCCTTCTTGATCCAGCAAGGGGAGAGGAGAAATTGAGGGAGAGCTCCGGCAGCACGACGACGTCATGGTGGAGCTTGCAGTTCCCCGGCAGGGCTTCGCCAAGCACTACCACTACTAGAGAAAAGCTTACCAGTAGCGCTGGTTTTTTTGCTACCAGTAGCGCGGGAACCAGCGCTACTGCTATTTTGTAGCAGGAGCGCTTCTAGACCAGCGCTACTGGTAAGTTCAAGTACTAGTAGCATGTTTTTAGGACAACGCTACTGCTAACATTTATGTCTTTTTTTAATATTTTGGCGTTATACATGTTTAAACAGATATATCTTTTATACTATAACAACTCATCATGAACTAGTCTGTTTAAATAGCATATTCATTACCACTAGTCATCACCACCAAACAATGTTCATCAATGAGACATCATATATATAACAAGTTGGTCACTAGTCATAATCACAACTCCTCATCCTCCTCATCAACTCTAACACATTATAGCACATAATAACACATTCTACCTAGGACCTACTCCTCTCATAGGACCTACTCTACCCTCTCTTAGGTAAAACATCATAAAACAAAATAGACATTGACTCTTCATTAAGGAAACTGAACTCTCCATAATGAAGAACGGAGATCATCCTGTCTCCAAGTCTTGGCCTACGCACAATGTTGCGTCCAAGTAGCTCTCTACGATGGTTGAAACATTTTTTCCAATCTTTTATTATCATGGCTTCCACGCTTTTAGAAATCCGGTATGGACAGGAGTGATGTGGATACTGTGGCTGACCTGGCCGTGGTGGCCGTAAGCTCATAACGTCAACGTGACCTCTTGGCAACATCAGATGAGGCACACAATCCATCAGGATTTTCTGTTAAAAAACATAGTAATAACTTTGTAGTTAGCAATGTATTTTAGTTTTAGAAAAATTTATGCAAAAGATGCACGGATGTCGTAATAGTACAAAATCTTACCATGATATCTCCATTGATGTTACCGTAGCACACCGCGTGCACTAGTGGCACATATGGACCATAATTTTGAGGAATTCAATATTAGCTATTGTAATTCTCAAGATCAGTAAAAAATGTGATCAGACCATCTTTCTCCTTATAAGTTAATTGTGTTTCATCATTGTAGTAGTAGGTTCTGTCTACCATCTTCCGTACATTTTTTGAAGAATGAAAATAAGCTGTCAATGGAAATAAACTGTCAAATATTTTGAAATAAACAATATAAATTACTTAGTAAATATGTTTAAGAAACTCACACAGCGGTAGAACTGGAAGCGTGTCAACAAGGACCCACATGGTCATATCATTTTCATCGATGTCAGGATCACCAAGATCGAAGGTGAGAAGCATACCCTCATGAAAATCATACGCCTTGGAAAGGGCTTCCCAATTCGGGCAACCAAAATTGGATGAGTTCACAGAATTGTATAGTTTTACAGCAAAATCATAACCATGATGGGTCCTTAGTTGAATTATCTTTGTCTCCGTGCTTTCATGATTTTCAAACCCCATCTTCTCCAAGACATAGCTTCTTGCATGGCATGGGATAAGCTAGTCGAATTGTAAAAGACGGAAATTACACGTTGAAGAAGCAGAGAAGTCGTGCAAAAATAACAAAAAACACTTGTCATCGTTGCGTACCGTATCAACATCGAAGGTCTCTTGGAGCTTGATGCTGAAGCGCCGACCTTCTACCAGGTGAGGCCTATCGCACATACCGCGCTTATCTTCGCAGTAAATGCACATAGCGAATTCCCTTTCATCGTCAGACATTTCCTAATAGGTAATTAATAATCCATCATCGAATACATATATAGTAGTTTGTAGCAAAGATCATCATATGACAACTAAAACACCTAAAATTTGTAGTTTGTAGTAGTTTGTAGCAAAGATCATCATATAACAACTAAAACACCTAAAATTTGTAGTTTGTAGTAGTTTCTAGCAAAGATCATCATATAATCCATCATGAATACATATATAGTAGTTTGTAGCACAAACCGCGCTCATCTTTTGCATTCAATAAGCAAATAACTAATAGGTAATTAATAAGCCATCATCAAATACATATATAGTAGTTTGTAGCAAAGATCATCATATAATATCACTAATACATCTCGAATAATAGCTCCTCTAGGTTCAGTGTGCCGCGGTGGACACCCAAAGAAAAGGAACCATCACCGGATCATAGCTCCGGTGAGATCCCCAAAGAAACTGCCAGGTATTGGAGAACCGGCCATTCGCCAACTCAACCAAGTAGCGCTGGAGGTGCGCGTTCTCCTCCATGACACGGTGTTGCACCACCTGCGCGGGGGACTCAAGCCTCTCCACCGATGCAGGCCCACGTGACCGCCACCAAAGAAGCTCCGGGTCGACGACGGGCTGGCTCCTCACTAAGCTGCGCTCACCAGAAGGTAGCACAACCAGTACTAGCTCGGCGGAGCCCAGTCCTGGACATGGCCCCTCGGCTCAACCAGGAGTCCTCTGCCAATTCGACGACGAGGATGCAGGATAGGCATCGTCGATGTCGAGAACAAAATGCTTAATTATGGAAACAAAATTAATAAACACTTAGCAAAATTTGGCATGACCTTTGCTAAAAACAGGACATATCGAGCGCCTGAAATTTGCCAGAATGTAAACGAATTGACATTTCTGGCGAAACAAAGGCCACTCAAAAAAATATGACATGTCCAAAATGTGACATGTTCAAAACATGACATGTCCACTGCAAGTTTGCATATAACAGGAAAAATTGCTTTAACTAAAAAAATAACAACAATTGCTTTAACTAAAAAAATACCTAGAATTTTGTTAACTACACCTAAAACAACTAAAACACCTAAAATTCTGTTAACTACACCTAAAACAACTAAAACACCTAAAACTCTTTTAAATACACTTAAAACACCTAAATTCTATTAACTACACCTAATTAAAAACCTAGCTGAATTTTTGTCCTAACTTTAAAACCTAGCTAAATTTAAAAACCTAGGGTTCATACGAATTAACTAGGGTTCATACCTAATCTGTCCTAGCAAGGGTTCAATCATAACCTACATTACTCTAATAACCTACATTTTTTCAACTACATAGGATTCAAAATAACTACTCTAATAACTATAATTAGGAAGGAAGGGAGGACGAGGAAGGAGGGAGGAGTACCAATCGGTGGAGGAGGGCAGGTGGGGCCGGGGGGCAGAGGAGGAGGCCGACGATGGGAGCTGGGCGGTCAAGGGGAGGAGGGCATGCTGGGGAGCTAGGCGGCCGGGGAGGAGGGCACAGGCGCGAGGGCGGCCAACGCAGGGAGGAGGGCTTGCGGGGATGGCAAAGGGGATCGACGGTGCAGGCAGGGGATGAGGGAGGAGTGCGGAGTGTGAGTGAGAGATGAGGCCGGGCCAGGGGCGCGTGGGCTGGGGGAGGTAGTGGGCTTAACAGTAGCGCGGGCGACGGGCCAGCGCTACTGCTAAGCCCACTAGTTGTAGCGTTGGTTGGGCGAAAAGCGCTGCTAATATTTACTGATCAGGGGGTGTGGTGTTTTACACTTAGCAGTAGCGTGGGGCTAGGTAATAGGCGCTGCTGCTAACAGTTACCAGTAGCGCTCTTTCTAGGCAGCGCTACTACTAACTACTAGTAGCGCGGGGTCATAAACAAACACTACTGGTAAACTTCTATCTATAAGCGTTTTCCTAGTAGTGTACGGAGGAGGAGGAAGTGTTGGAGAGGGGGAGGGCAGCGCCAGGGGAAGGGTGCACCAGCCCTCCCACCTCTCCACTATATATAAGGGCAAAGGAGAGGGGGCCGGCCCCCTCCAGATGGATCTAGAGGGGGGCAGCGGCCAACGGGGGAGGCATGCCCCCCAAGCCAAGGGGGGCGCCCCCTTTAGGGTTTCCACCCAACCCTAGGCGCATGGGCCCTAGGGGGGTTTGGCGCCCAGTGAAAGCACAAGTGCTCCCTGGGTGATTTTGGTCATTAATGTCAACATATCTCTTGTTGGACTAATACTCTTACCTAGTATGTTTCAGATAAGTTCAACAATGGAGTGGCATGGACTAGAGGATGTCGAACCCCTTCAAGATGCTAAGGACAAAGGATTGGCTCAAGCGCAAAGCACAAGACTACATTTTACTTTTATTGATCCAAGATCACATTGAGTCCATAGGAAAGCCAATACTATTAAGAGGGGATGAGGTGTTGCTTAATGGCTTGCTTTCTCAAAGTGCTTAGTTATATGCTCCAAAGCCCTCAACCGCTTTCTCACATCCACATATGTCCCAAACCAAAAGTCAAACTCGGCCCCACCGAAACTTCCTATCCGGCGCCACCAAGTTCAATTGACATAGCACTGCCAGAAACCCTAATCAAGTCGGTCTCACTGATGGGATCTCGGTCTCACCGAGATGGGCTTGCAAACTCTTTGTTGCCTATTGCAATAATTTCGGTCCCACCGAGATATGCAATCAGTCCCACCGATTTTGCTTGGCCAACTCTCTACTTCGCTTATTACCCAAATCGGTCCCACCGAGTTTGTGTAATCGGTCAAACCGAGTTGAGGCTTTACCCTAACCCTAGCACATCGGTCCTACCGAGTTGATCATATCGGTCCCACCAAAATGCCTAACAGTCACATTATGAACTAAATCGGTCTGACCGAGTTTCACGATTCGGTCCCATCGAGTTTGGTAAATTGTGTGTAACGGTTAGATTTTGTGTGGAGGCTATATATACCCCTCCACCCACTCTTCATTCATGGAGAGAGCCATCAGAACATGCCTACACTTCCAACATACATTTTTTGAGAGAGAACCACCTACACTTGTGTTGAGGTCAAGATATTCCATTCCTACCACATAAATCTTAATCTCTAGCCTTCCCTAAGTTGCTTTCCACTCAAATCTTCTTTCCACCAAATCCAAATCCTGTGAGAGAGAGTTGAGTGTTGGGGAGACTATCATTTGAAGCACAAGAGCAAGGAGTTCATCATCAACACACCATCTATTACCTCTTGGAGAGTGGTGTCTCCTAGATTGGTTAGGTGTCACTTGGGAGCCTCCGTCAAGATTGTGGAGTTGAACCAAGGAGTTTGTAAGGGCAAGGAGATCGCCTACTTCATGAAGATCTACCCTAGTGAGGCAAGTCCTTCATGGGCGACAGCCATGGTAGGATAGGCAAGGTTGCTTCTTCATGGACCCTACATGGGTGGAGCCCTCCGTGGACTCGCGCAACCGTTACCCTTCGTGGGTTGAAGTCTCCATCAACATGGATGTATGATAGCACCACCTATCGAAACCACGGATAAAAAATCTCCGTGTCTCCAAATTGCGTTTGCACACTCCAATCCCACCCTTTATATTCTTGCAATTTGCATGCTTTACTTTCCGCTGCTCATATACTCTTGCCATGCTTGCTTGATATGTATTGTGAATGTTAAAACTTGTGCCAAAACTCCACTTCAACTTAAAGAGATTAAAAACTGCAACTTTTCTTACTTAGAGTCTATTCACCCCCCCCTCTAGACACCTCTTCTCGATCCTTTCAATTGGTATCAGAGCTTTGGTCTCCATTGCTTTGGTTTAAACACCATTGGAGGAAGATGGATGAGTCTACATTGGGGAGTCTTTGACATAGAGTGCCTATACTTGATGGAGAGTATTTTCATGAGTGAAAAAATGATATGCTTGTGATTTTCAATGAATATCATTTGAACAAGTACATTACTAGGGCTTGTGCACCTCATGTTGATCCTATGCATCCTACCCTTGATGAGTCAATTGACATGATTCACAATCTTAGAACTGTTGATCTTATCACTAGAGATTTGGCTAGAAACTTGATAGGTTGCTTGCCTACTTTTAAGTGTGCCTACACCATATGGAAATTTCTTGGGGAACGTTTTCCAAATTATTCCTTGCAAAATCTAGATGAAATTCCCCATAAGTCTACTACCTTGAGTAAGATGAATTCCAATGATCCTAAGTTTTTTGATTGTCTATTTGAGCTTACAAATCTTATGCGTGCCAAAGGAGATGTTGGAATTATTAGCAATATTATTTCCGAAGCTATTAGAATTCATAAAGAAGATCATTGTCAAACTCATTCTAATGGATCACCCTCTCTAGGAATTGATCCATCACATGACGATGTTGAACATGGATACTATGATGAGGATGATGATAGTGACTTTGATCTTGATGATGCAATGAGACACTTTGGTCTTATGGCAAATCTTCGGGGATACATGGCAGGAGGAAAGGAATGGGTTCTTGATAGTGGATGCCGATCACATGACCGGAGATAAAGATATGTTTCGTGAGTTTGCTGAAAACGATGGCCCTCGAAAGTATGTCACTTTTGGTGATAACCCAAAGGGTAAGATGGTTGGCCTCGATAAGGTGGACATCTCACATGATAGATCCATACAAAATGTCATGCTCGTTGAATCTCTTGGCTATAATCTACTTTCTATTTCTAGACTAGCTGACTTTGGTTTCAATGACCTATTTACCGAAGTAGATTGCCAAGTGTTTCATAGAGATAATCATAAAATGGTCTTTACCGGTATACGTAGAGGTGATCTTTACATTGTTGATTTCATTAAAAAGGCTCAACCTAGAACTTGCTTAATTGCTACATCCTCTAAAGGTTGGTTGTGGCATAGACGGTTAGGTCATGTGGGCATGCGAAACCTTGACAAGCTTATTAAAGGTGATCATATCCTCGGTGTTAACAATGTCATATTTGATAAGGATAGACTTTGCAGCGCTTGTCAAGCAGGTAAACAAGTTGGAGGAAGGCATCCCGTGAAGAACATCATGACCACAAGGAGGCCGCTCGAGCTACTTCACGATCTTTTCGGTCCCAACGCTTACAAAAGTCTCGGTGGAAATTCTTTTGGTCTAGTTATAGTTGATGATTTTTCAAGATTTACGTGGGTGTTCTTTCTCGATGATAAATCACAGGTCCAAAAGATCTTCAAAAACTTTGCTAGGAAGGCCCAAAATCAATTTGAAGTGAAGATCAAGAAGGTTCGCATCGACAACGGAGTGGAGTTCAAGAACGCAAATGTGGACACCTTTCTTGACGAAGAAGGGATTTCACATGAGTTGTCGGCTATGTACACACCTCAACAAAATGGAGTTGTTGAGAGGAAGAACCGGACGCTCATCGAAATGGCGAGAACGATGCTTGATGAGTACAAGACGCCGAAGCACTTTTGGGCGGAAGTGGTTGAGACAACTTGTCATGCAACAAATCGCTTGTATCTTCACAAGCTACTTGGCAAAACGGCATACGAGCTCCTCACCGGTAAGAAACCCCAAGTTGGATACTTTCGAGTATTCGGCTCAAAGTGCTACATTCTTGATAAGCATCGTCATTCTAAATTTGCTCCTAAATCTCATGAAGGTTTCCTACTGGTTATGGCTCACACTCTCACACTTATCGTGTCTACAATAATTTCACCCGAAAGATTGAAGAGACGGTAGATGTGAAGTTTGATGAATCTAACGGCTCGCAAGTAGAGCAATTGCCAATTGATGTAGGAGACAAAGACCCTTCGGAAGCAATCCAAGACTTGTCTATTGGCAAGATTCGTCCAACAGAGGTGAAGGAGAGTACCTCGTCCGTCCAAGTGGAAGCTTACAACTCACGACAAGTTGAACCAAGAGTTGATATAGAAGCATCCACAAGTGGGACACACCAAGACGAAGAAAATGAGGAAGTACACCAAGCTGAACACCAACAACCTCCTTCTCCACCACGACAAGAGAACGACAACGTCAACAATGAAGAAGGCCAAGAAGAGGAACAAGGTGAAGAAGATGTTCCACCCAGATCCAAGCAAAAGCTTCCACGAGTTCGAGCAAGAGTCGCCAAAGACCATCCCGTCGAGCAAATCTACAGTGATATCCAAACCGGGAGAATCACTCGCTCTAAAACTCGTTTGGATAACTTTTGTGAACATTATTCATTCATCTCTAGGATTGAACCTATGAAGGTTGAAGAAGCATTGGAAGATCCGGATTGGATAAACGCCATGCATGAAAAGCTACACAACTTTGAGAGAAATCAAGTTTGGACATTGGTTGAGAAGCTTGACAACAACCACAACATCATTGGTACCAAATGGGTGTTTCGCAACAAGCAAGATGAAGATGGACAAGTAGTTCACAACAAAGCACGTCTCGTCGCCCAAGGCTACACTCAAGTCGAAGGTATGTACTACGGTGATACATATGCCCCCGTTGCTAGACTTGAGTCCATTCGCATCTTACTTGCCTATGCTAATCACCATGATATCACCTTGTACCAAATGGACATTAAAAGTGCTTTTCTAAATGGTGAAATAGAGGAGGAAGTTTATGTTAAGCAACCTCCCAGCTTTGTCAATCCTAAGAAACCTAATCATGTTTACAAACTTCACAAAGCTCTTTATGGTCTTAAACAAGCTCCTAGAGTGTGGTATAAATGCTTGACCAAGCTCCTTATTGAAAAAGGCTTTGAAATTGGAAAAATGATTCTACTCTTTTTACTAAAAGGGTTAATGGAGAACTATTTGTGTGCCAAATCTATGTTGATGATATTATATTTGGTTCGACTAACCCTCACTTTAGTGAGAAGTTTGGAAATCTAGTGTCGGAGAAGTTTGAGATGTCTATGATGAGTGAACTCAAATTCTTTCTCGGTTTGCAAATCAAGCAAACTAAGGAAGGTACCTTTGTCTCTCAAACAAAATACACCAAGGACTTATTCAAGAAGTTCAATATGCAAGAATGCAAAGGTATGACTACACCCATGCCTACTAGTGGACATCTTGATTTGACCAAAGATGGTGAACCGGTTGATCAAAAGGTTTACCGCTCCATGATTGGTTCATTGTTATATCTATGTGCCTCTCATCTCGATATTATGCTAAGTGTGTGCATGTGTGCACGATATCAAGCGGCCCCTAAAGAATGTCATCTTAAGGCTGTGAAAAGGATAGTGAGATACTTAATACACACACCAAATTTTGGCATTTGGTATCCTATAAGAGGTCTTCTTTCGATCTTGTTGGTTACTCTGGTTCGGACTATGCCGGAGACAACATTGATAGAACGTCCACTTCAGGTACTTGTCAATTTCTTGGTAGATCTCTTGTGTTTTGGTCCTCCAAGAAACAAAACTCGGCATCCTTATCCACCGCCGAAGCGGAATACATTGCCGCTGGTTCATGTTGTGCTCAGTTACTTTGGATGACCCAAACTCTCAAGGATTATGGGATATATGTGAAACATGTTCCATTGCTTTGTGACAATGAAAGTGCTATCAAGATTGCTCACAATCCTGTGCAACACTCTCGAACTAAGCATATTGAAGTTCATCATTTCATTCGAGATCACGTTGCCAAAGGGGACATTAATCTTAAGCATGTTCGCACCGATCAGCAATTGGCGGATATATTCACCAAACTGCTTGATGAGAAAGTCTTTTGCCATTTGAGAGGTGAATTGAACATCATTGATGCTTCAAACTTGGAGTAGGAACTCCATTTGGATACATGCAAGGCATGAGCCTTTGACTAATCCTTGATAATTCTTTCATGTCGCTATTTATATGTCTTGGATATATTTGCACCCTTGCATGTCATCTAACCCTTGTAGGTACTCGGATGAATCTAAATCTATGAGATTGCAACCCACTCACATCTTTAGCAAATTTCTACATCACCAAGTCTCTACACAATGGTGGTTGAAGACAAGGAAGCACGAAACCCATCAAACATATCCTTTGACAAATTCTATTTTGAGTTTTATGATTGTCATTTTGGATACATGAGTGCTCTTCCTTGCAAGACTAACCCATGTAGGTAGATGAGCTCAAATTCCAAGTGGAGCTCCCAACTCTTGATGAGCTACATCAACCTTGAGCAACCCACACAAGTTCAACTACATGATCACGATCAACACCACCACCCAAGGTATGTTATTCCATCTTAGAGAAGCTTTACTCCAAGTCACGAGTCAAAGAAACTCAACAAGAGGTGAATACATCAAAATGCTTAAAGGAAAAATGGTAACTGTCAGAGTAATGGGCCACGGGTAGGCTCAGCCGAGTCCCTAGATTTATCAAGACTTTTGGGCCAGCTCCGCCTAGCTGGGCCTCAAGCCGAAACTTCACCCTCTAGGACCGGGTGGCTCAGCGGCCGGCTGCCAGAGGGCAGGTGACCCAAGAATACAGCGCTCCGAGTAGACGGCTCCTGGCGGCCGCCTTCCAGAGAGGACGACAACGGGCAGGCGGCCACCTCGCGACTACGGGGCGGCCGAGCTCCCATCAAGAGTACAAGTCAAAGCATGGCTACAGTGAGGAACGACGCCTCCCACATTCGAGACAGGCATGGCTGCAGTGCTCCGTACAGACGGAGATCTCCGCATGACAGAGCACTATGCCGTATCTACCCTGACGTCGCTCCGGGAAGGCGAAGCCCTATTCCCCACGACCGCCTGTCGGTACGGCCTGCCAGAGGCGGGCCCTATCGGGCAGTGACCCCAAGGAAGACGGTGGAAGCTCAACCAGGCGGATCAGAAAGGGGCCAGACTCCATCAGGCGGCCGTCCCTCGTCCCGAGGCAAGCACGCCATTAAGCTGATAAGACCAGGTGTGGCTACAGTGTCGTCCCACCAGGCGGCGGGACTATAGCCACGCTAGGATGACCAAGCCCCCGTCACCAACAACACGGCTACAGTGAACAGCCACCAACAAGGCGGCGGGCCCCAACGGTCGGCGAAGAAGCCGGAGGCCGAAGACACTGACAGCCGGGCCCAGCAGCCGGCCAGATTACCATTGTACCCCTGGGGGTAGGCCTATATAAACCCCAAGGCCACCCATGCAAAGGGTTCGACCTCATTAGAACTAGCCATCCCCTAGAGCAGGAAGAGAGCTAGCCTTGCCTCTCTCTTCATCTAGCAAAACAGATCGAGGAGCACCACTGTATCACTTGTGCCTTAGTGATCATGCGGAGACCCCGCAGAGTAGGACTAGGGGTGTTATCTCCTAGGAGAGCCCCGAACGTGGGTAAAGTACGCCGGCGTTCGTCTCTGCGCCTTATCCCGCTTCCAGGCACCGGTGACGTTCTACTCGCTCCCACCATGATAAGCCATCCATTGGCATATGTCGCAACCAACCCCCGACATTTGGCGCCCACCATGGGGCGAGGTGCACCATCTCCTGGAGATCTGCTCTAGACGGGAACCCTGTTCCTTCCTGGCGAGTGAAGCCAGCCCAGCACGCCCGACGACGTCAGCCTCGACGCGCTGGATGGTGCGGAGATCGCCTGTGCGGCGAGTTGCCTCGCTGACCTCGTCAGCGAGATCGACCTCTCCGACGAGCCGGCCTCCGACGCGAGCACAAGCTGCCCTAAGAGCCACCTCATCAGCCTCCTCGACCAGCTCCATGTCGCCAGCGAGCCTGCTGTGGACCTGGAGTCCGTCGGCTCGACCGATCCGATGATCGTCGACTCCGACACGGCGTCGCTTGATGCGTTTCCCACCAACGTGGTGGTCTACGACGAGCCGCCTCCTCGCGAGTACAGCTGCGGGAGCACCGTCACGGAGGTGCTCGTCATCAACAGCGAGGGGCACTCGGACGAGCGTGCTCAAGATCCCCTTGAGGCCACCCTGCGCGACCTCACGGCGCCCATTCCCGAGGGCGCGGATGCTGAGGTGCTGGAGGCACGCCGCCTCCAGCTTATCGAGAGTGCTGGCCGCCTGGCTAGCATGCGCCGGCTGTCGGACGCCTATCGGCGCGAGATGGACTGGGCCGTAGGCGGCACGCCGGCTCCTAAGGGGCCTAGCCGCCTCGGCGCGGTTCGACAGCGTGGCGCGACCATCGCCAGCATGTTCGGGGCAGAGCGCCCCATCTACGCCACGCCTGCAGAGAACATCCGGGCCGCCCAGGCGGTAATGGATGAGCTGAACAGGTACAACGGTGACGAGCTCCGCCACATGACGGAGCAAGTCCAGCAGCTCCTGGACGCGGCTGCCGCATAGCACGAGGCCGCCTACCACGCTGAAGACCCAGCCGGACGAAACAACGAGCCGCCCCCACGCCGAGATCATGGGGCGACCTCCCGGACGCCGACTGGTAGCGCCTGCGGAGGAAAGGGCAATGAGCCGGCTGCTAGCCGCAGTCGGACACGCATCTCCATCGAGCGGGACGAGGAAGGCCACCCTCGTGCAGTAGAGCGGCGAGGCGACCTGCCGCCTCCCCCCCCTCGTGGAGTGAGATACCCCACTCCGTCTCCTGTCACGCACCCGACACTCGACGACTGCCTTGGCCGTCGAGAGGGTGTCGGAGAGAATGATGCTCGCCACCGGATCGATCGTCTCAATCGATCCCTGACGCTTAAAGAAGAAGATGCGCTGGGCCCGCCCTGCTTCGGCCCCCGAATCCGCGATGAGCCCTTCCCCAAGGGGTTCACCCTCCCACGAGACACGCCCAAATACACCGGCTCCGTGAAGCCGGAGGACTGGCTGGTCGACTACTCCACAGCCATCAGCATAGCAAACGGCAACAAGCTCGTTGCCGTGAAGTACGTCCAACTCATGCTTCAAGGCACTGCCCGGACGTGGCTCAACAGCCTGAAGCCCCGCAGCATCAACAGTTGGGTTGATTTCACTGAGGTCTTCATCTGCAACTTCACCAGCACTTACAAGCGGGCCCCCAAGCCCCGACAGCTCTCCTTATGCGTCCAAGGGCCCACGGAGTCAACTCGTGACTACCTCACGCGCTGGACCGAGCTGCGCAATTCTTGCGAAGGCGTGCATGAGGTGTAGGCAATCGAGTACTTTACTGCCGGGTGCCGAGAGGGCACCCTCCTCAAGCATCGACTCCTCTGCGATGAGCCCGAGACCCTCGATGAGCTGCTGGTCATCGCCGACAAGCACGCCACGGCCGACTCCTCCATGAAGGCGGAAATCCTGGTTGACGCGTCCGGCAAGGTGGCACCTCAGGCACCTCGGACTCCAGCTGGTGACACCAGTCGGCGACAGCAACCAGGTGATAACAAGTGTAAGGCCACCCAGTTGGCTTCCACCAGCCGGCAGGTGGCGACGGTCGAGGATCAGTAGCCAGAAGGGCAGCTAGCCCCCAAGCGGCAGAAGGGCGGCAAGTCCAATTGGTTGCCCGCCTTCTCTTACGAGCAAACCTTAGATGCACCCTGCAAGATCCATAGCGGTGCGAAGCCCTCCAAGCACACCACTCGGAAGTGTCACTGGCTCACCAGAATTGCCAAGGGAGATGGACTCCTGCCTCCTCCGCCTGCCGGACCGCCGCCTCCTCAGCTTGAAGAATGCGGCGGCCGACCCGGTCGGCGCCTTACAAGACGAGTACCCGGAGGAACACGGAGCTTATGTTGTGTTCACCAGCATGGCCGATGATAGACGCAGCAGACAGCAACAACAACAAGAAGTGCAAGCAGTGGCCTCCAACACTCCAGAATTCATGCATTGGTCCGAGAAGCCTATCAGTTGGAGCAGGGCTGACCACCCGGAAATGATGCCTTCCCCTGGTTCGTACGCCCTGGTCCTAGAAGCGACCCTTGCAACGGAGAGGCCGTTTTTCGAGAGTCTTGATAGATGGCGGCAGCAGCATCAACATCATGTACCGCGATACAATGGAGAAGTTGGGAATCAAGTAGAAGCAGCTCGTCCCCAGTCGGACTATATTCCATGGCATAGTCCCTGGCCTTTCCTGCTCACCAATCGGCAAGACCCAGATTGATGTCCTCTTTGGAGACAAGAATCACTTTTGCCGAGAGCCTGTTTGGTTTGAAGTGGTGGACCTTTAGAGCCCCTACCATGCACTACTAGGCCGGCCTGCTCTGGCCAAATTCATGGCAGTCCCCCACTACGCCTACCTCAAGATGAAGATGTCGAGTACCAAGGGGATCCTGACAGTGGCTGGAGACTACAAGAAGTCGATCGCTTGCGCCGCAGATAGCAGCCAGCTGGCCGAGTCCCTCGTGATTGCAGCCGAGAAGCGGCTCCTTGACCGGGTGGTGGCGTTGGCAGGCAAGAAGCCGGAAATGTCACACACACCCCAGGAGTCGGAGGCTGAGGGCTCGTTCATGTCAGGACCCCGACTCAATGCCACATCGATCTAGCATGTAACACCTCATATCACTTTGCGGCCTCACGCACGGTATTCCCACGGGTGTCGCCTTACCTTTGCCCGGGACCGTTTGTGCCTTTTGGCACACGTATATGATAGAGTCGCTAGCATCCATATGATAAGGAGCCCAGGCTGACATGGCTAGTCGTAAACCCAAAGTGGCACAAACTTACGAGGACAGCATCCATGACCCAAAGATCGAACGTGTCGGTCATCGAGTGAATCAGTCAGTAGCTTTGGGCTAACAGACTCGGTGAACCGGGCTGTAGCGGCTAACAGGACTCCGGTATCCATCGCGTGACATTTCCCGAAGGGACAGACCACGAGAACGAAGAAGGACACATGCCGCCAGCCTAAGTGTTCGGAGCAAGAGCACGCTACCATGGCTCGATGGAAGCACTAGGAGACATTTCCGGTAAGAGGGGCTACTAAGGATAAACAACTAGATAGTCGATCCACACATAGCAATACACATTACACGACGCATAACATGCAAGTATGTGCTGTACAACATGGCATCACAGCATAACTCAACAACTCATATAGATAGAGGCTCAGAAGAGCCATCATAGCATTTATTGCAAAACAGGGGTCACAGGACCCATCATACAGAGCATACAAGCAGCAAGCGGAAGCATTACATGTGCAGGTGCAGACATCTACAAATGAAAAAGGTGAAGAGCGACTATCTACAACATCCGATCAAGATCGTAGCTGAGGTACAAGCTACTCGTCAAGTCCACGAGAACACTATTAAGACCAAGTCTCCATTGCAAAAACATAAATAAAGCACCATGAGTACAAAGGTACTCAGCAAGACTTACATCAGATCCTATCATACATGCATTTGTATCAAGAGGGTAATGTGGGGTTTAGTTGCAGCAAGCCAGCTTTGACTCTGTGGCTATCCTGTTCTACGACTGCCAGAACTTCTTTGAGGTGATATGGCGCACACGAGTCCACTAATCACCACACAATACACTACTATGGATTCGTCCCCGTCTCCCTACGAGAAGGCCATCCATAGTACTCACACTTTTCTTGAGCATTTTAGAGTATCCACTTCAAGTTGTCTATGTACCATGTAAGCATCCAAGAAGTCCATATCCGCGGACCCGGCTATTCGAATAGATCATGTTAACCCTGCAGGGGTGTACTTCTTCACACACGCTCTCGCCACTTACCACCATGTACACGTCGTGTATCTCGGCAACCTTCAAGCGGAAGCCTGGCGAGGGAGTCGGCCACGACCTGACTAACCACACAAGACTCTAGCCCAGGTTTATCGCCTATTCGGGTTTCATCCGCAAGGAGATCCGCCGGGTGTCGCCACGCCCCAAACGATGTGAGCAGGGTTCCCAAGCCCACCATCCGGGTGCCACTTGGTACACCGTACATCTTGTGCCTAGTCTGTCCCAAGCCCACCTCGCGGGTGCCACTTGGTAGAAAAATAGCACTACCTACAAACACCGAAACTAGTTGCGACTCTCGGACAGAGACCAAGTTGGTTAATAAGTCGAGAGGGTCGAGTTACGAACCCAATGTGTGGTAGTATCGAGTCATTGGACAACATACATAGAACTCGATTGCTTAAGGACGGTTCGGTGAGACAACCCACCATGTACTCCTACATGGCCTCTCACCGCTACCTTTACCAAATCGTGTTCACACGCTCACTCTCAAACATCGTAACATAGAGCATTGTACTCCAATTCATTCCCGATGAATCGGACTGACACAACTCTAAGCAATAGCAGGCATAGCATGGTAGGAACACAACATGGCTCAATCAACTCCTACACATGCTAGTGGGTTTTAACTATTTCTTGTGGCAATGACAGTCATGCAAAGGAATGGGTTCAACTACCGCAACACAAAGTAGCAGATGAATCGTTGTTGTCCTAATGCAATAAGCGAGAGCAGGAGCGAGAGAGTAGGGTTTTATCGGAATGAACAAGGGGTTTGCTTGCACGGTAGATCAACAAGGAGAGCCTTTGCTTCATAGGCAGTACTGGAACGGTCTCCTGAGCAAGACCTATCGAGAAGGAGCGATGTCAACAATCAATACACAAACATATGCAACAATATGATGCATGAACATGGCATGAAGATGTGATGCTGTTTGAGCTAATGCAACTAGTATTCATTTGGTTTGAAGTTCATTTGAACCCTAAGCTCAAATGTAATTCTAATTTAAGTCTCTTAATATGCCATAATGTGTTTCCTCATATTCAGCATGTATAAGTTGGTTTGTCATGCATGAAACTAGTACAGATGGAAAGATTGCATTTTTTCGATAATTTTTCATATATAAATTATTTCAACTGAGCTACGGTTGAATTTCTATGAATTTTGAAGTTTAAATCATTTTCGGAATTTCTGATTAATTTAAATCAGAAAATGAATAAATCGTCGACTGACGTCGGCGTGACGTCACGGTCAACGGCCAGTCCAGTCAAACCCGACGATGGGACCCATATGTCGATGTCTAACTAACTAACTTAAATTAATTAGCACTAATCTAATCCTACTCTAGCTTAGTTAAGGCCACAGGCCCACATGTCGATGTCGTGCTAGTTAGGTTTAATTAAAATCTAACTAAAATTAGCAGGGCCTGGCCCACATGTCGGCGACCGTGGGAGGTCAAACCCCGGTCGTGGGGCAAACCCGCCGGCGACTCGACGCCGGGCGAGGCCAGACAAGCGGAGGCCTGGAATCGCGTCTCCGGCGACCAAAGGGCGCGGAGACCATCTCCGAGGAGCTGGTGCTCGTCCGCATCCAATGGAGGCGACGGAGGGGCTGGGGTGGCGGAGCTCGCCGAGCAAAGCTCGGGCGGCGGCGGAGTTCAGCCAAGTCGCGCTGCCAGGCTGTGGTGCACGGCAGGGCGGCGGCGTGGCGTTGGCTTGCCGGGAGGCGGTGAGCACGTTGGCGTGCTCGGGCGTGAGCTACGGCAACTAGCACGACGGCGGCGACAAGGACGGCGGCGAGGTGCTACGGCCGTGGTGGGGAGAAGGCTACGGCGTGCGGGCGGCTACGCGGAGAGAGGGGAACGGTGGCGGAGCTCACCGCGGTTCCGGTGGAGGCTTCGGCGAGCTCGGGACGGCTGCATGCGAGCAGCGGAGCGACGAAGACGATCTCCGGCGGCCGGAGGTGAAGAAGGCGACGATGGCGGCTCTCCAGGGCTTCCCGCGTCTTGCGGCTTGGCGGAGAGGACGAGGACGACGGCGCGGAGCTCGGGGACGGCTCAGATGCTCTCGAGGGGCGCGGTGGCTACGGCTACGGCGAGCGGCGGCGACGGGCGCGTTCGGCGGTCGGGAGAGAGAGAGATCCAGGGGAGGAGGGAGAGCGAGAGAGAGTGGAAGAGGACCGGGCGGCGCGTGGCGTCCCCGGGGCATCCAGACGAGGAGGGGAGAGGCAGGCAGGCAGAGAGGGAGGTGGCGTGGCGTGGCCTTGGCGGTGCGCTGTGCTGCGGGCACGCAGCGCCGTGTCCTCCTCTGGCGAGAGGATGAGGACGATCAAGGCGTCGGCCACTGGCTGGGCCGACTCTCTTTGGGCACTGGGCTTCAGGAGGTAAGCGCCAGGTAGTTTCCCTTTTTATTTCTGTTTTCTATTTTCTGTAATTTGTTTTGATTTAGTTTAAAATACTAAATCATTTTATTTACTTATGCCAATTTTTGCAGGAGCTAGTTATATTATTCTAGAGCTCCTTAATAAATGACATAATTTTTGGACATATATTATATATATAACATATATATATATCCAAGGCAAAATAATTACTGGATTAATTCCAAATGCCCAAGATAAATACTTATGAGCTCTTAAAAATATTGGTTTGATTTTTATCTCTGTCCAATATTTTCAGAGGGCAACATGAGCATTTTATTGGACCCTTTTGGAGAAATTTTTATTTGGGCCATTTTAGAGATGATTCTGAGGGTTTCTCAAATCCTCATTTCAAATTTAAATGAAATTTAGACATGATGCACAAATGACTAGCTAGTCTAGGTCATACCAGACTAGGGACGTGACAACTCGCCCCCACTTGAAAGAATCTCGTCCCGAGATTCAGGGGTCGACGGAAAGAAAGCGGGGTACTCCAGTCGAAGACGATCTTCTCGCTCCCAAGTAGCTTCTCTCTCGGAATGATGAGACCACTGAACCTTGAGAAACTTGATGTTATGACGTCGAGTGACACGCTCTGCTTGATCAAGAATGCGAACCGGGTACTCTCGGTATGTGAGGTTATCTTGGAGATCAAGTGTTTCGTGGTCCACTCCGCGGATAGGATCCGAGAAGCAACGCTGAGTTGAGAGGCGTGGAAGACATCATGAACTCGAGAAAGATGTGGGGTAGTTCCAAGCGGTAGGCAACCTCTCCTCGTTTAGCGAGAATGCGAAAAGGACCAATGTAACGAGGAGCCAACTTGCCCTTGATACCGAAACGATGGGTACCCTTCAAAGGAGTAACCCGAAGGTAAGCTTTGTCGCCAACTTCATAAGTCATATCCTTATGATGGCGATCATACTGGCTCTTTTGACGAGACTGGGCTGTTTTCAAATTCTCACGAATGATGCGAACTTGCTCTTCTGCCTCCTGGATCATGTCCGGTCCAAAGAATTGTCTTTCACCGGTTTCTGACCAGTTCAACGGTGTTCGACATCTTCGTCCATAGAGAATCTCAAAAGGAGCTTTCTTGAGACTGGATTGATAGCTATTGTTATAAGCAAACTCGGCAAAAGGAAGACATTTCTCCCAATCCATACCGAATGAGATAACGCAAGCTCTAAGCATGTCTTCGAGAATTTGATTGACCCGTTCCACCTGACCACTTGATTGAGGGTGGAAAGCGGTACTGAAGGAGAGATGGGTTCCCATGGCAGATTGAAAGCTTTCCCAGAAATGAGAAGTGAAAAGACTGCCACGGTCTGAATTAATCTCTAGTGGAACACCATGAAGTGATACTATTCGAGAAATATATATGTCAGCGAGCTGACTAGCGGTGATGCTCTCTCGAACAGAAGGAAGTGGGCCACTTTGGAGAGACGATCAATGACTACGAAGATAGCATTATTCCCTCTCTTGGTCCTGGGAAAGCCGGTGATGAAGCCCATACCAACTTTATCCCATTTCCATTCAGGAATAGCTAAAGGCTGAAGGGTGCCAGCAGGTCTTTGATGCTCTGCCTTAACGCGACGACAAACGTCACAATTAGCGATAAACTGAGCAATTTCTCTCTTCATCCTAGTCCACCAGAACCTCTGGCGTAGGTCCTGATACATCTTAGTACTACCGGGATGAATCGTGAGAGGAGATTCATGCGCCTCCTTAAGAATCAGTTGTCGAAGATGCTGCTTCTTGGGGACCACCAAACGGTTCTTGAAGAAAACAACACCTCGATCATCAACAGAGAAACTACCAGCAACTCCCTTCGCAATGTTTCTCTTGATCCGGGTAATCCCCGTATCATGCTTCTGGGCTTCTATGATATGATCTACAAGAGTAGGTTTCGCCACCAAGGTAGAAAGGAATCCGTGAGGAGCAATGTGAAGGTTAAGCTTACAGAATTCCTCATGGAGAAGTGGTTGACCCTGCTGCAACATGAGATTGTTGCAATAGGATTTACGGCTTAGAGCTTCAGCCATGACATTGGCTTTGCCTGGGGTGTAAATAATCCCTAAGTCGTAATCTGAGATCAATTCCAACCAACGTCTTTGCCTAAGGTTCAAATCCGGTTGGGTGAAGATATACTTGAGACTCTGGTGATCGGTGTAGATCTCGTAGCGTTTACCAAGAAGGTAATGTCGCCAGTCTTGAGTGCATAGACTACGGCCGCAAGCTCTAGATCATGTGTAGGATAATTCTCCTCATGTGGATGCAATCTGACGAGATGCATAGGCAATCACATGACGATCCTGCATAAGAATGCAACCTAGTCCTGTCGTGAGGCGTCGCGAGAGATAACAAAGTCTTTAGTGAAATCCGGTGGCACAAGTATGGGAGCAGAAGTCAGCGTCTTTTGGTTCTGAAAATCTGTACTCACACCGTGGGGACCACTCAAACTTTTATCTTTCTTGAGAAGTTCCGTGAGGGTTTGGCTACTTTGGAGAAGTTTTCAACAAAGCGGCGACAATAGCTGGCTAGACCAAGGAAACTCCTAACTTGTTTAACGGTTTCAGGTGGAGTCCAATCAAGAACGGCCTTAACTCTCTCGGGATTGACAGCAATGCCCTTACCAGAGATTACGTGGCCTAGGTAGGTCACTTCTGGCAACCAAAATTCACACTTGGAGAACTTGGCATAAAGGCGGTGCTCTCTGAGTTTTTCTAACACAAGTCTAAGATGTTCGGCATGCTCTTCTTCGTTCTTCGAGTAAATAAGAATATCATCGAGGTAAACCACGACGAACTTATCTAAGTACTCCATGAAGATCGAGTTCATCAAGCGGGAGAATGTGGCTGGAGCATTGGTTAGGCCAAAGGACATGACGGTGTACTCGTACTAGCCATAACGAGTGACAAAGGCTGTCTTAGGAATGTCCCCGTTTCTGATCTTGATTTGGTGGTAGCCTAACCTCAAATCCATCTTGGAGAAGACTGAGGATCCAGCGAGCTGATCATACAGGTCGTTGATCCTGGGAAGCGGATATTTGTTCTTTATCGTGACCAAATTAACGGGACGATAATCTACAACCATCCGGTCCGTACCATCCTTCTTCTTGACGAAGAGAACGGGGCAAGCCCAAGGAGAAGAACTAGGACGGATGAACCCCTTTTGCAAGGACTCATCAAGTTGTTTCTTAAGCTCGGCTAGTTCTAAGGGTGCCATCTTGTGAGGTCTCCTAGAGATTGGAGCAGTTCCTGGGATAAGGTCTATGACGAACTCTACATCTCTGTCGCTGTGGAACACTGGCAGTTCCTCCGAAAGACATCCGGAAAGTCACGGACTACCGGATATCTTGAAGGTGCGGAAGAGGGCTGGCATTAAGTGAATAGAGTTGACGCTTTGCAACTCTGGTGGAGCAGTGACTATCTTGCCGATGGGTGTGTAAGCTGAGCAGACTGGTGTAACAATCAATCTTGGCATAATGAGCTGTCATCCGGTCCATACCCAAGATGATGTTAATATCTGAGACTTGAGGGCTATAAGTGATGCAAGGAATACAAGTCTGTCTACAAGGATTTCGTTACCATGGCTTACACTAGAAGTTTGCCATTTGGATCCGTGGAGTTTGAATGACTAGTGGAGAGGGCATATCACAAAATGACATGTTGTGCAAATTAGCATAGCTTTTTGAAATGAAGGAGTGAGGCGCCCGATGTCGAATGAACCGATCTTTGGATGACGATTGACAAGGAGTGTACCAAGAACGACATCCGGATCATCATGAGCGTTACTAGCCGAGGCGTGATGCACACGCCCACGTTCGATGGGAGCTGACTTGACATCGATCATCTTGCGTGATGGCTTACCACAGCCAGCGAGCTTCTCGGCTGGGGTGGAGCATAACTAGTCTGAGAGCAGTCACGTGCATAGTGTCCTGGCTTCCCGCATGTGAAGCAAGTCCCTGAAGTTGGACGTGGACCCGCATTGGCAAGCGGTCTACCAGTAGGCCTGGGTGGAACATACGACTGAGCTGGGGGAGGCACCACATGAGATGGCCTTGGTGAATATCCGGGAGGAAGAGCGGAGTTTGGAACCCAAATCCGGCGCTTGTGAGAACTAGAACCGGAAGAAGATCCCAAATCACGGGTGTGCTTACGAGACTCCTCGTAAGTGAGCTGAGCTGTCTCTGCATTGATGGCCTTGTTCACAAGATCTTGAAATGTATCACAATGATGCAGGTGGAGATCACGACGCAACTTGGGGTTGAGACCCTTCCGGAACCTAGCCTGCTTCTTGGCGTCCGTGGACACCTCTTCTGTGGCATAACGGGCGAGGTTCTCAAACTCTCTGCTGTAAGCATCAACATCCATCTTACTCTGGGTGAAGCTACAGAACTCTTCTCTCTTGCGATCAAGGAGGGCCTGGGGAATGTGATGCTCGCGAAAAGCCTCAGTGAAATCCCTCCAAGTAGGAATCGGCCACTGGAAGCATAGCCTCATAGTTCGCCACCAAAGACTAGCGGGACCTTCCGGTGGTATGTGGCATAGGTGACCTTGTCATCTTCAGCCACGTTCGCAGAGCGGAGCTTGTGTGTGATACTACGAGCTACCATCATACGCATCGAGCGGCTCGATGGAGTGATGAAAGGTAGGTGGGTGCAAGCGGATGAAGTCATGAATGGTTGCGAGACCCTTTGAACCGATGTGCGGTGTTCTCCTCGACACGTGCCAACAAGCGGTTAGACTCACGCTTGTTTCTCTCCATCTCTAACATGAACTCTGTCAGCGAAGGTTGGTCGGGAGGATCCTCATCCCTACCATCTCCGTGGTTCGACTATGAGCAGCAGAACTTCGCTTAGCCGATGACATCACGAGAAACGAAGCGAAGGGCGGAATCGGCATCAACTATAGGCTACAGAATGTAGGACAAGGAGATTAGTATCTCTCGAACTCCTAGGGCAATTCCGGCAGCATAACGGCAGTAAAATGCTCAGAATGAGACATCCTGCCAAAAATGGGGTAGTAACATACTCAACATCATCACTGAAAGTTCTGAGATCATACTAAACAAACTACACCGGAAGTACTCGAAAACTGGAATATGACTCTGATCAACCAAACCTAAGGGACTACGGAGTAGTAACACGTGATCCTGATAGACGGAAGAGAAGCCTAGTTCCTTAACCCCGCAGGAAGATAGGGTGACTCAGATCAAAAGGCCATGAGGTATAAGGAGTAAAAAGAGCCTTACGTTCCTTCCCACAATCAATTCCCTTACATAACTAAAGAATTTCTAGACTCAACTTCGACCAGTTTGGCTTGGTAATCCTACAGGCAGCCAGGCTCTGATACCAAAGCTGTCAGGACCCCGACTCAATGCCACATCGATCTAGCATGTAACACCTCATATCACTTTGCGGCCTCACGCACGGTATTCCCACGGGTGTCGCCTTACCTTTGCCCGGGACCGTTTGCGCCTTTTGGCACACGTATATGATAGAGTCGCTAGCATCCATATGATAAGGAGCCGGCTGACATGGCTAGTCGTAAACCCAAAGTGGCACAAACTTACGAGGACGGGCATCCATGACCCAAAGATCGAGCGTGTCGGTCATCGGCGAGTGAATCCAGGTGTAGCTTGGGCTAACAGACTCGGTGAACCGGGCTGTAGGGCTAACAGACTCGGTATCCATCGCGTGACATTTCCCGAAGGGACGGAACCACAGAACGAAGAAGGACACATGCCGCCAGCCTAAGTGTTCGGAGCAAAGAGCACGCTACCATGGCTCGATGGAAGCACTAGGAGACATTTCCGTAAGAGGGCTACTAAGGATAAACAACTAGATAGTCGGATCCCACACATAGCAATACACATTACACGACGCATAACATGCAAGTATGTGCTGTACAACATGGCATCACAAGCATAACTCAACAACTCATATAGATAAAGGCTCGGAAGAGCCATCATAGCATTCATTGCAAAAGCAGGGGTCACAGGACCCATCATACGAGCATACAAGCAACAAGCGGAAGCATTACATGTCCGGGTACAGACATCTACAAATGAAAAAGGTGAAGAGCGACTATCTACAACATCCGATCAAGATCGTAGCTGAGGTACAAGCTACTCGTCAAGTCCACGAGAACACTATTAAGACCAAGTCTCCGCTGCAAAAACATAAATAAAGCACCATGAGTACAAAGGTACTCAGAAGACTTACATCGATCCTATCATACATGCATTTGTATCAAGAGGGTAATGTGGGGTTTAGTTGCGACAAGCCAGCTTTGACTCTGTGGCTATCCTGTTCTCGACCGCGAGAACTTCTTTGAGGTGATATGGTGCACGAGTCCACTAATCACCACACAATACACTACTATGGTTTCGTCCCGCCTCCCTCACGAGAAGGCCATCCATAGTACTCACACTTTTCTTGAGCATTTTAGAGTATCCACTTCAAGTTGTCTATGTACCATGTAAGCATCCAAGAAGACCATATCCATGGACCCGGCTATTGAATAGATCATGTTAACCTGCGGTGTACTTCTTCACACACTCTCGCCACTTACCACCATGTACACGTCGTGTATCTCGGCAACCTTCAAGCGGAAGCCTGGCGAGGGAGTCGGCCACGACCTGACTAACCACACAAGACTCTAGCCCAGGTTTATCGCCTATTCGGGTTTCATCCGCAAGGAGATCCGCCGGGTGTCGCCACGGCCCCAAGCGATGTGAGCAGGGTTCCCAAGCCCACCATCCGGGTGCCACTTGGTACACCGTGCCACTGTGCCTAGTCTGTCCCAAGCCCACCCTGCCGGGTGCCACTTGGTAGAAAAATAGCACTACCTACAAACACCAGAAACTAGTTGCGACTCCTGGACAGAGACCAAGTTGGTTAATAAGTCGAGAGGGTCGAGTTACGGAACCCAATGTGTGGTAGTATCGAGTCATTGGACAACATACATAGAACTTCGATTGCTTAGGGCGGTTCGGTGAGACAACCCACCATGTACTCCTACATGGCCTCTCACCGCTACCTTTACCAAATCGTGTTCACACGTTCACTCTCGACATCGTAACATAGAGCATTGTACTCCAATTCATTCCCGATGAATCGGACTGACACAACTCTAAGCAATAGCAGGCATAGCATGGTAGGAACACAACATGGCTCAATCAACTCCTACACATGCTAGTGGGTTTTAACTATTATTGTGGCAATGACGGGTCATGCAAAGGAATGGGTTCAACTACCGCATGACACAAAGTAGCAGATGAATCGTTGTTGTCCTAATGCAATAGCGAGAGCAGGAGCGAGAGAGTAGGGTTTTATCGGAATGAACAAGGGGTTTGCTTGCACGGTAGATCAACAAGGGAGGCCTTTGCTTCATAGAGCAGTACTGGAGCGGTCTCGGAGCAAGACCTATCGAGAAGGAACAGTGTCGGCAATCAATACACAAACATATGCAACAATATGATGCATGAACATGGCATGAAGATGTGATGCTGTTTGAGCTAATGCAACTAGTATTCATTTGGTTTGAAGTTCATTTGAACCCTAAGCTCAAATGTAATTCTAATTTAAGTCTCTTAATATGCCATAATGTGTTTCCTCATATTCAGCATGTATAAGTTGGTTTGTCATGCATGAAACTAGTACAGATGGAAAGATTGCATTTTTCTGATAATTTTTCATATATAAATTATTTCAATCTGAGCTACGGTTGAATTTCTATGAATTTTTGAAGTTTAAATCATTTTCTGGAATTTCCTGATTAATTTAAATCCAGAAAATGAATAAATCGTCGACCGACGTCAGCGTGACGTCAGCGGTCAACGGCCAGGTCCAGGTCAAACCTGACCAGTGGGACCCATATGTCAGTGTCTAACTAACTAACTTAAATTAATTAGCACTAATCTAATCCTACTCTAGCTTAGTTAAGGCCCTGGGCCCACATGTCAGTGTCAGCGGCTAGTTAGGTTTAATTAAAATCTAACTAAAATTAGCAGGGCCTGGCCCACGTCAGCGACCCAGGGGAGGTCAAACCCCTGGTCAGCGGGGGCAAACCCGCCGGCGACTCGACGCCGGCGAGGCCAGACGCGGCGGAGGGCCTCGGAATCGCGTCTCCGGCGACCAAAAGGGCCGCGGAGACCATCTCCGAGGAGCTGGTGCTCGTCCGCATCCAGCGGAGGCGACGGGAGGGGCTGGGGTGGCCGGAGCTCGCCGGAGCAAAGCTCGGGGCGGCGGCCGGAGTTCGCCAATCGCGCAGAGGCTGTGGTGCACTGGTAGGGCGGCGGCGTGGCGTTGGCTTCTTTGGGAGGTAGCCGAGCACGTTGGCGTGCTCGGCGTGGCTTCGGCAACTAGCACGACGGCGGCGACAAGGACGGCGGCGAGGTGCTACGGCCGTGGTGGGGAGAAGGCTACGGCGTGCGGGGCTACTGAGAGAGGGAACGGTGGCGGAGCTCACCGCGGTTCCGGTGGAGGCTTCGGCAGGCTCGGGGACGCGCTGCAGACGACGGAGCGACGAAGACGATCTCCGGCGGCCGGAGGTGAAGAAGGCGACGATGGCGGCTCTCCAGGGCTTCCCGCGTCTTGCGGCTTGGCGGAGAGGACGAGGACGACGACGCGGAGCTCGGGGACGGCTCAGATGCTCTCGAGGGGCGCGGTGGCTACGGCTCTGGCGGCGGCGGCAAGCGCGTTCGGCGGTCGGGAGAGAGAGAGATCCAGGGGAGGAGGGAGAGCGAGAGAGAGTGGAAGAGGACCGGGCGGCGCGTGGCGTCCCCGGGGCATCCAGACGAGGAGGGGAGAGGCAGGCAGGCAGAGAGGGAGGTGAGGTGGTGGTGGCCTTGGCGGTCGCGCGTCGGACACGCGCCTGTCCTCTGGCGCGAGAGGACAGGACGATCAAGGCGTCGGCCGGTGGCTGGGCGGACTCTTTGGGCTGGGCTTCCAGGGAGGTAAGCGCCAGGTAGTTTCCCTTTTTATTTCTGTTTTCTATTTTCTGTAATTTGTTTTGATTTAGTTTAAAATACTAAATCATTTTATTTACTTATGCCAATTTTTGCAGGAGCTAGTTATATTATTCTAGAGCTCCATAATTTTTGGACATATATTATATATATAACATATATATATATCCAAGGCAAAATAATTCTTGGATTAATTCCAAATGCCCAAGATAAATACTTATGAGCTCTTAAAAATATTGGTTTGATTTTTATCTCATCCAATATTTTAGGAGAGGGCAACATGAGCATTTTATTGGACCCTTTTGGAGAAATTTTTATTTGGGCCATTTTAGAGATGATTCTGAGGGTTTCTCAAATCCTCATTTCAAATTTAAATGAAATTTAGACATGATGCACAAATGACTAGCTAGTCTAGGTCATACCAGACTAGGGACGTGACAGTTCAAGCCGGCCAAGGAAACAAAGAAAATACCCTTGGACCCGAGCACCCGGAAAGGCACGCTGTCGTAGGCACAGGCCTTGATAGAAAATAGGAAAGCGAGCTTGTAGATTTCCTCCGTGAGAATTGGGACATCTTCGCATGGTCCCCCAAAGACATGTCGCGTTTCCGACGGATTTCGCTGAGCACAAGCTACATGTCCGACCTGACGCCAAGCCGGTCAGGCAGCCCTTGCGCCGCCTGTCAGAAGAGAAGAGAAGAGTTGTTGGAGAAGAGATAGCCCGGCTCCTAGCAGCCAGATTCATCATGGAAGTATTCTTCCCAGAGTGGCTAGCCAACCCAGTCCTAGTATTGAAGAAGAACAAGCAGTGGCGTATGTGTATTGGCTATACAAGCCTCAACAAGGCCTGCCCTAAAGATCCGTTTGCTTTACCAAGGATAGACCAAGTAATAGACTCCACAGCCGGATGCGAGCTGTTAAGTTTTCTGGATGCATACTCAGGTTATCACCAGATAAAGCTGAACCCGGCCGACAGGCTGAAGACCGCCTTCATCACGCCATTTGGAGCCTTCTGCTACCTGACCATGACGTTCGGCTTGAGAAACGTCGGCGCCACGTTTCAGCGTTTCATGCAGAAGTGCCTCATCAAGCAACTCGGCAGAAATGCCCATGTATATGTGGATGATGTGGTGGTGAAGACGGAGAAGCGTGGCACTCTGCTAGAGGACCTCAAGGAGACCTTTGAAAACCTGCGCCGATTCCAAATTAAGCTCAACCCGGAGAAATGTGTCTTTGGAGTACTAGCCGACCAGCTTCTTGGTTTCCTGGTCTCAGAGCGCGGCATAGAGTGCAATCCTGTGAAGATCAAGGCAATTGAGATGATGAAGGTGCCCACCCGACTGCTGGACATGCAGAAATTCACCGGCTGCCTGGTGTCAGTCAGCCATTTCATCAGCTGGCTGGGCGAGAAGGCTCTTCCCCTGTACCAACTCATGAAGAAGACCACCTTTTTCAAGTGGAACGACAAGGCGGACGAAGAATTTCTCCAACTCAAGAAGATGTTGGCAACCCCGCCTGTCCTGGCGGCTCCGACTGAGAAAGAGCCCATGCTCCTCTACATTGCAGCCACCAGTCGGGTTGCCAACATAGTCATGGTAGTAGAGCGCAAGGAGAAG
Source organism: Aegilops speltoides (assembly GCA_021437245.1). Taxonomy (NCBI): domain Eukaryota; kingdom Viridiplantae; phylum Streptophyta; class Magnoliopsida; order Poales; family Poaceae; genus Aegilops; species Aegilops speltoides. The sequence goes on along the minus strand of CM038143.1, from coordinate 149,654,142 downwards.
GACAAAGCATTGCCGGTCCAGAGACCAGTGTACTACTTGAGCAAAGTATTGTCCGCCTCCAAGCAAAACTACCCCCACTACCAGAAGATGTGTTACGGCGTGCATTTTGCCGCGAAGAAGCTGAAGCCTTACTTTCAAGAGCACCCCATAACTGTCGTCTGCACAGCCCCGCTTGCTGAGATCATTGGAAGCCGGGATGCCTCTGGCCGAGTGGCCAAATGGGCTATTGATCTGGCCCCTTACACCATCTACTACTAGCCTCGCACCGCCATCAAATCACAAGTGTTGGCCGAACCAGTATTTGCCGCCTGCACCAGACTCCACTCATTGGCGGATGCATTTTGATGGTTCAAAAATGCGCACTGGTCTGGGAGCCGGCGTCGTCCTCACCTCTCCCAAGGGCAACAAGCTTAAATACGTACTGCAAGTCCACTTCGCCGCCTCCAACAACGTAGCAGAATATGAGGCACTCATACACGGGCTCCGGCTTGCCAAGGAACTCGGCATTCGCCGGATCCTGTGCTATGGTGACTCCGACTTGGTGGTCCAGCAGTCATCAGGCGACTGGGACGCCAAGGATGCAAACATGGCGAGCTACCGCTTCCTCGTGCAGCAACTCAGCGGATACTTTGATGGGTGCAAGTTCCTTCATGTGCCAAGGAATGACAACGAGCAAGCAGATGCCTTGGCACGGATTGGCTCCACCCGACAAGCAATATCAGCCGGCGTTGCCCTACGCCGCCTTCTGAAGCCGTATGTCAAGCCGTCCCCTGATTCAGACTCCATCTTTGTGCCCCCCCCCGAAGCAGTCGGATCCGACTTGGCGACCCCAGAGGCCGGCACGGGGGTTTCGACAAGCGGCCCGGGACTGCTACAGCCGCGCCCGGCCCGAGAACTTCAGAGCCCGGCCCGGGGACTTCAGCAGTCGGCCCAGGGACTTCTTTAGCACAGCAGGCGGAAGCAGCTGCCAACCCGCCGCCTCCTGGCCCAACCGCCCTCGTACAGGTTGCAGTGGTCGCAGTCGAAGAAATTGCGGCGCCCTCATGGGCTCAACCAATCCTCAAGTTCTGGGTGAACAAGGAGCTGCCAACCGATGAAATCTTAGCCCGACAAGTACAGAGGCGAGCTGCAGCTTACACCATAGTCAACAAAGAGCTGGTGCGACGAAGCATCACAAGAGTTTATCAGCGGTGTGTAGAGTCGGACCAAGGACAAGCAATACTCAAAGATATCCATCAGGGCGAGTGCGGCCACCACGCGGCTTCAAGAGCACTGGTGGCAAAAGCTTTCCGCCATGGGTTCTTCTGGCCGACTGCCCTGGAAGAGGCCAAAGAGCTGGTTCAAAAGTGTCAAGGGTGCCAGAGGTTCCGCTCCAAGCCACACCTGCCGGCTTCTGCACTCAAGACTATTCCCATAGCCTGGCCCTTTGCTGTGTGGGGACTGGATATGGTAGGACCATTCAAGACGGCCCGCGGTGGCATGACTCACTTGCTGGTTGCGGTGGACAAGTTTACCAAGTGGATAGAGGCAAAGCCAATCAAGAAGCTGAATGGGCCGACTGTCGTGACCTTCATCACCGACATCACCATGCGATACGGCATCCTACACAGCATCATCACCGACAACGGCACCAACTTCGCCAAGGGATCCTTGGCTCGTTTCTGTGCAACACAGGGCATCCGCCTGGACTTAGCGTCCGTTGCCCACCCACAGTCAAACGGCCAGGTGGAGCGTGCAAACGGCCTAATTTTGTCCGGCCTCAAGCCCCGACTGGTCGAGCCTCTGGAGCGTTCGGCCGGCTGCTGGCTCGACGAGCTGCCGGCCGTCCTTTGGAGCCTGTGCACAACTCCAAACAAGTCAACGGGCTTCACACCTTTCTTCCTCGTCTACGGTGCCCAAGCCGTCATCCCGACGGATATTGAGTTCGACTCCCCAAGAGTCACCATGTACACCAAGGCGGACGCCAAGGAGGCATGAGAAGACAGCGCCGACTTGCTGGAGGAAGGCCGGCTGTTAACACTCAGCAGGTCGGCCATCTACCAGCAGAGTCTGCGCCGATACTACAACCGCAAGGTGAAGCCAAGGTCCTTCCTGGATGGAAACCTTGTGCTCCGGCTAATCCAACGAACAACCGGACAGCACAAGCTCTCGGCACCTTGGGAATGCCCTTTCATCATCAGTAAGGTACTGGGCAACGACGCCTACTATCTGATCAATGCCCAGAAGCCCAGAGCACGTAAGAGGGATGATTCAGGCAAAGAGACGGAGAGGCCATGGAACGCAAACCTCCTCCGAAGGTTTTACAATTGAAAGTAGTATGTATCACGTTACCTTTTGTACTATGTATAAAGACTGCGGGTCCCCCGAGAAGAGCTCGGGGACTGCCCTCTTTTATCTATATGATAAGTGTCATGCCTATGAGAATGTATAGTCTATTTCTTCCGCCTGGCACCGGGTTCGACCAGTCGGCCCGGAGCCTCGCCGCCTTCTACAATATGCCGCCTCTGCTGGCCGGACAAGTAGTCTTGTTGGCACCAAAAACTTCCTTTGTCGAAGCCACATTTCATGAGCGATTGCATAATGCAAAGGTTGCAAAGAAGTGCCCCACACGAAAAAACGACTAAGGAAGAAAGCGCATATAGTAGAAGGCGGCATCGCACCTAGCCGTCTGGCTGCTTGGCAGCCAGACGGCCGGCCTCCACCTTACCACCCAAAGCTCCGGATGGCTAAGTCCTAGCCCCCCTCACAAACGGCTAGAGTGCTCAAACCAGCCACGGTCCGCAGAGCAGCCACCTGGCTGGTGAAAGCAAAGCCGAAGGATCGGCGGCAAAGGAAAAAACCAAGGAGAAAAGGGCAAAAAGATTGGAGGTCGGCACAACAAGCATAAGCAATGATAAAATATTTACATGGATAAAAGGCCTCTGGCCAGCATTCAAACAGAGTTTGATATACACCCCGAGGGTGGAATTGTGCGAGTTTAACCAAAGTGTTCAGAGTAGCAAGCAGAAAACAGATAAAATCCTAAGGAGCAGCAGAAGACTCCGGCTAGGCGGTACCGGTTGGCGCAGCAAGGACTCGGTGGCGGCTCCGGTTAGCACGCAGCGAAGGATCCGGCTGGCGGTGCGGATAAGCGGGCAAGGGCTCCGGCTGAACGCTGAGTCGGGCCGCGCCACCGGCGCGCAGCTCCGTCTGCTCGAGCAGAGGATCACCGGCAGCAGGCGGGGCGTTGGAGTGCTGGAGGACAGAGTCGGTGGCATCCGTCGGAGGAACGGGCGGCGGGTACGCCCCCACTTGAACGCCTCCAGTAGCAGGCGGCACCTCGGTGCGTGGCTCGTTGCTTGAGGCCCGGTCAGGTTGGGGCTGACCGTCCGCCCCGACCTCCGGCATGTCGACGTCGCTCTCGTCTTCCTCCTCCTCCTCCCCCTCCTCCTCCTCTTCCTCCTCCCCGTCCTCCCCTTCGTCGCTGGAGTTGATGACTTCAGAGGAGTCTTTGTTGTCTTCTGGGTTTAGCCCAAGACATTCATGCGAAGCTTCATCGCCTTCCTCGACCACCTCCGGGACGAAGACGCTGGTGTCGGTGAAGTCGGCGATCGCCACTGCCCTGCTGACAAGCTCAGCTTCCACCGCTACCAGCTCCTCCCGCGCCTCCAGTCGGAACGTGGCTAACTGGGCTAGATCTAGCCCAGGGTACCACGCCTTGACGAATTCCAAGGCCCGACGCGCTCCTGCCCGGGCTGCTGAGCCCTTCCAGGCCTCCAGGCGGCCGGCCGCCACCTCCAGCCAGTCGGTAGTCTGACATGGGGTGCGTGGAGCCGGCAAGCCTGGCCAGAGGGCGGAGACCGCCTGGGCTCCGATGCGCTGCAGGCAGCGCAGCAAGCGATGAGCAGGCCGAAGCCGGGCCTGAATGTTGAGGACCTGTTCACCAAGGGTCTGGGGGGGCATCAGCGGCGATCTGCGCACCCTCCACCCTTTGCTCCTCGCGCTGGGCCTCGATCATCTGGGTCGCGGCTACAGAATGTCCCGGGAAGAAGTCTGTCCGGGCAGAAGAAGAAAAAGGCCAAGGCTGTAAGCAAGGGCTGATAACTCAAAGTGAGAAACTAAGAGAATACGGCTTATCATCGACCAAGTCTTCGATGCTGCTGAAGCAGGCCGTCACCTTGGCCTCCTTGTCGGCCCAGGCAGAGCGCTCGAGCTCAAACTCGGCAAGGAGGCTGGTCTCCGCCATCTCCGCCTTCAGCTGGGCCGCCTTGAGGGTTTCCGCCTGTTCGGCAAGTTGGGCGACCAGGCGGTCCCGCTCCTCCACCATCTTGCTGCACTCCACCTCCTTGCCACGCAGGGCGGTCTTGGCTTCGCCCAGCTGCTGCTGCAGGTCGGCATTGGCCTCTGAAGAAAGAAAGAAAAGAAGAAGGCACCAGTCAAGCGGACAAGATAAAGGAAAGAGACAACTGAGGAGATTGGCCCGGATCGCTCGTGATCGGCCCAACCTCGGGACTTCTACAGCAGGGCGCCAGCGCGCCCCCGCGAAGAAAGAGGACAGAAACTTACGTCGGCTTTCAGCCAGATGGGCCGTCTGCGCCTCCAGCTCCCGAACCTTGGAGTTGTAGGCGGTCGCGCGGAGGTTGTGATAATCCTATAGAAGAGGCATCGGATGAAATCAGCAGTCGAACAATTGCAATATAAAGTTCCGACCGCTTTGCTCGGCAGCCGCCCGAACAGGGACTACCCGGTGGCGTGCGCCTCGCCCCAGAGAAGCAAAGAAGATCATTCGAAGAAAAAACCCCAAAGACAACTTACCCGGATGGCGGTGCGCGACTCCACGTAAGCCTCATTGCAGCGCTTGAGCGCCTCCGCCTCCGCCCGAAGCTTGGTCTGGACGGCAAAAGACGCCTAGTGCATGGCACCAGTCCCGCCCCCATGTATCCAACCCACGGGCGCGGCGCTGGTCGCCTCGGTGTCGGGGGCCGACGAGCTCGTGGCGCCGATCTCTTGAGGCCGCGGTGCTGAGGCCGCCTTCTCCAGATAGCGGCGCGTGGGGATGCGGACCAAAGGAACCAGGACCGTCACCACCGTATTATCGTCTGGCGGCACCGGCAGCGCCGCTGGCTGCTCGTCCCGCGGCTCGCTGACTAGCGGAGGCGGCGGGGGCGGGGGCGGCGGCACAAAGACGTCCGGCATGGCTACATCGCCGCCCCCCTGCTCCTGGATCGGGTAGTCGTCGCCGGCTCCTCCGGACATCGCCCCGAAATCAGGCGGAGGCGGCGCAGTGTTGAGGGGGGCCACGAGTAGCGGCTCTTGGCGGCGGGTGGCCTCCGCGAGCCGCTCCTTCTCCGTGGCCTGGGCTTCCGCCTGCGCCTGCGCCCTCTTGGCTGACGCGGCAAACAAGTCCGCCTGCTCCTTGGCCAGGCGGTCGGCCTCCGCTTCATCGCGCGCCTCCCGCGCATTCCGCTCTGTCGCCTCCCAGAGGTCGGTGGCCGGGTCGATGCGCCGACTGGTCGAGGAGGTCGCTGTCGGCCTGAGGACCGAGCCGGTGCCCGACTTCTCGAGGGTTAGCGGGGCCCTGAAACAAGAAGACAAGTCAGAAGACTTTCACGGCAGATTGATGAAAAGACAACGAGTAAGGAAATGATGCTTACACCGACACCATAACTGGCACCTTCAGCTGCCTCTGATATTGGGTGTCGACCGCCGCGTTTCTTTCCGCCTGTCGCCATGGCGGGTTCTTAGGCTTCATTAGGCCGCCAACAGGTCAAGCCCTGTTTCCGCTTGCGCTTGCCGCCTGGGGCAGGCGGCCCAGAAGAGGGACCGGCGCCAGTGGTGGCGGAGCTCCGGGCAGGGCGCGGCTCGTCTTCGTCTTCATCATCGTCGGGCCAGGCCTCCACGCCGCCGCCTCCCTCGGAGCCGCCTGCTCCACCACCGCCGCCTGTCGCGTCGTTGACCAGGGCGGCCGCCTCCAAGTCGGGGTCGTCCAAGTCACTCTCCGCCCTGTCCACCTGGAGGTTATCACCCGGCCCCAGGAGGGCGGCCGCCGCCTCGACATATAAATCTGCAACCAAGAAGGAATCGAATCTTGAAGGGCGGCGTCATAAAGAGAAATGAAGCAGAAGAAAGCAGTTCCAAGGACAAAAAGAAGAAACTTACAGCAGGAGGCGGGTTGTGGCGAGAGTATGGCCGCTTCCTGTACCGCCACTCCTTCTCCGACATCTTGAGGTCGGAGATCTCGTTCACCATCCGCGAGACTTCAACAGGCGGCATTCCCTTCGTGCACAGCCGGCACGGGTCGCGGTGTCTGCCCGTGCGGAAGATTAGATGAGGGCGGCTCTGGAGCGGGAGGACCCGGCGCTCCACGAAGGCGACGAGGAGGTCGGAGGCCACGAGGCCCTCCGACTCTTGGAGCACTCAGAGTCGGCCGATGGCGGCCGCGGCGTCCGCCGACACCGGCTTCGGCTTGTACTTCCAGGAGACGCGAGCTCCGGTGGGGGGCGGCCTCGTAGGCCGGCAGGTTGAGGAAGTCGGCAGCAGGGTCCACGTTCTCGACGTAGAAATAGGACTGATGCCACATCTTCACCGACTGCGCCAACTTGATGACGGGGAAGGCATTCCGCTTCGCCGGCTGGCGCACGACGACGAAGCCCCCGCACTCGACCGCCGTCTCCTTGGCAGAGGTGCCGAGCTTCCCATAGAAGAATGCTCCCCACAGCTCGATTGTGGGGAGAATGCCGAGGTAGCCCTCGCTCCCCGTGACGAAGGAGGAGAGCAAGGTCACGGCGTTGGGTGTAAGGTGGTGAGGTTGAAGGTTGTAGAAGTTGAGGAAGGTGCAGAAGAAGTAGCTCGCCGGGAGGCCGAAGCCGCACAGGAAATGCGAGCAAAAGACGACTCACTCGCCTTCCTGCAGCGCCGGCGAGATCTCCATCTCCGGCGGCACCCGCGCCTTGACAAAGGCCGCGCTGGGCATCCGGCGCGTGTCGCGGAGGAAGGTGATGTGACCCTCGATCACGGTCGATCCATCCCAGTCGCCCATGGCTACGGCTGGCGGTGCGGAGAGGAGAGACGCGTCGGCGATGAGCAACGGCGGCGGTGCTACGGCAGCAGCAGCAGCAGCGGAGGCTGGGAGGAGAAGAAGAAGAGTGGGAGGGGGCACAGGAGCTTTGCCGCACCTCTCCTCCATCCCTACTTACAGCTCCGAGCTATGTAGCCGAGGGGGCGGGACGTGGGGTCGTGGGATTCATTGCGCCCACGACCCCACGACCCCGTCTCCCGCGCGCATTTACCACGTCGTAAATGGTCGTGGGAATGGCAGCCACCCCCTCCGGCGCAGTGAATCCGCTCAGTTGCCGATGCGTGGTAGTGGCGGGCCTGGCCCGATGTCATGTCCCGTCCAGAACATGGGGTGGTAGGCTTGCCAGGCTGACGTGCGTCGCGTGGCACGTCCGTGGCTGGCGACTGCCTGGGAAGCTTAGCAGGCACGCCACCTATTTCCCGCCTTGAAGTTCAAAATCAACCATATAGCTCCGCCTGGGCGAGGCCGGCTTGAGCAGTCGGCTAGCTGCAAGACGGATCGACATTCTCCCAGAGCTCGCTGAGGGGGGAAGCCGCTGAGACTTCGCGGCCCCTCGACCACGACGCATCACCGGCTTCGGGGGCTACTGTCGGAGTAATGGGCCACGGGTAGGCTCACCCGAGTCCCTAGATTTATCAAGACTTTTGGGCCAGCTCCGCCTAGCTGGGCCTCAAGCCGAAACTCCGCCCTCTGGGGCCGGCTGGCTCAGCGGCCGGCTGCCAGAGGGCGGGTGACCCAAGACTACGGCGCTCCGAGTGGCCGGCTCCTGACGGCCGCCTTCCAGACAGGACGGCAACGGGCAGGCGGCCACCTCGCTACTACGGGGCGGCCGAGCTCCCATCGAGAGTACAAGTCAAAGCATGGCTACAGTGAGGAACGACGCCTCCCACATTCGAGACAGACATGGCTGCAATGCTCCGTATAGACGGAGATCTCCGCACGACGGAGCACTGTGCCGTATCTACCCTGACGTCGCTCCGGGCAGGCGGAGCCCTGTTCCCCATGACGGCCTGTCGGTACGGCCTGCCAGAGGCGGGCCCTATCGGGCAGTGACCCCAAGGAAGATGGCGAAAGCTCAACCAGGCGGATCAGAGAGGGGTCGGCCTCTAGCAGGCGGCCGTCCCTCGTCCCGAGGCAAGCACGCCATTAAGCTGATAAGACCAGGTGTGGCTACAGTGTCCTCCCACCAGGCGGCGGGACTGTAGCCACGCTAGGATGACCAAGCCCCCATCACCAACAACATGGCTACAGTGAACAGCCACCAACCAGTCGGCGGGGCCCACCAGGTGGCGAGCCCCAGCGATCGACGGAGAAGCCGGAGGTCAAGACATCGGCCGGCCCAAAGAAGCCGGCAGATTACCATTGTACCCCTGGGGGTAGGCCTATATAAACCCCCCAGGCCACCCATGCAAAGGGTTCGACCCCATTAGAACTAGCCATCCCCTCGAGCAGGAAGAGAGCTAGCCTTGCCTCTCTCTGCATCTAGCAAAACAGCTCGAGGAGCACCATTGTATCACTTGTGCCTTAGTGATCATGCGGAGACCCCGCAGAGCAGGACTAGGGGTGTTATCTCCTAGGAGAGCCCCGAACCTGGGTAAAGTACGTCGGCGTTCGTGTCTGTGCCTTATCCCGCTTCCGGGCACCGGCGACGTTCTACTCGCTCCCACCATGATAAGCCATCCATTGGCATATGTCGCACCCAACCCCCGACAGTAACCCCATTTTGAGCTTAAACGATGAGTATGACCTATGATCAAGTGATCTCACTTGACTCCTAAGTCAATATACTCTAACATAGGTGACATTGTTGCCAACCAATTCTAGATGAAGTTCTCTTGTGTTCTTTTCTATGCTCTTGCATTGGTCTCATGCATATTTGTTTCCCCTTTCAAAAAAAAACTTCATCTAGATTTCTTTTCTGTTTCTTTTTGTTCTGCATTCCCTGCATCCAATTCTTTGCAAATCTTTCTGTTAATTCCTTGCAAATCCTTGTGAGATCATACTTGACTAGTGAGCTGAGGTGACAAGTGTTTTCTCTGTGATAAACTCGGTCACACCAGTCTGTTGCCTTCAGTCCAACCGAAATCTTTCGGTGCAACCGGAGCACACAACTCGGTGCCACCAATTTCACTGCAGGAAAGACAACTTGCCATTTGTTCCTGCATTCTTTTTGATCCAGCTCCACTCAATGATTCTTGTCCTCTACCAACATCACATTTGACTTGCTGCTTTGTTCTGTGACTCAAGGACCAAACCCATTTGTAACAAAAATCTAGAACAACCCTTCTTGGAAATTGATGTCAAAGGGGGAGAGAGAGATCACATCAAAGCTTAATCATTTCTATAGGGGGAGAGAATACTCAGGGAGAGAGAGTTCTTCTACAAGGAGATAGGAGTATCACTTCAAAAGACCCCGGATGCTTGGTGTTCAAGAGGAGAGAAGTCACATGTCTTTAAGAGGGGAAAGACATGTTCACATTTGATTGTTTGCATTAGCTCTGTTTCTTTTCTTTACTCTAATTTTCTGTTCCCTATCTTCTCCCAGTATACCATGCTAGATTCAGGGGGAGCAAGACATCTAAGGGAAGGAAATCCTTGAATTCATTGCACATCTTTACCTTTGGGGACATGTCTATATCCAATGGGGTACTTCGTACTCACTCTCTACATGTCATCCCAGTCTTGGTACTCTTGTGGTTTCTTTTGTTTGCTCTGGCTAGTAGGTGTATCTATGTTATCTAGCCTTGTTTATGCGGGTTCATTCCTTCCTAAGCCAACTCAAGACCACAAGGTAAGTATATGCATCACAGTCATGTGTATGAGAATTTCTTGCTGATGTACATACTGTTTGCAAGAAGGACTCATGAACATGAAGGTACATTTCCTATATTCACATCATTTGCTCTGATGCATATAGCCAAGATACATGTAACACATTGCTTACTCTGTCATGCTTATGCATTCACATGCTCCTATATTCCATATTTATATGGTTGCATACATGTAGGGGGAGCCTATGCATGTTACATGTCTTTCCAAAGCTTTACTTGGTATTCTATGTATCTTTATCTAAAGCTTTGATGTATGTTGTCATCAATTACCAAAAAGGGGGAGATTGAAAGCACAAGTGCTCCCTGGGTGATTTTGGTAATTAATGTCAACATATCTCTTGTTGGACTAATACTCTTACCTAGTATGTTTCAGATAAGTTCAACAATGGAGTGGCACGGACTAGAGGATGTGGAAACCCTTCAAGATACTAAGGACAAAGGATTGGCTCAAGCTCAAAGCACAAGACTCTACATTTTACTTTTAGTGATCCAAGATCACATTGAGTCCATAGGAAATCCAATACTATTAAGAGGGGATGAGGTGTTGCTTAATGGCTTGCTTGCTCAAAGTGCTTAGTGATATGCTCCAAAGCCCTCAACCACTTTCTCACATCCACATATGTCCCAAACCAAAAGTCAAACTCGGCCCCACCGAAAGTTTCTATCCGGCGCCACCGAGTTCAATTGACATAGACACTACCAGAAACCCTAATCAAGTCGGACTCACCGATGGGATCTCAGTCTCATCGAGATGGGCTTGCAAACTCTCTGTTGCCTATTGCAATAATTTTGGTCCCACCGAGATATGCAATCGGTCCCACCAAGTTTGCCTAGCCAACTCTCTGTTTTGCTTATTACCCAAATCGGTCCCACCGAGTTTGTGTAATTGGTCAAACTGAGTTGAGGCTTTACCCTAACCCTAGCACATCGGTCCTACCGAGCTGATCATATCGGTCCCACCGAAATGCCTAACAGTCACATTATGAACTAAATCGGTCTGACCGAGTTTCACGATTCGGTCCCACCGAGTTTGGTAAATTGTGTGTAACGGTTAGATTTTGTGTGGAGGCTATATATACCCCTCCACCCACTCTTCATTCATGGAGAGAGCCATCAGAACATGCCTACACTTCCAACATACATTTTTTGAGAGAGAACCACCTACACTTGTGTTGAGGTCAAGATATTCCATTCCTACCACATAAATCTTGATATCTAGCCTTCCCCAAGTTTCTTTCCACTCAAATATTCTGTCCACCAAATCCAAATCATGTGAGAGAGAGTTGAGTGTTGAGGAGACTATCATTTGAAGCACAAGAGCAAGGAGTTCATCATCAACACACCATCTATTACCTCTTGGAGAGTGATGTCTCATAGATTGGTTAGGTGTCACTTGGGAGCCTCCGTCAAGATTGTGGAGTTGAACCAAGGAGTTTGTAAGGGCAAGGAGATCGCCTACTTTGTGAAGATCTACCTGAGTGAGGCAAGTCCTTCGTGGGCGACGGCCATGGTGGGATAGACAAGGTTGCTTCTTCGTGGACCCTTCGTGGGTGGAGCCCTCTTTGGACTCGTACAACAGTTACCCTTCCTAGGTTGAAGTCTCCATCAACGTGGATGTACGATAGCACCGCCTATCGGAACCACGAATAAAAAAATCCCCGTGTCTCCAAATTGCGTTTGCACACTCCAATCCCATCACTTTACATTCTTGCAATTTGCATGCTTTACTTTCCGCTGCTCATATACTCTTGCCATGCTTGCTTGATATGTATTGTGAATGTTAAAACTTGTGCCAAAATTCCACTTCAACTTAAAGAGATTAAAAACTGCAACTTTTCTTACTTAGAGACTATTCACCCCCCCCCTCTAGACACCTCTTCTCGATCCTTTCACCCAGCCCACCTAGGGGCTGGTTCCCCTCCATATTCAGCCCATAGGGCCCTCTAGGGCAGGTGTACCCTCCCGATGGACCCCCGGAACCACTTCGGTGGTCCCGGTACAATACCGGTAAACCCCCGAACACTTCCGGTGACTGAATGAGGACTTCCTATATATAAATCTTCATCTCCGGACCATTCCGGAACTCCTCGTGATGTCCGGGATCTCATCCGGGAATCCGAACAACATTCGGTAACCACATACTAATTCCCATAACAACTCTAGCGTCATCGAACCTTAAGTGTGTAGACCCTACGGGTTCGGGAATCATGCAGACATGACCGAGACATCTCTCTGGCCAATAACCAACAGCGGGATCTGGATACCCATGTTGACTCCCAGATATTCCACTATAATCTCATCGGATGAACCACGATGTCGAGTATTCAATCAACCCCGTATAAAATTCCCTTTGTCCATCAGTATGTTACTTGCCCAAGATTCGATCGTCGGTATCCCAATACCTCGTTCAATCTCGTTACCGACAAGTCTCTTTACTCATTTCGTAATGCATGATCTCGTGACTAACTCCTTAGTCACATTGAGCTCATTATGATGATGCATTACCGAGTGGGCCCAGAGATACCTCTCCGTCATATGGAGTGACAAATCCCAGTCTTGATTCATGCCAACCTAACAAA